>CM052448.1:9225805-9246294 GCA_028533085.1 Varecia variegata | reverse complement strand
AGAATCATGACATCACACTCAAATTAGCATTTCAGCCTCACCTAGTTGATATCACCAAGGCACCTAAAGAACTACAGATGGAATTGTTTGGGCTCTCAGTAGATGACATTTTAAAGTCAAACGATGCTAAGAAAGATCCAGTTGAAATGTGGAAAAATGCAGTAGAGTACCCACGCCTTCGGCAGCACGCCAGAAAAAATGCTTTCTTGCTTTTCAACCACTTACTGCTGGGAATCTACATTTTCCTACCTAACCCAGATCAAGATGCCCATAAGGTCACAAATGACTGATGCCCATCTAGAGGATCAACTGAAACTGCAGATCTCCATGCTGCAACCAAATATTCATATGCTTTCCAATAAAAAGCAGACAGAACAAAGTCATTTAAAAGGTTATTCTGTGGAACCAGGATACGTGGGAAAAAAAAAGTTAGTTAACTTTAAAATAAACAAATAGTCTTCATTTTTTGAAATAATTAAGTACAGAGTAGTTAGAGTTTTACAAAATAACGTGCATACTTAAGTATACCTAATTGAAGTTTCTTGAGTGTGTTCTTATTTGATTACAGCTAAATTAATGTGGCCTTCCAACATGGAAATGTTCCCCACCGCTGGTCTATTACCTTCATTGTGGTAATAGTGTCACAGGTGTATGTATATGTCCAAACTCGTGAAAATGTATACAATCATCCCTTGTATCCTTGGGGGATTCATTTCAGGACCCCCTCAGATACCAAAATCTAAGGATGCTCAAATCCCTTATATAAAATGGCTCAATATCACATCCTCCATATACTTTATTTTATTTTATTTTAAATAAATATTAAATAGAGATGGGGTCTCACTGTTGCTCAGGCTGGCATCGAACCACCAGAGCTCCAACTATCCTCCTGCCTTGAACTCCCAGAGAGCTATGATTACAGGCATGAGCCACCTCGCCCAGCCCTCCATGTACTGCAAATCATCTCTAGATTACTTATAACACCTAATACAATGGAAACGCTATGTAAATCACTGTAATACTGTATTTAAAAATTTGTATTCTTTCTATACATTTATTATCCATTTTTATGTATTTATATAAAACATTTTTATAATTTATATAAATCATATATTTAAAATATTTTTATATACTAAATATAAATAATATTTATATTTTTATACATTTGATATTTATTATTATTCATTTATTTATTTATTTCTTGAGACAGTCACTCTGTCACCCAGGCTGGAGTCCAGTGGCATCAGCCTAGCTCATAGCAACCTCAAACTCCTGGGCTCAAGTGATCCTCCTGCCTCAGCCTCCTGAGTAGCTGGAACTACAGCTACATGCCACCACCAACTAATTTTTTTCTATTTTTAGTAAAGATAGGGTCTTGCTCTTGCTCAGGCTGCTCTTGAACTCCTGAGCTCAATCAATCCTCCTGCCTTGGCCTCCCAGGGTTCTAGGATTACGGGCGTGAGCCACCACACCTGACCATTATATTTTTAATTATATTTGTGTTTTTGTTATTTTCTATTGCTTTTTTAATATTTTTGACCCAAACTTTGTTGAATGTGCAGATGCAGAACCTTCCGGTATGGAGGGCCTACTGGACATGACCTATGTGCAATGTTTTGTCTATTAAGTATACCCTACCGGCCTATGAGGTTGTGAACAGCAGGAAGAAAAGGAGATAAGGAGAGAAAGAGAGAATGGGATTAGAACAATGTGTATAGAATTTAGCAGCGAAATAATTTCTTTTTTTTTTTTTAGTTTTTTAATTCTTCTTTTTTTTTAATTTTTTATTAATTTATTATTGTTCTTGAGACTCTCTATTCTGCCTGAAAGCAGCGAAATAATTTCACTTGTTCATTAATTCCCTTGGCAAACATGGTGGGAACACGGGTGTGGACAGAACAAGCCTAGCAACCGTTTCGGCAACGAAGGGAGCTGCCAGAAATGGTACAATTTTAAAGGGCTCAGGCAAGTCCATTTCACTCATGTCTTCCTAAATCAGATTATTTTTGTCTGTATCTGTGATGTCCCCAGCAGGGGATGATTCGGCGACAAGCGTCCCTTTCGCCTTCCGTTCAGGTGGAGGAGCTGGACAATAACTAAGTGACAACACCAGTGAGCAGAGGGAGCAGAGAGCGGCCAAGTTCGCTCCTCCCAAGACTGGGCGGGGACAGCCTCGCAGGAGGTGACGGGGACCAAAGTGCTTCTCAGTGTCTGAGTTCTGAACAACGGAGACACTTGTGGTCCTCCCTGGAGTCACTCTGAAGATGGGATGAAGCGATGAACGAAACCGAGACCCCACGTGTTAGCGGCTGTTACCCTGAGTGCACAGGCCAGGCAGGGAGCCCTGTGGTTCCAGGTCGTGGTGCCACAGACTGAGGAGTACACCAACTCACCTCTGTGCAGAATGCCCGAAATACTCAATTAAAACAGTAATAATTTGACGACAGCTTATTTAACGTCCATCTCCCGCACTCCACTGTCAACTCCATGAGGGCAGGAAGGGCTTCTGCCACATAATTGGGGCTCAAAGACAATTTGGTGCGTGAATGACTCTGAAAAGATGTGAGGAAACGCCCTGGGCATGGGACAGGTGGGTGTGTTTTAACCCAAGTTGGATTCAGCTCTCAAGGACAAGACCAGGCAGGCCCTCTGTGGAGGTTTGGGGGTTTGGGGTTGGGGGGGAGGCTCGTGTCTGCCCCACCGTGTTCTCCCTCTCTGTACCCCACTTCCCACTGCCCAATATAGTATACACAAGGGGTTTAATATGTGTGCGGTGAATGGATGAATGAGTGAGTGGACAAAATCACCCCCAGGACTCTCAGTGAACACTCTGCACCCCACTACTTAGCTGCAAATTCTACCTGGTCCTCCTTGGTCCTTGCGTCCTTGGAGGGCGGGAGTCAGACTGTCCCAAGACCAGACAGAGTGTTGGCTCCTGTCTTGTCTTTAGATTGATTCATTCACCAACCAAATTGTCTTTGATGACAATGAAGGAGAAGTTGCTCTGCCTGTCTTCATGGAGCTGACAGCCGAGTGGGGGAGGTGGAGAGTAAATAAATATCTGAACAAATTATTATTATTATAATGGACATTCAGTAGAGAGGTGACACAACGTCAGACCTAGAATCCAAGAGGAGCCTGCTTTCCTGGTTCTCCGGTTCTCTGGTCTCCTTCCTCCCTCCCCTCCCCTTACATAACTCCCTCTCTCCCACACTTCTTTGAGGACATTTAAGCTGAGCCTTGAGGCTGGAAAAAGATGGTGGGGAAGAGCCAAAGAGGCACAGGCTACCGGGTGCACGGCGGGAGACCTGGACAGCTGTGTCTGGCCTCTTCTGAAGCGGTGGGAACATTAGGGAGGGTCCTGCACAGGTCGACACGATCAGACTTGGGTTTTAAGAAGTTGGGGCCAGGCGTGGTGGCTCACGCCTGTAATCCTAGCACTCTGGGAGGCCGAGGCGGGTAGATCGCTCGAGGTCAGGAGTTTGAGACCAGCCTGAGCAAGAGCAAGAGCCCATCTCTACTAAAAATAGAAAGAAATTAGCTGGACAACTAAAAATATATATAGAAAAAATTAGCCGGGCTTGGTGGCACATGCCTGTAGTCCCAGCTACTCGGGAGGCTGAGGCAGGAGGATTGCTTGAGCCCGGGACTTTGAGGTTGCTGTGAGCTAGGCTGACACCATGGCACTCTAGCCTGGGCAACAGAGTGAGACTCTGTCTCAAAAAAAAAAAAAAAAAAAAGAAGAAGTTGGTGCGGATGGAGATTGGATTAGGCTTCTAATCCCCTTCTGCTCCAATGCCCAGTTGACCTTGGGCCATCTCTGTTCTGAGAAGGAAGGGATTGCTCACCTCCCACACATGGAAGGATCTTCAGAAGCCCTCCCAGAGCTGCTCCCAGCCAGATCCGGAACATCTCCATTTCTCCAGCCCCGTGCCCAAGCACCATGGTCTCACCGCGCTCCCCCAACCCACCCCTGGCTCCTGCGGCTGGTCCCTACTCAGCCTCCCTCAGCTGCTCTTGCCCCCTTCCCATCTGCAGGGGCTGTTAGGGCTCCGCTCATCAGTGCCTCTATATTGAGCGCCTAGTAGGCTCCAGAGTCCACGCTCTTTTCCTCCATGACGCGCCAACTTCAGGTGAGGCCAGAACCGTTGGTATTTTCCCAGAAGACGATAGGACAAAGAATTAGTTTCCCAAGCAAAAACTGCAGGGGTGGAGTTACTCAACCCAGGTGCCACCTGTAGGTGACACAAACCTGCTGCCTGCAGGAAAGCAGGGCGGATGCCCAGAAGGTGTCTTCCTCGCTGCCTCTACTCCCCTTCTCTTTGACGTCTGGTGCCTTCTAATCTGGCCGTCACCTTGTTAGGCTGGAGGCAGGTCATAGAGCTTCCCAGTGACCTTTCCCCTGGGGGCTGTGACGGTGACAGGCTGCCCTCGTAGAAAACACAAAGCACCCATTGGATGCTGAGGTGGGCAGGATGGGAGCTGATTCAGACCCAGCACTCAGCTTCCTCTCAGCCCATCCGCCGTCAGAGGGAAAAGGACCGCTCTTTTCTGAGGATACCTAGATGTAAAAAAATAGAATGAAAAGCAAAGCAAAGAAAAAGGACTGCCAGGCAGCTGCACTTCACGACAGGAAGAGAGCAAGCATTGCCCCACTCCCCGCCTGCCTGACGCTGAGATGCTCGGGACATCTCAGACACCAGGCTGTCATTTCCCGACTGAGGTTCCCCACAAAGAGAGAACAACTTTCACATGTAGTAAGCATAAGAATCCCTCGGTCCCACCTACACTGTGTTCACCAACCCCCCTCCTGGCCACACGCACACCCTCTAGAGAAATAAAGGTGGTTCTTGGACTATCCTTTGAGAAACCCTAGGAATACAGGATGGTATTTTAATTTAATTTTTATTTATTTTTTTGGAGACGAAGTCTCGCTCTGTCGCCCAGGCTGGAGTGCAGTGGCATCATAGCTCACTACAGCCTCAAATTCCTGGGCTCAAGCGATCCTCCTGCCACAGCCTCCCGAGTAGCTAGGACTACAGGCATGCGCCACCATGCCCGGCTAATTTTTTCTATATATTTTTTAGTTGGCCAGATAATTTCTTTCTATTTTTAGTAGAGACGGGGTCTCGCTCTTGCTCAGGCTGGTCTCGAACTCCTGGCCCTAAGTGATCCGCCCCACTCGGCCTCCCAGAGTGCTAGGATTACAGGCATGAGCCACCGCGCCCGGCGGTATTTTAATTTTAAATGGGGACAGCTAAGCTGGGTGTGAGTGTTTTTCTCTCTTTATTCACCTTTGTAACAGCTGATGGGATCACCTGGTCTAGAAAACAGAGACCTTTACTGGATGCCTTTCAACTCCAAAGACGCTACCGGCGGTGGCTGGGAAGGGGAATTGGTTGGGGATTTGATGTGTGGGGCTGTGGTGGTGACAGAGCGAGACTCTGTCTCCAAAAAAAGGATGTCCACATCCTAATCCCCAGAACCTGTGAATGTGTTCCATGGCCAGCAGGAATTAAGGATGCTAAACGGCTTTAAAACGGGACTATTACCCTGGCTTATCTGGTGAGACCGAAGTAATCACAAAGATTCTTAAAAGAAGGAAGAGGGAGGCGAAATGGACAGAAATTGATGAGACATACTTGGCCAGCCATCGCTGGCTTTGAAGATGGAAGGAACCATGAGCCAGGGAATGTGGGCGACCTCGTAGGAGCTGGAAAAGGCAAGACAACACCCTCTTTTCTACAGCCTCCAGCGACGAACACAGCCCTGCAGACACCCTGATTTTAGCCCTGCGAGTCCCACATCAGACTTCTGACCTCCAGAACGATAAGATGATAAATTTATAATTGTTTAAGCCACAATCTTTTGGGTAATTTTTACAGTGGCAATAAGGAACTAATACCAGCACAGAACAGTTGACGTTGGGCATGACTAGCGAGGGTGAGCACCTGGCAAAGGTTATTCCTTTAACCATATCAGCCAGGATAGGTCAGGAGATGCTGCACTAACAAACAAGCCCCGGAGCCCAGTGGGGGCCCTAAAACAACAAAGGTTTACTTCTTGCTCATGCTGCATGTCCTTGCCAGGTGCTGGAAGCTCTGCTCCTACTTGTGACTCAGTCACCTGGGCCAACATTGCTGGATGCTGCTGAATGTCTCATATGAGCAATTAAACATGCTTCCACTGACTTAGAGCCCACACATTCACTGGGGCGCAGGCAGTGTCATCCCACTGCATGCCCGGAAAGGGGGAACTGGAAATGCTTGGAAAACATCACTGAAGGTTCCTCTCACCCTTAGCCAAGAGTTTCTGGCAGTCCTGTTTGTGCTACAGGCCCTGCACCATTTCTTGGACTGGGCTTGTACATCTGACCCATCCTGGGCAAAGGGGAGTCCCTTCCCTGAGAATCTGGAATTGGGACAAAATAAGGGAATGGCTGTGAATGTGGAAACTGGAACCAGGATGTCCGTGTCCGAATCCCAGCTCCACTCCTGAACAACTGGGTGACCCCAAGCAAGTTACTTCACCTCTCTGGGCCTCAGTTTTCGCCTCTGTGAAATGGGGACGATTACAATAGAACCCAGGTCATAGGGCTGTTGTGAGGAGTCAATGAGTTTGTGTGTAAAGTGCTTTGAACAATGCCTGGCATGTGGGAATACTCAATATGTGTTTATTGTTGTTGTCATAAGTTAGGGTTCTTCAGTTATAAAGAACATACAGCTTTATCTTAAGCAAAAAAAAAAAAAAAAAAAAAGGCATTTGTTGGAAGGAGAGAGGAGAGATCAAAGAATTCAAAGGAAACTCAGAACATCCCAGGCCTCAGCAAAGAACAAGAGCAGCCTCAGGGATCCAGGAGTCAGGATTTAACAGTCTCTCTGGGCACCGTTGCTGGCAAGTAGGCCCCCAATTCAGATTCCAAGACAAGTCTAGCTCCAGCACTTTCGTATTCTTTGGTACATTGATCGACAACCCCATCCGAGCTGCAAGGAACTGGGAAAGAGCTGTTCTTGGAAGGAAAATCAAGGGGCTGTGGTTGGAGGCTGAGTCCAGATAACATTTTATTCTGGGTGCTGCTAACCCATGCAACAGCTTTGTGTGAACTAGAGGATAACCCCGCTGTGAGTGAACGTAGCCCTGAGCCTGGTCTCATGGCTTCACAAGCAGACAAGAGGCTGGGGTTCACCTACAGGTGTCTCCTTGCTCAGAGGCCCCTTGTGCAGTGCAGAACCTGCTCATCCATCCGTGGCCACCCTATATCCTCTATCAGGCAACAGAGAGACAGATTGAGAGAAAGACACTGCATGTCCAGGACTGAGCTCTGGAGCTGCCACAGTCCTCAGCATGGTCCAGGGAGCAGAGGAAGTCAAGCTGGAGAGAAAAAAAAAAAAAAAAAGAATGAATCTGACCTGCAAGGAGAAACAGAGCTAAGAGCCTCCAGAAATGCAAATCCGGCCTGCCTTTCTGGTGGCTTTCCATTTTGGGACCCTCCTGAGGCCTTTAGGTTCTGCAAGATGCCCAGTATCCTCACAGCACACCCTCCCTTTTGCTTAAGATAGCTGCATTCCTGCCTCAGCAGATGCCTAACAACAGAGGAAGCATTTGGTCACAGCTATCATTCTCCTCTGTTGACAGGGACAGACTTTTGCAGAACACCCCGGGGAGGTGAGATTTGGACTATACTCAGTTTACAAAAGGGGGTTGGAGGTGGAGGTGGGAGTGCCGGGTGTCCCTGGAGGTAGTGATGAAAATGGCGTTTGATTCTTTGTAGTTGATGGACGAGAATAAACCCACCTCCACCCTCCTGAACCGTAGCTATTCTAGGAAAGCAGCTCTGGCATCAGTGAGAGTTGCTTCCATGAGGAGAAGGCTCTGTGGGTATATTAAAAGAAATCCCTTTGATGAGCCCTGAAAGCATCCTGCTAGACAGTTAGACTCCAGGCTTTTCCCATTTTTCTGTGTCACAGGCCTGAGACAGTGAGTCTATATCAGTGTCATGGTCAATGTGGCAGTTTCTCCCTGCTCTGTAAAACTGTGGGGGTAGGATTGTTTTATATCAGGCCTATGATTTCATAACATTGATTGATCTATTGTGCAAATACGGCATAACCTGTGTAAATCAGAATGTCCCTTCTCTGGATCACAGTACTGTCAGAGATAACACGGCACGGAGGGAGTCGTGTTGCAGTCTCTTGGTGTAAGGGACTGTGTAGCTGACCTACGTACATTTCCATCTCCCTTTCTCCAAGTTCCTCTGAGAGAACTTCACATGGTCCTGAGCTGTCCCCCCCATCTTTCCACAGGGCTCAGGCTGGCCAGAGTAGCCCATCCCCCTGGCCCCCAGATTGGCTCACAGGATAGGCATGTGACCAATGCTGGGCCAATCATAATCTTCTCTAGGACTGATAGATAGATGTTGGAAGGCAAAAGTTCCCTTTCCAAAGGACCAGCTGAACTGGCCACCAGAGGCAGTTGTTTCTGCCACGTGGAGAAACTATCCATGCAAATAAAGCCAGGCAGCAACTCACAGAGCAGAAAAAAATAAAGAGAAGAAAAGAGAGAGAGAAAGCTCTTGTCCACCCTGAAGTTCCCAGTGACCTTCAGTTGTCTTCTGGCCAAGGTCTTTGGGTTTGGGTTTGCACTCAAAGTACAGAGTTGTAGGTTTTTTTTTTTTTTTTTTTCTTGAGACAGAGTCTTGCTCTGTCTCCTGGGCTAGAGTACCATGGCATCAACCTAGCTCACAGCAACCTCAAACTCCTGGGATCAAGCAATCCTCCTGCCTCAGCCTCCCAAGTGGCTGGGACTACAGGTGCTCACCACGATGCTGCCTAATTTTTTTCTATTTTTAGTAGAGATGGGGGTCTCACTCTTGCTCAGGCTGGTCTCGAACTCCTGACCTCAAACGATCCTCTCACCTCAGTCTCCCAGAGTGCTAGGATTATAGGCGTGAGCCACCATGCCCAGCTCCCAGAGTTGTGTTTTGTGGGGCCTCCACTTAATGTGATTTTGGAGAGCCCTCCTTAAGAAAAAAATTTAATTATGATTATAAAATTGCTAGGAAACAAGCAGCAGGCTGGATTTGACCCAAGAGCTATAGTTTGCTGACTCCTCAGCTGATTCATCAAAAGGAGACATAGAACTTATAAACACAACACTTAAAAGAAACAAACAAAAAATTATTATGGACCCTCCCAGGAATTAGGAAGAGACAAGTGAGGACCCCACTGCTCAAGCTTCATGACCTTCCCGTTAAGGCACCCCTGTTTGCACCCTAGGATCAGTCATTTCATTTGTTTTCATCTATTACTTTTTTCTAGATGTTATATCCAATTAAACTCAAGCACGGGTCTCCTGACTCCATTAGTTTCTGAGTGTGTCTACAAGGCACCTGATAGCTGACAAATGGTTAAGAATATTTACACTTTTTCTCTTTTAACTGCATAAAAAAAAAATCAATCCCGCTGTTACTCTCTGTTCTCTTCTCTGCAAATTTAACAGTTTCCCAGCACTTAATTCAGCTCCTACTAACAACACAGATAAGCTTAATAAGAGATGTGAGGAAGGGTGCTAAGTGCTTTAAAGACATTTTATTTAATCTTGCTCACCCCAGAGGCAGTGGAGGGGACACTGGATTGCCTACTGGGCATCCACTCTGGGTTTTCTTAAGGAGACCAAACTCCTGCCAGTAGCCCATGTGACTGAGGGGGGCCCACTCCGCCCCAGCTCCAGGGGTGGGCTCTGATTGGTCCAAATATGGTGATCCCATTTCCTTACCTGTGATTGGTTCAAGAATCTGGACCTAAGCCAGTCAGCTTCAGGCATCTCCCTATGAAAGGATTCTCAGTCTACCGGTGGGTATGAGACTTAAACTGGATCAATTATATTGAAAGAAAGCAATTTTATTCCATGATCAGGGAAGGACTCTCTAGTGCTCATTGGATATGAACAAAGAGGGGTGTGGTCTCAATTACAAGAAGCCATCTAGCAACCGGGAAAAACACCTTAGCCTGAAGGTGAACCTTGGAGAGGTAGGAAGCTTGTGGGGCCTTGTTGACTGGGTTCAGCTTCCGGATCATTTCTGAAGGCCACTTTACTTCTGGGCTTTTTGCTGTGTTAGATGATACATTCTCTTATGGTCAAAATCAATTTCTGTTCCTTCTAGCCAGAAACATCTGGCTGGTATATGTAGATATTACCCTCAGTCTACATTTGGGAAAACTGAACTGAAGGAAGTTATGTAATATAAATGAGTCACTCAGCTAGGAAGTGGCAGAGCTAAGTCTGTCTGAATTCTATGGTAATGCCCTTAATCACACCAGTGCGAAGATTAGCTTGGAGCATCTGTGATCCATCACTCCTATTTCTGCAAAGCAACTAATAACAACAAGAATAATTAATGGAGGCCAGGTGTGGTGGCTCACACCTGTAATCCAAGCACTCTGGGAGGCCAAGGCGGAAGGATCGCTTGAGCCCAGGAGTTTGAGGTTGCTGCATGTCACTCTAGCCCGGGCAACAGAGCAAGACTCTGTCTCAAAAAAAAAAAAAAAAAAAAAGTTAATGGTAGCTAATACTTCTTGAATGCCTATTACGTATCAGGCACTGTTCTAAGTGATTCACCTGCGTACATCTTTTAAATAGTTACTGTTTTGAGATTTATAAAAATAAAAAAAATAGTCCAGCCTGAGCAAGAGCGAGACCCCGTCTCTACTAAAAATAGAAAGAAATTATCTGGCCAGCTAAAAATATATATAGAAAAAATTAGCCGGGCATGGTGGTGCATGCCTGTAGTCCCAGCTACACGGGAGGCTGAGGCAGTAGGATCGCTTGAGCCCAGGAGTTTGAGGTTGCTGTGAGCTAGGCTGATGCCACGGCACTCACTCTAGCCCGGGCAACAAAGCGAGACTCTGTCTCAAAAAAAAAAAAAAAAAAAAGTTACTGTTATCCCTATTTAACAGATGAGGAAACTGAGGCACAGAAGGTTTAAGTAACCTGTCCAAGGTCACACTGCTAATAAGGTTCCTGCTGCCAATGCTCTGACCTTCTGTGCTTAACAGAGACATGCACTTCAGTTGGCTGATCTTAGAAACCTGCTGCCACAGTCCCCACCATACTCTGTAGTCACACACTCAGGCTGATCCACTCATTTGCAAAACCTGCCCAGCTCTTGTAAGCATTTGTGTTTCCAAACGTTGGGGCACAGCAGGGAGGCGAGAAATGGTGGTCATTATTTTTCTATTTGTGTCCGTTTATTTCCTCGTTCATTTTTCTTGGTGGCTAACTTTTTCCAGTTTGCTTTTGTATCTGCACTGCCACCCACTTCCTTATGGTATGACTTGAAATGCATTGCATTCTTGGATCATTTGCCTCCCTTCCTCCCTCTCCTGTGTGAGGCTCACTAAATCCAGCTGGCAGTAGATTTATCTCCTACTTGTTTCTTCTTGCACATCATTAACTTAGGAGCTGAAAATAATTCCAAGTTCATAGCCAATGTCGAAAGGATGCTTACCACAGGCCCAGTGCTGGTCTAAGTGCTTAACATATATATACTTGCTGCAACAACATCTGAGGTAAGTTCTATTACTATCATGCCCACTTTATAGATAAAAAAAAAAAGCTTGAGGCACAGAGAGATTAAGTCATTTCTCCAAGGTCACACAGCAGTATGAAACAGCAGGGATTTGAGCCTAGAAAGATTCATCACTCACAGTGTAGACTCTAGCATTACACCTTCTAGAAAAAGAAGGGAAATTTCAGTGAGCTTTCAAAATATTAAAGCACCCCAGTCCCCTGCTCTGTTTACTGCTGAAAATTCTTTTTTATTTTATTTTATTTTATTTTTTAAAAGACGGAATCTTGCTCTTGCTCAGGCTAGTCTCGAACTCCTGAACTCAAGCAATCCTCCCGCCTCAGCCTCCAGAATATCTGGGATTATAGGCACGCACCACCACACCTGGTTTGTGAAGATTCTGGGAGGTGAGGATTTGCAGTACTCAGTCCCAATCCTTCCCACTTTGGCCCTCTGCTCTCCGCCTGATTGCCGCCACTTAAAATGCTTTTGCAGCCTTTCTGCTTGGCTCCTTCTTCTCTCCAGCATGCACTGTCCAACACGGACACCAGCAGCCACGTGTGGCTGACATGTGCTGTGAGCATCAAACACACACTGGACTTTGAAGACTTCGTGCAAACAAAAAAGTAAAATCCCTCATCAATAATTTTTATATTAATTACAAGTTGAAATGATAATATTTTGCACATATTGGGTTAGATAAAGTATATTGCTAAAATTATTTCCACCTGTTCCTGCTTACTTTGTAAATGTGGCTATTACAAAATTTTAAGTTACCTGTATGGCCTTATATAAAAGCAAAATTACATATATGGCTTTAGAAACTTTAAATTACATATATTAAGTTTCCATTGGATGGTGTCATTTTAGAGCCTCAGCTTAAATGCTTTCCTCCTCCATGAAGCCTTCCTTGACCACTCCACCTAGAATAAGCTCTCTCCCATTAGGTGGGTTCTAACCACAGGTATTTCTGGTCATGTCATGGTCTAAAAGTGGGCAGTGCAGCATCTGGGACCCAATCTCATTGTGCCTTGTTGCTCTGCTGTGCATGGCCTTTGTCCCTAGGGTGTCCTCATGCTTCAGGCTAGAAAAGGACCCATCCCTTTTAAGGACACTTCCTGTAAGGTGCACACCCCCCTTCAGCTTCCATCCTATTGGCCAGGACTTGGTCACATGGCCACACCTGCTGCAAGGGAGCCTGGGACAATGCCACATGGCCATATGTCCAGCTACACATTGGGAGATCTATGACTTTAAAAGAAGAAAGATGAGACAGTGGGGACAACTGGTCATCTCTGTTCCACCACCTATTAGCAGCCTCCTCTTTGTTTCCTGTCACCGGGTGCCATCTGTTATTTTATTGGCTTATCTGTTTTCTTTGGGACATGCTCCCTCCTTTGAACCTTGGCATTGAGAGGGCAAGGACTTGGCAATCTTCAGTTCTGTCTCCCAACGCCTAATGCACTGCCCGGCACAAACTAGGCACATAGCAAATGTTTGTTGACTAGGTCAACGTTTGTTAAAGCCAAATCATTTCCAGCAGGGCCACCATGCAGGTAATGAGTGGGGTTTATGGCATTTTGCCCACCACAAAGTCAGGACACTAAAAGGGATAGTTTTCCAGATAACTGCTGGGTGAGCATAAGGGCTGGCAGTTCCTCGAATTTCCCTTTAATGCTAAACCAGCACACGCCCTAGGTGGACTATTTCCAGAGAGAACGGATCCTACCTTTGAGTGGTTAGGGCCCTTCACCAATCCTAGACACCTCTTGGAACGTTCCCTAGAATTACGACAATCCACCAAGACTCTGAGCACCACTGCCAAATTCATCTCCCTAAATGCCACTTAGCTCCTTTCCAAAAACCTTCCCGGCGTTGCCATCTGTATGATCAAATCCAAATTCCCTAGGCTGTCATTCAAGGCCTTGTGATCAGTGCCACCTCTCTTAGCACATGGAAGCTATGGCTGTGGCATCCCAGAGCCCTGGATTCAAGTCCTGCCTCTCCCTCTTACTAGCTATGCAATCCTGGGCAAATCACATCACTGCTCTGGCTTCCTCTTTCTCACCTGTAGAGTGGGGATAATAATACCCCCCTCATCAGGAAATGATGTCGTTAGCACAGAGCTGGGTGTGTAATGAGTGCTCTTCACGGCTGGTCCATGTTATTATTACTTTGGCTCTATTTACCCTTCCATCTGGCTAGGCTGGTCTGATGACCATCCTCTAGGGAGGAATGGCTCGTCCTTGCCAATACTAGCAACGATGATGAAGATGATCAAACAAATCACATTCACTGAGGTCTATTCTGTGCCAGGTACTGTCAGGGCCATATTATGACTATCATGGAGACTTCCTCTATGAAAAAAGATTATATTTTATGACTGTATTAGTACAAAGACAAATATAAGGCAGGCTGGAGTATATTCATTTTTTATTCTGATATTAAAATAAATTATATATAGATCCTCATTGTGCAGCCTGGACAAAAACCTCAAAATCATGAATGGCAAAAACGTTTGGAGAACAGTGGACCAAAGAGATCCGGTAACTTAGTGGAATGCATGCTTCTGAACTGCAGCCAAAAAAGGCATTATTGAGACAACTGGGGTGATTTACCCATGGTGATATATCAGAAAATAAATTTCTTAAACATGTCAATTGAATTTAGTTATGTCTGATAATGTACTTGTTCTTAGGAGATAATATAGAAGTGTCTCAGATTAAATGACTCAGCAATACACACACAGATAACAGACAGATGGTCAAATGGATGGATGGATGGATCGATAGGTGATGGATGGATGGATAGATGGTGGATAGATAGATATTAACAGATAGAGAACTAAAGAAAATGGAAGGGGCAGGGCACGGTGGCTCACACCTCTAATCCTGGCACTTTGAGAGGCCGAGACAGGAGAACTACTTGAGGCCAGAAGTTTAAGACTAGCCTGAGCAACATAGTGAGACCCCATTTCTACAAAAAGTAGAAAACTTAGGTGGGCATGGTGGCATGTGCCTCTAGTCCCAGCTACTCGGGAGGCTGAGGGAGGAGGATTGCTTCAGCCCAGGAGTTTGAGGTTGCTGTGAGCTAGGCTGACGCCACGGCACTCACTCTAGCCTGGGCAACAGAGTGAGACTCTGTCTCAAAAATAAATAAATAAATAAATCACATGTTGTCCTGAATATCACCCCCTCTTCAAGATGAAGAAACCAAGGCCCCAAGAGGAGAGGTATCTAGAACTGCTGGTCGATGGTGGAGGCAGGTTCGAACCCACATCTGTCTGCCTTGGGAGTCCCAGGCACTTTGTCCTTCCTGGGTCCTCCTCAAGGCACACTGTGTCATCTTCTCGGAGGCCCAGGTTGGTCCCAATCGCTGCTTTGGCCACCGCTGTCCACTGCCACGTCGGCTCTCATAGCTGTGCTCCTTCCCTCTCCTCTCGTTCTTGCGGCCGATCAGAGAAGCAGGATTGCTTACAGTAAGTGGAAACCGAGACTTGCACAGGAAGCGCGGCCTGATCCGTTACAGGGTTATTCTAGCCTGTAACGTACCTGGGAGCTCTCAGGCACAGCCAGGCTGTCTGGGCAGGGATGGGAGGGTTTCAGGCGGCTCACTGGGGGCCAGGCGCAGGAATGCAGAAGTGAGGGGGGAGCAAAGCCCCCCTGAGGTGTTCCTCTGGGGCTCCTGGGACTGCCACCCCACGCATGCCCCCCTGCTGGCGTGGCTGGCTCAGATGCCAACAGATGCTCTGAGGTGGGAGCGTCCACCTGCCGTCCTGTTCCATGAGCCAGCAGTTTGCTCCCCAGGGGAGCAGGGAGGACCAGCCACAGCTCAGAGCCCTGACCCCAGCTGCCCCAGTTGGGCCAAGATTCAGCCCCTACTCGGGGTCCTTGCACCCTCTAGTGGCCACGGGGAGAAACGAGCAGCTCACTGGAGATGAGCTGGGTCCCAGTGGGCATCGCACTGTCAGTTTCCTGTCCTTGCACCCCATTGGGCAAACTGGAGAGAGAACCTAGTTGAAGGGACAGTCCTCTCAGACATCTCCTAATGAACTGAATAAACACAGGTGTCTGTGACCTTATCAAATACACACGCCCCCCCAGCCTTGTTACCTCTAAAAGGAATCTTATTTTCTCATTTTATTCTTACTATAGAATTAAAAATAGATTCTCATGAAGCTAAAAAAAAAATTCTTTGACTATTGTGAAGACCTTCTCCAATGCATCTGACGTGACTTTCCTTGTTAAAAGTGGTTCCCCATTACCCCGAGCATTTCTTAACCTGGAGCCTGGGGACCGCCTGAGTCTCTATGCATGGGCTTTGGAGAGTCAGAGCATCTTCTGAAGTTATCTGCAAAATTATTTGAATACGTATGTGTCTTTTGGGAGGAAGAGGGTCTATCACTGTCATCAGCTGACAGAAGGGATCTCAGACTCCAAAACCCCAAAAGTTAAGATTCGCCGAAAGTCCTTGTTATTGAGTGCAGCCTCCGCTGTGCTCATGAACTAGACCTTGCCTACTTCTGGCCACTTTTCCAAAAATAAAAATAAAAACAAAACCAACCAAACAAAAAGCTGCCTTCCTTCTTTGCCTGCTGTTCTCTTGGGGATAGGCCAACTGCTGTAACCTCAACTTCCCCCCACCCCCATCTCAGGGGCTTGACCAACAGTGAGGCAATAGGACTGCTTCCTGCTCACTGTTGAGTTGGGTGTTCCTGGTGAGCAGGCGTCTGCAGGATCACTCAGGCGCTCAGGCTCTGTCTGTTTTATTGGCAAACCCGGAAAGAGCACAGAGGACCAAACGTTGGAGGTTTTCCAGTGCCTGGATTGCAAATGGTGCCCAAGGCTTCCCTTCATATTCCACTGGCTTGACCCCAGTCGATTGTCCACACCTGGCTGTAAGGGGCACTGGGAAATGCAGTCCAGCCCCAAACGAAGAAGCCAGTTTGGGGACAGACAATCTTCACCACACCTGACGGCCACCTCCTCATTTGTCCACCTGGGGTGTCATCTCCTCCAAGCAGCTTTCTCTGACCCCTACCCCTCAGCATACTTTGCCCATGATTCGGTTAGATTAATGCTTCTCAAACTTTAATGTGCATTTTATGTACCTATAATAATTAAAAAATTTAAAAAATTTTTAAAAAGAAAAAAACTTTAATGTGTATTCAAATCATCATGGGACTTTGTTAATACGCAGAGTCTAACTCAGCAGGTCTGGGGTGGGGCCTGGGAGTCTGCATTTCTAACACGTGCCCAGGTGATGCTGATGCTGGTGATTTTTGATCACACAGAGTGTCTCCCTGACAGTGGTGGGATGTTTGGTTGGAGGGCCTAAAATTAAATAACAAGAAGTCTAGGTTTCTTTCACAATAGAAAGTCAATGCATTTGATAGTCACTGTGCTTGAGTTTTTCCCAGGAATCTCAGGTGAGGGGAAACATGAGAGGGTGTAGGCTCTTTGCTGACAGATAAAAGAAACCACCTTGGGAAGGAGATACAGATGTTATCCTCAACTCAAATTGAGGAAGAAAATGGTCAAGTTAGCATTTTAAGTTTTAGTGAGTTGTCATTTCCTGAACTTCAGGTCCAAGGAAAACACATTTTTCTTTAAGCTGGAACAGTTAACAGCGGCTCTCGGTTCCAGCAGAGAGGTATCACCACAGCAAAAGACAATTATTAGATCAAAGGGACAATTTAATGCACCTTTCCAAGCTACTAATTTGATGCAAAGGGGACAGGCAAACCCTGTTCTCCTGACTGCACCAAGAAGCAACACTCAGCTGGAAAAGGTGACTAAATGCTGCCTGCTTTGTTCCATCTAAAAAAAAAAAACTTGTTTGCCCCACGCCAGGTGAGAAGGTCTCTTCCCATCGGTGTGAGTCTTGGGCTGTAGGGCTGCCTTCCCTGCCCTGGGGAAAGGGCCTATTTTAGGGTGAAGTCAGCACCCAAGAAAACTATAGAGGAGGCAGAGAGGGAGAAGGAGAGGGAGGGACAGGAAAGGCGCCACTTCCCACCCCGGTGCTGGATACAGCCAGGCCTGAAATCTCCCCTCGGACTTTGCAATTATGTGAATTATTCGCTCCCCCCTTTAGCTTGTGCCCGTTTCACATGGATTTCCCTCGCTTGCAACTAAACGATTTCTAGCTAAGAGACGGACAGCTGAATATTTCAGGGTGCTGTCTGGTGCTGAATATGCAGTTTCCCGCCCTGGGCTGCCATTACTCCCTCGCATCACCCATAAACCCAGGGGACCTTCTGCTGCACACACTATCTTGGATTTACGGTGGGGTGTGGGAATGGATCGAAAGCGGCGGGGTCCCTGGGTGAGTGGGGAGGGCGGCAGGCACGCCAGCCACCAGCAACAGAGGCAAACAATAGTGATGCGGTCTGCAGCCTGTTAAACCTTTCATTTAAGGTGAGAGTCACCGGATTCGTGTTAAAGGGAAAGGGTGACTCCAGGAGACTAGAGCGCTTGGGGCCACCTGCGTTCTCCTGGATGCAGAATTAATCCTGGCGCACCTGCAGCTGGGGAGCGCTTCTCCTGTCCCCTCCCCACCAACACTAGGCCGGCTGGGGACGACCGTGCGGAGGAGGCAGCTCCATCTGCGCCCGCCAGCCGCCGCCTGCAGGGGTGGGTGGGAGTGGGGGGCTGCGCCACTTTGGGAGTCACTTTGGGAGCTGGCTCCGGAGAGGAGGCGGTCCCAGCAGCTGCCAGCCCGCCCGCCCAGCCAAGCCCGACTCCTGTTCCTCACCTGGTGGGAGTCGTAGTGAACAAAACAACGGAGGCAGGATACTCCCAGCTCCCTTCCCTGCATATGGGACGCCGAGACTTGGGAATAAATCAGCCGGGCCTCGTCGCGTGAGATGAGAGCACGCGCTGTTCTGTTTTGGATTCTGCAACACCCTTCCCTCTTCGAGAATCTTCTGCTTCTTGCATTAAGAGATATGAAATCACATCCATCTGGACAGTAGGAGCAAGGAATTTTGGGTCACCAGAACATGTTCTGGGATATAGGAGGACCCCAATACTGACTGCACCGTTGGAGTTACCTGGGGACCTTTCTTAAAAAAAAATACTGATGCTTGGGCACCGTTCCCAGAAAGTCTGGTTCAATTGGTCTGGGGTGGGTGTGGCCCAGCCATGGAATTAAAAAAAAAATTTTTTTTTTTCTTTTGAGATAGGGTTTTGCTATGTTTCCTGGGGCTGGAGTGTACTGGTGTTATCATAGCTCACAGCAACCTTGAACTGTGCTCAAGTGACCCCCTTGCCTCAGCCTCCTGAGTAGCTGGGACTACAGCTGTATACCACCACGCCTGGCTAGTTTTGTTTTTGTTGTTGTTGTTTATTTATTATAGCTTATTATGGGGGCACAACAGTTCTGGTTAAGTATATTGCCCATGCCCCTCCCAACCCCCCCCGAGCCTGGCTAGTTTTTAAAACAGTTTTTGTAGAGACGAAGTCTTGCTCTTGCTTAGGCTGGTCTTGAACTCCTGGCCTCAAGTGATCCTTCCGCCTTGGCTTCCCACAGTGCTAGGATTACAGGCATGAGCTACCATGCCCTGCCTCCAAGAGCTTTATTTGAATGGTAAATGTTTACAAAATAGTTTAAAGAGGTTTATTCTGAGCCAAGTTTGAGGACCATGGCCTAGAGCCATGCCCAAGAAGCCTTGAGCAAGTGGACTTGCTGTGCTTGAGTTACAGTTTGGTTTTATATATTTCAGGGAGAGAGGAATTTCACGTAAATTCATAAATCAATACTTGGAAGGTGTACATTGATTTCTCCCGAAAAGATGGGACATCCAAAGTGGGGGCTTACAGGTTATAGGTAGGTTTAAAGACTCTTTGACTGGTAATTGCTTGAAGAAATGAAGCTTTGTCTAAAGGCCTGGAATGTTTAAGTTAAGATAAGGAAATCTGTTAATTTTCTTGTACAGAGACAAGCCACAGGCCAGATACTCAGACCCAAGTGATTTGTTATGTAAATTGAAGAACTGCAGGTATGGTTTACGGTTTGTCTTGCATAGCCTCTGGTCTGTTAACCAGTTACAAAGGATATTTCTAAGAAGGGAGGGGACATGTTTGACCTCCCTTCTCCTGGCCGGCAAGCCACCATGCCTGGCTAATTTTTTTTCTATTTTTAGTAGAGATGGGGATCTTGCTCTTGCTCAGGGTGGTCTCAAACTCCTGACCTCAAGTGATCCTCCCGCCTTGGCCTCCCAGAATGCTAGGATTACAGGCATGAGCCACTGCACCTGGACTGTGTGGATTTTTTAAATTTAAGAAAATGATAGAGAAAATGTTAATAAGGCAGATTAGACTTAAAAGTTTTTCATATCTAAAGCCAGGCGTGGTGGCACACACCTGTAGCCCCAGCTACTCAGGAGGCTGAGGCAGGAGGATCACTTGAGCCCAGGAGTTTGACGCTAGCTCGGACAAGATTGCTAGTCTTTATTGGCTAGCCTATATTGCTAGCCTCTCGGGGGCTGTGCTAGGGTCCTTGAGTCTTGCAGAGTGCCAAAGTGTCCCTCTCTCATGGGTCCACACAGGTTGCCATGGAGACATGCACCGTCTTGGTGCATGAGGCTTTTCTGGTTCTAGAATTCTCTGCTGCTTCTACATCCTACTCAGGGCTCCAGGAAACCTGGCTTTCGTCTCAGCTCTGCCATTTGCAAGTCCCTTTACCTCTCTGAGCCTTTGCTTCCTCACCTGTGAAATGGGGATGGAAGAATCTGTGACCCTTTTTGCTTGGATGCACCATGCAGGTAGTCCCCTCCAGCATCTTGCGTCCCACTTGGGAACTCTGCTCAAGGTGGAGCCCCTGCCTCCAAGACCCACAGATATCTCTGCTCTAGCCTCTGTTCTTTCTCTTATCCTCAGCAGAAGGGAATCTTATCTCTCTGTCGGGGGAAGCACCGCCTTCC
>CM052448.1:9180006-9225305 GCA_028533085.1 Varecia variegata | reverse complement strand
AGCCGAAGGCCGGGCGTGGTGGCTCACTCCTGTAATCCTAGCACACTGGGAGGCCGAGCAGGGCGGATCGTTTGAGCTCAGGAGTTCGAGACCAGCCTAAGCAAGAGCGAGACCCCGTCTCTACTAAAAATAGAAAGAAATGATCTGGACAGCTAAAAACATATATAGAAAAATTAGCCAGGCATGGTGGTGCATGCCTGTAGTCCCAGCTACTCAGGAGGCTGAGGCAGGAGGATTGCTTGAGCCCAGGAGTTTGAGGTTGCTGTGAGCTAGGCTCACACTACAGCACTCTAGCCCGGGCAACAGAGTGACACTCTGTCTCAAAAAAAAAAAAAGAATAAGCCGAGGAGGAAGGAAGCTCTGGCAACAGAGTGACACTCTGTCTCAAAAAAAAAAAAAAAAAGAATAAGCCGAGGAGGAAGGAAGCTCTGGACCGTGGCATGTGGCCCTGGGCTCCAGCCCTGGGGGCGGTTCAGCCCCTAATTACTGGCTTGTGTTCACTAGAGACAGAGTTAATGAGATGCAGACAGCAATAGACTAGATCTCAACTAGGAGCGACTGTGCCCCCCAGAGGACACTCAGCAATGTCTGGAGACATTTTTGGTGGTCACACTTGGAGGCAGGGGAGGGGTGCGGCTGGCATCTACTGAGTAGGATCCAGGGATGCTGCTAAACATCCTACAATGCCCAGGACAGCCCCCACCCCCCACGCACCCCAAAGAAGTGTCCAGCCCCAAATGCCAATAGTGCTAAGGTTGAGATGGAAATAAAGAGACAGAGAGTGACACACACACACACACACACACACACACACAGGAACTGGCATCAGCTGGAGATAACTGAAAGGGAGGCACTCAAAGGTGGAGGGAGAAGGGAGGGAGGGTGGAAGGGAAGGAAATGAACTGGCCCCTCGGCCCCATCTGATTCAAGCTCCAAATTCAATAGACTAGCATTTTAAAGATTTGAATAATAATAAAATCGCCTGCATTTCAAAAGAATATATTATCTGTGTCCATCCGAAGGCTAGCAGAGTTCTGCCTGGAGCCCTGCAGGAGAATGCAAATGAACCAAATTCAGCCGCCAGTAGAGATGGAGGAAAGAGAGGACTCCTAGGGGGAAAAAAAAAAAAAAAAAAAAAACCTTAAAATTTATTTCTAATAAATAAGCCCCGAGATGTTGAAAGGGCGTGTTTGTTCTGCTTCAAAGGCTTTCAGAGCACCCCATCTCTCGTCGCAAACTAAGTAGACCCTGATATGGTCGCAGGGACTCCCCAGAAAGCCCATCTGCGAGCTTCCAAATGTCCCCAAATGCAGGGCCGAGCTCTTCGAGGCCTGGACTGTCCCCAGCACCCAGCACAGTGCCTGGGACAAAGGTGGCACCCAACGAATAGGTGTGGAATGTTTCTAATGGCTAAACTTGACCTCGCAGTCAGGACGAAGTCCTTCCAGCACCCTCCATCCCTGTCCTCACCTCCCCCTGCCTCCCTCACTCTCCGCAGCCACACTGTCCCTCAAATCCGTCAGGCACACTCCTGCCCCCAGGGCCTTTGCATTTTTTGTGCCCTCCTCTTGGAATTTCATGGCTCACACCCTCACCCCCTTCAGGGTTTTGTACAAATTACCACTTCTTTTTCCCATCTGCCTCCTATATGGACTGAATTGTGCATCCCTAAAATTCTTATGTTGAAACTCCAGCCCCCAGTGGGATGGAAGCTTTGGGAGGTACGTAGGTTTAGATGAGGTCGTGAGGGTGGGGACCCATGATGGGACTAGTGATCTTGGAAAAAGAGACACCACAGAGCTTGCTCTCCTGCTCTCTCCCAGCCGTGTGAGGACGCACCAGAACCGGACCCAGCTGGCACCCTGATCCCGGACTTCTGGCCTCCAGAAACGTGAGGACTGTTGATGAAGTCACGCAGTCCATGGCATTCTGGTACAGCAGCCTGAGCAGACTACAAAACACCACCTCTTTCCCACCCTCTGCTTTGTGTCTCACGTGGCACTCACAGCCTTCCAAGTTGCTAATCAATTCCCTCATTGACTTGTTGGATCTCTACATAGACTTTGGGGGCATGAAGGACAGAAACAAATATATGCTGAATGAATGAATGGTCTCTAAGCCTCGCAGTGACTCTCTATGATTAGCAGTATCATTCGCCCCCATTTAAAGATGGGGAAACTGAGGCTCAGAGACCTGAAACAAGATGCCCAAGGTCACCTTACCTGTAATTCCTGTCTCCCCAAAATGTAGAAAACCAAACTATAACCCAACCACAGCGAGTCCACTTGCTCAAGGCTTCTTGGGCGTGGCTCCAGGTCATGGTCCTCAAATCTGGCTCAGAATAAACTCCTTTAAATTATTTTACAGGGTTTGGCTTCATTTCCGTGGACACAATGACACAGCTGTGCAGCCTCCCCGGCAAAGCCTTTTCCCAAAGTCCTGCTCAGCCAGCAAGTCCAGGGGACCTTGGGCAGGTTCCTTGTCTCTGGCTTGCTCACCTGGAAAGGGCACCTTCTGGACTCATTCAAAGGTCCTTTCTTGCCCCAAACATCTCAAAAGAGTCACGTGCGGCTGGTGGCTCCCCTTTCACATTGATAAATACTGAGCTCCAGCCTTTAATGGGACACAGCGTGGAATGCCGGAAAGTCAGAGAGAGCAGGGTTCAAGCCTTGAGCGGTCACTCACTTGTTGTAGGAATTCCGTTGAGCAGGGTGGATGTTAGGAGTTGAATCGGGGGTCCCCCCTGCCAGCAAGGCATTGAAGTAACTCTGAAGACCTCAGAATGTGACCTTATTTGGAGATAGGGTCTTTACAAAGGTCATCAAGTTAAAATTAGGTCATCAGGGCACTGAAATAACCAGTGTCCTTATAAAAAGTGGAACTTTGGACATAAAGACATGCACAAAAGGAAGACGATGTCAAGACAAAGGGAGAACACCATCTACAAACCAAGAAATGCCCAAGGCTACCTACCACAAGCCAGGACAGAGGCAAGAAACAGATTCTCCCTCGCAGCCTCAGAAGGAATCAGTCAACCCTGCCACTTGACCTTGGACTTCCAGCTTCCAGAACGAAGAGAGAATACATTTCCGTTGCTTAAGCCATCCAGTCTGTGGTACTTTGCTAGGGCAGCCCTAGGGAGCTAGCACAGTGGTAACTGAATAAAGTGCTGGGATTACAGGCATGAGCCACCACGCCTAGCCTACTTTTTAAAAATTACATCAATGTAGAGCACTAGCAGGCATTTATCTTCCCCCAAATGTGATTATTTAATAATGTTAAATTTTTGTGGTTTATTAAACATTAAAGAGGAATTCTCTTGATTTTTACTTTCTCTTTCCTTTCATCCATTGATAATGAACCTTATAACAATTTTCCCTTTCTCCAATCTTGCTGTTCTTGTTCTTTTTCCCTTGGGATTCCTTAGGAATCAAGGTATGTGTTCTGAAGATTGGCAACATTTTGCAGAATCCCAACATATTTTTAAAGTGGAGAAAGCTAAGGTGAAGAATGTGACTACATTGTTTTGAAAGGCTGGGTTTCAAATGTGGAACAATTGAGCTGTGTGTTTGTAAACACAGCTATTTGAAAGAATGACTTTTCTTCCAATTATTATAAAACACCATGCAAATGTGTAAGGCTGAGCTTTGTCAGCTAAAAATAGTAGACAGGAGAACAGAAGAGCTCAAATGATATCATTTCTAGTTGCATTCGTTGTTTACGATTAGACCATTTTCTTTTTTTATCATTGGAACCAAAAAAAAAGGTATCATGATTTTTTTTTTTTTTTTTGCCACTTGAACTCAACCCACAACATGATCTTGATCATTTTTCTTTCCAGAACTCATCTCTAGAGCTCTCATGGGGATGAGGGACAGTTATTATAATTAGATGCTAGAGAAGTTAATGGTAAAAAGCCAACATTCACGGGATGTTTACAATATGCCATCACAATATACACTTGCAATAGGTAAGTTGCATACCATATCTCATTTAATCTTCCCAAGAAATCTACGAGGTAGGCTGGGTGTGGTGGCTCACGCCTGTAATCCCAGCACTCGGGGAGGCCCAGGCAGGACGATTGCTTAAGCCCAGAGTTCAAGACCAGGTCTCTACAAAAAGTGTAAAAATTATCAGGGCATGGTGGTGGGCATCTGTAGTCCCAGCTACTCGGGAGGCTGAGGCAGGAGGATCGCCTGAGTCCAGGAGTCTGAGGTTGCTGTGAGCTGGGCTGACACCACAGCACTCTAGCCTGAGCAACAGAGCGAGACCCTGTTTAAAAATAAATAAATAAGAAGCCAATAAACACTTGATCATCAGTGGCCTCATCTGAACCTCGGGTTAAATCTGAGAAGAGACTCTTAACTTCAGTCCATGGACACAGGAGTGAGCCTCAAAGAGTCCAGAAACCCCCTGAAACGTATCTATGTGTATTTTTCTAAGGAGAGGGTCTATGGCTTTCATCACATTCTCAAAGGATCTGTGCCAAGCCCACCATCACCAAATCATAAAGTATTTCTGGTCTAGGTCAACGGTTCTCCAACTTCAGCATGCACCAGAATCACCTGGGAAGTGTCTTAAAATTCATTTATTTACTTTCTCACCCCCATAAAATTTAGATATTCAACATCCCTTCTCCCCCCTGCATGGTCTGAGTCAGGGGTTGGGGAATGGACCCCAAAATCTTTATTATTAACCGTCTCCCCCTAGATGACTCTGAGACAGGTCCAAGGACCACATTTTAAGAAACACTGTCCCAAAGGCTTCCTCGATCCACCTAAGGATCTTGACATGCGACATTCTGAAGGGTCTCTCTAATGTTGACATCCTCAGAGGCTTCCAGAAAAAAAATGGCCCTCCCAGGGAGCGGCGTGTGCAGTGATGAGGGGACCTCCTCTCCCCAGGGGGCCGCAGCCCAGTGTTGAGTGAGGTGCTGGGTCGGTCAGATGCGCTGTGGCCCAGGAGCCTCTAGATGGCAGTGCCGAGCCAGAAACAGCCAGCTGCGTGCCGCGGGGGGCGGCGAGACGGGAAGGAGGGCTTTTGTGAGTCCTGACGCCACTCACTGGAGGGCGGGGAGAAGCCCAGGGACCACTGGCCCCACAACCTTCCCCACCTGGCTCACATTCGTACAGCCAGACAGGGACCCCAGACGCTGGAATATTTGTCAACTGAGTGATGAACGGAAGGAAGATCATTTGAGAGTTTCAACGACCAATACTAATGATAGTAGCTAACACTTACTCTCATCATATTATGAGCATTCCCCCATGAGTTTTTTTTTGGGGGGGGGGCCTTTTTTGTTTGTTTTTTGTTTTTCAGAGACAGGGTCTCGCTCTGTCACCCAGGCTGGAGTGCAGTGGTGTGAGCGTAGCTCACTGCAACCTCAAATTCCTGGGTGTAAGCGATCCTCCTGCCTCAGCCTCCCACATAGCAGGGACTACAGACAAGCGACACCACACTCTCTTAGTTTTTGTAAAGTTGGGTCTTGCTATGTTGCCCAGGCTGGTCTCAAACTCCTGGCCTCAAGTGATCCTCCTGCCTCGATCTTCCAAAGTGCTGGTTGATTACAGGAGTGAGCCACCATGCCTGGCCCCTCTGTCTTGAAATATTCTTCAAGAGCATGCTTTATAAAGGCCTCATACTTTTCCATCTAATGAAACTGAAGACGTATTTACACAGTCCTTATCATTAGGTGTTTAGCTTATTTCTGTCCTCCACCCCAAGTAATACCACACTTTATATTGTTTCGTAAGAGTCAGTGTCTACAACTCTTTGATTATTCCCTTGGAATATGTTTAGCAACAGGATTGTAAGATCAAAAATTAAGACCATTTTTAAAGATCTTTATAGATATGTCCAACTCATTTACCAAAATAGTCCAGTATCTCTTAGGAGCAGCATGTAAGAGAGCACAACATCTCAGACTTCCCAGCCCTGAGAAATAGTCACTTATCTTTTCAAAACTGTATTCAGAACATGCATTATATTTTAAAATTTGAATTTCACAAGGAAGGTTGAATCTTTTTTTCATATATTGATGGGTCATTTGTGTTTCTGCTCCTGAAAACTATCTGTTCATACCTTTTATTTTTCCTGTTTGGCATATCATTTTGTTATTCACATTAAGAGAGAGTGTGTGTGTGTGTATGTGTGTGTGTGCATGCACACACTGGGAGGTTAAATTTGTCATACTTGTCATAGTTCCATTTTCCTTTCAATGTGTTTATACTGGTGATGAACAAACGCTTACATTTATACTCATAATTGATCTTTTATTCTAAAAATTATTTTCCATTACCTTTTTATGCTTATAGAGTTAAATATTCACTATATTTTTCTCCAGTTTTTAAATTTTTATGTTTTACAGTTGAATCTGTCTTAATATATTTGAGTACATGAGGTGATGCCCTAACTTACTCCTTGTTTGGCTAGGTAGTCAATTTTGACAACACCATGAATCAATTAATCCATCTTGATAGAATACCAACTTCTGGAGTTTCTATCCTCAGTTCACTCTTGGGATTAACACTTAACTTTTAATTATTACTATTTTGTAATAAGTTTAATTCTCTCTTATTTGAAAATTTCCTTAACTATTCTCAGCTATGAATCCTTTCAGTTGAACATAAATATAGAACTTCTGATCACTTTCCCAAAATCCCTTTGGATTTTTATTAGAACTATAAATTAAAGTATAAATTAATTTAGAAAAAAACAGCACTCAAGTGTGAAGGTATAGGAAAATGAGTACTTGGAGACATTGTTGAAGGTAGTGTAAACTGGCCCTTTTGGAAGATAATTTAATCATCTCCATTAAGTTTCTGGGTGTGTGCATGCTTTGAGAATTTCTACCACTTGATATGCAGAAATCTCACACATATGCAGAAAAGATGTACACTGCAACACTATTTGCAATGGCCTAAACAGAAACAAACTAAATGACATCACAAAAACTGGTTAAGAAAGTAGAGTATAACCAACTCTGAAACACTAGCATAAACAAGGAAGTCCTCAATTTAATATTAAGTGGGGGAAAAAGCAAACTGCTAAGGAAATGCCTACAGTATGACTCTATTAATATTTTTAAAAATCATAAATATATATATGAACACATAGGATAAGGTCTAGAGCAGACGTCAGCAAACATTTTTTATAAAGAACCGGACAATAAATACTTTTGGCTTTCTGAACCGCGGGTGTCTGACATGGCTACTCAGCTCTGCCACTGCAGCACAGAAGCAGGTATAGGATCCATCAACACATGAGTGTCTGTGTTCCAATAAAACTTTATTTATAAAAACAGGCAGTGGGCTGAGTTTGGCCCACAGGTTGTAGTTTGCTGACCTCTGGTCCAGAAAAATAGACGCCAAACTGATGTCAGAAATTGCCTCTAAGGAGAGAACCCGAATGGGGTTTGAGGGACAAAGGGGAATGTTATTAACTCTGTTATTTGGGAGGACTGTTCCATATTGTTTTTATCTATTTTATCATAGTTAATAAACACTTGTGTAATGCTCACTATATGGCATTATTGTTTAGGCTTGCTGTGCTTTTTTCTTTAAATGGTGTTAATATCCTAAATCAGCCACTTTAATAAAGAATTCCATTTTTCTCATAAGGAAAAAGCATGGTTTAGTGGAAAAAAGTGTAATGGAGAAACTTTCCATGCTTAGACCATGAAACACTACCATTTACCTGGAGTGAATAAAAAGCAAAGTTAAACACATAAAATGATCTCAAATGTTACACCCCACACTGGATGGCGAGCTAAGGAAATGCTGCACAAGGGAGGAGAGTCTGGAGTTTAGGGGGAGAAAATCCCAAGCTGGGCATCCTCAGACAAGTGACTCAACCTTTCTGAGCATCGGGAAAATAGGCAAACACGCATGGCCTTGGGAGTCAGGGAAACCATGAGGCGGGATGCGTGTGTAAAGCACCCAGGGGACGGTTGGGAAAGGGTGCTTGTTATCAGTGTGATTGCCGCCACCAGCCCCTTGAATCTCCCTGGGCGCATTTCCTAAATTCCTGCAGGATTGGGGGACTTCCCGTTTGTCTCGTCCCCACCCTCCCACAGGCAGAGAAGGCAGAGCCTGCTTTGCTCACGGCCATAGGTTTGTCTCCTGCCAAGGGGTAACAGAAGGATCACAGCCACAACTGGGACCTGGGGGACTTTTGAGACAAAGCCCCACAGGACAGACCCAGGACACCACTGGAACCCCGTCAGGTAGTTGGGGGGGTGGGGAGCACGATCTGGACCCAGAGAAAAAACATCTGCGAATACAGTTCACCGAGTGCTGAGCATCCCAACCCAGAACCCCAAACTCAGGACTGGCAAACAGGCCCATTTCAGAGATGGGGAAGGCGAAGCCCAGGAAGCTGTTTCTGAAGAAGCCTGGAAGTGCACCTGCCCGTATTCCCCAGGTGTCCTCACCCACGGAGGACAAAGCCAGCCCCGTCCACAGATGTGCTTGGTCAGGTCGACATGATCTGTTTTTAAATATGTGGTGTTGAGTGTCCTTAAACAGATGTGCATTCTGCAAATCACTGTCATCTCCAGCTGCCAGGTCGGCTCACTCACCTGTCCCCGCCAGCATCTGGCAAATGATTTTCAGTCAGCCCAGGGTATGGTCACCCAGTTCAGACAAAAGGCAGCAGAGGCCCAGACCGGGCAGAAACTTTAACAAGGTTAGCAAGTAAGGTTCCTGTAGCATGGGTCCTTCTGGGTCCAAATGGCCAACCGACCAGGATTGGACCCTACGGGGGAAGGAGGTGGCTCCTTCAGGTAACCGAAAATCGGGGTGTCTGGACTGGGATCTGGCAGCAGACTCCCTGGGTTCAAATCCTGACTGCATTTTGGGCCCACTGGTCAGCACCCCACCACCACCAGGGACCTCCCAGGACAAGCCCTGCCAGGCAGGCCCTGCCTGTCCACAGGGAGACTCAAACAGGAAGTGAGTTGCCACAGGAGAATGTAGGGTTCCCAGCCTAGGGCTCAAGGCCGACCTCACATGCCCCTGCGGGGGCCAGGCTTGCGGGTGCATGGCCCCCTGGGTGTCGGGAGATTTCAGCATTTGCTTGCATCACAGAGTGGTGTGGAATGAGGGGAAGGCCTCAAACTCAACCCAGCTTCATCTGAGTTGACCAAGGTCAAGCAAGTTGCACAGGAATCTTTTGGTCAACTTGGGCAGTGGCCCAGTGCCCACGCCGGGGCCTCATGAAGGCTCTCGCAGCTAAACCTCAACCTCCTCAAATGGTAAATGGAGATAACAGCACACTCAGTAATTGTTCACCCTTTTTCGTGACAATATTCTCTACATAATAAAAGATGCAGATCTGTGCAGGCCGGTAGGAGAAAGGGCTCTGATCTATTTTAATTGGGGGGAAACAAGTGCAGTGCACAGTGTATGTGACCCTTTTTCTATGTTTTTCTGGAATACAGTATATCTGCATAGGTACAAGCATTTTTTAAAGTATGACTGATAACCCTGGAAAAGGTAGGAAGACGTGGGGTCTGCAGCAACGTGCGCAGGAAGCTCCTCTGCTCAACAGGACTCCAGCACAGTCCACGAGATGCTGGCCGTGTTCCAGGACCAAGGATCTTGCCGTTGGCTGAATCCACCTGCCTTGACCTTGGTTGTGTCCCCCTGTAGTTGCAAGACGCCGCAGCGGCTCCGGGCTCACCTGCACAGGACATCCAGAACAGGAGACCCTCCCAAGACTTATCTGTAACATTCTGTACAATTACTCCCCTCCATGTAAACAAATAGGTGGTAGGACTTACAACCTTGTTTTTTTCTTTTATTTGTTCTTTTTGGGGATACCCTGTCCTACCTAGCCAGACCTTTGGATTCAGTGTGTGTGTGTGTGTGTGTGTGTGTGTGTGTGTGTGTGTGTGTGTGTAGGGGGGGAGTCCAGGAATCTGTATGTTCAACTTGCTCCAAGGTGACAAAGTCCCACCAGATTCAGAAAGATATCTCCTGGGCACGGCTGCTGGGTCACGCCCGGTGGGCCGTGACTCACCATGCCCTGGGGCCTGTGGGTGCCAACTTCCTCTTGCCAAGCCCAGAGGAAAGCTATGACCATGCTCAGACTTCCTCAAAGCTTGAGGGACTGCAGGTGGGTGGCAGGGGGCCCCAGAGGAACGGCTGAGTCCTCTGACAGCACCAACTGCCCTCAGCCTCAGGGCTGGCCCCAAGGAGCCCAGTGCAATCAGCCACCTACCCAGGTAACACTCTGGAAAAGAGCCAAAGCAACAGTCCCCTCTGCAGCACACACCAGAGGTCCCTGGACAGTGGTTCTCTACCAGTGAAGCTTAAAACATCTTGGTGCCGGGGCCCACCCCAAGGAGTTCCATCTAGCTTTCCCGGGGTACACATCCATGGCTGATTCTAATATGCAGGAAAGGTTGAGAATCACAAAATTAGAGGGAAGAGACGAGACAGCAAGAAACTGAGGGGCTGCAGGCTAGTGCAGAACCCAAGGGAGAGCCTCCCTGACTGAGAAAGGAATTCTGTCCAGCCAGATGACAGCACATCTAATGGCTATCACCCAAGCGTTTGGCACGCGTGCACCAGGCGTCCTCTGCTCACCAGAGCCCCAAGGTAGGGCCCCAGGAAGGCAGGCCAGCAGTGGTAAAGCTGGAATTCTCCCCTATACCTCACTGACCCCAAAGTCCTGGTCGTTACTAACTACACGTTAATTCTTGACGAACTGAAGGCCCAAGAGAAGGAAAAATTGGCAGTTTTTTGTGAAAGCTAGAAAACTGTTTTTGGAGACAGAGTCTGGCTCTGTCACCCAGGCTAGAGTGCCATGGCGGCAGCCTAGCTCACAGCAACTCCAAACTCCTGGGCTCAAGCAATCCTCCCTGTCTCAGCCTCCTGAGTAGCTCGGACTATAGGCACATACCACAATGCCCAGCTAATTTTTCTATTTTTAGTAGAGACAGGGTCTTGTTCTTTCTCAGGCTGGTCTCGAACTCTTGACCTCAAGTGATCCTCCTGCCTCACCCTCCCAGAGTGTTGGGATTACAGGCAAGAGCCACCACGCCCAGCCTAGAAAACTTTTTCAACCTACCTTTGATCCACTCATTCAAGAAATGTCCATGCTTACCTTGTGCCAGGTAGTGATGCCCAGAGAGCCAAGGGCTTCAAGCTGGTTGTGAAATTAATACGGTTGGTCAAATACAGCATACTGTCTAGTGGAACAGCAAGAAACTCTAAAGTGGAGTACATTACACACAGAAAGGTGAGGACTGCTCTCTGAGACTTGTTTCGGTTATGCTGTGTGTCTATTTACAAAAGGTTTCTTACAACAGATTGCAGTCCAAAACATCTGAGAAACAATGAGACAGACAAGAGGCAAAGCCTTCACATGTCAAATGTAATTGTGTAAGCAAACACAGTTCTATACAACATTTATGTTAACCTAAGAGGCTTCAAACAGCAAATGAGAACCTTTTGATAGTTACAAATTTCTAAATACACCCTGAAATCAACACAACCATTAACTGTGATCTGGAGATTCACCTTGGGGAGAAGAGACTGGAAAAAAGTGATCAATCTCTTCCCACTGCACTCAAGGGCAGTCGGGTTCAAAGGTGATACCATCTCCCCCCAGGGAACCTCAGCCCTGGTACCACCACTTCTGAGGAAGAGGTATCAATGGTCTGAGAATCTTTCCCCAAAGCTCAAAGTGACAGTGACACATACCTTGGTGGATTTATGGAGGACCTCTGGATTATGAGTCAAAATGCAAATACCACTGAGGTCACAGGGCCCCCAGGTGCTAAAAGCAGCCCACGGAAACCAGTGATGGCTGGCTGCCAAGTGCTCCCAAACCCTTCTTCCTTAGCCAGGCTGCAAAATTCTGTTCTCATCCTGCTAAGCCCTCCTCATTGCTGAAGCTGGGTAAAACCTGAGACTCCTGAAACTCTCAAAGGCAGTTCCACACTTCCAGCAGCAAAAAAAACACACACACCAAACCTAAAAACCAAAGAATTGCCACAGCCCTCACAAATAAGTGCAGTCGTAGCTGCAGGGCCTGCACCCAATGCCGTCACGATGTACAGCACACACGCTAGCACCCTTTGGGGAGGGTGAAGGAGAGGACAAGCCAAACGGGCCTTTACACTAATGTCTACCTTAATTTTCTTCATAAAAATGTAGATGTGAACCATGTGTGGTGGCTCATGCCTGTAATCCCAGCACTATGGGGGCTGAAGTGGGAGGATCGCTTAAGGCCAGGAGTTGGAGACCAGCCTGGGGTGACATGGCAAGACCCTGTCTCTACAAAAAAATAACAAAAATTAACTGGGCATGGCAGCAGCACGCCTGTAGTCCCAGCTACTTGGGAGGCTGAGGCCGTGGAAGGAGATTAAGGTTGCAGTGAGCTATGATCACACCACTGCATTCCAGCCTGGACTACAGACCAAGACCCTGTCTCCATAAAAAATTTGTTTAAAAAATTTTTAAATATATGTGTTCTAATTTTTCAATGGCACGTTGAAATAAACTATTGGCCACATTCCAGAGTTCTCAAGGGCTCCGTTGATGGAATGAGGATTACAAATACAGATGTAAAGGTATCCAGCATCCAAGAAATTCAAGTCATTTTAGTTCCCAAGATCTTCTTTTTCTATTATTTCACAGATGATGAAACTGGAGAAGTAAACTTACCTAAGTTCCCACACCTAGTAGTGCAGTCTGTATTCAAACCCACATGGTATCAAGCAAAAAAATACTCCTTCATAGGAGCAGGCAAAAAGAACATTAAAATCATAAGATCACTTCTGCCTCCAAGAAATGTAGTACCCAACACTGGCTAAGATGTAGAGGGCAGGCATTCTTATGAGCTCAAAGATCCACCGGCCTCCCAGAGTGCTAGGATTACAGGCGTGAGCCACAGCGCCCGACCTAGGGGCATTCGTATGACATGTTGATTGAAGTGTTAACCAGCTCCTTGCAGAAAGAACTTTGGCAGGACCTATCAGTATTTTAATATAAATTCCTTTGACCCAGCAATTTCATCTGCAGAAATTTATCCTGTAAAAATGTAAAGACATCAGAATATTCACTGCTGCACTACTACTCATTATGGAAAACTGGGACCTTCACGAAGGCCCATCCATACAGGAGCATACTATTCAGTCATAAAATTTCACCACACATATTCCGATACAGAAAGATTTGCCTATGCTACAAGCCGCTGTGCGGCTAAATTTTTGCAGCTTTAAATATTTTTTAAAGCACTAAATCAATATAGTTAAAACAAGGGGCCATCGCTAACTCAGAAGAGCATCAATAAAACCTAGTTTTGCCAGGTCACAGGCTGCTATCTACTGAGCTTCACAAAAAGCATGCAGGTCCCATCATGAGAGGCAAACCTCACCATGTCAAACACACCAGTACAAAGTGTGGAGTGCTCAGGCCTGCTCCTCTCTCAAGTACTGTAACCCACTAAAACATCACAAACCTCAAATATTCCAGAGGGGAGTCTGGAAGCTGGCCTTATGGGGTAAGGTCATCTGAACTATCAAAGCTCTGACAGGGTACTATAAACTTCTGATCAGAATAACCTCCTTCAATTAAACAGATGAACCTTAAGTTTCTTTTAACTTAAAGATTTCCTATGGCAGCACCTTTCAAGTCACTTCATACCAAGAGTCTAGAACATCTCTCTGAAGATTCCCAAGACTCCCAACCTCACCAAAACGAGATAACCTCAGTAATTAATCTAATGAGTGCCAGGTTCTAACAGACTGTAGCAAATAAAATGCAATGAGATTAATCTAACATAGTCATCACTACTGATAGCAGCCATGCCAAAAACGTAATGATTCTGTTCACGATAATCTTCTAAAATAAACTGTGCTGACCATGTCCCCAACTAAAGGCCCCATTTCAAATCTCTTGGCATCTTGTACCTTAACTATTGTCTGAGGTTGACTAACCCTCTGGGTCAGACACTGGCCACCTCCTCTTACCATAAAGGAAGCTTTCACTGTTGAAGGGAAACCTTCAGGCCCGAAGCCAACAATTATTTAAGTATAATGAGTTCCAATAGCCCTTAAAAAAATTTAGAATGCTAATTTCTTTTAAAGCCTAAACTTCATTTGATTTAATCAAAAAGTTATGCAGATGTGATAACCAAAACAAAACTGCAGACAAACCCCATGGTTTTTTTTTTGTTTTTTTTTTTAACGATTTATTCATTTTATGATTTAAGGTGTGCATCACTATTCCAGTTGTGTAAACCACATTGAAGAATTTGACTGCAGGTCTTTAGATTCAGCCAAATGCTTTCCATTAATTTCGCTCCATAAAATATTAAACATTGTAATTAACACTTCAGCCATGCTCCGAACGCTGCCGTGTAAGGATGAATTCAACCTGTTCATGCCAAGTTAGGGTGACAGGAGCAGCACTAATGAGCTACAATGCCCAAAAGAATCAGAGAACCTCGGAGAACCTAGCTTAGGACGAAGAGGCTCTGTTCCCCTAGACTAAACTGCTCAGTTGTTAAATTCAGCCTACACTGTTCTCAAGTGACTGAAAAAGTCAACATCATTTTTAAAGAGTACCACACAAGTATGCAATCTTCCATTATTTGTTCTGCATCTAAACTGGCACAAAGAAATGCTTCAAAAATCTAGCCGTCAGAACTAAGCTTCCCTAAGAGAAATCATTTCCCTTTCCACTGGTGGGCCTTGGGTTACTCTGCACTGGGGGCACAGGACAGAGCAATGGGACAGAGGAGGAGAAAAGCTATAATTAGGCGACAAGTGCATTAGGTGCATTTGAGATTAAATGCAACAGAAAAAAGTAACAAATGCTAAAGTTTTTTAAAAGTTTAATGGAGCCAATAAGGCATATAAATTGTGTTCTGGCAGACATTAAGACCTGCTTTCTTACCAAAGAAAATGGCACATGTTTTATCAAAATTTGACAATTCAGAGTAAAGGGTACTGAGATTAAGCTTCAGAGCACCAACTTAAACAAAACAACCAAAAAAACTGTTATTCAACTTGGAAAGAGGAACTAGAACCAAGGCATAAAAAGGAGATTAAATATGTGTTCCTCAATCTCAAAATCCTTCAGGAACAGGAGTTCTGGCCACTTGTGAGCAACACATCACACCACCAAAACCCAATTCCAGAATCTAAATTTACAACGATTGAAAAACAAAGATAACTCCAAATGCATTTCTTGGTATATTCCAAAGGGAAGCCTGAAAGTATTCATAATACATAGGCTTGTCCGTTTCAGGTAAAATGACAGATCGCTATAATTCTTCCTGCTATTATATTCAAACAAAAGGAAATGATCCACTTTTGCAAAAATTTAGAAATACCTCACTTTCATTCCTAGTTTTAGTATGGAATTTACTTTTTTAAATAAGGGCTATAATCTATAATGAATACAGAACCTCAATTCACACAACATTTCTAACATTCCATTCACATCCCACCCAGTCAATGAATATTATGGTTAACTTAGCAAAGTTTCTTCACAGAAAGATATTAAATGGCTGCGGAAATTGCAAACTTTAACAAAGTGCTGTGAGTAATTACTAGAAAAACCCTTACACTGATTTGCAATGGTCTTTTAAGGATAAAAATAGGAAGTAACTGATACTGGACTACAAGTTTGCAAGGAAACATTTTTCACTGTCCTACTTGATATATAATATAATATGATAGAATAAATTACAGTACCTGGCAGGCTGACATCAGTTCTTCATCTAAAAAACACTATCATTCAGTTCAAGATATTAAAAATGAAGATGAAACATGCTCTAAAACATTGTAGCTACAAGAGGTCTTATATTTACTCAAAAGAGGAATCTATTGAGAACTTTTATTTAGGTCTACCTAACATCTAGAGAACCTCCATGCGATTCCATCTTTTTTCCAGAATGAGATTCCAAACTGCACCTTTTAGGAGAGGAACTGGAGGGACAGGGGGAGAGGGGTTTTGCTATTGAAGTTGCGATCACATTAGTAGATAAGAGAGCTGTATCATCTTCCACGCATTCCATGGAAACTACATAAAGCAGGGCATCCATGAAAAACGTGAAACGGGACATGAGAGACTGGAATACCTAACCCCACCATCCATCTCCCTCTCACTAATACTGAACCAAAAGGAAGCCCATTCTCAAAGTTCATGACCTCTCTACTTTAGGTCACCTTGAATGCAGTCTACATGTTTATATTTACCATAAGGAAAGTACCCAGCATAGGAAGTAGTACTTGTTTTAAAACTGAATATTTCAAGCCTACAGGGTTAATCTGGGGGCAGTTTAATAATATTGCTACTTTTAGAGCACTAACACACACAAAGTGAATCCAACAAAGTTCTGTGTATTGATTCAATATTAAGTATTAATTGCATGACCATCATAGCACCTCTTTACATCACACAATCACCAGAATTAGAAACTGCTTTGAAAACTAGATAGGGCACAGTCCAATAATTAGAAGTTGCACACTGTTACTATATAGAAACCAGGTGCATGGTACAGTACTGCTGCAAAAATGGAAGCCAAATCATGTTTTTAGACGATTTTAGGAACCTGGCAATACTGTTGAAGCAAAATACTCAACACAGCAGGAAATGGACCAAAAAAAAAAGAAAGAAAGAAAAGAAAAGGCATTCTATGACCAAATAAACATCTGATTATTTCCTTTCCCTTTGAGAATAAATACAGTTAAGGTCACTTTTAGCCTTGGAACGGATATATGTTTGCCTATGGTGATCTTGCTAACGACTACACGATATCTGATGTCCTCTGCTAGGATTATAGTTTTAAGAAAGCCATAGTTACAAGAGGCATCTACTGTAAATACCTAGAACTTCCTTTTATGGCAACCACTATAGAATTCACTTGTCTTAAACAGTGAACAAGGGAAGATGGCCTCATGTTTCCTTTGCAATAATAGTATATGTTGAGGATCAAGTGGCTTTCAAGCAGCATGGTGGGTGTGAAAATGTTTGCAGTTTAGATCATTCTGTTGCGTTTATGGGTTGGTGAGTCTGTAATGACATCGCCACACTGGGCTGAGGTACGCTTTCTAGTTCCACCATTGTCCAAGTGGAGTGCCATTTCTTCTGATATGAAAGTGTTCAAATCGACATCATGGAGTCCATTTCTCCTTCGACTAGCATTCGATCCACTGCTTACATGTGTAGGAGAGCCTGGGGTACTCGAACGCACGCTTATACTAGCCATTGCACCACTAAGACCTAGGAAGAAGAAAAAAGGTTTTAGAGTTGCTCGATTATTTAACCCTTTTGAAAGCAACCCACTCTACTTTCCATGTTGTCATAGTGCCAAAGGATGTCTGCCTATTTTCTTTGTAAGGGGTCACTAGCAAGCAATCAGGTTTTATTCTGGAAAAAGAAATCATTTGGCTTTGACATTTAAAATGTTTTATTGGTACTACCAAATATTTCCAATATTGGTAATTACCAATTACTGAAAGCTTACTATGTGTCAACCACCATGCTAGGTGTACAAATATATCATGAAATTCCCCCATCTATTAGGTAGGTACTGTACTGTATACAATTTACAGATGGGGACAGGAGGTGCTTATCTTAAAAAGAAAGACAATTTGGTTATCCAAACTCACCATTCCAACAGATTCCTCTGATGAGTGTGTGTGTGGTGTACTCAAGGGAGCAAGAAATCATTTCCAGACTTGGGTGGGCTTGTTCCAACATCCCCTTCTAGATAAGGTGACCATATAACTTATCCAAAATAGAACATTGCCAAGCCCAAAAAAGGGTCACTGTTAAAAATTATGTTGGAACATTAGGTACAAAGTAGGTCTGCACTGGACACACTGGGCTGTTTGATCACCCAAGGTCTGAACTGTATTCGGTAGATACCCCTTAGCACAGCCTAAATCAGTATCATCTCTAATCCTTCAAAGAAGGGAAGGGAGGCTGTAAAGATCCTGCTGCTTTGCTTTCATTTCAAGGTTTAGAGTTATTGAATCCAGAACATACTCAGCACTCACTGCTGGACACCATTCCTTAAACTCTTCAACAATCAAGGAGCCAAACTTACATTCCAATCCTAAATGTTCAGGATAAATCTGTGAAAAATGTGCATGAGTCTGACCAGGAAACATAAACCATAGCATCAAATTTAAAAAAAAATAACCAACCATCACTGACAGTGGATTATCTGCCTTATGAATTTCCCCTTCCACTATTCTAGCCCCACCTAAGGATTCTGCAATGACTAAATTTATAACATGATCTAGTACAATCAGTTTTCAAAGAATAGGGCTTATATCTTAGATTTTAAAATAAGTTTAGGTTTGATTTGATAGGGGCTGTGTGGTTTAAATTTGAATTTTAAGTTGAAAAACGATTCTCTGCCTCCTACCACATCAAATCAACCTATAAATTCCCCTTGCCATTGCTCTCACTCCACCAGGAACTCTGAACATTCTCAAACCCACGGCCTCTACCATGTTTTCTGGCCCACACCTCCGTTCTAAAGTACTCAACTCCCTAACTCTAGGCGCCTTCCACTCTTCTTTCCGCACTAATCCAACCAGTCCCCTGGCTGATCTTGCAGAAGACACCTGCTCCTTTCCTGCTGGTGGTCAGAGGAAACCTAACTGTATCCCTCTTAGCCTCTAAGCTTTTCAAAGGCTAGCACCTATTTAAAAAATAAGATGAAAGAGCTAATGTTAGAGTACTTCCTGCATCAGGTACTCTATTAAGTACTTTCTAACTTAAATGTAAGTTAAAATAACCCTATGACACCTGTATCACTTCCATTCTGCAGATGAAAATCCAAGTTTAAGGGTTAAATAATCCACCCCAGGTCTGACAGATAGTAAACAAGAGCTGGGGCTCCTGCTCAAGTGTAATCTGTAGGGTCAAGGGCCAGCCTGCTTCTTAGAAGGCCTCATCTCTGAACAGTTTATCTTAATTCCTGCCCTCTTCACCCCATCCTAGGACTAAATCATGCACTACCAATATCAAACAATCCGCACCTCTCTAAAAGTCAGGACTGCATGTCTCTAACATTCACTCCCTGAGTGAAGTCACTAGCTTCCCCCAGCACCTCTCCTTTTTAGTCTCTGGCTGGCTCCTCTTCCTTCCTGCTTGAAGGTGAAACTCTCCACTCCTCCTTCCTGCTATCCAGCCTGCCAACTCCTTCCTCAGTGGCCTTTGTAGGGTTCTCTTCTCCCCCTTACAGGCTGGTGTCATCAGGGTGATATCCTTGAGCTTAGCTTACCCACAGGTATGAATGTTTTCCAAAACTGTGCCACAGGAGCAGATACTTCTCCTGAGCCATGAGGAGCAATCAGGACCCATCCACATCGCTAGCTGCCTACTGGGCCATCTCAAACGTAACATCATCAAAAAGGAACTACACTTTCTCTTCTCCAACCCACAGATTTTTTTAAAAAAGAAGAAAAAGATGACCTTGGGCTATTTTTATATAACATGGTACACTCAGCCATCTCTTTCTATAGACAGTCTACAGACTTTTCATCAACATCTAATGAACGCAACACAGTGCCTGGCACATAATTCTCATTCAATTCTGAAAAAGAAAAATACTTTAAAGTCCTACCCCTCATTTTGAAATCCATGAAATCCAAGGCTCAGCTGTTGATGTTTATTCACCTCTCCAGTGACAGGGAATAAACTCAGTGGGCTCCTTCCACTTAAGGCATTGCCATTAAGTTTAAAACTCAATTACCCCTATTGTAGGCATTTTTAAGTTCTACACCAAGACTGTGAGCTTCTTGAGGGGAGAGCTGTGCCTTTTTTCCTAATCACATAACCTATAACATACTACTAAAAGGTACTTTAACAAAAACTTTTTCATTCTTGTTTCATAATGCAAAAGGTTCTAAGGTAATCAATCATACTGCAAAATTTGGGCATTCAGTAATAAACTGGGCTACTTATTAGATTCAGGATTCTCTTTATCATTTCAAAGGAAAAAAAAAGAATTCCAAAACTCTACCCCAATGCCCTTCTTGTTTACATAGGAGTCCCGTGGCAGTATGTTTAATACCTAATGACAAATACCAAAGGCTCATAAAAACACTACATCAGAAGTGAACTGGGCACTTCAAGCAAATGTATCTTATTGTTTTTCCTATTATTCTCCATGAAAAAGAAAATACAGTAAGCATCAATTTGAAAATTCCCCAGTAACTTCTGGAAAATCATCTTTTTCTACTGGGTGTATGACTTAAGGTTTAGCTTGGCAGCTCAGGTAAAATCACAATGTGCAACATTACCTGTTACCTACTCTGATAGCAATGAAAATTCTTTTCAAAATTTGCCTACCTCATCTTACTCAAATTTATTATCTCCTCTCACCAGTGAAAAATCTTGTCAAAGTTTGCCTACCTAATCTTCCCCGAAAAGATTTTTCAGTGTCAAAAAAAAAAAAAAAAAATTAAGATTAACAACCAAAAAATATATGCATTTTAAACAGCCCAAATTTTATTTTATAAACCAATCACAGCTACTAGAAGATGCTTTAGGAAACCTTAGCTAAGCCACATGAACAATCAGGCCTATACAAGTACAGAAAAATCTAAACATGCTTCAGAACTAAAAAACTAAGTTATGTGTCCTAATGGCACACAACTTAATTTCTACCCAAAACACACTTTTTTCAAAAGGGCTATGGGAATATCAATTAACAAAAGCAGAACAAATAGCATCATTAGACAGAAGTCTTAATTGCTCAATACAAGATAAACTTATCAGCTTTAAAGTTTCTGCATCAATTTTAAATTAGTATAGGGGTAGGGGGAAAAAAAAAAAGATCAGGATGATTTAATCATATTTTGAAAGAAAGGCTCCCAATGGAGCTAAAACAAATTTACAGTCCAGGTTATAAGAATCCAAGTTACACAGCAAATTATTAAAAAGTGGCACATAGCTATTAATGTCATACCAAGTTCATGCTTAGGGTATCAAGAAGATCCTGTTTGCAGCATTAATTACATGTAATCCCAGTTTCCAGGCACGTAGTTAGGTCACACAGGCAGAGAAAAGAGCAAATGCCAACCCAGTCAATCTTACTGACTCCAGTGGCCTGGGGCTTGTCTACACTCTCTACTTGATTCTCAGCACCTTAAGCCCCTGTGAAAGAAGAGGGCCAGCCCCCGAGGTGACAAGGCACACTGTTGATCCCCCAGCACAGGTTCAGAGCCCTCTGCAGATCTGCTCCAGTGTCATCTCCCGAAGAAAAGGGGGATTTGAAATCCCACAACTTGAACAAAGTGGGTAACATTCTGGCTAGGAGCCCTAAGAAACTGGCATTCTTGCATTGGAAATGAATTGCACTATTCAGATGCACAGTGATGAGGTGCCAGGCCACGCAAGCACTTGTAGTGTCAATGTAGTGTTTTAGATGCACCAGGGGAGTTCAAATATTTAAAAAGGAAATCTACTAAGAAGATTTTGGTAATTCGAAGTAGATACCACTCCCCACCCCAATCTGTAAATTGTAATACCGAATTTTTATTGAAGTAAAGCACACTAAATCAAACCAATTACAAAGATACATGTGTCACACCAAGAAAACATTTTCAATTATGCTGACAGCCCAAAATGCTTTTAATTTTTCAAAGACAGTTTTTAATGCCATGGGAAGAATGCTCACGACGTTAAAATGAAAAAAGCAAGATACAGTACCATATATGCAGTATGATTCTCAACTATGAAATTATTTTAATATTTATACATTGAAAAAAAGACTAGAAGAAAATGCACCAAACATTTAACTGCAGTTATCTCTATATAATGGGATAACAAGATACTGAATTTTTTAATTTACGGAAATTTTCAAATTTTCCAAGAAATTAGTATTTATAAATCAGAAAATTAGTGAGAATATTAAATTCAAATATTAAACTGCTTAAGTAAGTACCAGGATAAATAAACTGGCTTCGAGGCATTGCTACATGGTTGCTTTTTTCACTGCAATGAAAAAAAAGTCCAACAGAATTTTATTGCAGGTTCAAGACAATTTTGCATTACCAATGTTGGAAGCTTTAAAAGTCCTACCTCCAGACACTTCAGTAGCTAATATCTAATCTTAATACTCAGAAAATGCCCATTCTTCATCAGAAATTTTAATGCTATCTTAATTGCCTTAATTGTTCTTGTTTTCAGAGGCTGGTCTGAACAAAGGGGACAATTTAGAAATTCCAGCCTTCACAGAAATTTAATTAAAGAGGATTCTCTGGAATTTTAAACAATTATAAGATTGCTTTGGTGCATTAATCTCTTACATCTTAATTTCCATATAAGATTTTTAGACATTTTACTGTTAAATAGCTATCAACAGTTCTGTTATTTCAAGAAGATGCAAGACTGCAACATTCAACAAGCATTTATTAAGAATCTGCTGTGTGCCACACACTGCTAGCAGTGTGGGTTTTCTCAGAGGAGCAAAAGGATTCTGAAAGACAGATGGATATAAATCCCCCACAGGTCAGTTCTAATTAATCCTCTGCAACAGAAAATTGCAAGTTTCTTTCATACTATATCACCGGTTTAAAAATACTTAAACACTTGTGTCAGATGTCAAGATATATTCCTAAATATTTAGCTATCTTAAGGGATGGAAGAATGATAGGGAAGACAGAGAGACAGAAAACCAAACACTAATTAAATTTCTTCTTAAATGTACAGGTTATCAACTGCCTAGGAAATTTTAGCAGGAAAGACGTGTTCTCACAAAATTTGGTAACTTTCCTTCTATATCACTCTGGCACACAGAGGGCCAATGAACGTTTTGACAAAAAACCAAAAGCTACAAAAACCTGTGCTCCGGAGAAAGTAAGTCCTATTGGGTCCAGGCTGCCTAAAGCCAGTTTTCCTTTTCTAGAGAAAAGGTAGAAGTTTTATGCTTTGAGTGTAATTAGGAATTTGCCTTACCTTTTTTTTTTTTTTTTTTTTTTTTGGTGAAATTCCAATCCAACCTTATACCCCTGAATGTGATTTCAAATGTTTAAATTTTTCTTACAGGGCCTTACATCCAGTTTCTCCAGATCCAATAATCTGTCAAGCAACTCAATGACTTAGGAGAATAAGGATTTCCATGTAGTCCACAGAAAGACTCTGTTAGGCAAAAAAAAGCCAGAAATGGAGCCTACTAACTCCCAATGCAATGCCACTGTGCCTCAATCTGATTCTCTGGGTTTGTACACTGTAAACTGTCTAATGTAACTCTGTTAGGACAGAAACTCCTTGAGATTAGTTTATTCATTTTTAATCACCTACCCCCACCACTAGCCTCTCTAATAGAGTGCTTAGTATTATTCACTGTTCAGTAAATGTAGGGCAATAGGAAAGGCTACAGCGTGACAATGTACACTTTATTTTTAAACGACTATACCTTCTGCAGAGGATTTTAACTGCAGAAATCAGAACTCATAACACTAAATCCACAAAGAAAACAAAGAGTTTTTAAACCAAAAAGGCCTCAGCCTTCAACCCTAAGGGGCTGTTGTCTTTAACTCTGAAAGTACTTACATTAGGGAAACAAAATCCTTCCTTTAGTTTTTTTTTGCTATTTCCTGAAATTCTCCTATTAAAGGTTAGACTGCCTGAATGTGCCTAAGTCCCTCTCAGCACTTATGGCTAGCAAATGCAGTAGCCCACTGTCTTTTAAACATGGAAGGACTTAAAACTAGGAAGATTATTTCTTAAAGCCAAATGCCAATGGCAATAATGGCTCCCACCAGTGCCTACTGTGACACCAGACCCTGCATGCTAGAGGCCTGAGTCTAAAATAATGTATAATTTTTGTGGAGACAACCCAGGCCCAGTGGAGTTAATTCGAGTCCTGCAGTCAAGAATGTTATCAAGATCACTTTTGAAAGTAAAGCCAAATGTCTGATTTTTATGGAACAGCCTGAATCAAGGTCAGCAACCTACAAAGACCATCCATGAGATGATGTGAGAGTGTGTCTGACTCTGCATTTGGCTCCCCCTCCCTAGAACACATGCTTCATTCCTATTCTGGACCCTTCACCTACTCCGCATGCTGAGACATCCAGAATAAGGAGCCCGCATTTCAATCTGAGGCTTTCCAGACACAGCACTAGTGTGGGCAACTCTCTCTCTCTCTCTCCAGTGAGTGTAAAGAGAACATAACCAACTTCACTCGTTTGTCAACATGAAACAAGCTCAAGATCTTAGCAAGTAATATTTAAGCAGTTAACAATGAAATTTTAAATTATCCCTTCCTCCAGAGTGATATCTGCAATTTAAAATGTCACCCTGACTAAATAGGGAGGCACAAAGTATCCCAAGCAGGCAGAGGCGACTGGGGCTTGAGATCCTGGGCTCCAGGTCTATTTCTGTAGTAACACCATCCAGGGGCAAAGAGGGCACTGCACTCACAGGACTTAGAGCCAACCAGCAATCCTTGTGCTAGGGTAAGTAATCTGTTCAGGTTCTCATTTAATTTCACCTTATAATCAAACTACATCTCCTTTCACAAAGGAGACTGGCTTGGAACGGTTAAGCATGTTGCCCAAGGTTACGAGGGAACACAGCATATATATAAAAAGCCCTATATATGCTCCCTACCACAGTGAACTAGGGATACAGTAGGTCACAAACCATTGATCTTCAAAGCCTACTTATCCAGATTCCCTTACAGGGGAAAACCCCAGAAAGAGATACAAAATTCATGTATTTTCTGATGAAATTCAGAGAAGAAAAACCTCAAGATCTTTCCCACACCACTCCCTTAGCCCTACCAAGAGGGGCGAGGGAGAGGTGGTGGTGGACAAAAACCCTAAATCAACAAATATAGGAGGCATGCTGATTTAAAATGCATTCTGGAGCCAGACAGAGCTGGAGTATCTACTCTACCACTTACTAACCTGTTCCATCTTAGCCAAACAAGCCTTTCATCATCACTAAAGTGGTAATAAGCCAGGGTAAATGTGAGGATTAAATGAAAACCTCCTTAGCATAGTGCCAATACAAAGTAAACACTGAAAAAATAGCTCTAATGGCATTATCACCATAAGGCCCAGTTGTTCTAATCTGAGATTATTTTGTAGCACTCCTAGATATACATCTTATTCTACCCTAATTATAGTCACCTGGGGATGGTAAGCCTCAACTTTTTCTAGAGGTTCTGGGTCCCCACCATGTTGTATTCATTCACTCAACAGACCACTGTATTAATCCCTGTAGTAAACTCAGAACACACTTTTACCAGCTTCTTTGCTAGGCTGTTAAAGCCAAAAGGGACAAGAGGTGGCCCCTGCTCCAATGCAGCCCCACTCAACTGGAAAGGACAGCCATGGAAACAAATCAAATAGGAGAACACATGCACAGTTCAGGAAGGCTATAGAGAACCAGAGACCTGAAGGAAAGCTGTGTCACAGAAGTGAGGTTTGAGCAGTCTCAAAGGATGAAGGACAGGTGGCAGGGGAGGGGGCGGTGGTCAAACAACACAGAGGTATTCAAGGGGCCCTGCAATGCCATGCTAAATTCAGACTTCACCATGCAGAGAAACTTTAAGCAGCAAAGCGACAAGATTTAAAAAAAAAAAAAAACCAGCCTAAGAGCAAGACCCCGTCTTTACTAAAAATAGAAAGAAATTAACCGAACAAGTAAAAATATAAAGAAAAAATTAGCTGGGCATGGTGGCGCATGCCTGTAGTCCCAGCTACTCGGGAGTCTGAGGCAGGATCGCTTGAGCCCAGGAGTTTGAGGTTGCTGTGAGCTAGGCTGACGCCACGGCACTCACTCTAGCCCGGGCAACAGAGTGAGACTCCGTCTCAAAAAAAAAAAAAAAGAAATCACTCCAGTGGTCTCATGAAAGAGGGACTGGCGACTGGGATAGCCCAGGACTGGGAAGCAAGAGCTAAAAGGAGATTCGCCCAAGAGCCCAGGCTCACCTCCTCCAGAGGGCCTGCCCTGAACCCAGGGCCAGGGTGCACTGTGGAATGTCCCTTTCTGCCCCCAGAATATCTTATACATACCACATCGGTGACATTAAAAGAAATTATTCAAATACATGTTTGCCTTAACAGAAAAAGGAAGCACTCTGTATTTCCAGAGAGAACACAGAATCTGCCACATCAGAACCTGCTGAATGGCTAAGTGAGGAAGAGATCTGTATTTGCTGCTGTTGGGGCAGAATGGTGAATCCAGTCTGAAACTTCACCTGTGACAGATGATCCATGGGACCCCCTGGGAGATGTGCACCAGGACAATGGGATAGACGTGTCTGGCAGTCAGGAGAGAAGGTCTAAATGAGAGGTACAGAATTGGAAGTGAAGAGAGAGATGGCCCTGAAGGGCCTGCAGAAAGCAGTGGTTAGGACCCGAATCCCAGGTAACGTAGGGCAGTTGAAGCAAGGTCAGGAAGGCTGAAGTGGCCACAGGAGAGAAGCCAAGAAAAGGAGAGGCTCTAAAGGGAAAGGATGAAAAGAGGGCTAATCAGAATGGTAGGCAAAGAACCACAAAGTGGTCCAGATGATTTTTGGTCTATCTGAAGTATTCTGTTTACATAAAAAGAGTTGCCAGTTATTAATTCAGCTCTCAGAAAATTTACAATAGTGTTCTTATTTTAAGACATGGATTAACAAGGCAAACATGGAAATAAATTTAGTATATGCTTGTGTACCCTTGAGTCTAATATCCAGATGACTAGATCCCATAGTAGACAGAAAACAAGCAACATGTTGCAGACAAGTGTCAGAGCACTGAGTTAGTCTTTAAGCCTTGCTAACCATCAATTAAAGTAGCTTTGATTGAAAGTGTTTACATAAGTCCAGCTAAACTTAGCTTCCAAGGCTGATGAGGGTATCGATCAGGGGATCTTATTATCTTGTTGTCACACCCTGCTTACAAGAAATGTCCTACAAGAATCTCAAGTCTCTTCCATTTTTCGTCAAATAAAGGGCATGTTTTAGGCATCTATGAGAGTGCTTGGTGGAGATAGTGGCAGGCCAGTGTTTAGGAGCTGATAAAGAAAAAGAAAAAACTGTGGGGGAACACTGTCCTCTCTTATAAAGAGATAGGACATGAAGAGGAATGTGAGTTTACATTAACTATAAGCTCAAGTCTGCCTCCATACACCAATTCTTTCCCCATATCCCCTTATACTGCGAAAACTTCATGAATTTAGACTCTCCCTTCAATGTAGAACTCCAAAAACTTCAATTTGACCTCACTTATACTTCATAATTTGGCTAAGCAAATTACATGCAAAGGTTAATTCTGGCATTGTATTTACTCTAAGATGTTTCCAAATATATTTTAAAGATTACTGTAATCGTTTTCACTTCAATTTATAGACTATTCAACAAATCGGATAGGAACACCCAGTTAAAGTCATTAATCTGTATTACTATTCAGTTAACAATGCCCTATTACTGGAATCATTCAAATTATTCTCATCAAATTACTCAAATTAGACTAGAATTCTCAATACACTGATGTTCTCACAAACCACAAAAGCGCAAAACTCAGTATAATTTGTTTCAGTAGATTCTTTCAAAGAGGCCTTATTATTTCACCACAGAAGTTTCCAATTACATGACTTAGAGGTATGAACCCTAAGAAGAAATGAGTTTCCCATATATACTGTATTAGTGCTACATTATAAATTTATTGAAGGGAAAGATTATTTTTCTACATAGTTTTATATTTAAGCTTTTTAACACCCTCACAATTTAAACACAAGTCAAAATTATCAACAGTCCCTTCCTATATCATCACTAAAACTCCCAAAGTTCAGAAAAATAATAAATCACAGTTGAACAGATTCAATTTGAGAACATGTAATGGGAGTTAAGAGGATAGAGTAGTTTTCCAGGAAGAGTGTTGGCTTGCCCTTTTTACTACTATATACACTACACACATTAAAATAACAAGCATGGCTTTTGTGTTTCTTAAAACTACCTTCTAAAGAAAGAATAGTAGTATAATACAGAAAAAAGATCTGTTAAGTATGGAATGAATCATAAATCCACTTGATAGTAAAGGAAGCAAATCAGAATGCACGAAGAGAAGACAACTACATCAAATACTACCGTGCACTAAAATTAACCTGACAAACTATATACACCTCTAGTAACTGTTTCCAAACTTGAGGAAAGATGTGAAATTCTGTAATAGGAACAGACCAAGGTCATTTTTGCCCAAGTTTCAAAAGTTCTGAGAGTGTAACTATTCCCCTACTGTATTAGAAATACCACGCAGTTTTTTAAGTATTGCATCCATACAACAGGGACTTTTTTTTACAATTTATGTTTTTGTTTTTAACCTGTCATAAACAAACTCACAATAAGGGGAAAAAAGAAAAAAACACTTTCCAATTCCATGTTCTAACTGGAGTTTTAGGAAAGAATAAAGGTTTGCCAGAGAGAACAAGACTCTCTACTGGCATTAAAGTTTCGACACAAAAGCCCTTAAGCCCTTTTTATATATCCCACTATTTCTTATTACCAGGTTACTTTGTTTCAGATGACCTACACTATAGCCTAGAAATGTGAACTTCTAACAGGACTCATGACCTAACACACTAATTACCTTCTACTTGCCTAGTCATCTTCATTTCAACCAAGTCTTATTATTTTGCTGGGCTTTTTAAAAATAGCAGTATTAAATGTTGTTACACAGAAGGTAACTCTCCCTGCTCTACTTGAAGTCTGTATTAGAGAGCAACAAGCAACCAGACTTATCACTGACTACATTCCCCAGGCCTCTCCAGTAATACTAAAATCCATTAGCCAAGAATACCATTCTATGACAGGTCTGGCCTGGGGAGATGGTGATGAACCTGTCCACTGGCTGCACCTCTGACAGTCGTGACTACCAAAGGAGGACCTAAGGGACAGTAGGCAAAAGGAAAGTCAGTTTTATATCTGACCTTTCCCACTTAGGTCGTCAACTCTCACCCTCTACAGCACACTAGGTAAGATGGGTGTCAAAGGGAGTTCCCAGTTCCTATGAGAACTAACCCAACAATTACCTGCCTTACTTGCCTGTCATGGACCAGACACCATTTAGAAATGTGATAGAATTCTTAAGACACAAGAACTTCCTCTTTGACTCAGAAGAGTAAAAAAACATGTACAACATTATCAGTTTAAAGCAATAAATTCTAATCAATGTTATGGAAAAATTCTGTCATTTTAACACCAGTAAGCTCAAACTAACTTTCTAAAAACATTTTTTAGCATAGGCTAGCTGACAGTCAAAAACTGCCAGTAAGTCCTTAGCTTACATTCTGTTTAAACATTTCTAGAGCAGGTGTTTACTGTAATAGACAAAAAACAGACAATATATCTGGACCTAAACCTAAACATGAAAATGGGTCCACAGGCACACTCTTAACCATTTTTCCAAAGAAATATGTTTAAACGGCTTTACCATGCAGAGCTATGGCTTCCCGGAAGGGTTGCAAATCAGTCTCTACAGATGAGCTAGTTTCCGTTGAAGTAGCTCGGTTAGGGGACACTACAGTCAATCTTGGGGGAGCTCTAGAGTTTCGTGGTGGAGGAACTTTTCCACACAGGAAGCTGATCAAATCTTCTCTACGAATAGTTCTTCTGCGTTTTTTAACCCAAGCCAACACATCCTTATTGCGTCGCTGATAGCCAATCTGAATTCCAATATCAAAACTTCGCTGATGTGTATCCACGCTTTCTGTTAGAAACAAACAAAAAGAAAAAAAATGCGTGATGATCATTATGAGCCATACTGTATTCTCTTCTAAAGAAGACCATTTTACAAGTGAACCAAAATGAATATCATTAATACCTAAGACCATCAGTAAATAGTCTATTAAACTGAAATTATTTCAGTCATGTTGGAAACACACATGACATTTAATCTAAATGGTCTAAATTCAGTGTTTATTCATCACAGTCCTAGAGCTTGCTTCTGTCTTGGTCTTTAAAAAAAAAAAAATTTAAAAAGAAAGTAGACTACTTATCCTTATCCAAACTACCTAAAATAACTTGCTAGATTTAATCTAATTTAGTTTAATGCTAACAACAGCTAAATTATCAATCAGAAAGGACGTAGCATGTGTCTACCTTGAGACAGGTACTACCGTCCCCTTACTGTAAGTTGGGAAACAAAGGTATTGAGCATTGAGAGTAACTATTGAGGCCACAGAACTTATGGAAAAGCTGGAATCTTGCTCCACAGCCTGTGGCCCTTAACCACTAAGCTATATTGATCTTCAGAGGAGTGAATTCTCAAGAATTGTAAGAATTTAACAGACGTCTAAATCTTACACATGACTCAGGCCATGCTCACCTGCTATTTACCATGTCATTTCAATGATGCATTCCTACTGACAGGTTCAGCATCAAGAATTAGGAACACACTGAAGGCAGTAGCAAACATTTTACAAATAGTAAGGGAAAATTAATCCTGATTGATTACTCAACACTAAAACCAAAGAGCAAGAATGGAAACAAAATACTACATTTATTTCCCTGGGTATATTTTCATTCTACTTCCAGTTCCCAACAGCTTTCTGTAACTTGTGACTATTCCCAAAAGATTTTAATCTCCCAGACTGGACTCCTTGTATATTCTGAACCTAAGTGTTCGGTAAAATGATCCCTACCTTTTAGTGGGTTTTATCTAGTTGAAAAAAATATTTGAAAATTTAAGTCACTGCAATTTATTTTTAGTTGAGCTGCTGTGCTAGCTGAAAATCACCAGTATGTCTGTAATGACATTAAAGAAGATGGTTCCTTTATCCCTGGACCTTTTGTAAAAGCTACAATACTTGTGTAACACAACGATACATTTCTCTATGACGTTTCCTGGCTTTATTTTAATTCCTCATATACTACACTTAGAGTAGACTCTGAAAAGAAGAGCAACAGTCAAACATTTAAGAGCTGTGTCTCAGGAAAAAAAAAAAAAAATAAGTATCCAGACATCACAAAGGATCCCAAGCTGACCGAACTTGCGTTATTAAAAAAGATGGCAGGAGGGCAGCAGCACAAGCAGAACATTGTAGTAAGTCCTACTTCTTAACAAATGACCAGTCTTTACTGCTAACCACTAAAAAGAAAAATGGAGATATTGTCCAAGGAAGGTCTTTTCTCTTAGAAGTACTTCAGAATACAAAGGACCAGCACTAGAATTCAACATCCATTTAAAAACCTGTGGAGATCCTAACTATCTACCCAACAGTGAAGATCTCCACCCGAAAAAAAAAAAAAGGGGGGGGAGAAGAAAAAAAATAAAAACTTGTGATATGCCATAAACTGCATTCACATCTTCTCATTTAAACCCCATCACAACTTAGAGAAAGTAGATTCTAATTTTACAGATAGAAGCAGCAGCTCAGGAGTGAAGTATTTTCTCCAGTGTCTCCCTATTAGAATAAGGACCAAGTCACAATGTGTATCAATAACCTGATTTCTCCTTTCACCATAAACAAAGCAAGCATGAACTTCATTTTAAATGTAAATAGCATTCAAAAGGATAATATGGCACTTTCCCATCTCTTTGGGAAGACTTAGATGAAACCACCCTTAGAAAGGTGGATAAACCTAAAATGACCTTGTAATGCCTTATCTAAACCTTAAATGATTCTGAAAGCACTGGAGGCAATTTAAGGAAAATCAAGTCATCAAGCCAACTAAGAGCCTATCCCATGGGACCAGAAAGAGGATAATGTAAAATGTGTGAAAGTAGAAGCAATCAAGTTTTCACAAACCTGTCCTATCTACAAGAACTATTTTTAACCAAGCTCAAAACTGCAGTAGTTCTTGTTTCCAAACAGAAGAAATTTTATTTTTAAAGAAACAAACGGAAGTAAACCAGAACTTGGAAAAATAGAGGGGAAAAAAAATTGAAGTATGAAAAGGATATTAAGTAACAAGTCTGAAGCATGAAGCAGGCTTGGAGAGTGTAAAGAAAGATGGAGCAGAGGCCGGGCGCGGTGGCTCACGCCTGTAATCCTAGCACTTGGGAGGCCAAGGCGGGCGGATTGTTTGAGCTCAGGAGTTCGAGACCAGCCTGAGCAAGAGCGAGACCCCGTCTCTACTAAAAAATAGAAAGAAATTATCTGGCCAACTAAAATATATATAGAAAAAATTAGCCGGGCATGGTGGCGCATGCCTGTAGTCCCAGCTACATGGGAGGCTGAGGCAGTAGGATCGCTTAAGCCCAGGAGTTTGAGGTTGCTGTGAGCTAGGCTGACGCCATGGCACTCACTCTAGCCTGGGCAACAAAGCGAGACTCTGTCTCAAAAAAAAAAAAAGAAAGATGGAGCAGGCATGTAAATGTACACCTGACAAACCAGACAGCAAAAAGCAGCAGCTAAACTTGATACAAAACCCAAGAGCCAAAGGGAAGGGGCCATGTGAGATGGTTTTAAAAAACTGACTATCGTGGGGAGAGAGAGTTTGGCCAAGTTTTGGGTTGTTTTGATTGAGAACGCACTAAGTCCCAACGGTCAAATCTGCAAGGGGCTGATGCTTTCGTTACAGATTTGAATACTGAAAAAACTCAATATTCACTAGCAGCCCGATTTAGATGTAAGACAAGTATGTGACAAGTTGTGAACCTCTTTTATTATTCAAGTGACCAATCACATCATCTCAAAAATTATGACCACGTCTCTACATCAGAACCAACCAAGAGCACACTAACAATCATGTATTTTATAAACACTGACTTACACACTAGAAAGTACTGGAGGAAAAAAAGCAAATACAACATTTAAGGTCTTAAGGTAAAGGTTTTTGCACTGCCTGGGCCTAACTTGGTTTTGTACCATTAACACCATATTCTGAAAGCCAAGTCCAATTACTTTACCACCCAAATTAACCTAACCTCAATTATGTCCCTAAATAGAAAATCTAATATAGATGCTAAATATTTAAAAGAGTCTTTTGTCTTTAAAACAGTTACTTGCTTAAAAATAAAACCCTCCTCTTACTTTGACCTACGAAGGAAGAGAACTGCATGCTTATTGGAGAATCTTAGGCATGACTAGACTACACTTTAATGTAATCCTGGCAAACTCAGTGTCCAGTGGATAATCTCATTCTCAAACACACACAGACACAAGGATGGCCTCCTGAAGGCTGGCTCTCAGCCAAACGCTACTTTGACCACATCTGAACCCTGACAACTAGACACCCAATTTCTGCAAGTGTGGGCTTCAGAACCCTGGCCTAGAAAAGCAGAACACAAAAACTGTAGGGACAGTCTTTTGTCCAACATTATTTTTTCAAAACCAAAGCCACTATTTAAAAAGGCCATATACTTGAAGGTTAGACAAACCTCAAGGGCATCAAAATGTCAACCTAACCTTTAACCACAACACATTCATTTCCTTATTCAAAAAACAAACTGATTCACACAACATTCATAACAAACATCCCAAGTTTCATATTTTTTAAAATGTTTTTATATAAGCATCAGAAAATTGAATTAAAGAGATTTTAGAAGACTAATCCTCCTACAACTGCCAAGGGTTGGGGGTCAGGGTAGAAGAGGGCAAATGGCTTTTTTTTTTTTTCTTATTTTCATCATTCCAAAAGCACCAGAATATTGATTCTGAAATGAAGACCAAATGTACAACTTTCTTACATAATAGACAAAATTAATCAGACTACATACATACACTATTTACAGCTTTTTGATACTTACAAAACTTGATGTCAGTTAGCCAGGGCAGGTGTCTCAATTCATAAACAAGGAATTGAAGTTCAAAGGGCCTAGTGTCCAAAGTTGGGTAAGTGGCAGAGTTCCTTCTACCATCTACCTTTTCCTCAACAAAAGAGAAGCATCTCTCATTCTCCCTAGAGAATCTATAAACCGTAAGAACACACTGCAAGATCAAAGTAACACTTCCAAGGAATACTACTGGCTACAAAATATTTGAGTTGCAAAGAATTAAATTTGCACTAATCAGTCTGCCACAGGAAAAAAAAAATTCATGTTTCTTTAGAAACATAAAGATCTGAGTGACAGCCAAAATAACAGTTTTCCAATTGTCTTGAGAAAATAATTCCTATGAATTCCCTAAGCAAGTAGTATCCAAAAATAAGCACTACCTTCTAGCTAGTTACATATTTACTTAATCTTCACCTAGTGTACAGAACAAAGGACAAGAACCAGAGAAGAATGATAGCAGCCACCGTTTGTTGACTGCCTGGCATCCAATCCTTGTCTTCCCCTTCATAAAGGTACTCCAAGTTTTTTGTTTGGATAGCCAACCACTTCTCTGAGGGAAGCTCCCTCCACATTTGCTCAAGGGGTGGAACTGTGGCTTAGTCCTAACTAATCTGCACAACTCCATACCTGGACTATTTATTACTGTTTCTAGGTAAGCAAGTGACCCAATTTTGGCCAGGAGACAGAAGTCATTTCAGGCTCTTCTAAGCTTCAGAGTGGTCCTAAAATGTGAGCTACAAGCCATTCTGCCAACATAACAAAACCATCCTGAAGACAAAGTGGCACATGAATACTAGGGAGAGATCTACAGACCAGGGGAACCTGAGCCACTGAAGTCATCAATCCTACCAAGGCCTCCAAGCCACACAGGGGCCAATCCACATACAGGCTGCTAAAGCCAGTCTGACTTGTTTTCTGACACTTGCAGCCAAAATATTCTTTCACAGAAAAGTTATACATAAAAAGACTTTGTCTTCTATAAAAATTTACAGACAATCTACAAACTGGAAATTAAAAATGACTGAGGCTACTGCTTCTTATAATTAAAGCTGAATAAAATTCAAGGGTTAGCATTTCTAATTGTAATCTGCACTAAGGTATTTTGGACAGTCTCAAAGGACAGTAATAATGTTTTTCAGCAAGGTGAGTCACAAACCAGCTCCATCTGTCTCCAGGTAGAATATGTTTTCTCTGGAATACGCTTTCTCTGACCATTTGTTTATACACCAGTCAGCCGCTATTTGGCCCACAAATTTAAAGTATGTTCACTTCCCCTTCAGCTTACAAGTCAGTCCAAAATAGCCACACTGAAGTGAGAAAACATAAAGAGGGCCTGGCATCAAGATGTATCAAAAATAAGGACTTAAAAGGCATCATACTATTTTTTCTCATCTATCAATTCTATTTACATTTACCCCTTTTAGGGAAAGAAGATGAAGAAGGAAAGTGCACAACAAAGTTTATTCTGACACAAGAAAAAAAACTGAAGACAAAAAATAAACTACAATTATTTCCCTTCATCTTAAGCACTGCCCACAGTGCGAAACATTCAAAAATAGTTAAAACTTGACCAACACAGTCAACACTTAAGCATTCACTACATGCTAGGCACAAAACTAAGAGCTTGTACTATAATATAGTATAGTATAATATGTGGGTACTTATCCTCATTTAGAGTTAAGAAACCCAAAGAGCACAATGGTAAAAATACCAGCTCTAGTATTTGTCTACAGGACCACACAGCTAATTAACAGAGCCAATATCTGAACTCAATCTGGCAGTCAGTAGACTTCATGACTCAATGATGCCAGCCCTCTCCGCACAGGCACTGCTAGAGTGCAGACACCTAGGAGTAAATGCTGTTCAAGAAGAAAACCAGAAAAATCTTTAAGCAATAATCCAGAGAAACTCAACATATGTGGCAGAACTCTATATAACTAACGCTTCAAATGCAGTTCTAAAATGTGGGAGGCAAAGAAAACAAGACTCAAAGAAGAATAACATTAAAAAGCTGAGAAAGAACAATTAGAGAAGTGGCAGTACAGGGTGTAACCACACACTGGCTCACACGGGCTGCTGAAGAGCGAGGGCACCAGTGCCCAGCTCAAGCTGCCCAGCATGGCCTTGCCCTAGAAGACAACCACCAGCCCAACCTCAAACAAGGAGCCCCAAGCACTAGGAATTTAAAATTAGGTAAGAATACTTCCCTGGCCTGGCGCGGTGGCTCACGCCTGTAATCCTAGCACTTGGGAGGCCGAGGCGGGCGGATTGTTTGAGCTCAGGAGTTCGAGACCAGCCTGAGCAAGAGCGAGACTCCGTCTCTACTAAAAATAGAAAGAAATTATCTGGCCAACTAAAAATACATATAGAAAAAATTAGCCGGGCATGGTGGCGCATGCCTGTAGTCCCAGCTACTCGGGAGGCTGAGGCAGTAGGATCGCTCAAGCCCAGGAGTTTGAGGTTGCTGTGAGCTAGGCTGACGCCACGGCACTCACTCTAGCCTGGGCAACAAAGCGATACCCTGTCTCAAAAAAAAAAAAAAAAAAAAAAAGAATACTTCCCTAACAAGGCAACAGGAGACAGGAGACAGGAGACAGAAAAACTGAAACCAGTCACCCAAGGAAATGGGACGTAGATTTAAGAAGCAGATAGGCTGGGCTTTGCCAAGCATTTTCCAGGTAAGTACCAACCCTGGCTAGATTAAAACAACCTCAGCAACTTTTCACTCCCCTTAGCTGCAGATTATCAAAAAATATACTAAGCTTAAATAAAACAGAATATTTGCTATAAAAAAAATATACTAAGCCAAGGACACTACTGAATATTGAAGAAACACCATCTTCTTTTGATCTATCAAATTATGAACCACCAATCAGAATTTTTCTTCCCCTTCCTAAAAAAGGAAGCCCAGTCTGACCCTACTTACTTTGTGGAGAAGGTAAATGCACTCCATTTTACTGAATTCTGTCCTCACCGAGGGGACAATCCCAACTTACATTCTCTTCCAAATCCTTCCACAGCCACATTCCAGAACCAGCATTTCAAAAAGCCCACTGGCAATTAAAAGGGGTTTTTACCTTTTAATTTCTTAGGTTAGGCTTAACTTTTTGCTAAGTTTTTACCTCAATTCTGACCTTCCCACGTACTCATTTTAGCAGTTATTAAGCTGTTAGGAGTGCCAAAATCTCTACAGGCTGAAAAATGAGCCATTTTTAGTCTGCCAGAAATGCTTACTTCTACAAAACATAGGAGTACTGCCCACTTTAAAGGATCCTCCAAAAATCTTCCCCGCCTAAATTACACTTAAATATTTTATCAGAACTATGAGCAATCTTATCTAAATTTACTACTACTTAATGCTGCATGCACTTGTGATACTACCTCACTAATTTTATTGGTTCTATTTAAGGTAACCAATTATTCTCACAGCTGTATGCCAATTCTCTAAAGACCACACCCTGAAAATGAGGAAAAGTGGGAGGATCTGCAGAGTATTATCCACCCTGTCCCTGAATCAAATAGGAAAAGAATAAGATGTTACTACACTATCAAATTCCGCAAAACAATTTACCATTCCTTTTAGGTAAGAAGGGATGTGTTTCTTTTACAGAAACAGGACACAAAATAAAACTAGTTCAGAGAAACAATCCAACATTTACAATAATCCAAGAATTCCGGGCTTGGTGGCTCACGCCTGTAATCCTAGCACTCTGGGAGGCCAAAGCGGGAGGATTGTTAAAAGCTCAGGAGTTCGAGACCAGCCTGAGCAAGATTGAGACCCTCCGTCTCTACTAAAAAAAAATAGAAAGAAATTAGCTGGACAACTAAAAACATATGGAAAAAAATCAGCCAGGCATGGGGGCACATGCCTGTAGTCCCAGCTACTCGGGAGGCTGAGGCAGGAGGATCGCTTGAGCCCAGGAGTTTGAGGTTGCTGTGAGCTAGGCTGAGTGAGACTCTGTCTCAAAAAGAAAAAAAAGATAAAATTAATGTCCCTCATTAAGTTTTCTGAACAAAGAAAACTAGTTAATTAATTACAAGCATTTTCAAACTGAAGTAATCGGAGTTCAACTTCTGAGTCCATCTTATATGAAGAACTAGCACTAAAGAAAACTGCTTAGTCCTGAAGGAATACATTCCGCAAGTACACAAGAGCACCAAAGCCAGAGGACATTCACGTTTGTACATAACCTAGGCTAAGAGTCTGGCACATGGAAAAAAACACTGAAAATGAGCTGCCTTCCCCTTTGAGCAGAAAAATAATTGCAACAAAACCAAAAGGATAAACCTCCACAAAACAGAATACTACTCAGCAATGAAAAGGCACTGAACTATGAATACTTTCAATGTGAACTCAATGGATCAACCTTAAAAACATTATGCTAAGTGGAAGAAGGCAGACACAAAAGGTTACAAATTGCATGCTTCTATTTATGACATTATGGAAAAGAAGAAACTACATACACAGCCATCAGATCAGAGACTTCCAGGGGCTAGGGTGGGAGGTCAGATAGATTCTGTTTGCTGTATAGTATAGCTTTGTCAAAATCAAAGTGTACACCTTAAAATGGTGATTTTACTGTAAGTGAATTACACTCCAAGAAATCTGAGTTTTTAAAAAATTGAAATCAAAGTGTATTTCCCTTTCTGGATGAAACCAAGAGCCATTCCAAAGAGAATGTTCAAGACCTTGCTCAAGATCCTCAAGCACTGACAGACATTGAAGCAATTTACTCACTAGTCAGTATTTAAGAAACTGAGCTACATGAAATCCAAGTTAACCAGTGGGCGCCATTTGTTTCCCTTCTCTCAGTAAGGCTAGACTATTATTAGTTCCTCATTCCCTAAAATAAACGATCCTGTTCACCAATTTGTTAACAATTCTCAATTGTCACAAAAAACTGTGAAGTCTAAAACAAATCTCTAAAACAATAAGGGATATTATTCCCACAGAATGCTGCTGTCATTTGCACATTCTTACACAAAAATAAGAATCTGAGAATCAGGAAGATACTCCACTCCCTGTTACAATCTATTTTGGTATTTTTGAAATGCACAAAATTCCATTGCTCTTACTAGCAGCTCTTAAATTTGAAAGCATTTAATTACATTTTATTAAAATTAAAACTCAAATTCAAATCCTTTTTCCATAAAAACCTTGCCAAAAATCAAACCCAGATTTCTAAATCTTCAAAATCACTAAGGCACAAAATCTTAACCCACTGTTACCAATAGAGCATAATGAGCAAGATGGTTTACTTACATGACTTCATGTCATAACAGAGGGGGAAAAAATCAACTTCAGAAAAGAACCACCATAAAACACAAACCTATCAATTCAAAACTCCGATCACAGACTTCCTGCCAACGACTCACAATCAGACAGAAGGTAGTTTTGAAGGAAAACATTTGATGAAATTGCTAAAGAAGAGCAGCATGTTAATACGACACAGGTGATGCCAAGCAAAGTTTTCAAAGCACTTAAATGCTGTCTAACTGCCATGCTCTAAATTGCCAAACTCACGACTCTTTTCCATGAGGTCCGTCCCACCAAAACATCAACTCTTCTTCCCTTGATGTCTTTTTCCAATGACAAGCACATCTCGCCCGTCTTCCAGCACAAGGCTTCTCAACCTCGGTACTATTGACTTTTGGGGCCGGATAATCATTCGCTGGGAGCTGGGGTTGGGAGACTGCATGAGGCACTGTAGGATATTCTGCAGCCCCCTCTAAGTGATCACAACCAAAGACATCCCCAGACATAGCCACATGTCCCCGGGGGGCGAAAGGAGGTGTCAAAATCACCTCGATTGATCTAGCTAGAATTCTCAAGTTGCGAGATATTCAAGGTTAGCGGCTGGACTTACGAGCAGAAAACGAACTTAGAACACAAGACAGACACCCTGACGCAGGCTGCCCTTCCCCTTAATCGGCAGTGCTGCAAGGTTATCTTTACCTTTGTAGAGGTTGGTGACGGCGGTGGCTGCATTTTGGAAGGGGACCCAGAGAGAAAGTCCGGGCTGCTGACACACTCGGTCTGAAAAGAAAAACCAATATAAAGGAAAAAAACAAAAAAATAAACACACCACATAGAAAGAGAGAGAGAGAGAGAGAGAGAAAAAGAAAATGTTATTTGGGCGTCAATTTCTCCAGAACGGCCATATTAGGTTTCGCCATTTTGTTCCAGGGTTTCGGGATCCCAAATCGAGCGGGAGGGCGGGAGGAAGGAGGGTCGCGGCGGGTAGAAGGGGGAGCCGCGGGACTCGGAAGCGCGGCCAGGGGCCGAGCCCTGGCGCAGGGAAGCGCCCCCCTCGCAGTCCCCGCCCCAGGCCCGGCTCCGGGGCACAATAGGGCCGGCCCCGCCGCCTCCCTTCGCCATTTTGTGACTTGGGGGCTCCTCCCCTCCGCTCCCCGGCCTGGGGGACGCCGGGCGACTCCGCCCGGGGAACCAGAGGCCCCTCGAGCGGCCCCAAATCGGGGCTGCCCCCCACACCGGCCCCACCCTCCCCCCCAGGGTCCCCCTCCCGCGTCGCCATCTTGCTGGGAGGAGGCAGCGGCGACCGATCGGCGGCCTCCGGGCTGCCTCCCCCGGCTGGCCGCGGAGAGTGCAGGCCCTGACCGGGGCCGGGCCGGGGGCGGCCGGGCGGCGCCAAGATGGCGGCGGCGACCTCACCTTTGTAGAGCTGGGCCACGGCGGTGGCCGAGTTCTGGAAGAGGTGCCACAGCTTCTGCTGTTTGTGCTCGGGCTGCGCGGCGGCCGCCGCCTCCTCCTGCAACTCGGGGGACAGCTGCTCGTCCTGCTCGGCCTCGGCCAGGCACTGCCGCTCCCACTTGGAGAACCAGTGCTCGGGCCCGTGCTCCTGGATCTCAGCCTCGCCCTCCTCCTTCCGCTCCTCCATCCTCCGCGGCCTCCCGCGGCCTCGCCGCCGCCGCCGCGTCCTCCTCAGGCGGGGCCCACGCGGGAGCGTCGTCGTCAAGAGGCCCAGCGGCGGGGCCCGGCGGTCAGCGGCGCCTCCTCGCAGCGGCCCAGGCCTCCTGTACCCCGACGGCCGGCGAGCCCCGCCCCGCGGCCCCGCGCAGCCCGGGACGACCCCCGCCCCGGGCCTCCCCACCCCCGGGCGCCGCCGAAGGTCGCCGCGGACCGGATGACCGCCGCCGCCCCTCGCCTCGCCCGCCGGATCCCTTCTAACGCCCCGCCATGGCGCCGCGGCCTCCCTCGGGCAGCCGCCGCTGACAGCCGAGCCCTGCGCGCTGCCCGGCCTGCGCCGCCGAGCCCACCCTGAAGACTGAGCAACGTCGTCGGCGCCGCAGCCGTCGACGCCTCTGCGGCTCCTGGTCCCCGCCCTCCCCCGCCCACATGCTGACCGGGGAAGCGCCGCCCACTCCGCCCCGGCTCCCCTGCCTGGTTGGGGCGCGCCCGCTCCGAGGGCCTCCATTGGTCCGATCCGACCGGTTCCGCGTGCCGTCCTCTGAATACAGCATCATGATTGGTTCATCGGCCTGTCTGCCTGACGTAACCAATGAGCTGGGGGAAGGGAGTGAATGTCAGGAAGGATGAAGAGGGAGGGGGAGGAGCTGACAGTGGTTGCGTCCGAGCCAACGGGGGAGGGGAAAATACAAAGGACTGCGCATGCGCTCTTGCTCGCTGTCACCGAGCCCCGGGGCGCCCAGCAGGAGGTCACATGACCCGGCTCAGCGACCGCACCCCGTGGGGGCTTTAACGGCGCTTCCAGGCCCTGGGGGAACGCAAAGTTGAGACCGGCGACCGCGCTGGGGACACGGAGGGGTGTGGTGGGCGGCAGCGTGCTTACTCCAGCCCCTCGGGGAGGAAGCCTTCCACGGGGAGGAAGAGAGTGGAGAAAGTGAATAAAACGCGCGACTGGCGTCCACCGTTACAGAGCGCTCTCCGGTGCTTTCATTTCGGAGTCCCGAGCCTCAGGCGGGCAGGTGAAGGGCTCCGGAGAGCCGGGCCTACCTCCCGCCGGCATCCTGGCGCCCCTCCCGGAGAACGGGACCGCGAGCGTGGCGGCCCCCACACCTGTCCCCAGAAGCACATTCCCGGGCCACGTGCGGCCGCCTGCGTCACGCACCGGACTCTGCCTTCCCCGGCCGGAACCCGCGCGCCGGCGCCGGGGGCTGGCCAGGCTTCCTGGGGCAGAGCGCGGCGCCGGCCTGCGGTTCCACCCCCGCGCGCCTCGCCGAGGCACCCCCTGCGGCTTCGAGCCGGCCGGAGCTCCCCCGAGAGCGGGGTCGGACAGGGGGCAGCCGCGAGCACTGGCGGTGACCTCACAGAGGCAAAACTGCCCCTCTAGACCTGCACACTGGTGGCGGGGGCACGGGCCCGCCTGGGCTGTGGAGGTGCGCCGGGGCCTCTGGCTGCCCCCGCCTGCAGGAGCGCGTTGGTCCAAAGCGGTGCGGCTTTGGAATAAAGCCCGATCTCCTCGCCATGGCCTACAAGTCCTTGCAGGGCCTGGCCCTGCCTCTTGTGTTTTCATTGCACATGATCCTCTGTTCGCTCGGGCCGCCCACCACACTGGCCTCCCTTCTGTCCCCCCAGGACACCAAGCTCTTTTCTGCCTGATCCCTCTCTCTCTGTAGGCTCTGCTCAAACTGCCCCTCGGCAGGGAGCCCTGATCAGACCACCCTAGTTAAATACAGTAGCACTTCCATGCTCTCTCCTATTGCCTGCTGATATTTTTTCATAGCATCCGTCACCATCTAAAACAATCTACTGATGTGTTTATTTATGCGTTCCCTCTCACCAGAAAGTAAGTTCCAAGAGGGCAGGGAAGTTGTCAGTCCTGTTCCTGGTTGACTCCTAAAAAAAATAAATTGGGTTTAGGAACAATGGATCTTAGGAGGATATGGCAGGACAGACATGCCAAGCAAAAGGAGGAGGAATGCAAAGGCAGGGAGGGAGTAGGGGGACTAAGGAGACCCCATACTCTTTAGGCGCATCAGAGTGGGAGGGAAGCGACAGACAGGCACTTTGAAGCACAGGGCCTGTTTTGTACAGGCCCTACAAAACACAGTTTATTGATTCTACAACATGAAAAAAAATAATCGTTTTTTAATAATGATTACAATAGAAAAAAATATGAAAATCTTCAGTTATTTTTACAGCAAAAAAAATTTATTGTGAGTGCATTTTAATATGTTTTCTGTGATGATAAGTCAGATTTTTCTGGGCTCTACCAAGGTCGTAAATGAATCTCAATGTCAATCTCTCTCTCTCTCTCTCTCTCTCTCTGTTTCTCTCTCTCTCTCACAGACACACACACACACACACACACACACACACACACGAAATGACTGAAGACCAAGTCAATGCCAGAGGATGATTTTTTAAAATTCTAACCTGCCCTTATTAAAACCTAAGCAACTTTATCACACATCAACACCTGGTGGATGCTCACAGCCTACCTGCAAGAACTGTAAAAGGAGCATAAAGCATGTACCACATGCCACAAGGGCATAAAATCAGATTTGTGAGGGAGATTAAAAAAAAAAAAAAAAGAGTACTTCCCAGTGGTGGGAGGGCTTCCTGGAGGAGGAAGCATCTCCACTAGGTGATGAAGGACATATGAGGATCCCAGAAAATCAGACCCCTCAGGGCAGAGAGGCATGTAGATTTAAATGCACAAATGTGGGAAAGGCTTAAGGTACCAGGAATGATCTGGTTTGACTTGAACGATATTTTCTTTCTTTCTGGTGATGAGACAGTGTCATCCTACTACTGTGCTTTCTGAATAATTGTGGGGGCACTTCCTGAGTGACCTCAGGCAAGTTACTAGACCTGAGACTCATAAATGGAGATGATGACAGAAACTCACTCAACTCACTCTCAGGATTAACTGAGCTTAGGTGGAAAAGAACTAAGTACCATATACAGCACACAGAAATCTCTCAATAACCACCAGCATTGCAGAGACCTAGGAAAGTTCTCCAAAATTAGCCTCCAGTCTCAGAATTGGGAGGCCTGCATGAGCCACAATGAATATGACGTCTCTCAGCTACGATCTGGAAATTTCATGTCCATTTAAACTTACTTGAGCTTAACAGCTCAAGAAAATAGGGGTTAACATATACTTTCAGTTTTAACATCATTCCAGACTTCTAAATATGTATATATAAACACTTTTTAACATAAAAGATATTATGCGATTTATTGTGAAACCTACCTTTTATTTTCCCTTTTATAATATCTCTTGGGAATCTTTTCCATGGCAACCAAACTGCTTCATTCCTTCTTATTAACAGTCACATAGCATCCTGTTGCATGGACACGTCATAATGTTTTTAACAGTTTCCTACTAATGGGCATTTAGATTGTTTTCAGAGTTTTAATACCACAACAAGAAGTACTAACATCTTTGTGCATTCATCTTAGCACACTTGTTCAATTACTTCCTTTGGATAAATTCCATAATGTGGAATCGCCTCGTGAAAACACTGTATTTTTCTCTATTCATTGGTTCCATTATTCTTTGTTGTTGTTGTTGTTGTTGTTGTTATTTTATTTTTTTTTTTGAGACAGAGTCTCACTCTGTTGCCCAGGCTAGAGTGCCATGGCGTCAGCCTAGCTCACAGCAACCTCAAACTCCTGGGCTCAAGTGATCCTTCTGCCTCAGCCTCCGGAATAGCTGGGACTACAGGCATGCGCCACCATGCCCGGCTAATTTTTTCTACCTATATTTTTTAGTTGTCCATATAATTTCTTTCTATTTTTAGTAGAGACGGGGTCTCGCTCTTGCTCAGGCTGGTCTCGAACTCCTGAGCTGAAATGATCCACCTGCCTTGGCCTCCCAGAGTGCTAGAATTACAGGCGTGAGCCACCGTGCCCGGCCTTCCATTATTCTTAATACAAAAGTCCTCCATGTTTCAATTTTAAGAATTCCAATTGCAGGGAAAAATGTAGAGTGAAAAGTTAAAGTCATTATGCTTAACGTCATTCCAGATTCTCCCAATCCTATTCCCAAGAAATAACTTGTAACCTTTGAAAACTGAGTCACATGTATGTCATGTGTGTGTATGTATATATGTGTGTGTCTACACCCTTTAAGGAAAAAAAAGGTGTTCACTTTATGTGTACTATTCCATACACCTTTTCCCCTTAACATAATTTGGACATCTCCACATTGGAACGTAAAGACTTAATCATTCTTTTAAAATATTGCAAAGGGGGGGGGGCTTGCAAGGGGGAGAGAAAAAGAAAGTAAGATAAAATATTGCAAATTATTTCATTCAATCCTCCCACCTCAGCTTTCTGAGTTCCCAAGTAGCTGGGACTATAGGCATGCCCGAGTGCACCCTATGTCTGTCTTTTTTATTATAGCCATCCTAGTGGGTGTGATGTGTCTCATTGCAGTTTTTTTTTTTTTTTTTTTTTTTGAGACAGAGTCTCACTCTGTTGCCCGGGCTAGAGTGCCATGGTGTCAGCCTAGCTCACAGCAACCTCACACTCCTGGGCTCAAGCGATCCTACTGCCTCAGCCTCCCAAGTAGCTGGAACTACAGGCATGTGCCACCATGCCTGGCTAATTTTTTTTTCTATATATATTTTTAGCTGTCCAAATCACTTCTTTCTATTTTTAGTAGAGACG
>CM052448.1:9144531-9179506 GCA_028533085.1 Varecia variegata | reverse complement strand
GGCTAATTTTTTCTATATATTTTTAGTTGTCCAACTAATTTCTTTCTATTTTTAGTAGAGACAGGGTCTCACTCTTGCTCAGGCTGGTCTCGAACTCCTGACCTTGAGCGATCCACCCGCCTTGGCCTCCCAGAGTGCTAGGATTACAGGCGTGAGCCACCGCGCCCGGCCTATAACTTGTTAATTAAAAATGCTGCTCTGCCACTTCAGGGTTGTGCAGAGATGAGCCAGGCCGAGCAGAAAGAGCTCCTGTCGGAGGGACGCTGGCTGGATTTTTATTGCCGTGTGAAAGGGCCGTGGTGTAATGGGATGAGACAGACATTCATTAGCTTTCCCACTGAGCTCCCCACACCTTCCCACAAAGGGTCATCTTCTCTCTTGTCCTCCCCTTCTCTCTGCTTTCAGACCGTCACCCTTGTCGGATGATGCAAAGCAAGAGGGTCACCCAGTAACCGCTCACCCATCTGCTGTTGCCATCTTCAGCATTTTTCCCTGCAAGCCCTTGACCCTAAATCTTTTTTTTTTTTTTTTTAGAGACAGAGTCTTGCTTTATTGTCCCGGCTAGAGTGCCATGGCGTCAGCCTAGCTCACAGCAACCTCAAACTCCTGGGCTGAAGCAATCCTTGACTACAGGTGCGCACCACCATGCCTGGCTAATTTTTACTATTTTTAGTAGAGACAGGGTCTCACTCTTGCTCAGGCTGGTCTCAAACTCCTCACCTCAAGCGATCCTCCTGCCTCAGCCTCCTGAGTAGCTGGGACTATGCCACCACACCTGGCTGATTTTTTTCTATTTTTAGTTGCCTGGCTAATGTTTTTTCTATTTTTAGTAGAGATGGGGTCTGGCTCTTGCTCAGGCTGGTCTTGAACTCATGAGCTCAAACCATCCTCCTGCCTCAGTCTCCCAGAGTGCTAGGATTACAGCCATGAGCCACCATGCCCGGCCCCCTGATCCTAAATCTTATCATTATTTCCTTTGTGCACTTTGATGGATGAAGTCTCCAAGAAATTGTCCTGATGGAACCTTTCTGGGTGGCAGCTCTCGAAGGTTGGAAGCTCCCCTGTTGGGATTTCTTGGTAAAAAGCTACGGAGAAATCCAACATTGACCCGTGACAACAGAGCTTTCTTTGCTAACAACTTCATCTCCGCACACTTCACTTTCCTTCCCCCTCTGAGCGCCAGCAGCATGTATGTGTATGGACTTGGGAATGCACTAGACTCGTTTCATCTTCTGGACTTTGCATGGCTTTTCTGTCTGGGACATATTCTCTGTGTCCTTCTTTTTAAAGAAACTTTTCTATTGAAGCACAACAGTGGGTGTAAAGTGTGCACATCTTAGTGCGTGGGTGCATTTTGTAGGATGTAAGCCAGGAGTGGAATTGCTAGGTGAAAAGGTAGACGTGTGTTTAACCTTGTAAAAAAAATCTATAAACAGTTTCCAAAGTACTTATATCAATTCAGACTCCTAGCAGCGCATGAGAATTCCAGTCTGCGTCACATTTTTGCCAACACATGGCATGGTTAGTCTTTTTAATTCTAGCCATTCTGGTGGGAGGGTGGAGTCGTCTTCCCTCTCTTTTGACTGCCTTATGCATATTCATCTCTCAGGTGTCGGCTCAGATGTTACCTCCTCCAGAAATACCACAGCCCAGGTGGCTTAAACGACAGATAGTTAGTTACTTTTCTCACAGTTCTGGAGGCTCGAAGTCTGAGCTCCCTGGCTTGCAGATGGAGATTTTCTCTCCGGGTGGGGATGGGGCAGAGGGAAAGGGGGAACCAGGCTCCGGTGTGGCCTCCTCTTCCTCACACAGGTGGGAGTGATGGAGCCCACACTTTAACCACTTTCTTCCCCCTCTGTGCCAGACCTTATTTTGAGGGGTGCAGGGGTTTAAAAATTAAAAACACCCAGTCCTCCCGGATCCCTGAACCCCAAAGGCAGCTGATCCTCGGGCAGAGGTAGAGAGCCCAGACAGGGTGCTGAGGGGCTGGGGTCCAGCTCGGCTCTGACACGGCCACGCCGTGTGCCCCTGGCCAGCTTCACACGCACTCCGGTGCCTGCTCACTCCTCCAGCCTGGCCTGTGAGTGCCGGGTGGCAAAGGAGTCCTCAGCCCCGGGCAGGGTGCACTGATGCGGGACGCGGGCGACTCACGGCAGCCCGGTGCTGCCACCTGGTGGCAATGGCAGGGATGGACAGAGCCGGAGAGCATCCTCTGTCATTCATCCTCAAGACACACAGCACAGAGAGTTGGTGACGTGGGAGGACAAGAGCTTTCCAGGAGCTGTGGCTTATGAGAGAGGGAAGAAGACCCAAAGCCTGGGTGTGAGAATGGGGTAAACGTCGGCCTTTTATCCCTCATCCAGGGCCCAGCTCCAGGGGTGTGGGGGGAAACTGCATCTGCCTAAGAGGCAAGCGGGGAAGAGACTGAACATGAGCGTTTCTTTTGAGAACATAGGCCTTTCTGAATACAAGCATTTCTTTTGTCACTGGGGGTCTGCCTAGTCCCGGGGAGAGGAAGTGGGCGAGGGGCAATCAGAGGGCAGGTTGAGGGCGGCACGTGGGGTTGCCAATGGAGACTGAGGTCGTGGACACCGTGGATGGATCTGGCATGGGGTCGGATTAGGGGCGGCGCAGAGCAATGGGGGAAGGAGCAGGACTTGGATTTCCTTTTCTTTTCTTTTTCAGCTTTATTGGGATATAACTGACAAATAGAAATTGCATGTATTTAAGATGTACGACTTTATGTCTTGATGTAGGTATAGGAAATGATCACCGTGATTAAGCTAGTTAACACATCCATCGCCTCACATAGTTAGCTGTGCGTGTGTGTGTGTGTGTGTGTGGTGAGAACACGGAAGATCCACCCTGTGAGCAAACTGCGAGCACACACACAGCGCTGGTAGTCGTAGTATCATGCTGTACTTAGCCTTGGCTCTCTGGCGGTGCCTGAGGTGAATGGGGCATGAGGCAGGATGGCACTGGCCATAGAAATCAGAGTTGTCAGCAAAGACTTCAAGGGTGGCGTCTGTTACCCCAGCACTGGAAATGAGGCAGCTGAGAGCACAGCAACAGCCAAAGATGCCCTCCCTGCCGGGGGACAAGTCTGCCATGCAAGAACCTTCAGCCATCAAGGACCCCAGAGCAGCCAAAGGGACTGGTGCAATGGGGTCTTGCCCTGCACTGGAGAGGGTGGCAGTGTGGCAACATGCCAAACAATGAGCAAAGCACAGCCCCTGCCCTGCAGGACTTCCAAGTCTTGTGGGAGCAACTGTCAAGTCAAGGGACAGTTACATTTCAGCATGATCAGAGCTACGATGGGGTGAGTATTGGGGGACCACCCAGGCTCAGTGGTCAGGGAAGATGTATGGGCTGAATGCTTGTGTCAAAGTTCATATGTTGAAGCCCCAATCCCCAACGTGGTGGCCTTTGGGAGGTAGTGAGGCTTAGACGAGGTCATGCAGGTGTGGCCCTAATGATGGGATGAGAGTTCTCAAAACGCTCATAGTTTCTCCTTTTTAATTTTTTTTCTTGTCTATCTTATTGAGAGAAAATGTATATTCTGGAATTTAGTATAACAACAAAACTGTGACTTGTTTCATAAAGCTGGTTTGCCACACTTTTGACAACTCTATCACATTGTCAACAATTACCGTGTCTTTCCTCTTGGGAAGGGGTGGCGATATCATTGCTCCCTTGCTGCATGGATAGCGAGAAAGGTAGGTTATTTGATAAAAGCCACTCAGCCGCTAAGAAGTGGTGGATCTGGGATTTGAACCCACTCAAACAGTGCTTCAAAGAGCTCAAGGATTTTTTTCCCAGAATATCCCTCTGTATACTTTGGGTATTTATGTGTATTTGGATGTACACCTGTATACATGTCTGTATGCATGAGTGTATGTAAATATGTATTTTATGAGTTTTGCTTCTGTCCTGTTCTAAACTTCACCATTCTCATTGTAGACACATGGAGTCATTTGTTGTCCTCCTAAGTTTTAAGAGCATGCATTCTTGTTTGGGTTTTGTATTAATTTTTTTTTTTTTTGAGACAGAGTCTCACTCTCCTGCCCAGGCTAGAGTGCCGTGGCATCAGCTTAGCTCACAGCAACATCAAACTCCTGGGCTCCAGCGATCCTCCTGCCTCAGCCTCCCAGGTAGCTGGGACTACAGGCATGTGCCACCATGCCCGGCTAATTTTTCTATATATTTTTAGCTGTCCATATAATTTCTTTCTATTTTTAGTAGAGAAGGGGTCTCGCTCTTGCTCAGACTGGTCTCGAACTCCTGAGCTCAAACAATCCGCCTGCCTTGGCCTCCCAGAGTGCTAGGATTACAGGCATGAGCCACTGCGCCCGGCTTGCACTGATTTTTTTAAAAAAGGAAATTCCCTCTGTGGATACTGCCAAGCCAAAAAGAGCCAAGGAATCTAATGGATTACTAGGTGTGTTTGGGAGTCAGTCCAGTTAATCTGATATTTCCTGGGCATCTGCTGGGTGCCACATGATTGAGCTGTGGCTGATTCCTTTGTGCCATTTTTAGGTGGCTGGTTGATGAATATTGCAGGTGTCAGATTTAATTCATAAAAATGAGCTCAGGTTATAGCCTGAAAATAAATGAGTATCAAGTGTGGGCAGATAGTTTCTGGAGCATTTCTGAATCTGAGACAGTGCACATAAAAGGCAGTTGAATTTTGGGGCATTGAATCAAGCTTTTGGAACTGCTGAAACCTGAGACTCATCTGGGAAAACAGAGCAACCGGTAGCAAGGCTCTGCTGTGTGCCCCGTTTGTATAGCGCGTCACAGCCGACAAAGACATTGATTCTGCCCGTTATCCCTGTGAGCCCCGAGACATCTCCGTGATGTGAACAGCTGCATATTTTTACATTCCACCCAAGGGATGAGAAAACAGAGGCCAACCGAGGCCCAGAGAGGTGATGCCATAGGATGTTAGAGCTTCTTTTATGAAGGGAAAAGTCAAGATAAGGGAAGTATAATGATCAAACCAGGGGATTGGAATATCCATCACCTCAACCATATTGTATACATGCATCAAAATACCACATTCCCCCAAACTATGTACAACTACTCTATATCAATGGAAAAATGTTAAAAATAAATTTAAAAAAGGAAAGAAAAGGGAAGTGGTTTCATGGGGGCATTTGGACCACAGTTAAGAGTTGGGTACAGGGTTCCCGCTTCTGTGGCCAGAGTTCCTTTGCCTGTCCCCATTATGAGCCTGGGGCTCCTTCCCGTCTAGGAGGGGGTCTTGGCTGTGGCTCTCAGGTGAGACTCACAGGGGGGTCCTCCCCTTTGTCATAGATTCAGAGCATCCCAGGGCTCCACCGGCAGGCCTGGGAGAGGAAATGAGACTCTAATGATGCGAGAGAATGGGTGGGGGCTTCGTGAGCATCCTGTGGCTTGGTCACGGGTTGCAGGAAGCCTGTGCCAGGGGCAGGCAGAGGCTTTCGCTGGCCTGGCTGCATGGAAGCCGGCTGCGGTGGAAGAGATGCAGGGACCGACCTTCACTTCTAGCAGGTATGGAGGTCATCAGCCAGCCCGGTGCTGTGGGAAGAGCGGGGATCTAGAGTCAGGCAGACGTGGGGCTCCGATCCGGCTGTGCCGCCCTCCAGCTCTGCACGTCCCCCTCTGAGCCCCAATGTCCTCATCTGTCAAGTGGGAATGATCACAGTAAAAGTGCATTTGACGGGGACGAGCTCTGGAAATTTACTCTCTTTGTCCCCTCCTTGCAGAGTCGAGTAGGGTCAGCTGCACCCTTTGATGGAAGGTCCCCACTCCTGTGCGAGGGCCCCTTACTCACAACTTTCTGAGTCCAGATTGTGGAACTGCGTCCTCCTCCTCACCCCTCTGGGCCTAAGCATGCTAATTGCGCCATGGTTACAAGTCCCAGGATGCTGCGCTGTCCCTTGAGGTTTTCTGAGACCCTGCATAGCCCTTGTAAATAGTTCTTTATTCATCCCATTTTGAGTTTGTCTCATGCCTTTGGCGTGGCCAGCTAGTGTCCTGCTGGGAGCCTGATGGATCTAGCCCTTCATCCTCCCTCTGTGGGCGGTCCCATGGGCCCACTGAAGTTGACCCCAGATCTACCCATGGTGTGTCCACTGCTGTCCTGGCTGGCTGCACCAAGGAGCTGACCCGGTGTGACAGTTCAGTGGACTCTCCTCCAGGCAGGGTTCCAGGCCTTTCCTAAATCGGCACTGAGCTTTTGGCTAGCACTCCCGTGGGGACCTAGTGGAGGTGTGGTCCTGTTAGGCCAGGGCAGTCCTAGCCGGCGGGAAAGGGAGACCTGCCTTGCCCACTGTGGGAGGGTCAGGCTGTAGACCGGGCTGTTCCCAGGGGATAGGAGAGGATAAGAGCTCACAAACTTAGGAACGGTGACTGGATTTTTGCATCCGACAGCCCAGCCGACCTCAAGCCACCCTCTGCTCGGCTCCAGAAGGATCTGATTAATGAGGCGTGGAAGCTGACACACACTGAGCCCATCAGTTAAAGCACCTGACAGGTGACCCTTAGCATCCAGTTCTTGGTGTGATCTTGGGCTTCACATCTGGCTCCTCACCCCTTTTGTCCACTTCTCTGCCTTACAAAAAATTAACAACAACATGTCATCGTTGAATGTGTCAGCATGGCTGGGCTGTCCTCAGTTATTTGATCAAACACTAATCTAGGTATTGCTGTGAAGGTATTTTGCAGATATGGTTCACGTCTACAATCAGTTGACTTTAAGTCAATAATCCTTTCCCCTCCATCTACTTCCTGAGGTAGCAGCTGGTAACAGATTCAAACAGTGGGGTCCAAGGGATGTGTATAGTTTTATGTCTATTTGTGTTTTTCTACATAGAGGGTCCATACACTCGCACCCCACTCCTCATTCTCAAACCATGAAAAGGTTAGGAACCACGGGATATTCGGTATGTATCACCTTTCCCAGATCACCTGATTTTATAGATGATGTTTGAATAGCCAAAGGAATGACTTCCGAAGGGTGGAATTATTACAGGAGATTGCACAGATGCTGGGGGCTGGGGCAGCCTGGAGCCTCCGTGGTGGCCCCGTGCAGACCATGCCTCCCCGACAGCTGTGTCAATGCAGCTTAACAGATAGCTGCCTATTTTATTATCCCAGAGGGGAAAGGCAAAGTCTGAGAGATTCATGTAGGATTACAGAGAGGCCAGATTTACTACTCTCTAAAACTTTTCCAGACTGGAGGAGAAAGGAAAATACTAACAAAAAATGACATGCTAAATTAAATAGACCAAGAACAGATAAAAAAATTATCTCAAAACAAAGGAGTATGGCTGGCTGATGTTGGCTGTAGAATATTTAAGGGGACAAGAGATGGGTGAAGAAAAGGAAAGGGAAAGTTTCTTCCTCTTTTCTTGTGGTAATCCAGTCTCTATCTTTAGGCATTGGGAAGTGGAATGCACGTGTCCTTGTTTCTTAGCAACATCAGGTGGTCCAACATTAGGGGGCGGATAGATCTTTTGGGGATGGAATCGGTTTGCCTTTTTCTTTCTCTTCTCTCTCCCTTCTCTGTCTTTGTTCTTGTGTTTATTCAGCCCTGGTAAGATGCTGGGTATGAGGGCAGGAGATTTCACCCACGTGATCTCAGATTTGCAACTTGCCAGCTATGTGACTTTGGGCAAGTGACTTAACCTTGCTGAGATTCAGTTTCTTTTGTTCGTGGCGTGGCTGTGGGGATTGCACGAAACGCTACATCTGAAGTCATTAGCACAGTGTCTGGAAGCAGCAGTCCATTAATAAACGTTAGCTCTCCTTCTTTCTCCTTGTAACAAAATTAGCCAGGCTGTGACGCATCTCATTAATAAATGTGCATTTTAAAGATACTGAAATGGTGAACAAGGAACGGTGGCCCCCTTTGTTGCCTGGGGAAGGGTTCCGGGATACAAAGGGGCTGAAGTTGCCTATTTTAAAATATCGAGGTGGGATCTTGGTTCTTGTTTTAAGGTGCGAAGTAGGCAGAGGTAGTTTTTGAAATGCAAATGTGCATTGTGTTGCCATGACAAAGATGTTGCAAGGAAATAGAAAATCACAGAACTTCTGAGCCAGAACAGATTTTCAAACAAAATAACTCTATTTTCTAAGCCCAAATTGGGACAGAGGGTCAGAAGGGTACAAGTGTTCTTATGGGGACAGCAGGACAAAGCCATATCGTCTGGAGTTTGAGATGCTTTCTTTTAAATCTTTTAACATATCTGAAATTAGAATGCTTTTGGTATACACTTAATGTAGTGTTTTCTGTTTTTTTTTTTTAAAGTCTGGAAAAGCTGTTATAATAACCAAGGTGCATCTTTTAGGAAATGGTGTCTTAGAATCAAGCAAATATGGTTCTGTAATCAGGGCTGAGGCTGGCCCGAATCAGTGATTAGTCCAAAATAGCCCTCCCTGTCCTCTTCTGTGCAGTGAAGAGGTTGACCAGTTGACACTGTTGCTGGTGTAGAAAAGAACGTCGGTTTCCTGCCTGTGAAATGCTCTGCATGTGTTCTCAGTCCCTTAGTCAAGGCCAGCCCCTTGAAGACAGGAATATGTTTTTCTTTTTCTTCTTCCCTCACCCCCCAAATCAGCTTCTTTTTTGTTCAACATACAAAAATCATATTTAATGTATACAACTTGATGAGTTTGGAAATAAGCACATACCCATGGAACCGCTGCCACCATCAATGCCATAAACACATATCCATCACCTCCAAAAGTGTCCTCCTGCCTTATTTATTTATTTATATGATTATTATTTTGTGATAGGAACACTTACCCTAAGATTTGCCCCCTTGGCGAGTTTTAAAATATACACTACAGTGTCGTTAGCTACAGGCGCTGTGCTGGACCATAGGACTTAGACACCGTGTGTAACTGGCGCTCTGCACAATGGGACCAGCTCTCATTCATCTCTGCACCTTCAGCACCTGTTTGTGCTGTACTTAATAGGAGCTCGCGGGGGCAAATGTAGGTTCTGTGGAGCCCAAGGCTTCTATCATTCTGGGAGCCTTCCTTAAGTAAGAGGATACAGAATTACAGATATCAAATTAGGTAGAGTTAGGGCCCCTGAAGCTTCAGGGAAAATCCATCTCTAGGGCTCATTAAATTTTTATTGAGTGAATGAATGAGTCAACGCGTTTGATTTTCCTGGTTTGTTTCTGGTGGGTAGAAACACAAAGAAAGCTGTTGCAGCAGGACAAGATGACCTGCTCCATTTTATTCTTGTACGTAATTAAGATATTTTTATCTTCCCAATTTAAGGCAGTTGCAACCTCAGATTTGTACCTAATGGGAGAGAAAATAATCAGGGATATTGTGGCATTTCATCGAGGCCACTCTGCCAGACAGCGGCTGTGTGGGCCTTTCTTCTCCCTACTCTCTTTTGCTAACAGCACATCTGTTTCCTTTTGGAGAATTATGCTTTGCCTCTTTCAATCTTGTGGCTCAGGTGGGGCAGATCCAGGTGTCAGGGGAGGGCGTACACGCCAGGCCTGTCAATCCCTAGTTCCAGTAATTCAATGAACAGTCACCTCCATATGCTGTGTGCCATGAGACGTCATCACTGCAAACATTTTATAAACGCATATGCATCCACTTAATCCTCATCACGACCCTTTGAGGGAAGTCCAATTATTAATTACCTCTGTTTTACAGAAGGGAAGATGGCGGCACAGAGGGGTTCTGGTTACTGTCCATGGTCACCAGCAGGTAAGCAGGGTTTGAACCCGGGCAGCGTGGCGCCTGCTGGGTTGCATCTCAATTAGTTCAGGCAAGAGAGGAGAGAGCCCAGCCAGGCCCGTGGTTCTAATCCCAAACCTTAGAACTACGGTGGAGGACTTCTTTTTCCATAGAAACTGCTAGCAGTTCAGGAGATGAAAGCTGGAAGCTTCCAGGGCTAAGAGGAGGAGGCTGAGAAGGCTGCCACCCATAGAAGTGGGGACAGACCAAACACTCATGATGCTGTTAGCACCTCTGTTCTCAGCCAGCTGCGAGGATCTACCATTGGACTCCCCCCACGTGCAAATCGAGATGTGGCCTTCGTTGCCTAAGGCAGTTTGAGTTGGGTTTTCCATCCTTTGCAACTAAAGAAAGTGCGTCTTGGTTTCTGATCTCGATGACTTTTCACTAGAAGGACTTGAGGAAGAATTCCCCTGGGAATTCTGGAAAGAAACGAAGCCCTCCAACTCTCTGGTGCCATCTTCCTGCTGGCAGTGATGGGAAAAGTATGGATATTGGAGATAGTATGGGTTTAATTTTCAGCTGGGTGACCCTGGGTAAGTCACTTAAGCTCTCTGAATCCTGGGAAAATGGCAAAAACTGCCTTTGTGGTGGAGGAGGATTTAACGGGGTAGCACATGCAAAAGCTCCTGGTGCATAGTAGGTGCTTTGTTCACGAGTCCTCTCATCCTCCACCCCCTGGGGCTCTGTCTGCCTTTACTCATTGTATTAGTCAGGGTTCCCCAGAGAAACAGAACCTGGAGATAGAGATAGAGATAGAGATAGAGAGAGAGAGAGAGAGAGAGAATTTTAAGGAATTGGCTCACACAATTGTGGGGGTGGGAAAGTTTGAACTCTGCAGGGGAGGCTGGCAGGCGTTCTGGTAAGTGTTGACGCTGCAGTCGTGAGTCAGAAATCCACAGGACAGGACAGACAGGCTGCAGGTGCAGGTGGGGTTGCTATGTTGCATTTTTGGGGCAGAATTTCTTTTTCTTCGGGAAACTTCAGTTTTTGCTTTTAAGGCCTTCAAATGATTCGATGAATCCTACTCACTTATGGAGGATAATCTCCTTTACTTATAGTCAGCTGATTGTTGATGTGAATCACATCCACAACATACAACATCTACATCAGTGTTTGACCAAAGCGACTGAGCACCGCAGCCGGCCAAGAGGACACCTAACGTTAACCGTCACACTTGCTGATACCGTCTCTGCGGACCTCAGTTTCTTCCTCTGTTAAATGGACAGAACTCGCCTCGATCTACTAGTTTTTCCTTTATAAAATGGGAATGATAAACCATGGGTGAGTGAGGAAGAGCTCAGGAGAAGGATGAAGGCAATGTCTAGGCAGAGCATCCGCCCTGTTGTGGGACAGAAGAGCCTGAACGTTGAGGCCTTTTGTTCCCTGAATTCCTGAGTCATCTCAGGGAGGAGAGTGTAACATCAGGGCTTGAGGGTGGTTGCTGGCATGTCCCACAGCTATTTATATGACTTCCCAGTTCTTCCATGAAGCCGATTTCAGCCCCAGAAGGGAGAAAGCACAGCCCTCCTGTGTAGTCACTCTGAACACATGGACATAAACGGTCCCCATAATCCTACAGAGACACGGCCTTTCTTGCCTTGGGTGCCCAGAATGGGGGGAGAGAAGAAGAAAGAAGAGGAGGGACAGAAGGAGGCGGAGGAGGAGGAGGAGGAGGATGCAGATGATTACCTATTTTGTAAAAAGGACACACACACATTTGCAAAGCATAGAAAGGATTGTTTGGACCATCAAGACCACATATCAAAGGGAAGTGAAAAAAAAAAAGTCTTTCTTTGAAAGCCCTGGGCTTAGTGTAATGGAGTCAAAGTGAGTGGGGTTTGCATCCTGGTTCTGACATTTCCTTGCTGTGTGGCTTGGGAAAGTCAAGGAACCTCTCTGACCCTCGTTCTCTTCATCTGTGAAAGGGAAGACATTGTAATAATACCTGGTTTGCAGGGATACGGTGAGGATGATACCAGAAAAAAAAAACAACAACACACGTGCAGGGCCTTTTATTTCCTGGCAGGCGAGGGCTCCTGCAGCAGCAGCTCAAAGAGGTGGCCCCAGACTGAATTTGGAGATGCCAATTGCACGCTGGCTGCCACGTCCCACCCAGTACTGCTGCTGGCCACTCTGTGGTCAAGTTCAGCTCTCAGCCTCCCTGGGTCTTGGTGTTTATGTTTATTTTTAGCAGGGGAATGTTATGGTAAATGAAGGGAAGAGCTATTAATGAACATATTATTCAATAATGGCAGATAATAAGCAGTTGCTCTAATTGTATTATGAGCCTGTCACTTGAAGTTCATACTGCGATTCAAGCTCACTGTTTGAAGTATTTTTAAGTGGGAGCCAAGGTTTTCAAGTACTAAAAGAAAAAGAACAATTACCTAAAAGTGGTAAAATTAACATCTCTTCCTTTTCGGCCTTCTAAAGAGCTTTCTGATTTATATATCCTTCCTGGTTCATCCAGACAATTGGGGCTGGGAGAATGAAACAGTTTCCATCCAAGTGATGAAAAGCTTCTACAAAATAATTCTTAGTCTTACATTTGAAAAGGCCAGATGGTGAACGGGAGCATTTCTTGAATGTGTTCAAAGCCACAGGACATGTTTACCAGGAGATATGTTAGCTTTATCCCATCTGATCCTCTCGGCTGCCCCGTGAGGCAGGCATTATTATGCCCATTTTACAGAAGGATTCACTGAGGCTCAGAAAGGTAAAGTGGCCTTGTCCTAAGGGTGGAGCCAGTGTAGGGAGTTGCCCTAACCCTAACTGGCTGCCGAGGACCAAACTAGGTGAGGGCAGAGTAGAGACATTTTAGATGTCTGCTTTGAGAAGGGCCAACCCATGGAAAATTACTGTCTCCCACTTGTCCTTTTTAAATGACCCTGGGGTGTGATGTGTGTAGACCCAGATTGGAGTTTGTAGACCAGGCTCCTGAGCCCCGACTTTGCCTCGTCCTGTCCCTGTTTCTCAGCCTGTTTCCACTTTGATGGAGCAACTGGCCTAGAAATCAGTGTTTCCAAAGGTGTCGGCGCCCCATTAGTGGGGCACCGGCTGCTTCTACTTGGTAAATAGTGATGCATTTATGTTTGCAGTTACCTTCTATTTACGTCTAATAGGACTAGCTTTCCAATTAGTGTAGTGATGTATAATTTCACTTTACAGTAGGTGCATTTAAGCCTTTTAATATTGTGTAGATCTAAAAAATATTTAAATAGATATTAGAGGTGATGGCAGATAACAATAATTGCAAAGGTTTATTGAGTGCTTGCTCTGGGCCAGCCATGATTCTATTTATTAACTCATTAAATCCTCACAACTGTTGCAGGTGGTTCTATTATTAGCTCCATTTTGCAGTGGAGCACAGAGGCGCAGGGACTTCAACACCTTGTCCGGGTTCCATGACCATGACTGGTGGGGACCAGATTTGAACCCGGATCCCTGACTCCAGACTCTGTGCTCTAAGTGGTTGGGCATGTGGGGGTGTGAATGAGGGGTGTTCGGGGAACACTGCCCTGGATTATGTCTAGGGGTGACCAACCTGTCCTGGTTTGCCTGGGACTTTCTCAGTTTTAAACCTGAAAGTCCTGCATCCAGGGAAACCCCTCTGTCCCAGGCAAACTGGGGCACTGGGTCACTCTAGCTGCATCTCAAGTCTTTTCTAATGTCGTCTGAGATTGTGTCACTGCATATGCCGATGACACGAGCCAAGTATATTTAACCAACCCAAACATGCCAGATCTGTAGGGATTGTGAGGGGTAAATATACACATCTCTTGACTACACACATAACATCCAGAAACTCTTGCTTAAAAATAACCTTGTAAAGTTCCTGATTGCTGTATATGTAACCAACAGTGACACTTGCCTTATCGGTATAAATAACAGAGTGAAAATGTCCCATTTCTCTATCTCCAGCAGAATAAAAGTGTCATGTACAGAAATACTAAATCCTGGCACACTGGCATATATCATGCAAAATCAAAGAAACCCTGTTGGCACATCTGAAATAACAGTAACATTAATAATACAGTGACGATGATGATGGCTGCCTTGTATTTAGCACCAATTTAGTCCCAACATAGTGCTAAGCTCTGTACATGCATTATCTTCATTAATCCTCACACGGTCCTTGTGGGGTTGTGTTATTAGTGCCACCTCTATTTTACAGACGAGGAAATAGAGGCACGGAAAGATTCTAGAAATTGTCAAGTTTGCACATCTAGGAAGTGAGGAAGCAGAAATTTCTAATCCAGGAAGCCTTTCTGCAGGACCGGTGTGCTTAACCCCAGGAGAAGACACATCCCATTGGGGAGGGGGGTGGGGGGGTAGAAGGAATTGAGGTCAGAGAGGAGATGGCACCCCGACTCCACAAAGTCCCCCAAATGGTCATATTGATCGCACTCCTCTCAACCACGTGTGTGCGAACCCCTCTCTGTCCCTCTGCAGGCTGGCCAATCAATCCCTGTTAGGATCAGACTGTAACCTGTTTTGCCAAGTAGATGAGTGAACAAGGCTGCCTCCTCCTGCTAATTTGCATTCTTGGATGTTTCTTGATCTTTCTTGGCCATTTGTACTTCCTTTCCTCCCCCAGGTTCTCCCCGCTCCCGCCAAGGCACGGTACATTGCATCCGTGTATGTTACACAGAGGAAAGCGTGACATTTCCGTATGTATCTCACAGGGCTCAGGGTGCAGAGCAGTGGTCACAGGCTTTCTACTGCGACACGTGTGGACACATCCCCACGCCTGCTGTAGCTGCGAATTCCTTCCTTTCCTCTCCCGCTGAAGGAACCTAATCGGAATGCAGTGAGTGAAAGTGTATTTCATAGCAATAACCTTGAATCTACTCGTACATATATTTGCAACATTTGGCACTTTATTATTAGCAACAGATTACTTGCTAATACACCTCACAATGGCTTGCAACGTGCCATACCTTGGCTGAGAATTGCTGGCAGGATGCGGGCAGTGGAAGTGAGAGTGTGTCTGTGTGTTTGTGTGTGTGCATGTGGTGAACGAGTTAGAAAGAGGAGAGAGAGAGAGAACGGAATTTCACTGCTGTTTTGCCTCGGAGCCATCAGGTCACTTCTTGGGTACCAGCTATTTCAACCTGCCAAGTCAACCACAAATGGAATTTGTGGTGGGGGCATCTCCAGGATGTGAAGAGAGAGTTAAAGGTCCTGCATTGGATTCAAAACACTAATTACTCCACCATAGGCAGGGGGAGTTATGGAGTGGGAGCATTTTCAGTGGGAGTCCAAGTCCTTGGGGTCAGACTTGGGTTCAAATTCTGGCTCTGCTGTGTGACTTTAGGCTGGTTACTTAACTTCTCTGAGCCTCTGAGCCCCCATTTTCCTAAAAGGACCATGTTATCAATGAGGATTTTATTCCTGAATCCCATTTTATAACATAAAATGCTATATCTGATCAGGAACATAAAAGAAAACAGAACTCCATCATATGTTTTTACAGACAGTTGTTAAGAATGTAAAATGAGGAACTCATTATACAAATCACAACATGCTTGTTCCCTTCAGGTCTTATATTTTTCTTTCATGGGCAGGACTGGCATTGAAAAACAGGAACCCAAAGGCACATGGGCTGACAATGCTATGCTCCTTGCTTGGTGACTCACCCGGCAGCCAGTAAAGTCATTCTGTGTTCTATCTGCAAGGAGTTTTTTGAACTGCATTAAAAACTAGGGTCACCTATCTGGAAAATATCAATGTCATTTTGACATTCCTGAATGTCACAAAAGTTTTGAATGGTGAGTGTTGGGGTGGTGTGGTTTCCATGGTGATGGGAGAAGCCAATGCTAGTGTTGACGATACTAGGAGGTGGGCAGGGAGCACGTGGTTTGGTTTTTTAACTCGGGGGTCTTATTTGCAGTGAGAATGGACCAAAAAGTGCATGGATGTGTGGGTCTTCATTCCAGATGATGTGAGTTGGGGGTTCTTTTGTGCTCAGCAGCTCATGTGATGAGCCCTGGTGTGTGTGTGTATGTGTGTCTGCGTGTCCTCGTGTGTCTCTGAATGTCTGTTTATGTCACTCTGTGTATGTATGTGCATGTGTGTTTCTGTGTGTCTCTGAGTGTATGGGTGTGTGTGTCTGTGTAGGTACATGTTTATGTGTATACATGTTAATGTGTATTTGCATGCATGTGTCTTTCTGTGCATATGTGTATGTGTGTCTTTGTATGTATATATGGGTGCATGCATGCATGTGGGTCTCTGTGTGTCTGTGTGCACACATATTTATGTTGTATGTGTGTATCTGTGTATGCATGTGTGTCTCTGTGTTTGTGTGTATCTATATGTGTATGTGTACATGTGTTTGTGTATATTTATATGTACCTGTGTGTGCCTGTGTTTGCATATGTGCTATGTGTCATGTGTGTGTGTGTGTGTGTGCATGCACATGTAAGCAAGCATGTTGATTGTAACCCTAGTGGGAGCAGGAGTGAGAGATGACTTCTAAAGGGAAAAGTGTGAGTCTGAGTCTAATCCATAGACTAGAAGGAAGGTGACGACGAAACCATGTCTCTTGGTCTGGGTTCAGACCCAGGTACCACCCTGAAGAGTGATGCTGAGGAGCTGGAACCACATCCAGATTCTAGGACTCAGGAGGTGAAAATTCTGCAGACCGTGTATTAATGTATCGGATGCTATTTGCTAGAGCTTTCTCGTCCTCAGCTGGCTTCTCTCTGCCTCTTCCAATTCTTCTCCCAGGCTGCTGGTAATGTTCAGTGTGCATGTGGCCTTCCTCCCCTTCCCCCTACTAAGAGGGGGGTGCATCGCCTCGCCTGGCCACTGGAGTTCCCAATTCCTTTGGCCACAGCGATTGGTTCAGCAAAAGCTTGACCCACCCTGGGTCAATTGGAACCTTTCCCATCAGGGAAGATCCACTTTCTGTTAATTGGTATAATTAGTTGTGAAGATGATGTGTGAGCCTTGAGCTGTCAGGGCCACATTTTCTGTGTGGGAAGAGCTTGCTTGTGAACACAGCCAAGATCAAAGACAGAACAAAGAAAGGAAGAGAGAGTGTCCTGATGATTTATTTCCCGTGTTCCCCTAGATCCAGCCTTTCCTGAACCCAGATGCACCAGTATACCATGTCAAATTCAGAACAGCAGACTGAACTCGGGTGCTTGTCCAAGCAAAGAGGAGGCTTGGGGTGTGTGTGGATATCTGGGGGAAGGCATGCAGGTTGCAAGTGCACATTTAACAGATGTCACCAGGAAGTGCCATAGATTCAGACTGGGGAGCTCTAGAGTGCAGAACTGGGATTTAAGGGTGGGAAAACCCATAAGGCAAATTTTGGCTCTTTCTAAGGAAGAGATTTCTGGCAAAGTGCCTTAAGGTAGAAGGATTACCTTAGTGAGTCCCCCATCAGCCCCCCGTCCCTGGAGGATATCGTGTATAAAAGAGAGAGTGTCAGGGATTGTGTATCAGTGAGAACTCCCACCTAACACTGCTGACTTCAGGAGATTGGCTCGGGAGAGGATTCTGATTGGCTCTGCTTGGGTTTTATGCCCACCCCTGGAGCAATCACTGAACCTGACTGGCCAGGTCTGGCCAGGTCATATGTCCATCCCAATGGCTGGGAGTATTAAACAGAAATTACTAGAAGTTACTGGAAGAAGGGCAAAGAAGGAAAATGTCCTGGGCTCCTGAAAACATTAGTCATCAGAGGCCACCACCGATGGTGTGGGAAGGATTCAGCATGAAGCGGGAAGACGTATCTACCCCCTGGGCACAGAGCAGGGGTGTTTAAGGCACTTGCTGAGGGAACGTATGCAAACTGATTCCAGCCTCCTGGTTTTGCGATTCTAGCCTGTCTTGGTGACGCCTGTGGTTGACTTTGCCGTCCAGGGTTGGTCTCTGAGCAGCAGAGGAGCCGTTCGGCCTGTGTGCTGCGGGAAGGACGGGGGAGGGTGTGTGGTCAGTGTTCACAGTTCAATTCCTGCTTTGCCTCTGAGTTGGGCAGCATAGACGAAAATATTTAATGACGGAGCCTCACCTTCGTCATCCGCAGTTTGCAGGTAACAGTAATGCCTATTTCCCAGGGTGGAGGCGAGGGCAAAGCAAGCTGGTACATGACAGGGGGGTCCTGAATGAATGATGCATATGCTAACGTGGTATCGTAACATCTGCCCTGGTGGTTTCGTATCTGACACTCTGGTTGGTATCTACCTCTCTACTGGACATGTCCCTGATGCCACTGTCCATCCGTGCCGTTCCCTATTTCTCCCTGACCCTCCCCCTGGCCTCTAAGGCACAGCCGAGGCACCTCGTCCCCAGCGATCTGCCCTTTCCTATGTTCTAGCACTTCACGCCTGTGGTGCTGGTCACCTCTGGGGAAGCCAGTGTCCACCTGTGTCTCTTGAGCCACCCTGGGGGAGGGGAGTGCCATTGTCATAGACCACAAGGCGAGAGGTGGCCCCCTGGGGTTCTGTCACTTGGTGTCCTGTTTCCACACATCTCCGGCCACACAGGGGCCAAACCTTGCTTTCTCCAGTAGACAGAATGCTTCTGAGAGTAGAGGCTGTGCCTCAGTCAGCCCTGTGTTCACAGTGTCCTGCATAGCACCTGGCACACACTAGGTGCCCAATCAATGCAGGTGGACTGTATGGAGAACAGGGAATGGCTGAGACACTGCCTGACCTTTCTCAAGGATGGCGGCAACGCTGGTGGTTGGTGACAGTATAGCATGTTGAAAATCACACGGAAGATGAATGCGATAAAGTAAAAATAAAGTCAGATAGAAAACGCACACCCACGCCCTTTCCCCCACTCTCTGCCCAGGAGAGAATGGCCCAACAGTGGCCTCCTGGCTTTCTCTGGTGCCCTTCATAGGTGGCTAATTGGGTAACAACAGGTTTTTCAGCCTTGGCATTAGTGATGTTTTGGGCCAGACAATTGTCTGCTATGGGGGCGCAGTCCTGTGCACTGGAAGATGTTTAGTGCCATCCCTGGCCTCTACCCACTAAATGCCAGTAGCACCACCTGCCTCCGTTGCAGCAACCAAAAATGTATCCAGACATTGCCAAATATTCCCTGGAGGACACATTGCCCCAGTTAAGAACCACTGGATCACAATAACTTAATTAAACAGGTGTACCTGCTGGTCCCTGCCAGGTGACAAGCCATCTGCGAGCAAGGTAAAACGTGGGAAAGGTGAGTCTGTCATGTCACCTATATTTAATTTAGTGTTTTTGAGGCTTGGCATGGGGGTAGCAGGGATGGATGGTCTTCCAGTGACCTGGCCAACATCTGAAGGCATGAAATTGGACCTTGGAGGATAAGGACACACGCTGATGTTCCCTTCATGTTATTAGATGAGTAGTGACTGGGTTGCATTGGAAAGATGAAGGAAAGGGGGGAGATTTGAGAGGTTTCTGGGATTTTGGAGAATGCTTAGTCTGGTGAGGCCTCTGTCTTTTGGGTTGGGTTGACATTAGGGCATTGGGCTTGTCACGTGGCTGGCACAACTGCCAGAGTCTTTTCTCCCCTTTGCGTACCTGATGAACTGAGCTTTGTGGGTTCCACTCGAGTCAGATCTTCTGGGAAGGCTTCTCTGGCACCCCTCCTCTCAAGCTGGGTTAGGGTCCATCTGTGATCCCCTGGCAGCCCTCCCCCACCCCAGGCTCACCCATCACAGGCCTTAATGCATAGGGTTCTACTGGGCTACTTACCAATCTCTGCCACACGGCTGTGACCTTTATGTCTTGCTCATTTTGCACTCCCAATGCCTAGCACAAGGGCCCAACACATAGTAGGTGGTCATCTCTTCATTCAGTGAAGTTTGCTGATCACCTACCAGGGGCTAAGCCCTGTGCCAGGCACACTGGTGATCCGATAAGATGCAGTCCCTGGAGCCAGCAGGCTTTCCTGCTTTGGGGTCCTGAGCCTATCTCCACCCATCTCCTGGAATCTAAAGAAGAATCTGGGGGTCTGGATGCCCCCAGGCCAGGGAATGGAACCAATGAGTCAAAGGACATAGATTTCTTTTTGGATTCTCATACAACCTTGGGAAGCAGGAGCTATGATTAACACACTCGTTTTACCAGAGAGGAAACTGAGACTCAGAGAAGTTAAGTGACTTGCTCAAAGTCACAGAGTGAGTTGACAGCGGAGTGTTGGTGAACCCAGGACTTTCAACTTTTGATCTGTTGCTTTGTTTGGGTCCTGGATGGAACGCACAGACTCTGGAGTTGAAATCGTGGCTCTGCTAGCTACCAGCACTGTCACCTTGGCCAAGTCACTTAGTTTTTCCAAGTCTTGACTTCTTCATCTGTAAAATGGGCATCATTCTAAGCTTCCTTGTAGGGTTATTTGGAAGCATGAAGGAAATGATCCACATCCAAAGAAAGCTCTTGGTTGTACGTGGTAACACTCCCAGGACACAGTAGCTGCCATCTCTAGTATCCAAAAGTTGGCCAGGCCCAGGGGTTCACGCCTCTTATCCCAGCACTCTGGGAGGCCGAGGCAGGAGGATCACTTGAGGCGAGGAGTTTGAGACCAGCCTGAGCAAGAACAAGACCCCGTCTCTACTAAAAATAGAAAAATTAGCTGGGTGTCATGGCGTGCACCTGTAGTCCCACCCACTAGGAAAGCTGAGGCAGGAGGATTGCTTGAGCCCAGGAGTTTGAGGCTGCAGTGAACTACGATGATGCCAATGCACTCTACCTAGGGTAAGAGAGTGAGACTCTGCCAAAAAAAAAAAAAAAAAAAAAAAAAAAACAACCCAAAGTTCATGTCCTGTGCAGGGTGCGGTGCAGAAGCTGGAACCTAGAGGGGTCTATGATCTCAGGCCAGAACAATTTCCAGGAAGAAGATGCCCAACTTCCTGGGAACGGCGCATCCCTCCTTCCTCCTGGGAGCCCACATTCCAAGAAACACAGCTAAAACTGGCGCTCCAACAGCTTTTGCAGAGCACGTCGCAGCTTTTTTTGGGTCTGGAGAGCCAGTTTCCATGATGAAAGTGGCACAGAAGGAGAGACCCAGCTAAAAACAGCCGCCGCCCAGACTGGTGTTAACAGGATGCAGCCTCCCGTGCTTCGGGGGTTTGGACGCTTCGGCTTCCGCAGCGGCGCTCCCCGTCACCACTAGGTGGCAGCGTCGCACCGCGGCGGGCGCTGCGCTCCCGGACCCCGGCGGCGGGGAGGGAAGGCGCTTCAGAAAGGTGCCCAGAAGTACGCACGCGCTGCGAAACTCTCCTCTGAACTCCGTCCTTTTTAGCTGGGGCACTTATTTGCATCACAGGTGCTCCATGGAAGTCTCTTCCAAGGGCATCTTAGTGTCTCGGAAGCTAAAGAATTCTCCGCCGCTGGCAGAGAGACAGCCCACCTAACTTAGGAGGGGCGTGGTGTCTTGTGTCCTCTGTTGTTGTAGAACTTGCCTTAGTTTTGAATTTTCCAGGAGAGGTGGCCTAGATGAGGGGGCCAAGGTACCAGTTTGGGACTCACAGTCTTGCTATGAGTGGCCGGTTGCTTCCCTCGCTGGGCGCAGGGGTGAAGGGTTGGCTCTGGAGTGTGGCTGCCTTGTGCGCAGGTCACTACATCATATGGAGAACGGAGGCACCCGTGGACCCTGCCTCATGGGACATATCGAGGAACACCTAAGTCACAGATGGGAATTCCTTAGGGCAGTGCCTGGCGCATAACAAGGACTCAAATGTGAGTTACTTTTGCTATTTTCCCAGTATCCCCAGGGTCTGATGTATATTCGCCACTCAGCAAATAGTAACTTAATGCTCCTCACTGTCCTTGTTTGGTGACAGCAGAGGGTGGGGGGATGATCTCATGGCCTCGATCCTCAAAGCATGGTCCTGGGCCAGCAGCATTGGCATCGCCAGGTGCTTGTTCAACATGCAAGATCTGGGCCAACCCACTGAAGCAGAATCTTCCTTAACGGCGTCTCTAGGACCAGAGAGTGAATATTCCAGGCACTTTGACGTTGGAGTGGTGCTGCTGCGAAGCTCCTTCTGGCCCTGGAGAGCCGGGATTCACCCCCGGCCTGGGGCGAGCTCTGTCTCTCAGAGTCACATCTTTGGGACCAACAGCTGCCAGCTGGCCCTGCATTTTAACCTTTTCTCAAATGTCTTCTCCAGCTGCCTCCATGCTCAGGAGGGCGGTGACATGCAGCAGCAGGGTTGGCCATGCTCCATGCTTGACGTGCTTTCCTGAGCTCCCAGACCCGGATCCTCACCCCCAGAGCTTCCCTGTCTCTGGCCTGGGCCTCCTCCCCATCACCCTGGTGACCGGCAAACGGTCTGTCCCTGACTCCTCCTTTGCCCTCCCCACCGTCGGTCACCAAACGTCTCGTACATCCCAGGCTTTCTCTCCGGGAGCCATTGCGCTGGGTCTTGGTTGTCCAGACCTCTGGGAGCCAACAGCTCATCTCCTAATTTGTCCCCTGCCCCCACCTCCCCTTTCCCCAACTCTTGATCTTGTCTCATGCTTTCTGCCAAATCGATCCCTCCAAGCTGACCTCTGATCGTTCCACTTTTGCCGTCCAAAATCTGGCTCCGCACTATTGATTCAGGGTCTGCCCAGGGTTTCCATGACCTTCTAACAGCCTCCAGTCTACCTTCATGGCTCCGTCTCCAGCCTCGTTTCTCTCTCCCTATAGATGGGCCAAATCTGTTCACAGCCTGTTCTCGTAGGTGAAGTTCACAGGGAACGCAGCCATGCCCACTTGTTTGCCATTGTCTGTCTGCTTTCACCCCATAAAGGCAGAGTCGAGTTGCTCCAACAGAGACTGCATGGCCCACAAAGCCTGAAATATTTACTCTCTGGCCCTTTACAGAGAAAGTATGCCGACCCGTGGTCTAGATCCAGCCAAATGGCACTGCGGGCTGTTGGTCCCTCACACACACCCCGGCCTCTTCCGTGGCCTGGCTTGGCTCTGGTGGTCCTTCCGTTTGCAAAGTCCTGGCCCATTTCTGCCCAGAGTAATCCTTCCCACCTGGAAGGTTCAGCTCCAATGCCACTGAACTTGGCATTCTTTCAGCAAACATTTACGGAAAATCTGGCAGGTGCCTGGCATGTCGTGTGCTGGGAAGATGTCCTTGCTCTCTGGGAGCTCAGGCTGGAGTTGCTGACCTGGCTGCCATTCAGAAGCACCTTTAGAGCTTCCACAGAGGAGCTCCAGGCCTCTCATTTTATTATTGTCATGTCCTACTGGCCTTGAGTCCGGGTGCCTGCTTCATATTTCCGTAGCACTTGGCACAATGCCCAGCACACAGCGATGATCGATATAGCCCATTGGAATAAATGAATGAATCTCTCTCCTCCCCAGGGTCCGTTTCTGGGTTCTCATCCTGGGGGCTGGACTCTGCCTCCCCCATGCTTCCAGCTGCTTCTGGGATCTGGTTTCAGGCCACATGCTATTTATATCTGTGCTTCTCAAACTTGCACATGCAAAGAAATCACTGGAAGACCGTGTTAGCATGCAGATGCTGATTCTGCACGTCTAACAAGTTCCCAGGTGCTGCTGATGCTGCTGGTCCGTGGACCAGACTTTGAGTAGCAAGGATTGGTTTTCACCCCTGATTTCACCCTAGGGTCACTTGGGGGCCTTTACATGCTCCTGCCTGGACCTTAGCCCAGATCAGTTGTACCAGCGAAGGGGAGCATGGTGGGACCCAGTCTGTCCAGGTGATTTTAAGGTGCAGCCAGCATTAAACCTTGACCTAGAAACAGGAGCCTATGGCTATGAAGCCGCCTTCCAAATAACCCCCTTTCCAACATCACTACCACCTGGAACAGTGGTTCTCAAAGTGAGGTCCCCAGACTGGCAGCATCAGCATCTCCTGGGAGCTTGCTAGAAATGTGAGTTCTTGGGTTCTGCTCCACAGCTACGGAACCAAAATCACTGGGATTGAGCACAGCCCAGGAATCTGTGTTTTAACAAGCCCTTCAGGGGATTCCAAGGCAGGCTTAAGAACCACTGTCCTGGAAATGTTTGCCCTTGGGTCCACCTCTCAACTCCTGACTGGTCTTCCTGTCTCTCTGGTCACTTGCCACCCAGTTTATTCTTAATTTTGTAGGGAGAATGATTTTTCAGAAATGTCAACATGCTTAGATGACTCAACTGCTTAAAATGTTCCAGGGCTCCCCGTTGCCCTCAAATAGGGCTCTGAGGTCTGAACCTTCCCAGCCCACCTCCCACCACATCCTGCCTTGGCTCCCTTGTTCCAGGAGCCATTTGTATACCATCTTTGGAGAAATGTCTATTCAAGTCCTTTGCCCGTTTTTAATTTGGGCTATTTGATTTTTTTTGTTGTTGCACCTGGGAGCTTTTAAAAATACTGACGTCTGGGTTCCATGCCCAGAGATTCTGTTGTAATTAGACTTGGGCACAGCTGGGCATGGTGTTTTTTTTTAAAGTCCCCTACTCCTGGGCGAGATGGGATGATCAGGACCATCAATTGCAGTTGAACAGCAATTACCTGAAGCTGGGAACCCACCCTTTAAAAGCTCTGTATTTCTGCTTATTATTAGGATGATGGCAGTTCAGACAGGAGTCTCCATCCTCCTCATTTGCTGGCAAATTAAAAAAAAGTCCTCTTTTCTTCTCAAAGAAAAAAAAAAGTCCCCTACCCCCACCCTCAATGATCTCAATGAGCAAAGTTGAGAACTTCTGAATTTAGCCAGAGATCTGTTTTTTGAGTTCAGAAAAGCCTGTTTAATAAGATACATTGTTTCTTTTGTTTGAAGCCTTGGGTATATAGGTTTGGCACCTAACAGAAGTTAAAGTTCTTGATGAAAGATCCAGCTGTTTGAGTCCCACTGCTCAGGCCAGTCAGACACAAGGCTGGGCACATCTGGATCTTGGAGGATTTCACTCAAGCCCACTCAGAGGGGTGGGGATTGGAACTAACATTCCACATACATTCATTCACCCTTTCAAAGGCTACCTGGCTAGGTAGGTACTAATATCTTGATTTTACAAATTTGTAAGCTGAGATTTGAAGCTATCTTACATCAAGAACTTTAACCTTTGCTGAGTGCGTTACATTCATTTTCTTATTAAATTATCACATGAAATATAAGTATTCTTATAGATGAAGAAATAGAGTCAGAGAAGTGAAGTTGAAGTCGCACAGTCATGGAGACCAGTGAATCTGGATTTGAGATCCTAAAGCCCTTTAAAAAATAATCCCTAACTCCAGTTTCCCAGCCCTCTTTAACCTTCCTTTCCAACATTAAGCAAACATTACAAAAAGACAAATAACTCAGTTATACTGAACACAAGGAATCTGCAACTTAGCATGGCATTATCAGTATGCAAATTTCTCCTTATCAGCCACGGCTATCATGGGAGAGATTCTAACCCTCTTTGGAGGACACGTTCAAAGTTGTGTTAGTAAAAATTACTTTATGTAATGAGCCCTTAGATCGATTTTTATTGAAATGAGCTGGAATTAGATTTTTGCTCTTCCCATATGTAATGCGTTCAATTCAATGATGAATTACCCGGAGTCAGCAGCTATCTGACATTTCAATGCCGTGCACGACATGCTACAGCCTCCTTGTGCGCTGGCCCTTTGCGGAGAAAAAGCAGACCTATCGAAGTGCATTTTTTAATTTAATGGGGCCATTTGATAGAGGCTTTTTTCTTTATTCAGGGAGACTTTGCCATTTTAACATTTAGATTCATTTGTTTTTACAATATCTCCTGGGGCACTGTGTGAATATTAATGATTATGTGCCATGCAAATACATTATTTGTGCAACTTTGGGCAACTCACATCACCTGTGTTTTCTGTTTCCTTGTCTTTGAAATGAAAAGGTTGGATCAGGTCCCTGTCTGCTAAAATTCTGTAGGTAGATCTTACCAGGGGTTAAGAAAAAATATTAGAGAAATATTAAGTTCAACATTCTTTTCTGTGTTCCTGCCCCACCCCATAGAGTGGGAACTTATCCTGACACTTGTGCATTTTCAAGGGAGTATAGGCAGAAAGTTTAGGCTCTGATTACTTTTTCCTCATGCAAAGAAGAACAACTCATGTAAGTAGAAAGATCGGGAGAGGCTGTCATTTCTTGTACCATTTTTACCAGGTCTGGGGATATTGCGTCCAAAAGCTGACCCGAACACTCACAATCATTTCTTCCTGCACTTGTTAGGACGGGAGGCCAGCTGGGATCCGCTGTGCAGAAGTCTGGGGATAACTTGCAAAGTTATCTGATTAGATGCATATACTCCTAGAATTATATTTTCCTGGGGAAGCCAATGTTTTGTCATTTTGCGGTGATCTCTGTACCCCCAATTTTTTTTTCACTTAAAGGGTATTTTGTCTGGTACTGATATAGCCACCCCACCTTTATTTTGTTGTTAGTATTTACTTGAGGTATCTTTGACCCTTTATTTAGTTTCTACATAAAAATGTTTCTATGTTTTTATGTTTTCACTGTTTTTTTTTAAACAGCAGTTAGCTGTATTTCCCCAATCCAATCTGATAATCTCTTTTAACTGGGGTGATTATTCAATTTCCATTTATTGTGATTATTGACATATTTGGACTTGTGTCTTCTGTTTTAATTTTTTTGTTTCATTGGTTCTGCTTTTTGTATGTATCAAATTTTTCTTTTCTGGTCTATAAAAAAGTTAAGTTTTTTTTTTTTTTGTTACTTTTTTCTCTCCCCTGGGATAGAAGTTATAGCCTCTGTTTTATTCTTTAAATGATTATCTTAGGAATTCTGTCCACACAAGACTTCATAACTTTAATGCGGGTATCCTGATTGTCGTTACCTGCCCACCTTGCCGGATGACGTGAAAGTCTTGGAATAATCTAACCATAGTAATCTCCTAATTGACACACTCTGTTGCCCAGGATTTTAAGCTTGTTTTTTTATTAAGCGGATTTACCAGACAATTATTTTTACTTTATGAACACATGGTTTTTGGATTTACCTACATGTTTTACCCTCTTCACCTTTCCCCTTTGCCATTCCTTCTTTAATCTCAGACCTTCCTCTCTGAGATCGTATTTTATTCTCTCTCCACTGCATACTTTAGAAGTTCTTTTACTTGGGCTGTTGGTGGTTAGAACTTTTCATTTTGGTTAGGCTGAAAATGCCCTTGTTTTGCCCTTGTTCTTGAGATATAATTTTAGATCTGCTATTCTAGCTTGGCAGTTATTTTTTTCTCAGCGCTGTGCAGAGAGAATTTCGATGACTTCTATTGCTACTGTTAAAAAGTCTAATTGTTGCTGGTCTAAATTGCTACATCTGAGCAGGGCGTGGTTGTTGATCCTCTTCATCTGATGCTACTTTTAAGCCTTTCTGTTTGCTGTTCTGTAGCTTTCCTGTAATATGTCTAGGAATAGGCTTCTTTTTAGTCTGTTTGGTGTAAATTATACTTCTTGTATCTGTAGATTCATATCTTTATTCGTTCTGGAAAATTCTCAGTTTCTGCCTTTTCAAATGTAACCTCTTCTTTATTCTCTCTATATTTTCTTTCAGGGATCCAAATTAGAATATATGTTAGAATATCTCATTCTGCCCTTCATGTCTCTTAACTTCTTATTTTCCTCTTCTTGCCTTTGTGTTGCTTTTTATCTTTAGTTCTATCTTCTAGTTTATAAATTCTTTCCTTTTTTTAGCTGTGTCTAAGCTGTGTGTGTGTGTATTATTTTTTAAACATACTCCCTGAGATTTAACTTCAACAATTATAGTTTTACTTCATGGATTTCCTTTGGTTTCAAATCTATCTGGTCATTTTCGATCATGTCTTGTTGCTTATTTGTGAGCTTGTATTTGGCCAATCCTAATCTGGGAGAATCTGGCGGATATAGATTAAGGATGCTTCTCTCCAGAGATGATTTGCATTTTTATCTTCCAGGAGCCAAGGACACTGTCCACCTGGGACAGTTCTAGTCCCTTTCCAGATACCTGGTTCAATAGTGGAGGATCAGGTCCAATTCTCCCTCTGTGTCATTGGCCCAAGACTTAGTAGTTGATGTGACACTGCTCTTCCCTCACAAGGGTTTTACTGTTCCACCTTAGCTTCAACTTGATTTTTCAGGCCCCTTGGAAATTTCCTTTACTTCTTGTGATCCCACTAATGAAATTGTCTTTGCTTTAGAATGTAGTTATCTTGTATAGAGAAGCTCTTCAGAGTGTCTTGTCTGCATACTGCTGAGGTAGAAGTCTGGATTCCAGACTCCCTGGCAAAGTAACAACAAAGCATTCCTTGGCCTTAGGTCCTCCCAAGTATGCCAGGAACTCTGCATTTGGGGATAGTAAAGTGAATACTGCATTTCATTCCCCCTCTGGTTTATGGGTGGTTCAGAACCCAGAGGAACAGAGGGGCAAGGTTAATTGGTGCCTCCAGCCCACCACTTTCCTGATAAAAAGGGACACACTCAACTGGCATATGCTTTTTTCCCTTTACTCCTTTCCCTTCTTTCTTCTTGGAACTTGAATGCAAAGGCTGGCTTTGGAGCAGCTGTCTTGTGACCACGAGGCTTCCTATATTATTCTGATGGCAGAGCAAGAAGATAGAAGGAGCCTGCATCACCCATGGCATCTTGGAGCTTCTCTGGAACACCTCTGGACTTCTTGTCATTTGAGGAAAATATCCCCTTGTTTGGCTACACAAATATACTTAGGTTTCTGTTACACGCAGCCAAGTGCATTTCTAACACACCCAACAATATACGGCAAAAATCAGATCCTGGACGTCTTTGGTGGGCATATTCTGGAGTGTGGGCTTTATTCTAAGATAAAGGAAGATTTTGAAGACTTTTAATCAGATAGGTTCTTGGATTGATTTGTGATTTGGAAAAATCTCCTGGTTATTTAGCAAAGAATGGATTTTGAGATGGGGTGTGTGGAAGATTTTGAAGACTTTTAATCAGATAGGTTCTTGGATTGATTTGTGATTTGGAAAAATCTCCTGGTTATTTAGCAAAGAATGGATTTTGAGATGGGGTGTGTGCACACGATTAGAAGTGGAGGTTCAGAGAAGGCGAATAAGGCTCCCAAGGTAACACAGCTAGAGAGGGACAGGAATGGGACCCAAGACGCACATTTGTTTGACTCAACAGCACTGGCTTTGGCTGTTGTCTCTGATTTTAATCAAGGTCTTTGTCTACCTGTTATTGCTGGAGGAGCCCTGAAGCTATCACTTCAATTTATCTCTAGCGTCCCATTCTCTGAAAAAAAACTAATGGTTTTCACAATCATAAAAGAGAAATTAATTCTGAGTCTGGGAATTTTTTCATATCAATCTGGGTCAGCCTAATTAAAGCTAAGGAAAAAAAGATGCATGTGTGTGTACATGTATGTATAGGTGAGAACTTTCTATTAGTATTCACTTACACTTGCTTTTAAATCCCTATTGACTAGTGCACACCTGATACTAAATTACTAATGCTTGGAAATAAAAATGACTCCAGCATCATACTCAGAACCCTAATCGGCCCCAAGTGAATGCTAAATGAGCTTGGAAGAGGGCACCTATCTTGGACATGACGTTGAATTTTATCCGGTGGTCTCCAAGGGAGCCATGCAAAATTTGAGGTGTTTAGGCAGTGTGGTGGCCAACTGTGTCAGCCTGCGAAGGAGGAGGTCTAGGCTCCAGCTCCCGGTTGCTCTGCTGATTTGTTTACTGGGTGACCCTGGGGAACCCTGTCCCCTCTCTCTGGTCCTCAGTCTCCCCATCTGCAAACTGGTGCCCTCTAACCAGAGCAAAGGTTTTCAATTTGTCTTCCCCAGAGTCCCAGGGTTCCAGGGGTTACTCCTGAGAAAAGTGGCTACCTCTTTTGGTCAGTTGCGTCTGGAATGGAAAGATGAGTAGGGAACAAGGAAGGAGCTTCCAAGATAGACACCTGTAGCTTTGTCTCCGAGAGAGCTCACCTTCCATCACTGTTTTTTCCAGTCAGGGGCACCAAGCTCCGTAAGTCACTGACAAAAGCATCTACTCTAATTAGATCCACTGTAGATGAGTAAGTGGCTTCCTGATTGTCTTCCTGGGGGGCTGGAATCTGGTCATCTTCTTGCTTTCCATTAACAAATTCCCCTTTGCCCTCTTGTATCCTTGGGCAAAGTTGACCTGGTGAGTCAGGGAAAGCTGAGGCAGCCTCTAGAGCAGAGGAATGAGAAAATGGTAGAGAGATGCTATGAGAGGACTGGGAAGAAACACTCCAGGGCTTGGATCATTACACGTGGAGAAGAGAAGCCTGACGTGTGGATTGGGGTGGCTGTGTAGGACAGATCTCTGTAGGACACCAGCTATGGAGAGTTCTGAGAATATCATTTACTCCCTCCATAACTTCAATCCAGTCACTTCCACCCAGCCCAACCCAATCCATCCATTCATCCTCCCACCCACCCACCCACTCACTCATCCACTCATCCATCCATCCACCCACCCACTCATTCACACTCATCCATCCATCCATCCATCTACTCATCCATCCATCCACTCATCCACTTATCCATCCATCCACTCATCCATCCATCCATCCGTACATTTACCCACCCACCCATTTCTGCACTCATGCATTCATCTACTCATTCCTCTACCCATCCACACATTCACTCATTTAATTCAGCCACTCCCACTTTCCCTCTCTTACTTATTCATTTATTCTTTCAACCATTCCATAAACATTTGTTGAGCACCTACTATGTATCTGGGAATATAGATGAGAATGATCTCTTCAGGGAGGTCACAATCCCTGAATGCTGATTGTGAGAAGTGATTGTGATATGGGGTAGGGGCAAAGTGCTACTAGAGTTTGGAAGAGGGAGGGAGTTTAGGGAGGTGGATCAAAGAGGGCCTTAAGGAGGCAACAACAAGTCAACTAGCTCCTGAAAGAAGAGTTCAAGATTATCAACTGGACAAATGGGGTGAGGGTTTATTTTTTGGGGGGTGTTTCCAATTTGAGGAGCTGAAATCATGCTTATCCTTTACAGATAATATTAGCTCCACTCCCTTTTCCCCCTCCTTCCAAGCCTCAAAAAAAGTCTACATTATTCATCTCAAATTTCTAGGCTGATGAAATTCAAGTTTAATTCAACAACTGATTGTTCTTGTTCAAAACATTGGATGAAAAAAAAATTCAAAGGAAAATCATAGACACTCATAGCAGGAAGTTACCTTAATCAAACCTCTCTCTGCATAGCATCTCCTACAAGTTAGGACTCAACATACCATCTACCAGCTATTCATTTTGCCGGGAGGCCAGTGTGTGTGTGTGTGTGTGTGTGTGTGTGTGTGGCTGAGCTGATTTTGTTTCATATAATCAGACTGTTTTTTTTTTTATGATTTGAAACTATCTTGCCAAAGGTGTCTCTTATGTGCTAGCATTGTCACATTGTCACGGAGCTTGACACTTATGTACTCAACATTCATCAAATATTCCACTCATCAAATATTCATTAAGCTTCTTCTATCTTCCGGGTTTGGCACTAGATGCTGGTGGCAATACATTGAGGAACGAGATGGGGCTCTTCCTCTCAGAGAGCCCATAGTCTACTGCGAGGGTCAGTAAACTCTTTCTGTAAAGGGCTGGAGAGTAAATATTTTAGGCTTTGTGGGCGATATGGTCTCTGTTGCAGCTATTGAACTCTGCTCTTGTAGTGTGAGAGCAGCCTTAGCTAATATGTAAAAGAAGGGGTGCGGCTGCGTTCTAATAAAACTTTATTTACCAAAACAGATTTGGCCCTCAGCTGTAGTTTTCTGACCCCTTGTCTAATGGGGGAGACACACAAGTAACTAGACAATTATAATACAGTGTTTTCTAGGAGCTCAGAGTTGAGTCCCAACCCAGGCTTGGGCAATGGGGAAGACTGCCTGGAGGAGGCAATGTGTAATCTTGGACCTGAGAGATGAGTGAAGCTGCAGGGAGGAGAGGCTGGAGGTGGTGGGGGTGGGGGTGGTGGTGGTGGGGAGGACCGTCCGGGCACAGCAGATGGTGTGCAAAGAAGTCTGATGGCAAAAGGAGATGTGACAGTCTGGGGAATGCAAGATATAGGAAGGGGGGTGGAGGTGGCATTCGTCGAGGTTGGCAAGGTGAATGGGATCTTGTCCCACAGGGACGTGGCACACCACTGACTGGTTCCCAGCATTTCGTTCTAGTTTGTCTTGTTTGAAAAGACCCAACACTGCCATCTCAGCAGGCCTCCGAGGTGGCATCTTGCCACAGGCCCTCAGCGCCACTCACAGGACGTGCGCTCTTGAATTGGCAGCTTGGTCTTCCTCCCCTCCTCCGACCTGTGAGGGCCCCCAGGCAGCCCGTGGGCTGGCCCAGGAGGCAGGACTCTGAGGAGGTGGTTTTAGCTGCAGAATGGAAGACACCTTGCAGGGGGAAACAGAAGTAAAAACAAAAGAGGCATTGAAATGGAGCCGAGATAAAGAACGATGCTCACTGAGGCCAAAGCTTCACGCTCACTGGCCACTGGCGTTGTGGAGAGGATCAAATGCTGTCATGTGTACATTGTAGCCTTGGTCATGGAAGGCTTCCTGGAGGAGGTGACACCTGAGTTTAGTTTCAGAGGATGGGTGTGGGGTGAGGATGAGGAAGGGGAAGGCATTTCAGACAAAAGGAAGAGAGCTGAAAAGACTGGTGGGTATGGGTGCAGATGCAGGTCTAGGGTGTGTGTGGGGGGTGGGGATGAAGGATATGGGGTGCCTGAGGATGAAGCCAGGAAGGTGAGAGGGCTCAAGAGAGCCTTCAGGCCAAGGTACAATTTGGACTCCATCCTGGGAATGAGGAATTCTTCCAGTGGCCCTTTCGGTCACTTTGGGCTGGGGTGGGGCTATTTCCTCTCGGCTAGAGCCCTCCCGGGGGATCCAATACAGATTGTGGGGGTCTGCTCTTGGCTTTTTTGTGCGAGAGCCAGTTTTAGCAATCCTACGTCCCCGGCGGTTTCCTAAGGGCCTGCATGGGCACGTTGCATGGCCGTGTGTTCCTTCCTCCTTCCCCCTTTCATGCTCCAGTGGTAAGAGCTCAGCTTTGGAGTCGGACAGACCAGAGTTGAGTCCCAGCTCTGTTGCTGACAACTTTGAGCCTCGGCCAAGCGCCTGAACCCCCATAAACCTCAGGCTCCTTGCTTGAAAACCAGGGTGATGATAAAAGTAGCAAACACAGGCAGCTACTACATGCCAGGCACTGTTCTAAGCACTTTGCAAACATTAACTCTTTCAAGCTTCACAATTCTATGAGGTCAGGACTATTATCATCCCCATTTTATAGATGAGAAAACAGAGGCACACAGAGGCCCAAAAGGCTTCCATCTGGTAAGTGGCAGAGCCAGGAACCCAGTAGAACCTCTCTCCTAGAGTTGACACAAAGACCAAAACGCTAAGACATGCCAGGTCCTCGATGCACATCCCAGCACTTGGTAGGTACTCAGTAGATGGCAGCTATCTTAGTTATAAGTGCTCCAAGAAATGCATAGAGCAGCACTATCAAGGAGAAAGCAGTTCCCAGAGATAAGCAAACTCCTTTCATCCGAGGCAGCCTGTGGAAGGGAGGCCCAGCCACCTGACTCATTAACTCTGGACAGTAGAAAATGGCAGATCCAGTCCTTGATGAAGGAGACTGAAACCGCCATCGATTAGCAGTCAGACTTGCTTCTTTCTTCCTCCGTGGATAGACTGGCTTCCGATGGCTCTTCTCTCTGTGTAATTAAAGAGCTACTGAACTGTCACACCTGTTCCTTCATCAGTCACCATCACGGGTGGGAGGAGACGGTCTGATAAGCTAGATTCCCTTCTGCTCAGTTCCAACCTGTTGCTCTGCCCACAGTCTTGAATCTCAGAAGCCACATGTCGCCCTCTCTTTTGTCACCAAGACAAAGTATTGGCATTTGGAACCAGCGTCTGTACAAAAGAAGAGGGTAATTGCAAAACCACTAGGTGTGAAACTTGGCTGTAATTGGCTGGAGAAAGAAATGGGGATGGCGAACGGGGAGGGGGACGAAGCTGGCGAGAGTTGGGGGAATGCAGAGCAGGGTGACACCAGCAGGTGCTTTGGAGCCAGCAGACCTGGCCACTTCTTAGCCGTGTGACTTGGGATAAGGGACCCTCGCTCTCTGGAGTCTCAGCTTCCGCATCTGCAAAATGGGGATGATAAATTACTAATTAATCTTAATTAATTCATACTCAATTTAAATGGGTGCGCTCATGAGGATGAGATGAGATGATATTTGAAGTGTCTGGCACATGGCAGGTACTCAAGAAAGTCAACCTTTGTGACAGCTCTTCCTCCGTCAGTGGGTGTGGTTGTTCCCTGGGTGCTGGTTGCACTTTGCCATTTGCCACCTTGTGGGAATGAAGAAGAATTTATTCCCTGAAGTTAGACCCTGGGCTTTCCTTACAACCATCATCATGGCAGAAATCCTTCCTACGAGGGTCTGGTTGTGACTGTAGGGGCGGATCCTACACAGTTTCTGCCCAGATGCAAGCCCAGGATGATGTCTCCCTTCAAGATAAATGCCGCATGGTGGGTGGGAAGAGGGCCCGGCTTGGGGAAAATTTCTATGAACTGACAGTGATGGTTATTTTTATGTGTCAACCTGGTGAGGCTGTGGTACCCAGTTACTTAATAAAATACTAATGTAAGTGTTGCTGTAAAGGCATTTTATAGATGTGATTAACATTTACAATGATTTGACTTTAAGTAAAGAGGTTACCCTTGATAATGGGCTGATCTCATCTGATGAATTGAGGGCCTTAAGAACAAAAACTGAAGATCCCTTGAAAATAAGAAATTCTGCCCTAAGATTATAACATAGAGATCCTAAGTTACAGCCTGCCAGTCTGCCCTATAGATTGTGAACTTTCCAGCTCCCACAATCTCATGAGCCAATTCCCCAAGAATGTGGTCCCCAACTCCCATGTGGTCCTTACCTTGTACCTTCAAAATAATTAATATTTTAAAAATCATTTCTCTGACCATTTTGAATTTTGGTTATTTATATACTTTGCTTTTGCAGTGAACTCTGTGTGTCTTGGTGTCAATCACTGTGCCTAGCGCATAGTTGGTGCTCAGAAATGTTGTTGTATTGAATGAATATTAAAATAAAAAATCAAAGTTAGCTGTTTCAAGGTCCACCTTTAAATGTGGGCTTCGTAAGAGCAATGTCTGGTTCCGACTTTGAGACTATAGTTTTTTTATCCCTTTTTTTCAGGAGGCTTTGAGTCTTGGAGCATTGCCTACAAAGAGAATTTGGGTTTATTAAAATCGATTTGCTGAATG
>CM052448.1:9110042-9136289 GCA_028533085.1 Varecia variegata | reverse complement strand
CACTTGGGAGGCCGAGGCGGGCGGATTGTTTGAGCTCAGGAGTTCGAGACCAGCCTGAGCAAGAGCGAGACCCCGTCTCTACTAAAAATAGAAAGAAATTATCTGGCCAACTAAAAATATATATAGAAAAAATTAGCCGGGCATGGTGGCGCATGCCTGTAGTCCCAGCTACTCGGGAGGCTGAGGCAGGAGGATCACTCAAGCCCAGGAGTTTGAGATTGCTGTGAGCTAGGCTGACGCCACGGCACTCACTCTAGCCCAGGCAACAAAGCAAGACTCTGTCTCAAAAAAAAAAAAAAAATCCAAATTTCCTGAACATAGGCAGAAATGCAGAACTTTTAAAGGGAGGGCCCGTCAGTTCTAGGCTATTGTGGTTAACTATTCTAATCATCTCATCTCTGACAAAAGCAAAGTCTGTGAACTGTGCCTGCTGCCCACCTGGGGGCTGGTGCCACCTGGGCTAAGAACAAAAGACCTTCTCCCTGCTCCTCCCTACCACTGGCCTGAGGCAGGGATGCAGGTTTCATTTCTCAAAAAGAGCGGGGCAAGTTTCAAAGAGGCAGAAAATATTTTTGCTGTTTTTTTTTCCCCAGGCCATTCCCTCTGTAACATGTTCCCTACTCTCAATATTTCCCTTCCATATCTACGAGAGGAGGGGCCACTACTCTGTCACAGAGGTGCCTGCTTAAGGGGCACGGGGTTTCCTTTTGGAGTAAAGATGATGTCTTAGAACTAGATAGTAATGTACTAAATGCCATTGAATTGCTCACTTTAAAATGGTAGAAGAAGAAAAGGAAAAAGAAGGCTGTGACAGAACCATCCAGTGGTCCTCATGTGCCGACTGTATACTTGGATCACTTGGGAGCTTTAAGAGTACTGATGTCAGGCCCCACCCTCAGAGATTCTGATTCCATTGGCAAATTTGACAAGCCCTTTAGCAGATTCCAACCTGCAGCAAGGTTAAGAATCACTGAATAGCCTCCAAGATTTGCCAACTCTGTGCTTCTCTGTTTAGTGAGAATTTAAGTCAATTCATTTCTTCTCCCACAGTATTTTTAATCTCCTTTGCTAATTGTGGAGTAAATCCCCTCCCCCGCTTTTTTGTTAAAGATAATACAGGCACGGCTTGTAGGAGAGGTATCTTTTGGAGTGGGGGTGGTGGTATGAGAAGGAGAGTTTCCAGGTATCTTTCAAATCATCTCTCCCCAGCCCCGTGTGATCCAGTCTCTTTTAGCGGCAGGAAAAGGCCTCCCCCGGCAGCACACTTGGTCTCAGCATATTCAGTATTTAAAATGACACTTACAACATTAAGCATTTAAAGGCATTGGGACTTCAATGGATTCAATTCAATTCAAATGCTTGTATTAAGGACGTACTGTGTGTTAGAACCTGTGTGAAGAGGAGGGAACGAAGATGAATGAGAATGCAGTGCACGTCTACGGCCATACCACCCTGAACGCGCCCGATCTCGTCTGATCTCGGAAGCTAAGCAGGGTCGGGCCGGGTTAGTACTTGGATGGGAGATGGGAGAATGCAGTGCAGGAGCCGACCACTTAATTGTGAAAGGTAGAATGTTGTAAAAGAAAACAATAAAGCTTCTGACAGCCATTACCCTGGATCAACAACCTACTGTGTGCTGGGTCCTGGGCATGGGCCATCTCATTCTGAGATAGTAATTGTTCTTATTCCTATTTTATAACATGGGAAGCTGAGTCACAGCAGGGCAAGTCACCTGCTCTGAGCTGCATGGCTGAGAAGTGGACATGCCAAGGTCTCAGCTCCTGACCACCAACACTGCTTGTGTGTCCAGGGCCGGCTGTGACCTCGCAGAGACAGGAGCAGCGTTATGTGAGCAGAGGGGAGGGGGCGATCCATTTTATAAGAGAAAAATCGTACCCTGTCCATTGTGTAATCACTTAGAGCTGCCCTGTCCAACCTGGCAGCCTAAGCCATGAGGCTACATAACTTTAAATTAAATAAAATTATAAAATTCAATTTCTCTGTCATACCAGTCACATTTCAAGTGCTCAGCAGCCACGCGTGGCTAGTGGCCACCACGTTGGACAGTGCAGATACAGAACGTTTCCATCACTGCAGAAAGTTCTGTTGGCCAGCACAGATCTAGACCTTTCGTCCTACCTCAAGTTCTTGATGCGTTTACCTACCATACTCTCTAATGTTCTAGAAGAAAGCATCACAAAAGACGTACAGTCCACGAGTATGGAAGAGAAGGGGCAGGTGAAAGCTTCGTGATTTGCAAAGCTGCGGAGGGAGGTGGCGCTGAGAGGAGAGGCTCCCTGGTGCCGACGGCCTGGCTTTGAGTCTCTCCTTGTGGCCTCGGACAAACATCTCTGAGCCTCAGTGTCTCCCCCTGTGAATGGAGAAGCTGCAGGGCGCCCCCTCACACAGTCATGGTGAGGATTAGGAAAGATAATGCGTGTGGAGGTTTGGCAGATAGTAAGCCCTCAAATGTCAGTTACCATTTGGAAGCTAAAAATGCCTTCGCATTACGGTATAAATGTGTTCTGGCTTTGAAAATAGTTCGAAATTCCATTTTTGTCAAGAAACATTCTGTTCCCCATCCCTGAGTGTGTGATGGCCCCTCAGAGTTGGGTGGTCATCGGATGCTGCGTGGCAGGAAGGCCTGCCCGTTCCGAAGCCATGACGGGAGCCTCGGTGACCCAACTGTCTCCTCCTGCCGTGTGCAGACAGACTTGGGGGCCTGAAATCCAAAAGCATGTTATGATTCTGCAAACCTAATAGCAATGCTTTTGTCATTTTGAGTGCAGTGAAATTAGCTAGTCCTGATATAGTTCAAGAAATTCTTGGAATTCCCAGGTTATAAGGGAATCTATCTGGGCCATTCTAATGATGTTTGTGTACTCTTTAAAATAGTCTGCTAAAATAGTCATCTCCATTGAAATGACTTAGGGATGGCAGATTCATTATATTTTAAGTAAAAAAAAAAAATCTCTTTTTGAATAGGTAATACATGCACATGGTACAAAATTTAAAAGGGTGTACAGCCTCCACCACGCAGTTTCGCTCTTCAGAGCCAGCTATTGGTATTGGTTTCTCCTGTGTCCTTCCAGATATGTCCTATGCACTTACTGTCTGTTCCCCCCATCCCAGTGGTAGGTAGCTCACTGTGCTCACTACCTCGTATCTGCCCTGCCCCCTCCAACAATATATCTTGGATACTGTTCTATACGGTTGCCAAGAGCAGCATTCCATTGCATGGATATACCATAATCTATTTTATGAATCTCTTATCTATAGCTTTTAGGTTATCCTCCCTGTTTCACTATTACCCTGCTGCAAATAACCTTTGTATACGCAGCATTTCACACAAGTTCAAGGACGGCTATAGGAAAACTTTTTCCAGTGGAATTGCTGGGTCACATAGTACGTGCATTTTTAATTTTGAAAGTCTGTGCCAAATTGCTCTTCAAAGGGATTTATCAATTTATAGTCTCACCAGCAATTTCCAGAGTGACTGTTTCCCCACAATCTCAATGCCACAGTTTGTTACCAAACACTTCGATTTTTGCCAAAATAGAAGTTAAAAATATGTTGCTAAAGTTTTGATCTTCATTTATCTTATAATTAAGGGTGGGTGAACATATTTTAGCATGTTTAAATATTCTTTTTTTTTTTTTTTTTTTTGAGACAGAGTCTCACTCTGTTGCCCGGGCTAGAGTGAGTGCCGTGGCATCAGCCTAGCTCACAACAACCTCACACTCCTGGGCTCAAGCGATCCTTCTGCCTCAGCCTCCCGAGTAGCTGGGACTACAGGCGTGCGCCACCATGCCCGGCTAATTTTTTCTATATATAATTTTAGTTGGCCAGATAATTTGTTTCTATTTTTCTAGTAGAGATGGGGTCTCGCTCTTGCTCAGGCTGGTCTTGAACTCCTGACCTTGAGCGATCCACCCACCTCGGCCTCCCAGAGTGCTAGGATTACAGGCGTGAGCCACGGCGCCCAGCCTAAATATTCTTTTTAAATAAAGAAAACTTGATCCATTTTTCTATTGCATTGTGGGTCTTTTTCTTACTGATTTATAGGATTTCTTTATCTTTAGGAAATGGCCTCTTCCTCTGGTATGCACGTATATTTCCCCCAGTCTTTTGTATCTTTTTAAAACTTCATTTGTGATTTTTAACAGCAGAAATTGCTTATTTTGTTTGTTTAAATATACCCCTTTTATATATGGATTCTGAATTTTAAGTAGTCTTTAATGTTTTCTCTTCATCAACATTTTATTAAGAAAAACTCCAATCTTTTCTTTTAGTGTTTTAATGGTTTCATTATTTTATGTTTAAATCTTTGATCCATCTGGAATTTGTTTTAGTGCAATAAGGATTCGACTTTATATCTCTCCAGATGGTTTCCCAGTTGTTACCATTTATGGCATAATCTGTCTTTCCCCTCTAGATATGAATACAATGCCAGTATGTACTAATATCATGTTATGTACATAGGTCTATTTGTGGATTTTCTATTCTGTGTCTTTCTACCTTTCAGGTGTCTCATTTCCCCTTTGAAGATCTCTAATGCTCTTGGTCCCAAGTCCTCCAAAACGTGAGGAAGGAAGTCCCTGCTCAGTTGACAGGATTTTAGACTTTTTCGATGGTTTCTCTTTGGGACTGAACTCATGCTTGAGACAGTGACTACTTAGAAAGAAGGGCATGGTGGTTAGAAAATTTCTCCCTACCATGGGGCACAATCGTATCCTGTCTCACTCAGGATTCAGAGGTTTCAAATTGCCACATTGGAGAGACAGAATGAAAAATGAAAAATGAGTTGACCTCCTCTCTTGTGCAGAACCAGTTCATGATATTAATGATAATATGAATGATCATTAACTACCATCCTGGTGGTGCTAGGCAGTTTGAATATGTTATTTCATTGATCCTTACAGCAACTAAGTTAGGATTTTTATCCCCATATTACGTAAGAGGAAAGTGGAGGTGATACGAGATAGAGAAGGAATTCGGACCCAGGTATAATCGATTCTAAACCTAGGACCCTTATATACTCTGTAACGCAGGATCTTTGACACAATACAAAGGCAATCACACTTTGTTCATTTATTCTCTTCTTCATTAATTCATTCCATAATCACTTTGAAGCATTTGGTCATTATGCACAGGAGTCAGAAAATTATATTTTTTCAGGGACAGGCAGGTAATGTACATGAATGAAGTTGCTGTGATCGTATAGAGAAGGAAGTGTTGAAGACTATGGTGAATGAGGAAGCCATATTTCTGGTCTCCAGCTGACCCGGCCCATTGCTGCCATGGGGTAGGGTGAGCCTCGTGTTGTCCAGTCTTGAGATTCTTAGGAGGCATCAGACATCTAGATTTTCATGTGAAACCTTCCAATTCGTAGACACCAACAAGTTATAAAAGCAATCAATGTCTGTTCTTTAAAACTTGAGTCTTAACTCTAAAAGTTTCCTTGTAGATAGTGCATTAAACAAATGGATATTTACTCAACTGAATATGACCCAGCAATGGCAAGGAAGGAATTCCTGAAACCCACACAAAACACAAATGAATCTCAGAAGCACAGCATTGAGCAGAAGCAGCCAGATGCAGCAGAGCAGATGTGGAAGGTGTCCATGTATTTGAAGTTCTAGAACAAGCAAAATTAACCTATGATGAGGGCAGGGTGTCACTGGGAAGGGGGTGAGGGCACTTCTAGGGTGGTAGTAATGTTCTATATCTTGACAAGGGTTTGGGTTGCACTGATATATACATTTGTCAAAACTCTGCAAATATATACTTAAAATGTGTATATTTCAATCTATGTAAATTCTACACAGAAAACCTGTAAACAAATATGGAGGTCCAGTTAATGAAAATCATGCTGAAGTATTCGGGAGGAAGTACACTGAGGTCTGCAGTATGCTTTGAAATGAACCCCAAATAAGATGGATTGATGAATGGGTAGAGGGAGGGACAGATGGATAGGTATGGCATACATCAAGTTCAGTAAAATGTTAATGAATCAAGGTTGCCATGTGCTTGGAAATTTTTATAATAAAATGTTAGGAAAAATTAGCAAAGCAAAAAACCCCACAAAACTATGTATGAGCTAAATACACACATGCACACACACGCGCACCTGTGGGGTAGGTCTGGTTCCTGGACACCAATTTTCAATAGCCTTTGACTTTTGCTCTGCACCATCATCCTTCCCCACCACCCTATTACATGGTGTCATCTCAGCAAGTTGATTATAAGGGGATTGTTCCTGCAGCTCTAAGCTCTTTGTTCTTCCATCCACCTCACATGGGGCTTGATAGATCTGGCTCGGTTTAGTGAGTGCAGATATGAGAAAATCCATCACCTGATGACATCATTAACATTTCTCCAACAAGACCTGTCTGAGATAAAAGTGCAGCCTGGCCTGCTTCTCATTAATCAAGGGGAAAGACAAAAACCATTTTGGTGACACAGCTCCTTAGCCCCTTCTGCTAATCCATCTTGCCGCATCGACACTCTCTTTCCACGCGGCATTTAAATTGAGAGGGGACAAAGTTAACCCAGAGCAGTCCCTTCATTAGAGAACAGGGTTTATGAAGAGTGTTTGCAGGCTGCAACGCTGTTCCCTGCATTGGTTGAGCACACACAACCTTCACTCATTAGCAGCATTTCAGAGCCAGTGGCCGTGTTGGTGCTGCATGCCCACCTGGTGCCCTTGGCTGTGCTTAGAATAACAGAGAATGTGACCAAGCAGTGTCAGAGTCTTGGAGGGACTGCCAGAACTGGAAAGTGTAGTTTCTCCTCTAAACATACCCTCCCAAAGTGGCACCTTTTCAATAATTTTATAAGGCAATTTGTTATCATAATTAAGACTATGACGAATACAAATTAGACAAAGCAAGGGTCAATCTTGTAAATATGTGATTAATGCATCAGAGGTCGAATCTGAAGATGTTTAGAGATTGCAATCAAAAGGTAGCACCTTTTTATGGGCTTTTCCCTATTTAAGCTGAATTATTCACTGCAATATTCATTCCCTCTCCATGGAGGACACTAATGCTTCCCTCCTCCTAATGATGTCATGCTTTTGACTTGTCCTGGCCAATGAAATGAGAGCAGAAGTGACATGAGTCACTTCCAAGCAGAAGATTTAAGAACCATGTTCTCTCTTCCCTCTGCCAAAGTAATGTCCCAGATTGCGGCTGCTCCAGCAGCCTAGGTCCAGGGAAAAGAGACGTGGAGCAGAGCCACAGCTGACCCACACAGACATGTAGTTGGAGCAAGAAGAAATGATTTGTTACTGTTAATCACTGACCTTTTGGGGCCATTTGTTACTGCTGCATAACCCAGTCTGTCCTAACTGATACACTCGCTGGGCAGCAAAGCAGCTCTCCTGTTCCTGTCTTTCAGACACGATCCCTTAGACATGAAGACTTCTCCATGGAACTTCTGCTAGTTTTAGGATAATGGAAATTATAGAGTATAGACTATCCTGGATAAAGATAAAGATGAGACAATTTGGGTGTAATGATGTGTTAGGAAGGTGTTTGCTAAGGGAAGAGGCTATTGGATGAGTGGGATTGGGGGGGCTTTTAGGCAGAAGAGATCATGGAGCAATACGAAGCAGTGGTCTAGAATTCACAGACTGAGCTCGAATCCTGGGCCTACTCTTCACGAGCTGTGTGCCTTTGAACAAAGCCCTTGGCCTCTGTAGTACTCCCTCTGTACCTACTAGATGGGGTTGTTGTGCACTAAGTCATAGGGAAGGACCAGGCTGATTTTAAGGCCTGCCATCAGGGTGGTGGCTGTTCATTTCCTTCTCTTTTTTCTCTTTCTCTGTCTCCTTTTTCCTCTCCTCTTCCCCACTGGCTTGAATAAAGACGGGGAGGAAGGAGGGGAGATTGTAGGTGCAGCATGAACAACACAGGGTGTGCTTGGAGGCCGAGAGAGCTCTAGCCTGCTCCAAGGAGGGGCCGTGTGTTTGGAGTTTCTGGGAGACACATTTGGATGGTAGCTTTGCCATTCACTAGCTCTTTTAACCGTTTTTGGGAACATGACCCTACGGGAAGTTGGGTGAATACATAGATCTTGCCTCAAAAAAATTTTTAAAATTAATAAAATAATTAGAATTATTGGCAAAATATTAAAAAATTACAAATTTGTGATAGAATAATGCACGTACTTCTTTAATAGTGCCTTAAATAACTAGAACTACTGGCGGGTCCCATAACGATCAGTATTTAAAAGTTGTGCTAAGCGTGAATACTATTTTGCAATGTCTACAATAATTGTGATGTGATGGCAAAATATCTGTGGTTTCTCTTTGTGACAAAGTCGTAATAAAGTACGTACCACTGTGCTTGGTCATCTACATTCAGTTGAAGGAAATGAAAACTTTCAACTAGAGGTTATTGAAAATCTTCCTCCAATTTTTTTCCCATTGAAGTTTATGGACTCCCTAAATCTACCTGGGATCCTTTGAGGGTCTACAAACCTCAGATGAAGAACCTCTGCACCAGCTGGGTTTTCTTGACAAAGTCACATCCTTTCTCTGGGCCTCAATGTCCTCATTTGGAATATGGGTGCATTACCCTTGATGCTTTTTCTAAGCATGGGTTTCGGGTATCCTAAGGTGAACAGCCTTTATGGGGCCTTGATTCTCTGGATAATGGGTTTCAAGGGTTACGACCAGGCAGAGGAGTGAGTGCAACTTTCTGCCTCCCCTCTCACCCTGAATCCCATGAAATGACAAAAGAAAGGGAGAGAGGGACAGAGGACATAAAGGAGAATATATAAAACAACGGACTGGAAAATAAGAAAGAACCACACCAGCAAACCAGAATTCTTGAGCGATTCCTAACAGATCAAAACCAGGTCACGTATTTGGAGAAAGGGCCATTGGAATCCACAGCCTAAAACATATTTAGAAGAACATGTAATTTTAAGGAGCACTTTGTGCCAAGCACGGTGTTAAGCTTTGTACTTGCATTATCCACCATAATTCTCACAATAGCCCTATGACGCAGGTTTTGCTATTACTCCCATTTCGTGGATAGGGACATTGAGGCTCGGTGGGTTGAGGTACTCAGCCTGAGATCGCTCAGCCAGAGGGTGACAGAGCCAAAATGTTGGGTTGCCTGGCTTCAAAGCCTGTGGTCCTGTTCCCTGTGCAGTTAATTGCTGCATTTAATTCATATGCAGAAAGAAGCCTATGCTTTTTTTTTTTTATCCTTTTTCTTTTTCTTTTTAATCCTGCTAGAATCTGTAGGCTTAAGAAACTAGGACGAAACTGTTCTGGCACCACTTCTAGGTTTGGGAGAAGCTTAAGCTGCACCACGCCATTTTGGGGGCAGCGAAGTCCTCATCAACCCTCCTCCGGGTTAGCAATGCAGTCAGGAGCTGTCTGGCTCTGGGTGCTGTCAGGAAAACCCACGCTAATCCGTTCGGGAATATCTGCGCTTGAACACGATTACCTCACCGTTTCTCTTCAGCTCTTCACTGAAAACCATTTGCCCTAAAAATACTCTTTGACATTATGCACAAACATTGAAGAGACATTTATTTGGCCCTGACCTTTGCATGGTTCCTGCTAAAAGATATTCAATGACACACAAATGGGACTGAATTATTTATAGGCCCGAGGGGAAATCAAAGTTGCTTTTATTCCTATTGAAAGTGTATCAGAAGGCCAAAGAAGGCCAAATTAGCTTCAGTTCCTCACAGAGGGACTCCAGCTAGACTCAAGGGTGCTTATTAAAGTTAGGGTTGCTTTCCATGGCTGGATTTTTGGAAATCTTCATAAGCCTGGGTGGTTGTTGCTTTCAAGTACTTTGTCAGGGGACAAGGGTCTGCACCTTCTTGCAAGAAGTGTGGAGGTGCATAGAGTCTTTGGGGGCTGAAATACCCATGAGGTTGTTTATTTATGATGTATGACTTCAACTTACTTGATGCTGGGCACTGGGGAAGAAGAGTTAAGTTCATTAACTCATTTGTCCAAAGATTCAACAAATATTCCTTTAGTGTTTTCTCTTGGCAGGTTCTGTTTTAGGCATTGGGACGCAGGTAGCAAGACTGCCAAGGTCCTGTTTTCTTGAATAAGGCATTGTTTCTGTCGTTAGGGACCTCAGCACAATGAGTGCCTAATAATAATAAAAATCCACATTTATTGAGTGTTTACTGTTTGCCAGGCACTGTCCTAAGTGCTTTACATGTATTAACTCAACTAATCCTCACAAGTGATCAATGAGATAAGAATTACTAATATCATTCCCATTTCACAGTTAAGGACAATGAGACACATGGTTTAAGTAACTCACTCCAAGTCACACATGGGAAGTTGTGGGGCTAGGATTCCAACCCAGGCACTCAGCCCCCATGGAATCTGTGCGAGTGTGGAGGTGTGTCTAAGGGCTGTAGGACTACCAGGCACAAGGACATCAGACAAAGGGCATCTAAACTGTGTCTTCAAAGATGAGTAGACGTTTCCAGGTACCCAAATGGGGGACAGGGAAGACAAGTCTCTGAACTTCACTTCCTTACTTTAAGAAGGTCTTAAAAGGTTTTGAATAAAGGAATAAATGAGAAATGGTAAGGACAAAGCCTTCCTCGAGAAGCCTGAGGGCACAGGCTGAGTAGTACGTGTCCTTTTCCTCTCCACGGTCCTTCTTTCTGCGTTTGGAGCTCCCGCCTGGCGCTCCAAAGAATCTCCAACCTCACCCTGAGGTTTCCAATCCCCTGGGCTTCAGGGCCGCCAGGCATCTCATGAAGAGTATACTCTTCTACATGAGCTGTAATGTGAAAAGCTGTAATGAGAAAACAGAAGGCACTGGATTCATGCAATTGTTTATTTCTTATCTATGTGCAAAATAGGGCAGAACTTGTCCCGGAACTAAATTCTCGAGCCCTCTGTCCATTTGGTGGAGCCGGGGGAGCGTAAACATGGCCGGACCTGTGTGTCATCCTTGTTCCGATCCTGCACCTTTGAGCTCCCCAGTCCGGTTCATCGGCCTGGGCTGATTCTCTCTGACGCCAAGTTTGGGCCTTCGTCCATTTGGCTGTTTGGTCAGCCCTGGGCTTCAGAGGAGCCCAGGGAGAGTAGCGGGGGAGGGAGGCCATGTCTGCACTGACTTTGAGGGTCAGTTTACAGGGGATGGCGGATACTCATGCTGGGGCCCCCTTTCCTGCGAAAGCCCAATACGAAGGGAGCAGGGCGTGTGTCTTTTCTCCCAATGGAGGAAGAGAATACGTGTTGTTTTGTGTGAATATGGCGTCCCCGCTGGGATGAAACATTATCAAGTCATCTTTCCTGAGATTCAGAGATAAGTCCCTGATCTGCAAGTTATAGGCAGAAGGGATTTGTCCCGGCCTTTGAGGTAGGGAGTGTGAAAATCATGTTTGTTTTGTTCCACTTCTTTTAGTTGAGGTGCCTGGAAGTGGAATCTCTGTGGGAGGAAGAGGGTTGTGGAAGGGGAGGAAGTTGTTTTCGTGCCTCTGGTTCCAGTGAACCCAGAGCATCAGGAACTCTATACCCAGCATGGCGGATAACGACACGGTGGACACTGAAGCTATTGTTGCTGCCCTGTCTCTTACGGTTGTCAGTTCCCATCTGCTTTTCCCTAAGGATTGGCAACAGAACCCTTACTTCTTTTTGAAACAGCTGGGACACCCTAGCACGCTCTTCAGCCAAGTCCCAGTGGAAAGTGGAATTACTGAGGAATAGAGTGCATGTGTATTGGGGTGGTGGCAGTTCTAAAATAACATCAGGGTAACAGACACCAAGCTGTGGGCAAGAAGCACTTTCTTGTGCTGGGGCCGGGCACAGATTCCAGTACATGGTAGGTGTTCAAAATTACTTTTTTTTGAAAAGGAAAGATGAGAAGAGAGCAATAGGATAATAATAACTAATATTTATTGAATTCTCAGTATGTGCTAAGAATTATGAACAATGCTTTATTGTCAACAACCCTATGAAGTATTATTACCACTCCCATTTTACAGATATTGAAAACAGAGTCTCAGAGATTTTACAGGACATGCACAAGGCCATCGGGTCAGTAAAAGGGTTGGATTTCCAGTGTCGGCTTGTGTGATTGCCAGCTCCTTACTGCCAGGCTACAATGTAGAATAGATAGTCCAGAAACACAGTATAGAAATACAAGAATGCAGCTGATGATATCTAGGGGAAAATGAAAAAGTATAAAGAAAAAGATATTCCATTCAAATAGTACTGGCAGAAAAAAATTCGGAGCTGCATCCCATTGTATATAAAATAAATCGCAGATGGATTAAAAAGCTACATGCAAGATACAAATGCATATAAAAGCTCTTATATGTGAATAGCAAGGTGGGAAAGAACTACAGAAAAATGTATAAAGGATTATGAGTGAATTTATTTTTTCTTACTTTATTATATTTTTAAGTTTTTCTACAATAAGCATGTAATATTTTAAAACTAGGAAATATACAATAAACCAATCTTTCCACTTTCTTTTTTCCTTTTGTCTTTTTACTCCTCCTTCTGCTGTAATCTCCACCTCCTTCTGGTTCCCTCTTTTCTCTCCTGCCCTCCTCTCTCCTAACCGACTTGAGCCCAGGTCTGTTCAGCTCAGTCCAAGCTCCGTCTGCCACCCACGCTGTCCCCCCAGCTAGATCGCTTCCGTTCTAGTGCCAGGACCTCGGAGAGCTCTCAGCTGTGGCTCCCGAGGACTGCAGGGAAGCTCCTCTTCTCAACACATACGTTGTTTCATACCTGCTTTTAGTCTCCCCTGTGGGCTTCTCAGGGACTATTAAAATGCAGAAAGCCCTACTTTGCTTTTTGAGCTAGGGCCCTCTTGAATTTTGTAAGATAGATACACCATAATATTTACATCTCAGCTAAAAAAAAAAAATAAAAGCTGCAATTTTCCCAAAACACATACTTGGCCTAGATTCTCCCAGGCAGGGACCATTCCATCTAGAAGTTGCTGTCATGGAGTTAGACCCGAATGTGAACAATGGAGGGACTGAAGGAGAAGGTGTATAGCTGGGTGGGCGTGGGGCCAGGAAGGGGAATTCCTGTAGCAGCGCTGGGATCGTAGGTGTGTCCTTGATTGTGTCTTCAACAAGAAATGGTAATCACTTGCAACAGGCCAGGCAGGGGCTACAACAGTGAAAGAGACCCGGATGTGTGGCGGAGATGCTGGCAAGCTGACGGGCCATGACAACACAGGCTGACGAGTGCAGTACTGGAGGGGGGTGCCCAGGAGCTGGAACTTGAGGGGGCACATAACCCTGGCAAAGGGAGAAGTGTGACCACGGAAGATGTGTGGAGGAATTGATGTTGAACTAGGGCCCAGGTAGGGAGAATAGCTCATACAGGCAACACACTGAGCTCAAGGAATTGGGAGAAGTTTGGTGAGAGCAGAAGAGTGAGTCAGGAATTGAACTGACCCACTAAAGGGGCATAGGTAGGAGGCAACTTCTGTGCGGCAGATTTGCATGAATTTTGGAGGGAGCATGTTTTCCTGAGAAACTGCCTCAGCCGGAGACATGGAGACTGTTTTAAATGGGAGCAGGTCCAGGAACAGCTCGCAATGCAGAGCAATGTCTGATAAAGTTACTTTTCCCTCTGCTACCTCCCTTTGCCTTGCTCTCTGAGATCTTTCGTGCTGTTAAATGCCTTGGTCTCTTCTCTGCCTCATTAACGGTGGGCTTCTCATGCTTTGGCCCCCAGGCTGGGGACATGCTTGGGGCCATGAAGTCTTCCTTTAAATCACACCCCATAGCGTTGCCCGTTCTCGTGACTCAGCTCTGTGGGAGGTTGGTATTCTTGGTCAAGACCATCTTTAGCTTCCCCTCACCATGAGTTCATGTTCTCCTTCCTGTCTTGTCCATTCATGAGCTTTCATCTCCTTCCTGTTCTGTCCGCCATTCTATCTGTCATAGAGGGGCCCAGAGAACTCCTGTTGGCTTGTTTGTGTTATAAAAGAGACCTAAGAAGCTATTGCGTTCCCTTCCCTTCCTGGGGAGCCTCTGCACGAGACTTCTCTTGGCTTGCCCACTCCTGGGCTATAGCAGATCCTTGGATGCCCAGTGTTACTGAGTTTGACTTGACTAAGCTTGTGTTGCGCTTCTTACTGACGTTTCCAGGCACATATATTCCTAATTTTAAGCAAACCAGGTTCATGAAAGTTTGAGCATAAGGAATCGATACAGCAGGCCCTAGAGCTCTTTTTACACACACTAAAGAATTATTGAGACCGGAGCACATTTTTACAAGATGGTCACTACTGGCAAAGTATAATATTGCAGCCCACCTCTAGTAGTACTAACTATTTTTATATAAATGAAAAAATAGAGCTGAACTTTAAAATTTGAAAATGGAGTGTCAGGAGATTATGTAATCTGGAAGATAATTCTGTTGCCAGAAGAAGATAATTCTTGCCTGGCAAGAGAGAAAAGGGAACTTAGAATTCATGCAAAATGCTGCAAAGCTCTGAAAATGCTTTAAAAGTCATCCATTTTATTAACACCGACAAAAAGCCTTGAACCTGGCCATCCATGGCATTTTTAAAAATGTTGAATCGTTTTTTCGCTTCCCCCTGACCCAGGGCAAACCTATCTACAATTTTATAAGAGAGTCAGTGAATAAGGTGGATTTATATTCAGATCACTTTCCTGAAATACGTCTGCTTGCTATAGCAACAAGATGCCTATTTGGAAGTAAATAAAAATCAGTTACTCCAAAGTCAAAATTATTGAAATTGTCTACAGTAGTATCTTTTGATGATCATTTCTTCTCCAAGCTGCTCTGAAGACCCAGTATTCATCCCAGGGCCGACTTCAAGGAGACATCCCATTGTGAACATCAAGGAAACATCTGGTTGTGTCTGGAGATCAACTACTAAAAATTCTTCCATATGCCGAGCCCAGTCACCTGCACTGGGGACTTATCAGACTTCTCTTCAATAACACCCAGGCTTGAAGTGTGTACATGACAAATGAAATTCTACTAATGGTCCAAGAAATAAGAATCCAAGGAAAATGGAGACCTTCATGTCTGGCGCCCCCCAGTGGAAGGGATGCTGTTCTGAAGATTGGATATTTGGTCTCAGGTGAATGCATTTTTCTCTATGTTCCCATAGCTCCTTTTTTAAAAGTCCAAATACAATTCGATGATGTTGTGTGTATTGTGAACTAAAGAGCGTCATTGGATTTTTGGCATCATTTTCAGCTAGAATGCCACTGGCCAGTGGGCTGTTTACTACTCGGGTACCGTGCTCCGCAACTTATACACACCATTGCATTTAAATCCACCTCAACCCAAAGGATTAGGTGCTTGTGTTATCTCTGCTTTACAAGTGAGAAAACTGAGGCACCAAGAGATTAGAAATTCCTCTGTTCATACTGTGAATTAGTGGTGCAGGTGGGATTGGTACTCATTTCAGTTTGACTTTAGAGCATGCACTGTTTTGTTTTTTTTAAAAACAAGAATAGTTTCATCATTTTCATAAAAGTGATACATGCATCATAAAAAATTCAAGCCACCAAAGAAGAACACAAAATAATGGAAAATAATCCACCTCATATTCTCCAGAAAACCGTAATTAATGTTTATTGAATATCATTCCAGACACCTTTCTGCATATGCATATATGCAGACATAAGAAAGAGAGGTCAGTACAAAGACAGATGAAAATGACTTTACTAAGTGCAAGCATGCTCTTCATATTAGTCTTAATAAGATAACTAATTTAAATTGTGTCTGAAGAGTATAAAATAGAAATGAAATTTGAAGAAATTGCTCAAGTTTAGATAACAACTTATTTGCCAGAAATAATTCTCATTCCAAAGTTATCCCTTTAGAGTTAAAGGGAAAATTATGGAATCAGTTCGAGGCTAGAATCTTTGTTTTTTAGCAATTTGTTTCAAATTTTTAGCCTTCACTCAACTGAGTGCTCTTCTGTAACATGTGAGGAAATAACATGTTCACGTTCCTCTTGTCTGTCTTTCCCAACCTCGTGGTTTGTTTTATTTTTATTTTTTCCTTATTTATTTATTTTTAATTTTTTAATTTCAAAATATTACAGGGGTACAAATGTTTAGGTTACATATATTGCCTTTGCCCCACCTGAGTCAGAGCTTCAAGCATGTCCATCCCCCCAACAGTGCGCACTGCATCCATTAGGTGTGAATATACCCATCCCCTCCTCCCTGCTCCCACCTTCCTGACACCTGATGAATGTTACTTCCATATGTGCACATAAGTGTTGATCAATTAGTACCAATTTTATCGTGAGTACATGTGGTGCTTGTTTTTCCATTCTTATGATACTTCACTTAGTAGAATGGGTTCCAGCTCTATCCAGGTTTTAACGATGTGTTTATATATCCAAGGTTATGGCATTCTGTAACCATAATTCCCACAGTTATTTCATCTTAGTTTTATATTTGAATGACTCAATGCTCATTCTCAGGCTTCTCCTTTCTTGAGTTCCTTTGATTCATTCCCAGTTGAAAATGTTTCATTGCCAAGTATTTTCTTCAAGAAGAGCTCAGGAATGCTGTATTCTCTGAGTTCTTGCCTTCTCGGGGTTTTGTGGATGACTTTTTAAAACAGTATTTTATTGAAATGTAATTTCAGTACACAGAATGCACAAGTCCTAAGTGTACAACTTTTGGGGGGAGGCTTTTGTCAGACTGCTTTATTGAGGTGTAATTGGCATGCAGAAACTCCACATATTGTACCATGTGATAAATTTTGACATATGTTTACACCATAAAGTCATCACTGCATCAATACAGTGAACCCATCCATCATCCTCAAGGCTCCCCTGTACTCCTGGTAATTCCTCTTTTTTTTTTATCTTCTTACTACCCCTCTTTCCTGGCAACTGCTGATTTATTTCTTGTCACTATAAGTTAGTTTACATTTTCTAGAATTTTATCAAAATGGAAACATAGGGTAAGTATTTTGTCTGACTTCTTTCATTATTTTGAGATTTGTCTACACTGTAGTGTGCATCAATTGTCCACTCCTTTTTTTTATTTTGCTGAGTAGTGTTCCATTGTTTGAATGTGCCACCACAATTTGTTTATCAATTTACCTGTCGATGGACATCTAGGTTGTTTACAGTTTTTGGCTATTGCAAATAAAACTGCTATTAGCATTTGTGTACAAGTCTTTGTACAGACATATGCTTTCATTTCTCCTGGGTAAATACCTAGGAGTAGAATAGCTGAATTGGGTGCATATCTGATTTTTATAGAAACTGACAAACTGTTTTTCAAAGTTGTATCATTTTAAACTCTCACCAGCACTGTAGGAAGGTTCCAGTTCCTCTGCATTCTTGCCAACACTTGGTATGGTCAGGCTTTTTAACATTAGCTATTCTAACAGAAGTGTAGTGGTATCTCATGATTCTAATTTGCATTTCCCTAATGATTAATGATATTGAGCATCTTTACATGTATATATGTGCCTCCATGGTATCTTCTTTATCGAAACATCTGTTCACATGTTTTGCTTATTTTTAAGTGTGTTGTTTGTTTTCCCAGTTTGAGGTTTTGAGTGTTCTTTATATAACCTGAACACAAGTCCTTGACTGGATACGTGCTCCCAGTCTGTGGCTTTGGTTTTTATATTTTTAACAGTGTCTTTTGAAGAGACAATATTTTTAAATTTGACACAGCACAATTTATCAATTTTTTTCTTTTATGAATCATACTTTTAGTGTCCTAAGAAATATTTGCCTGACTCAAGGTTACAGAGATTCTATCTTGTGTTTTTTTCTAGAAATTTTACAGTTTAAGGTTTCATACTCAGGTCTATGATCTGTTTTAAGTTAATTTTTGTGCATGGTGTGAGGTATAAATCAAAGTTGTTTTTTTTTTGTATGTGGCCATGCAGTTTTTTCATAAATGTCAATTAAGTCAAGTTGGTTGATGGCATTGTTCAAGTCTTCAATATGCTTGTTAATTTCCTGTCTACTTGTTATATTAATTATTGAGAGAATCTCTCACTATTATTGTGGATTTGTCTACTTATCCTTGCAGTTCTATTAGTTTTTACTTCATATATTTTGAGTTCTGTCTTAGTATAGTTATGTCTTCTTGACCTCTTTATCTTTATGAGATAAAATTTTTTATTCCTGGTAATGTGCTTTTCTCTGAAATATACATTGTATAATATTAATTAAGTCACTCCAGCTTTCTTTTGACCAGTGTTAGCATGGCATATCTTTTTCTATTCTTTTACTTTTATATTTAAAAGCTATTTCTTATAGGTGGCATACAGTTTGTGTGTCAGACATTGTGAATTTTACCTTATTGGGTGATGGATATTCCTGGTGCTACATGATCATCCCTCTAATCTTTTTGGATGTTTCTTTCCCTAGCCTTGGATAGTTTCTTCACATTAATGTGCTGAACAATATTTTACAGAATCCTTGAGGGGTTATCCTCTGTTTCCCTGAATGTATGATGTCTTTTTTTCCTCCTGCTTTTTAAGATTTTTCTCTTTATCTTTAGTTTTCAGTGGGATGGCTATGATGCACCTAGGTGTGATTTTCATTGCATTTGCCCTACTTTGAGTTTGTTGATATTCTTGGATCTTTAAGTTTATGTTTTCTACAGATTTTGAAAATTTCAGTCATTATTTCTTCCAATATTTTTTCTGTATCATTTTCTCACTCCTTCTCTTCTGAGACTCTAATTCAAGTATGTTAGACCATTTGATATTGTCCTATAGCTCTCTAACATTCTATTACAGAAATTCCTTTTCTCTTTGCTTCAGTTTGGATAATTTCTATTGACTTGTCTTAAATTCACTAATTGTTTCTTTCACTATGTCCAGTCTACTACTGAGCCCATTCAGTTAGTTTTCTATTTCAATTTTCCATATTGTATTTTTCAGTTCTAGAGTTTCCATTTAATTCTTATTTTAGAGTTTACGTTAATCTTTTGAATTTTTTTTCACATTTTCACCCGTATTGTTAACATTTTCCTCCAAATTGTTTCACATATCTTATGATAGTTATTTTAAAGTACTTGTACACTAATTATCTGTGTCATCTCTTGTTCTGCATCTAGTCACCTACTTTTCTCTTGATTTTCTTGATTTATCCTGCAATTTTTTTATTGTGTGCCAGAATTTGGATATAAGAGCTAGAGACTGAAGCTAATAATATTTTACCCCAGAAATGGCTCAGATTTTTCTCTTTCAGGCAGGTAACATAAGGGGTTAGTCTCTTCAGTCTGATCAGAAGTTGAGCTGGTTGGGGCTAGTTCACTATTTTAGTTAGTTTTGGTTCTCATCTGTTTTTTTTTTTTTTTTTGAGACAGGGTCTTGCTCTGTTGCCAGTAGTGTGCAGTAACATCATCATAGCTCACTGCAACCTCAAACTCCTGGGCTCAAGCTATTCTCCTGCCTCAGCCACCCAAGTAGCTAAGACTATAGGTGCATGCCACCATGCCTGGCTAATTTTTCTATTTTTTGTGGAGAAGGGGTCTTGCCACATTATTCATGCTGGTCTCAAACTCCTAGCCTCAAGCGATCTTCCCACCTCGGCCTCCCAGAGTGCTAGGATTACAGGCATGAGCCACCGTGCCTGACCCACATCTGGTCTTAATACCTTGAAGGTGGGACCAGGCCTCTCTCTCCTGCAGATAGCTGTGATTCAAGAACTGCAAGAACACAAGATCTCCTTCCGCTGTCCAGCCAAGCCCCCAACTTCCTGTACCACTCCTTACTTGGAAAATGTCCAGTGGGTGGGAGAAGTGGCGAGGGAGAGGAGTAGGTCTGGCGTCTGGCTCCCACAGATTCCAGTCCCCGTGCCAGCCCCCGCACAGCTTTTCAAGGTTTGGCAGTTTTCTCGTCTTTGTGCCATCAAAGTTCTCCTTTACATCCCAGACTTAATTTTCAGTCACATCATTTTACTTTTCTTTTTTTTCCCCTAAAGTGGCTTTTATCACTGTAATATTTTACCTCCCAGTTTTGTCTGAATTCTTCCTGATCCTTTATTTTTTTCCCTCTTTTGCTGCTCCACAAACTTTCCTTTGAGCTTTTATTCTTTTGTTTTTGATTTTAAGAGACCTCTCATGCCCATTATTTCTTTGTGGTTATGGAGACCCCATCTTCTGTTTCCTTGGTCGATTCTTCTTGCAACTGACATTTTAAAAATGTACATTTTCATCAGGTTCCATTCCTCCCCTCCTCACTTTTTCAGGGCATACATCTCATGCTCTTCATTTTCTTGTTAATTATAAACGTTGGATCCTCCCAGTGCATTTACTGAAGAGCTGGACCCATCTGCAGCTTTGATTTGTTGTTTCCAACGCTCTCATGTAAAAATCTATTTTGTCTTATTTTTTGCACCGTGGGCACATTTCCCCATCATATTATGTGCTTGCAGTGGCTCAGAGCAAAGCTGTTTCCATCTCGACTTCTTTGTGGAGTCACCTAGCAATGTCTATTCCTCCTACTTCATCTAACTTACCTCTGGCCCTGCAGTCTTTCTGGCAAGGTCATGGAGAAGTAGAACGGTGTGTCAGTGAGGTTTCACCTTCAACTCTATCTTTCCAACCATTCTGCAGGGGTCAAACTGGGTTACTGCAGGGCCTCTCCCGTGGCCTGACCGTACCCCTGGATTTTGTCCTGATTAGAGATTATTTATTTATTTTTGGATAAGCCTTTCATATCTGTGACATTTATTTTCAAGGAAATTGGTTTCCTGCTTGATGTCCTAGGAGGTATTTGTTGAGATTCAGCCTCACCAAAAATAATGATAATGATGACAATAGCAGCTACCCAGTGCCAGGTGCATTGCCGACACCGTCTCTAATCCTCCCAGCAGTCCTGCATGGCAAATATTATCTCTGTTTTGCAGATACATCCATGTTCCAGGATGGTTTATATAAGGCTTTATAAGGATTCTTAAAATACAGCATAGTCACAAAAGGTAAAGGTAGAGAAAATATTCTTTAAAAACGCAGCAAGGAAATAAGTCTCAGTGAGTTTCAGAGCCCTTCCTGCACCCACAGAAGTTTTGAGTAGCAGAATTGCGATTTGAACCCGGGTCTTCCGGCTGCAGAGCGCTGACCTTGGTGCTAAGCTGAGCTGACTCAGGCTGAGCAGTGAGTGGAGGGAGGCAAATGTTGGAGGAAAAACCTCACGGGGGACAGGTGGGCTAAAGGTAGGCTTTGGGCCATGGTGTCAGGCTGGGTTCAATCCAGCGATGCTGGCCACAGCCAGGATCAGGAGGACTGGGTTTCTGAAAATTGCCAGGCACTGGGCTGGGCTGGGACTCAGGACACCCGGGTGCTACTCCCAGCACCATGACTCATTGGAGTGAATAGTCAGTGAGGTCCTTTACAAAGCCACTCTATGGTATTTATTGAGCACCTGCTGTGGACAAAGCAAGCACTAGTAAGTCGGTGCAGGGGTGTGTCCAAATGTGAACAAGTCACACATCATTTCCGCCCTCAGAGAGCTCAGACTCTAGTGGGTAAGGCAGATGGATATTGAAGAAATAATACAATCAGCCCGCTGTGAGCTCAAGTCAGTAGATTCAACCAACCTTGGATTGAAAATATTCGGGAAAATAAAAGCATCTGTACTGAACATATACAGACTTTTTCTTGTGTCATTATTTCCTAAACAATACAGTATAACAAATATTCACATAGCGTTTACATTGCATTAGTTGTAAGCAACCTAGAGAAGATTTGAAGTATGCTGGAGGATATGCACAGGTTATATGCAGACACTGGGCCATTTTATATAAGGGACCTGAGCATCCAAGGATTTTCATATTTGTGGGGAGTCCTGGAACCTGTCCTCATGGATACCGAGGGACAACTGTATACACATAATAAACAATTTACAAGTGCTATGAGGGAAAACAATTGGATTCATGAAGGAGATTAACACAGGGCTAATTTGGGGTGGGAGGGGAGGTCAGGGATGGGCTCTCTGAAGAAATCCCGTATGAGTGGGGACTTTTTATTTGGCACCTGCTGTTTTTGCTTTCCCATTTCCCCTTCTTTGATAACAGAGCCCCACTTCTTTTGGGGAAATGCATTCCATGTGGACTGGATGAGGTTTGCTGCTAGTCTCAGAAGTGGGCATGGAACCCAGACCCGGCCAATCCCAATTCTCTAATCCTCTGGCCACCGTGTTGGTTCGGGGTCAGCCCAGGGTCTAAGAGGAGCCAGAATCCTATAAGGTAGGATGCTGTCTTTCCAAGAAGTTTCACCAGCAACCACATAAGGCCAGGGTTTCTGACAACCACCCTGGACCTACGTGGGGATAGACTGAGCACCGACAGCATAGTTTAGACCCCAAACCCACCCTTGCTGGGAGACTGACTTCTGAGTTACATGAACCAATGAATTTCCTGCTCTGAGGGCACTAAGTTACTTTGGGTTGAATTCCTGTTACTTGTATCTGTACAGACCTGAAAAATAGTAGAAATGAGACATGTAGACATTGTGAGGAAGAGTGTTGCACACAGAGGGAACAGCATGTTGAAGGCCAGTACAGCTGGGGGACTGGATGAGGTGGATAGTTGTTGGGCTTGTGCACTATATAACATTGCCTGGATGAGGGGTGAAGGGAGGTGGGGGCTGTTAACTGGGTTGAATAGTGTCCCCTCCAAAATTCATGTCCCTCCCTCTCCTGCCCAGAGCCTCAGAGTGTGATCTTATTTGGAAATAGAGTCTTTGCAGGTGTAATTAGTTAAGATGAAGTCATGGTATATTGGGATAGGCCCTAAATCCAAGGACTGTTGTCGCTACAAGAAGGCCATATGAGGACACAGAGAGACACAGGGGGGAGGCCACGTGGCAACAGAGGAGACACTGGAGCACACACCTGTCATCCAGGGAGCACCAGGGGCAGCCAGCAGCCACCAGAATCCCAGAAGAGGCAAGGAAGGATTTTTTTTCCCCTAACACCTCCAGAGGCAGGGTGGCCCTGCCAATGCCCTGATTCTGGACTTCCAGCCTTCAGAACGGCGAGCAAATATCTGTTGTTTCAGGCCACCCTGTTGGTGGCACTTTGTTACGGCAGCCCTAGGAAATTGGTGTGGTGGGTAAATATCCCAGCTGCCTTCTCCCTGCTGGGACAGCTCCGAGGCGTGTTCCCCAGAGTCTCTCGCTGGTCTCCGGCAGGACTGGGCTCCTGCTGCCCAAGGGTGACCTGCTCTCCTCTCTTCTCCTTCACTCTCCCACCCCCCACTCAGCTTCCTGGGGTCACCTTCCAAACGAACTGTTGTGTCTAGATGCTTGGCTCAGAGTCTGCCTTTGGGGACTCTAAACCGAGGCAGATGCCATCCAAGCCCGCAGAGCCCTGTTGGAGAGGGGCTTAGGGTGAGGTCGGTGAGGTTGGCAGGAGCCCCGGCATGAAGGTCCTTTCAGACAGGTAATGAGTTTGGATCGGATCCTCAGTGTCACGGGAAGCCATAGGAAGGATTTGAGCAGGGAGTGATGTCTGCTGTTCATGTTTCAAGGATCCCGTTGGCAGCTATTCGGAGAGTGGCTTGTGCGGCGGCAAAACAGTTGCAGGGAAGGCCAATCGCAGTGGTCCTCCTTTTGATAATTCTCGACGGAAGGCCAAGGACTCCCCTGGGGAAGGAGCGAGACGCACAGTAGGTTCGGCAAGATGCAATTTTTCTCCCCGTGAATCTTGAGGACCCCTTGTTATGCGGGAGGCTCTCTTAGTTAACACCCAATTGCTGAGTAATTCTCATTACCTCTCCTCACTGACAGACAATGAACAGCTGTCAAGCTTGTCTTACAAAACAAGACAATTTTCCCCCCATTAATGTAGCTCAGGATGGAGGAGAGCGGAGGAGCGTGTGCCGAGGTAACAGAGCATTCTGGTGGGTTCCCCGCCAGCCCCGCTTTCACGTGAGCAATAGTCTCCCCGCTGCCGTGAGAGGCAGAGGAGGGCACGGGGAGCGAGGCAGAGGCGACCTTTTGGCTCTGCCCTCCCGCTCTGGTTCTCATTGTCCTTTCAGAAAGAAACCTCACTGCATCACCTTCAGAATTTGTGTGTAATCTGCACCTGCGGTTTGACGGGATAGGTTGGGAGTTAATTGCAATCAGACACGGAATGGTCTGGTCCAGAGTTTAAATGTTGAAAGGGGAGTGAAAGATTATCTAGTCATAGACAGAATGCCAGGCACACAGTAGGCACTTAATAAATCCATCCATCTATCCTCCTTCCTCCATTCCTTTCTTCTCCTTTGCTTCCTGACTGCAACCCCCCCCCACCTTATTTCTGATGCCCGAATCACCTCTCCAATATGCTCTTTAAGTGGGGACCAGCCTCAGTTTGAATGTTCCAGGGAGGTCACTCCTCATTGCTTTTCCATTCAGCTCTGCCACTGAGAAAATTCACTTTTTAAATGCTGAGATGAACTTTACCTCCCTGTAGCTCCTGCCTGCTGGATCTAATTGTGCTCCCCAGAGGCCCCACAATCTAAGACTTGTCTCTCTTCCACATGAATGCCCCTTAGACATTTGAAGAGAATGCTCAAATCCCTAACAGTCTATTTTTTTTTTTTGAGCTAAAAGAAAAAAGACAGTTGCTCAACCTTTCTGTCTGCCCTCCTACCAACAAGTTCCAATATCTTTATCTCCTTTGAAATGGTGGCCTTGACTCCAGGTGTGTGATCTCACCAGTGGGAACCAGACTTGGAATATCACCTCCTTTCTCCTGAGCAGTGTACCTCTATTGATGCAACCTAAGATAACATTTGTCTTTTGAGATTTTTTATTTTTAGTTTTTTGGTGGCAGCTACTTTATGCTGTTAGCTTACATTTAGCCTAGTGTTGATGAAAATCCTTAAATCAGGGGCTGCAAAGTCGAATACTGTCATAGGCCAGACAGGTAAGGCAAATAAGCAAAGGCTTTCGAGGTGAGGCTTGTTGTGACATGAAGAGTTCATGCCCTTTTCATAGTGGGCAGCAGTTCTCAGCACCAGCAGGTTGTTGCTATGCAAAGTGTAGGCTCAGTGTTAAAAATTAGAAGCTCCTACGTAAAAATCCAGACTTACAACTTCTTTCAAACAAAAAAAAAAAGAGAAAAAATCCAAAGATCTGGCAAACTTGTGCTCATAATCTAGCATGGCTGGGACTGAGTTGTGGCTGCCAGAGACCCTTGGGCAATCCTGCAGGAGCAAACAGGAGGGCTCAGGGCCACCTTCATGTGACAATGCTGAACAAATGCAGTAGGTCCAATGAGTCCCCAGAGAGGCAGGCGCAGCAAGGCTCTGGAACTGTGTTCCCAACATAATTTATGTGCGTTACAACAAAGGGAGAGGCTCAGCCTGGGATATTCTGGAGTCTTAGCATCTTGCACTTTATTATAAGAAATTTTGCAAGCTTATTACTTTGTAGTAATAACTGTGTTCTGGTAGGGAGTAGAAGGGCAGACATGATAAACAATCATATTAAATAAATGCTATGGAGTTAGGGAGAGATAAGGGCCAGGAGGGAACAGAAAACAGGGAAAGGGGAGGGAAAACAGAGCTGAGGGTGGGCATGGGGGGACGCTACTTAGATATGGAGGTTAGAGAAGGTGACTGTCGACTAGAGGCCTGATTATTGGAGGGAGTGACTCTCCTGGGAAATCTGTTGAAAATGCAGTTGTCTGAATTCTCCCCTCAGACACTGGTTCAGGCTGTCTAAATGGGGGTCTCCAGTGTGCTCAGCACCCCAGACGCTGTTGATGTAAGTGGTCCCCAGCCCCCCGTGGAGGAACACCAGGCTAGAGTATTGTGTGGACCTAGAGTCCCCTTCTCTGTTTAGTGCTGGCTTCAGGCAGACGCAGGAGACTAATTATGCAGTTCTAGGGAGACTTTCCGGAAGAGCTCAGCCACCTCGTTAATTGGAGCTCAACAAAGCCGGGATTGGAGGTTGGAATAAAAATAGCTTCATGCAGGTTGAATGGTAAAATTAGCTTTAGTGTCAGCGTTTTAAGTTTCAAGGTAGTGGGGGAGATGGGGAGGGGAGTCAGACAACCGGATGTTTGTGTTCTAGCATCTGTGTGGGTCACTGGTAGCAGCAGAGCTGTGTCTCGCACACAGATTGGAACAATGAGGGAATACTGACTAACACACCATATTTGCTTCCTAGGGCTGCCCTAACTACCACAAACTGGGTGGCTGGCAGCGACAGCAATGTATTCTCTCATAGCGCTGGAGGCCGGGAGTGCAAAATAGGAGGTCGGCAGGGCCGTGGCATTTCTGAAGGCTCTCAGGAGAATCTGTTCCG
>CM052448.1:9084050-9109542 GCA_028533085.1 Varecia variegata | reverse complement strand
AGGTAGCGGTGGTCTGAATGTGTGGGAGAGTGAACCCCCGTGGGACTCTATCAATCATCCCTTCTTCTGTCTCTGGGGCAGACAGCTCCTCTGAAAGTCCTGGTGATACTGAATCCCTTCTTCTCATGGTGGTGACCAGCCAGGACATACCATTTATGGATTTTCCCCCTTCCCTGCTCCTCTCGTCTTTGTCCCCCATTCCTGTCCCCTGGGATCACTTCCCCAAGCAAACTGCCTGGCCCAAAACTCTTGTCTTAGGATTTGCTTTCTGGGGAGGGAGCTCTGGCTAACTAAGGGCTTCTCTGGACTAGATTCTATGCTACGCATTTTATGCATAATAACTCATCCACTCCTCATAACACTCTATGAGGTAGGTGCAATCACCTCCGTTTTACAGATGTGGAAGCAGAGGTTCAGACAGGTGAAATGATTCAGCCAAGGCCACACTGCCAGGGAGTGGCAGGGTTGGTGTGAGCCCTGGCTAGCCCAAGTTCAAAGGCAATGTCTGACTCTGCTCCCCTGTCTAAAATCACATGTCCCCATCAGAGCCCAGTGGGCTCCAGTTTGTGCCATGAGTGTTCCCTTCTCTGGGTGATGGAGGCCCCTCTCACCAAGGGTGTTATAGGTGAGCACTGTCTTTGTCCCACCCCTATGGCTTGTGTCTGGCCCCTGGGAACTGATGTTCTAAAACTGCAGATTCAGGAGCATGGCCAAGGGCTCGGAGGCTCCTACCCTTCTGAATTCTAAGTACTTTGAAATTCATTGGCAGCTGAGAAAAGGGAAAATGTGCTTGACTTGCTCTGTTATTTTTCTTTTCTTAAAGAGACTCCAAGGTCGATTCAGTAGCAAGCCCAAGGCCCCTGGACCAGTCAGTTCCAGTCTGGAGATGGGAGCTGACTGCTGATGCCTGCCGAGGCTGGTGTTATTTTGCCCTTGCAAAGAGGAAGAGAGTCTTATTTTAAAAATCCTTTTTCTGCTCCATTTTTCTACAGTGTCGACCTCTGGACACCCATCCCAGCTAGACTTGTGACTCAGTCGTTGGCATCTGCTTGTGAATGCAACATAAAGAGTGCCAGGAAAACTCCAGCCTTCCAAATAACTCACCCTCATATGCCACAGGGACCTGCAGTCAGCTTTGCTGCAGGTAGAAATCAGAATGTACTGAGCATCACACCTGCTAGGAGCTGTGTGTTTTATATGAAATCTCTCATTCCACCCTCATATCTCCATTATACAGATGAGAAAACTGAGGTCCAAAGAGGATAACTTGACTTGCCTAAGACCAGTAAATGAAGGAGTCAGCATTTGAGCTTTCAGCTTTCAAAGTCTAGACTTGTTCCACCTCACCAGATTGCTTCTGCTCCTGGTGATTTCTTCCTTTGAATTCAGCCCTGCTCTCTCCGGGTGAAATCATTAAGAGGATTTGATTTGTAAATCCCCGGAAGTTCCCTGATTGGGGAGTGAGGGTCAAACCAAAGCAAATGGCCAGATTGACACTCATACTAAGGGCTGGCTCAGTCAGGCCTCATCGGGGTGGGCTCGATACCTGGGGGGAGCGAGTTGGATTGTAGATCTTTGCAAGTGTGCAAGACCACACCAGCCACCTTTCCAGGGAGGGATCACACAAAGCAGACAGGTGATCTGAGTGCTGGGAGGGGCTCTGTCCCTGAACAGCTGCCATCCCAGCACAGAGAGTCAGCAGAGACTTCACAGTGTGCTCTGCAGAACAACAGCATCTGCATCACCCAGGAGCTTGTTAGAAATGCAGAAACTTCTGAGAGCCCCGACCTCTGCACCAGAATCTGCATTTAGCACAGTTCTTGAGTGACTTGAATGCATTATTATGTTTGAGAAGCATGGGGCAGAGAAGCTAAGCTAGCAGCCTCTGATCACTCTCCCATCTGACTCTGCCAGAGTGCCAAGGAGTTCTCATATCCACGCTGACTAGCCTAGGGCTGTGTTTATCAATGAATTATGTGACACAGATGGAGAATATTGTGTCCCCCCCTCCATTTTCACCCCATTGTTTTAACCGGGTGGACATCTTTAATGCAAACATCGATGTGAGAACTCTTGCAACATTAATTTTCTGCAACAACGTGTTTTGTGGAGCAAATTCCATTAAGCCATTTTAATCAGGGGTTTAATTTTCTATACAGCTCAACTAAACCATTTCCATTTTTCCATTAAAATGTTTATTTGTCCTAAAATTATTTTCATGGGATCAATTATTTTCTTTTTAAACTTTACAACAAACATTTGACTCATCAATCTCTCTTTTTTTTTTTATCCCAACTGCTTGCTAATTTGCTATTTTGAGGGTTTTGCTTGTTTTGTGTATTTGATCCTTTTGCGGCCATTCTTTCTACCAAGTGCAAATCTCCTGGATCAAATTTTGCAGATCTGAACTTTGTCAGTAATACCTTTTTTTTTTTTCCTGTCAATTTTCAGCCCATTATACATTCTAGTCATTTTAGCCCTGGTAGTTTTACTAGTTGCTGATTATTTTTACCAGTAATATATGGTAGAAATAATCACCAGAATGCAAGCTCTGGTGATTGCAGGACTTCTGTCCTTAGTTATTTATTTTTTCTGCCTTGTCCTTGAGATGTAGAATAGTGCCTGGTGATGACTGAATGAATGACTGATGGTTTGTCTGCATTTATTCAATAAGAAAATTGTGAGCAACTTCGAGAGGCAGAGTTAAATGGAAATAGGAGGGAAAGTGGAAGAGAATAGAGAAAAGATGGAGAGGACACAGACACACATGCACCTATGCACACACACAGACATGTACACACAAACACACATGCACACATATACACACAAATATGCACATGCAAACACAGGTATATATGCAGATACACATGCGTATACAGGCACAGAGTCACAAATATACACAAACATGTATGCACACACAGACACATGCATGCATGCAATACACATACAGCCACACATGTGCAGACACATGCACGAACATGTGTGCATATGAAGACACATATGCACATGTACATACATGCACACAGTCACACACAGATACACAAACACCCACAGGTATGCACACATAGACATGCACATACAGAGATACATGCACATGCACACAGCTACACATATACATATGCACAAATGAATGCACACAAAGCCTATATGTGCACAAGCATACACACAAACGCAAACACACATGTAGATACATATATAAACACATAGACATATACATGAACACTCATATACATATGCACATGCATGTACACACACAGTCTACAGGCTTATTGATGGCTAAACTTTTTAATGCAGGGTAGAGTGAAATGTCTCTGGTGCAAGACCAATTGAATAAAAATTGCAGGATCAAATGGCATGCTTAACACACTCCTCTTTGTGATATCAATGTCTCCATTTTACAACCAGTGCTTAATCAAATGCATATTGGGTTGAATTGAATATTGGAAAACCAATTGCTACCTTTGAATGAATCTATTCAAAAATCATACTTGATTCTCTCTCTCTGGGTCAGACCCTGTGAAATGTACTGGGTATTGGAGATGAAGAGTGGTTGGCCCTTTTTTTTCTGGAAAGCTCCCAGTGCAGTGGGGGAGATGGATGTGGAAGCTGAGCAATGGAAATGCAGCTTGGTGAGTGCTGTGCTGTGAAAACCCTCACGGAGCAGTGGACAGTCTTGCACTGAATGATCGAGTTTGGTGGGAGCTGTTTAAATTCTGAGCCATCAGACATTTCTGCTGGCTTCCTTGTGGCATGTTTGTTAACCAATTATGAAATAATAATGATAATAATAATGAACACTTCAGGGGAAGGGAGGGGTATTGAAAGACAGAAGAGGGCTGGACTTGAGGTTGAAGATCTGCAGTCAGAGCCCTGGGCTGCCCATTCAACCTGTACAAATGGAAGCGAGCTGCTTTGCTCCTCGATCCTCAGCATCCCATTCTATAAAAAGAGGAAAAAAGCATCCGGCTCATAGGCTTGTTCTGAGAGCTCAATGAGAATAGGGGTCAAAAAGAGCTTTGAAAACCAAAATACCACTACTTACCTGGTTGTTTTATTCAGAAGAGGCTGCAAAGATTTGAGTTTTGTTCTTTGATTAGTCACTATCTACTGAAATGACGATGTGTAACAACCATGCCCCAAATCTTGTGGCTTAATACCTCAAACATTATTTTTCTCACTCACGAGTCTGTGGGTCGGTTGGAGTTTGGCATATCTAGTTTGCATTCAGCTGGCTCCAACTACAGAGGAGGGATTGGATCCAGGTCTTCTCTGTATGTGGCCTTGCTCTCCTGGGGCCAGTGGCTACCTGGAATTTTAATCTCATGGTGCTAATGGAAGTGTAAGAGGGCAAGACAGCCATGTGAACACTTTTAAGTCCTATTGAACAAAGCCAGTCACAAGGTCAAAGCCAACTTCAATAGGCAGGAAAACGCACTCCATCTATTTTAGTGCCAGGTATTGCAGAGCAACGTCAGGGAGGGACAGAGGGACAGGGATGGAGGAAATATATAATCCTATTAGGGAGGGAGGGGTAACACAAATCCAACCTTCTATAGCCCTCAAGGCAGGATGAGCAATGGCTAGGAGCCTGAGGTTGACAGGCTGGGTCCCAACTCCTCAATCTCCTTTTCCTAGCCATGAGGTAACTCTACATTTCTGAGCCTCAGTTTCCTCACTTGTAAAATGGGCAAAATAATAGTATCTCACAGGATTTTGGTGAGGACTGCCTGATTTATGACAACAGCTTTGCAACTGGTCCCCTTGTTTTACCTTGAGTCCTTGGTAATCTCTTCTCTACAGATCAGCCAGAGACAGCCTTCAAATACAAAAGTCATCTGGACAGACAGAAAACAGATTAGTGGTTGCCAGGGGCAATGGGAAGTGCCTGCTAATAGGTGTCTTTTTCGGGGGATGAAAATGTTCCAAAATTCGTTGTGGTGATAGTTGTGCCACTCTGTGAAAATATGATATATGAAAGTTCCTCGACTGGGAAACTTCTTCCCCCAGATATTTGTCCCCACCCCTGGTCTTTGCTTAAGTATGTGTGACGAAGCTTTTCTGGACCACCCTATTTAATCCCATGCATTCCTCACTGCCGAGTCCTCTCTTGATACATTGTCTTTTAGTAATGGTAACAATCTGACACATTTTACGTACTTAAAGTATACTTAGTTACCATGTTTAGTATCTTTTCCTCCACCTCCTTTGCCTTCCCTGAAATACACCAGTAGAATGTAACCTCTAGGAAGGCCAGAATATTTATCCCCTTGGTTCCCTGCTGACTCCCCAGACCCTGTCTGGCACACAGCAAGCCCTCCCTAAATATTTGCTGAATGAACGACATAAACAACATAATGTTTAGTAAGCGCTCAGGGCCTGGCTTGTGCAAGGAGCATAGTCAATGTTAGCTTTTATCATCACTGTTTACTTCACATAAGCTACTTAATTACCAAACTTTCTGTCTGCTGGTGACGCTGCCTTTGAGCCAAACATTCTGCATCCCCCTGCACCTCCCAGAGTCCCTGCTTGCACGGGTATAGGACAGACTCCCACGGTGTCTGCGTACTCAACGCCTCAGCGCCAGGTTCTTCCCTGCCAGGCACCGGAACCATGACATTTATAAATCGCTGGGCTGTTAATCTCCCACTGATCCACGGAGAGGACTATCAGTTTGTTGCTAAACGCATTGCCCCACTTTGAACAAAGGAATGAAAAGACATCCAAGCAGCGACAGAGTCTCCATCCTAAGGAGGTGAGGACCGAGGACCGGACCTCAGGCATGTGTACTGACTTGCCCCATGTCACCCAGCTGGTGAAGGGTGAAATTACTACCCCTAGAGCACACATCTTTGGGGTCCTGGTCCTTGTACTGCATTCCTTCGTTTTGGTGCAGATCTGTTTGTTTAAAGGGGCAGATCTGTTTGTTTAAAGACCTCTTCCTTACACGGAGCTCAAGTTTATAAATCCTTTGTATAAATTCTGCCCAATTCCTTGTTATCAATCTGTTCTCTTCCATGTCAACCTCTTGAAGACAATGCTCCAGCAATGGTCGAGTAATTCCTGCAGAATCAGGCCCGGAAGCCCCTGTTAGCATGCAAATGTGCTACTTTGCAGCATGTTCTGATTGTAATTCATTGTGCACAGTGTGGAGAATTAAGCTGAGTCCCTTCCACATCAGTCACCATTTAATGGGAATGGCGTGGCTGTGGATGGGCTTGTCAGGGTTGTGAAGAAGGTCTCGGGTGCCTGGCTTGGTAAGGGGGAGCTTGTGTGCTCCTGTAAGACAAGCTTGGCATTTTATAGGCCCACCCTCCACCCACTGCAGTTACGGGAGCTGTGGAGAATGAACATGTAGGTGCCAAATGGTGGCTGCAGAAGCCTGTGTTTGCAAACCCACCATTTGTGAAAAGACCTGGAGGCAATGTCTTTGTCCATTAGACAATTACATTTGGCAGGACACAAAAAGCCCAGTAAGCTACAAAGGCCAGATCAAACCCAGTCATTGCTGGCTTTTTTTTTTTTTAAAGACCAAACCATTTGAAATGGGATGAGAGCACCAAGTTTGGGCATACCACACACTTTGGACCAGTGGTACTGCAGAGCCTGAGGTCTGTTTCTTGGTTTGCAGAAAACTCTCTGTCAGCAGATAGGAATGAACTCAATAGGAAGGGAGTTCATTTGTCTTCAGTTTAGCAGCACTTACGGAGTGCTGGCCGTGGTCTGGGGCTATGGAGTTGAAGAGGCTGATTGTTTTGCCCTCCAGAAATTCACAGCTCAGGACAATGTGAATATTTTCCTACATGACACTTGGCAAATACCAAATGCGTGGAAATCAAACAGTAGCCTTACATGTTATAAGACTGTGTGTGCGTGTGTGTGTGTGTGTGTGTGTGTGTGTAAAGAGGCTACTCCCTGAAGAATTACAAATATGACAAGGTTTTTGGTTACTCTTGCTTTTTTTGCTTTTGTTTCCCTTGGTTTCTTTTCTTTAAGCTATATTGAGGCATCATTCATGTACTATAGAATGTACCCATTTTAAGTGTTTAATTCGTGATGATTAATATATTTACAGAGTTGTGCAACCATCACCACAATCTTATTTTAAATAATTTCCATCACCCCCAAAAGAAACCTCATGTTCATTCCTATCCCAAGCCCTGGGCAACCACTAATCTACTTTCTGTCTCTATAGATTTTCCTTTTCTGCACATTTTATGTAATGAAATCATACCATATGTGGTTTTTGTGCCTGGTTTCTTTCACTTAGCATAATGTTTTTGCAGTCCATCCATTAGACACACTCAGAGGCAATATTTCTAGCATCAATACATACTTTAATTTTGTCTTTTCCCTTCACATCTGAAGGCGCAATTAACTGGCCTGAATTCGATGAAGTTAAAGAGTCACCGCATGTGGCATGCTTGCTAATGTCAACCTCAGCTGAGACTCGATCCCTTCTGATTAATATTAGTGCTTTGACTTTTCTGTTTTCAGCCACCTTTTATGCAATAAGAAGAGTGGGATGTAATGAAGTAGCTAAATAAATCATCAGCAGAGACAGTTTCTCGTCGAATCTTCGCAACTGCTATTAAGAGGAATTTATTATTTTTATTATTATTTCCATTTTACAGATGGAGAAGACGAGGCCCTGAAAGTTTAAAGAAACATGCCTGAGATGATACGACACATACAGGACTGAGCTAGGGTTTGAGTGCAAGGGCTCTGTGGACGCCACGCCTGCTCCAGCAGTGACTGTGTGTGTGGCTGCAGAAAACACAAGATGGGCACAACGTGGATGGTGCAGAATTAACTCCCTCTGGGCAGTGGAAAAACGGGAAGGGGGGAGATGAAGAAAGGGAGGATTTGGAATTGGGATTTTAAAGGATAACTAGGAATCAGAGAGTGGGCACATAAGGGTGGGAAAAGCACTTCAGGCAGAGGGAATGGCCTGAGCAAAGGTGGGGAGGTGTGAGGCAGCAGAGTTTGAGTCTGGGATTACGGGTAGATACGGCAGGAGGAGGCCATGCATGTGATCGGATCCCGCGGAGGGGCTTCATCGTGAGGGCAATTGGGAGAAACCGAAGAATTCCTAGTGCAGATACCACGTGAATGGAGTTGAGTTTTACAATGATGAGTTCCAAGTGGGGATCATGGTGCCTTGGATCAAGGCTCTCAATTCCAAGTAGCAAGCGAGGGTCTCAGAAAAGTTCCAGAGCTTCTGACCAAGGTCTCCTGTCCTCAGCAGACAGCCACACAGCATGGGGGGCTAGACTTGTCAAGGAGACCTTTGGGCTTCAAGAATCCTGCACTGATGAAGAAAAGATGTCAGAGCAGGAGTCAACAGGGGTCTCAGCTCATTTCCTTAACTGGCAAAACCTTCTCGGCACAAAAAAGTGTTTACAGTTTCTTTCCTTAAAAGGGCATTTAGAGCCCTTGAGGTAAGGCAAGTGTACTGAGATGTGACATTCCTTTCCTTGCAAGAGTTAGGTGGCTTCTCTCTAGTTATCTTATAGTTGGTTTTATTGATGAAGAAGGGTAGAGTGATAAAATAGTCTTGTCTTCCAAAATCGCTGTCCTTTGGCAACAAGAGTATGAAGATATGTGTCCCAGTAAATGTGGGTTATAAAGCAACCCCTTACCTCAATGTTCTACCGACTGAATTACCAGAGTGTTTCCCAGACGCTGTGTGACCTCAGCCAAGTTATTTCTATTTTCCAGGCCTCGGTTACTTAGTCTGTGAAATGGGAATACAAACACCACCACCACCATCTACTTCTCAGAGGTACTACGGAGATTAGAAGATTTAGTATTTGCAGAGCATTTAGAACAGTGTCTGGAACATAGTAAGCCAACTGTTTGTGCAATAAAAATAAATAGATTTTGAACCATGGCTGGGTCACGTCGTGGAGAGTTAAATACCCGGCTGTTGACCTCGGACCACTTGCTCATCCTCTTCCCGTCTCAGCTTCATCAGCTGTGAAACGAGGGGCTGAATGGGGTGATCTTTTGATCTCTCAGCATTTTTTCTCCCATTTTCTGGGGAAAAAGAGAAGGTTTGTTTATTTGCCGTGGAAATGGACGATGACACCGGGACACAGAGGGGTCATGCGATTTGCCAGAAGACTGGGATTAAAGCTGGTTCCCCGGGAGTGGTTTTCAGCCTTTTCTGCCCATGAGAAACATCAGAAAAGTCTCAAAGACACCAAAGCCCACTTCCTGCCTCAGAACAATGGGCACAGCATTTCTGGGTGTGGGGTCCGGCATCAGCATTTGAAAAAGTCTCCCCAGATGATTCTACTAGCTGCCGGAGTTGCACATTATAGGCCTGGATTAAAATTCAGGTCCTGCCAAGCTTGTGATCTCTCAGCCATAGATTTATGACGATGGATGTTGCTGCTCCATGGCCTTCTGGCTGGAGTTGCCTAAGAGTTGAGTTTTCCTCCTGGCGACAGTGGACATTGATTGCCTGCACGATCAGACTGCATAACTATTCCATCTTACCTTCTCATGAAATGTGAGTGCTGCCCATTTTATAAATGAGGCTATGAGAGGGGATGTACATTTCTTAAGGTTCGGTGGTTAGTAGGTGGTGGGGCCAGGTCCATCTGACCCTAAAATAATCTAGCTTCACATCACTCCTCACCACCACGGAAACTGAAGCAGAGTGAGCCCCCTGGGGGAATTGCACCCTTGACTTGCAGGCAGTTTGGGTTTTGTTGAACGTTTGCTTTTGTATCTGCTGATTAATCAGGTGTTAGAGAGTGGGTTGCTCCTAGTTTTGGTTAATTTAGTCCCTAGATCAGCATAAGGTAACCCAGAGGTTCTAAAGCATGGTGCCTGGACTACCAGTGTCAATGTCACCTGGGAATCTATTAGAAATGCAATTTCTCAGGCTCCACCCCAGACCTACTGACTCAGAAACTCTGGGAGCGGGGTCTTGCAATCTGCATGGTACAAGCCTCCCAGGGGTAACTAATTTTTGCTGCAGTCTGAGGGTCACAGCCTAAGCCCAGTGCTTCACAGCCCCGGCTGCTGCAAATTGTAATCGCCTGGGGAGCTTTCAAACATACTTATGCCCAGACCAACCAGAATCTTGGAGATGGGGTGGGGCGTGGGCATTGATAGCAAAAGAAAGAAACTTCCTTGGATGTTTTTTAATGTGCAAGTAAGGTTGCTCAATTTAGCAAAATAGCCACAGCAATGACAAGCCCAGTTAAATTTGAATTTCAGGTAAACAACAACTAATTTTTTGGTATAAGTATGTCCCATGCAATAGTTGAGACATCATCTCCCCAGTCCCCTCATCGCCCCGCCCCCAGCCTTTGGTAAAAGCCTCAATTGGAAAGGAGGAATAAGTTGTTGTGTGTGTTTGTGAGAGATCTATTGCATGGCGTGGTGAATATAGTTAATAATAGCATATCATGCATTTCAAAATTGCTAAGAAAATAAATTTCAAATGTTCTCCCTGCAAAAAATGATAAAACATTTGAAGTGATGGATATGCTAATTAGCTTCATTTAATTACTCCACATTGTACTCAGAAATCATAATTCACTTTGCACCTCATAAATATATACAGCCATAATTTGTCAACTTACAATAAAAATATTCGGAACATATTTTTGTCAAACTTAGTCACAACCAGTGGTGAGAACCACTGAACTTAGGATAAGAAGATTGTATTGCAGCTTCAGAGAAATTGAGGTATGGTATAAAATAAGAAAGTGTGTGAATCTTAGGCACACAGCTAAATAAATGTTTATTTATGCAAACACTGATGTAACCACCACCCAGATATAATAATTTGCTACTCAAATTGTGGTCTGAGGACCAGCAGCATCACTTGGGAGCTTGTTAGAAACACAGAATCCCAGGTGCCAGCCCAGATCTACTGAATTGGAATCTACATTTTAACAAGATCCCTAGGTGATGTGTGAACATCAAGTTTGAGAAGTTCTGATTTAGTGTAATTCTAGTTTTTAGAGCTATGCTGTCCGCTATGATAGCCACATGTGGCTATTTACATAAAAATTAACTAAAGTGAAATACATTTTAAAAGTTGGTAACCCAGCCACATAAGCCATATTTTAAGTGCTCAGTCACCGCGTGTGGCTACCGTCCCGCACAGCACAGCTATAGAACGTCCCATCACTGCCGAATGTTTCATGAAATGGCACTGTTTCAGAAGGAGGCACCAAAACTACAATCTTTGTAGACCAATAGGTGGGCATGGAGACCTTGTTCAAAGACGAAAATAGAAATGGCTATGGATCAGAGAGGCAAAAGTAGTAGGTACTCAGCAGAAATACCTGAGCCATTTGGAAAAGGTGGAAAAAATTTAAAAAAGAAAACCTTTTAAAGTTGGCAAAGTTCCTGGGCGAGCCACGTCACAGCTCTGCTGGCGAAACGCTGCACAATGCGGAGTGTGAGTGCATACGACATCCACATTATTACCAGATAAATTCATTAGGACGGATGCGATCACAGTGAATACCAAATGAAGCTGCAGTCGCAGGACAATAAATTAAAGTGTTACACAAACTGCACTCACCCGGCAGGATGCCTCCCTCTGGCGCCGTCTCCTGCATGCAGGTGCTGTGGGGTCAGGGGGTTCATCCAAGGGGTGGCTGCTGAAATGTCAGAGCGCCTTGTTGTAAGGGGTCACCGCAGCACAGAACCTGGCGGGGGCGTGAAGACATTTGGAAACAAAAGGGCCTGGGGAATTTGGATCCTGGCTTCTGGGTCCAGAGGAGGAGGTGAAATTGTCAAGGGCAGTGGTCACCCCTTGCATTTGCAAGGGTTTGTTGTTGGAAACATTTTGTGCATACATTTCTGTCATTTGATTGCCAGTGACCTATAGGGCTGTGGTGGGACATACATCAGAGAAAAGCCCTAAAAGTGCTTTGAGAAAATTCATTCTGTTTTTCTCTGGGTTTCAATCCTGGATGCACCACTAGGCAGCTCGGAGTTCTTGGGCAAAGTGCTAGCCTCTCTGAGCCTCAGTTTCCTCATCTGCAAAGTTTTTATCCCAAAGCTTTGGTGGAGTGGAGATAATGTGTGCTGGCACACAACAGGTGTTCGGCAAGTGGTAGCTGACTATCTTTAGCCTCCATACATTTCCTGAGAGCCTACTATGTGTCAGGAGAAATGCTAAGCTGCACGAGACATGGTTCTCATCATGTGCAGAAAGCATTGGTGCATGATTCATAGCAGTATTCAGTGATAAGTGTTTGCAGACCGCTGTGGGAACACAGAGATGCACCTTCTCCTGGGGAAGGCTTCACGGGGAGGTGTCATTTGAGCAAGGTTGTGAAGGAGAGGTGGAGTTCACTAGGAAGGCCTGGGGGAGGGTGTTGCAGAGAGAGGCGGAATAGCATTTGGGATGGTACAGACGAAAGAGCAAGCCACATGGGATTTGAAGAGTTCAGGATGTCTGGTGGACTGGACCAGGGCGTGCATGTCCTGTCTGGGAACGCGGTGGATGGGAGATGAGGCCAGAGAAGAAGGCAGAGGCTGTGAGTCAGGGTGAGACTTCTGCATCAGGCAAAAAAGTCTCCATGCTTTATTGATAAGGGACTATATTAGTTCTATCACAGTATAACAAATTACCTCCAAGTTTAGCAGCTTCAAATATCAATAAACCTTTATTATCTCACAGTTTCTGTGGGTCAGGAATTTGACAGCCACTCAGTTGGGTGGGACTCTCATGCTGTTACTGAGTTGCTCAACCAAATCTAGGTCTGTCTGTTTTTATGGATTTCTTATTTCATAAGCCACAAATGTATTCATGGCTTATGACAGTGTTGGGCTGTTTTTTTTTAAAAAATTAATTATAGGCAAATACATTTCTAACCAATACATTCTTCTCTGAAAATTATAAACTCCATGAAGGCAAGACTGCATCTGCTTGCTTGTTCGCTGGTATGTAGACAGGGCTGAGCACAGCACCTATCATATAGCTGGTACTCTGTATTTATTTGTTTAATGGATGAATGAATCCATCTCAACATTTAAAACTAAGTATGAAGAAAGCAGAAATATCAAATTTATGTGCTCTAGTCCAAATATATAATATATTTAAACACAATTCAGGTGAGTTTGTAACATGAAATGGGCAATACATCCGCTCCTATTTTACAGGTGAGGATCCTGGAACTTAGAGACGGTAAATGACTTGCCTATATCCACAGCTGGGAAATAGTGAAGTCTGTATTTGAACCCAGGCAGAGCCCAGAATTTGTACTCTATGGATTCTGGTCCATGTGCTGACCTCTACTGCCTGCCATCCTCAAGGGAAGGCGTAAGTTCTGCAGCAAATGCAATCTCTCCTCCAGGTTTTGCCTTGCAAAATACGACAGATGACAGAACTACCCAGCAGAATTTGGTTCCCCCAAGCCCTGATTCACCAGATGCTATTTTTGTGTCATTTATGAGTAGAGCTACAAAAATTGGCATCATGGAACCCAACAGCTAGAAGGAAACTTTGGCCTTCATCCCTTTTAGCTGCCAGCTTCTGAGCCCCTGCTGTGGCAGCCAGAACGTGGACCTTGGAGTCTCACTGGCTTGATTTCAAATTCCAGCTCTGCCACTCAGGAGCTGCGTGACCTTGGACATGTGACGTCAGCCCTCCAAGCCTTGGTTTCATCTCTATAAAAGGCAGGTAGTTATAATGGTATAAAACGTGGAAAGTGCTTTGCACAATGCTTAGCACATAGTAGGCACTTAACAAATGTTAGTTTCTGTCTCTTCTGCTCTTCCATCTTAGTTCTGAAGTCAACTATAAGTACATTTTCATGTGTATAAAAATTATTTCATTTTGCATATAAGGCAGATGTTAAATGGATGTGGAAATTCTATGGAAGATTTCATAACCCTCATTTCTAGGTCCTGTGCCAGACAAGTAAACCTCAGTTCATCCCACTATAAAAGAGAAAGAACCTTCCATCTAATGCACAGTAAAGCTGAGATAGTCTATGACTTAATTAAAAGCTGGAGAGTATTTTTCCTACCTGCAGATGAATGACATTTAAATAGAAACTGGTGTTCAGCTGTTTTATTACCTGGTTAAGTAATATGCCCCCAAATAGTATGCCTTAGTAATTACTGTACGGTTTTCTTAAATACCCTATTTACTGATTATCTTATAACCAGATGATACACATACATAATTTTATAGGTATGGATAAGAGCTCTTTCCCAACACCTTGAACATCTAATTTATGCAACACAAAATCGGGTAATTGCAGAGAAACAGTTGTCATCTGGCATGTGAGATCTCTAGGTAAATAGCATAATTATGAATATCTGTTTGGAATCAATAGAAGGTGGGTGTCTGATGCTTATCAGTTATCTTTCCTTCATCTTTCCACTTTTAAAAGTGGAATTCAAATTTACCTTAAAGAATGACTTCTACTCATGACAACTCTCATCAAATGTCCATGCCCTTGCTTTTAAAACCTGATATTCTTGGAGCTTGTGGGTACAGATGAGATGTTTAATGTAGCTATTTTTAAAAAGACTGTCTGGCAAGTTTTTGCATCTCCCTTCTTCTGATAACAGATCTGGCCAATGAGGTTGGCCTATGACCTAAGTCTGGCCAATCACTGAACTCTATTTCTCAGGCATCAGTAATTGGCTCCATGGGTGGTGTGTGACCTTAGCAGAGCCAATTAGTATTGGCCCCTGGAATTGATACACAGATGCTGTAGGAAAGATACTCTTGCTTTTGGCTGGAAGTATAAAGGAGGATGTAAAGTTGGAGGTGTGGAGGGTTATCTTCGTTCCTGTCATGTAGAAAAGATATGTTTATAATGGAAGGTATGAAGTCAAGGAGGGAAAAAGGAGGTGAAAAATTGATGGGGAAGAGAGAGAGAGAGAGAATCAGAGAGTGAGGGAGAAGGAGAGGGAAAGAGGGGGAGAGAGAAGAGAGAGAAGAGAGAAAGAGAGAGAAATGTTTTAGTAGTGTGAAGACCCACTTCCATTGCTTGGGGACATCATCCCTGTAACCAGTCTTTGAATTCTATGCACTCCCTCAGTATAAATTCCATTCCCCTTAGGATGGTTTGAGTTCAGTTTTTGTTCTGTTTCCTGCAACAAAAAGAAAGTCTGATTTCTCTCACCAATTTCCCTGTACAATTTTGAAGGTGAATGGGCACTCCCTCCCACACTGCTTTCTGGGAGGGATGTGTTCTGAACCCAGCAGTTTAGGAGATCCTTGTGTGGCCTGGGACAAGGCAGAATTAGTGGCTTTTTACTTAGTTTCCCGGTGTTCAGCTCCTCTCCCGCTGGGAGGGAGATGGGAGGAGAGAATGTTTTATCTGGTCAGAGTTTGGTAAGGGCATTTCATGTAAATCTTGCTGGGTGGTGTATCAAGGACTCCACATGTATTCCTACTCTTTTACTCAATAACTTTATTTCTTGGTCACTATCCTGAAAATAGCACTAGATGGAGCAAAGATTCGCTCATAAAGATGCAGAACCAGGCTCTATGGCAACGGGCAATGGGAAACAACCGAGGGCCCCAGAATCTGGACAAAATTAGATTAATTATGGTTGTTCCACATATAGCACTTAACTTGTCCTGTGAAGAGTTTAAAATAATGTTGCCAATATTTATGCTTGAGCAGCGAATGAAAAATTGGGAAAAATACTCTGTCAATTATGTAAAGAGTCCTAAGTACAAAGACTGAAATAAAATATGATATTATTTGATTGTAATTGTAGGATAGTAGGGCATATTTATTCTTGTTTCCTTACATTTTTTTTGTCTTTTAAATTTTCCATAACGATGATGTATTACTTTTATAATCAGAAAAATGAAATAGAACAAAATATAATAAAACGAATCTTGGCTTGACCACACTCTACCTCCCTTTGGTGGAGCAAAAACGTTGGATTGCTTGTACTTTTCGCTTGGGCATGGAGTCTAGGAAACCACATATCCTCTGTGACCTTTTAGCAAGCTCCCGACATTTCTTTTCCTGGGCATTTTGCCTGTAAAGTGGAGATATTAATTCCTGCACGGTTACCACTGAAAAATGTAAGGAGGGTGAAAAGGGCCATAGATGGAATATTAAGTATGAACCGATTAAACAGTAATTTCAGGAGCTATTTTACTGGAGGTGGGGGGATGTCTGCAGTGTTCCACGGGAAGTTCCTTGGGCTGAGCAGGAGGGGACTTGTTTCCAGGACGGACTTTATGTAGGATGTCAAAACAGTTTAAAATATCCCTCTGTTCCTACAGTATGCAGGATGCTGATTTCACAGAGAGGATGTGAGTTGAGGACAGAGGGTCAGAGGCTTCAGGCATGTGTGTGAGAGCGAGAGAGACAGAGAAAGCTGTAGCATCATAGAACCACTCCCAGCCTGCTCACCCATTTAGTCTCTCATTCATTCAGCAAACACTAACTAAAACATCCATTATGTACTAGGACTGTGCTTGGTATTTGGCTACAGATGAATGAAAGAGCTGATATTTTGCAGGGTCTGTGGGTGCAGAAAGCTTCTGTAGAAATCAATTGATTAGACCAGTGCTGCCCAATAGCAACATAAAGTGAGCCACAAATGCAAGCCACAAATATAATTGTTTAGAATTATAGAATTTACAGAATTGTATAATTTTATATAATTTAAAATTTTCCTAGGAGTAACATTAAAAAAGTAAAAGAAACAAGTGAAATAAACTTAATATTTAATTTTATATTTAACCTAATATATCCAAAATAATTAACATTTTCACATGTAATGGTTTCCCAACTAAAAACATTGTCAGTGTGGTATATTTTATTTTTTCATAGTTTTTTTAAAAAATAGGCTTTATATTTTAGTGTAGTTTTAGGTTCACAGCAAAATTGAGCAGAAGGCACGGAGATATCCCATCTACCCCCTCCCCAAACACACATGCATACCGCCCCACCCCGCCGTCAGCATCTTGCACCAGAGTGATACATTTATTACAATCTATGAACCTACATTGACACATCATTGTCCTCCAAGTCCATGGTTGACACTTGCCCACTTTCTGGCTGTGTGGGCAAATCACATCACCTCTTAGAGCATCTGTTTTCTTTTGTGCAGAATTGATATAATAATACTGTGGTAGGTAAGTTCCCCAGGAAACAGAGTCTGAGGTGGAGGTTTACTGGGGAGTGTTCTAGAGCTTAGCACTTGCTGGGCATGAGGGAGGCAGGACCCAGCGGAAGGAGGAGTTGAACTGTTAATACCATCAGCTTCCGGGAGCTGAAATGACTCTGAAGAGCTGTCCCACTTGGAGGGGAGAGGGCTGGACCAGTCACTGGAGGTGGCTGTCCCCAGAGAGGAAAACTTGGCCCAGGCAGTTCCTTTCCATGCAGTGGGTTTAATCCCCAGGGAAGAACTTGGCTGAGTTGTCAGCCAATGATACTTTCAGAAAGTGGGGGAATGAGTGCTTCAGTCATGAAGGGGAGATCTGGGCAGCACCCATGGCATCCACTACAAATACCAACTTATAGGGAAATTAGGGGGGTTAAATTCGACAAAGTACACCAAGTGATTGGCACAGAGCGTAGCGCACACTAGCCTCTCAATAAATGGTTTGATGACATTGTTATTATTATCACAATTATTCCGATATCATGAATATTTTTGAAGATGCTAATGGATAAAGGGGGCAACAAATGAATTCCAAGCAGCCTTAAGGTCTAGGAAATTCAGAGGAAACAACAATCCTCAGAGAGCTCTGTGGCCTCAGAGAAGCCTCTCATCTCAGGAGTGCTGACAGTAGATTTGGGTCCTGAGAAAGCTGCCAAGTCTGCAAACAAAGGAACCAGTGTCACTTTTGAAGGGGACAGCCAGAAGGAAGCAGGGGTTTCAACAAAGCCACATTGCATTCAACCATCCCTGGCTTACGGTTCTCCAGGGCCAAGGACAGGCCTGCAAACACCAGAATGTGCTGTTTTGTGTTCCTTGTGGCAGTTTTAGTCTGTGTTCTTCATTCTCACGAGGCTGGATGCTGCATATAACTTACTAATTATTTCCAGCATGAGCTCTGGAGCAAGGGTGTGTGCTGAGTGCTTTGAATTTAAACATGACACCTGGAAGCCCCTGTGACAGGCCTTGTTTCTCACCCTGGGCCCCACTGGGGCAGCCTTTGATTTCTCCCTGGAAGAAGTGCCCAGTCAGCAGGATATGCTGCTGGAGATACCAAGAAATCTATTAAGGCCACTGGGAATTTGTTCCCAAAGTGGCGTGGCCTTTCCGTCTCTCCTGGGAGCTCCAAGAGGGCTGGCCTAGCGTATGCACTTGTCGGTGATGGGGACGTGGGGCCAGATGTGGGCTCCATGAGGACACAGCCTTATATGAGGATAGATCTGGATGGTTCCCGGGCTCGCAGGGGACCGACCGGCACTACATGGGGTCCTGCCAGAGTCTCTATAACCAAGAGCACTGAGAGATGATTTCAGAATCTGAGGCAAGCAAATGCAGGGGTTAGGGGGAAGGATGGAGTTGAACGTCTGAGTGTGTGATGTAGGGCAAGTTACTTCTCTCACCTTGATTTTCTCCTCTGGATGAGGATGAGCATGTGATTTACAGTCCAGACAGGTAATGGGAGCTTGAAGGGCGCACTGTTAACAATTATGCCAGAACCACGGGCATGAGCCGGGCTGTGAGAATCCCTTGCTTGTCTGCTAAGTGGGGATAATAGTGCTTTCGGGGAACCCCAATTAAAACATATGTTATTCTTTTAATCTTTTCAATAGTCCTATGAGGCAAGTCCTATTTTTATCCCCACTGCGGGGGCAAGTACACTGACACCGAGGGAGGCCCAGTGACTGGCTCAGGTCTAGAACGTGACGTGCTCATGTCCAGGTACTGTATTCTAGACCATGATGCTCCAATGGTAGGGTTGGGGGCCGTGCTGCTGGCACCGCCAGGTGGCTGCCAGCTTTCCGAGTTCCCCGCAACATGCAACACTCCTTGAGTGCCTGCTGTATGCCAGCACCTCACCTGCGTCGTCTCGTTTATCCTCACCACCTCTCTCTGAGGTCCTGGCACTCTTATTATATGCAGACCTCATCCCTCATCACTGCACTTCCCTGCCTAGCTCTGACATTATCTCCCAGTGTTCTTGGTAAGGAGGCTCTGTCAGGGCTCCGTGCAGTGCCAGCCGGTCACCAGGGAGCATGCGAGCTGTCCCAGTCCACTCTTAGAATTCCCGGGAATCCCCAAAATCCATTTGTCACCAGCCACGTGGATGGGCTGAGTCATGTCTACATTTTGTTCCGCCATCAGTGAGCTTTAATTATAAATGTATAAATTGAGCCTCTTTTATTTTTCAAGGCTATAAAACTATTCATGTAAAGTAGCTCCCGCTCAGCCCATCCGCACAGATAAACATAAATAAATCACACCACTTTGCCATGAATTATGCATTAAACACACATCTGTAAAACTTCCCCGTCAATGGTAAGACTTAGAACATATGGGGTTTTATTTGGACACTGAATCAATTTTCGTGCCTCTGTTGATGAAATTAAAAAAAAAATATTCCTGGCTTTATTTAAAATGTCTGTCCTTGTCATGTAAGAAAAACTAAAACCCTCCTTCAGACCCCTGTGATTTTGATACCTGCGGCTTCTGCTCACTTTGCATAATTCGAGTCTCAGCCCAGGGAGCTGTGCTGGAGAGACTAAAGGGCTCCCAGGGAGCTGAGCAGCAGAGCGCTCAGATGGCATCGGGAAGGAAAGGGTAGAAAAACGATGTGGTTACTGGGTAAACAGGCACCTGTGATATGAGTGGGGAGAGCAGAGGGGGTCTGCGAAGGGGAGAGAACCAAGGAGAGTGGAGAAAGAGGGGGGGAGAGGGGGTTGGGCATGGCACGGGAGGGGAAATAATCTGCTCTCTGCCAAGTTCTTTACCTCCATGGTTCACTTCATCTGTTCTCCCATTCCATGAACCATTGGTTCCATCCTACAGATGAGAAGACTGAGGTTTAGGAAGTGTTTTTCCAACCTCATACACAGTGGCAAAGCCAGAGGATTCAGCCCCAAGTGGCTCTGGCTCCTGAGTTCTTGCACTTTCCATACAAGGACGGATTGATGGTCAGTTTTGTAAAATCTTATTGGGGCCGCACCTCCCTGATAGATGACAACGCACCACTGCTCAGTGAGATGCTATATGGTGGTGAGTGCCCTGGTCAAATGCTACAGTTTATTGGTGGTATCTGGGATAAGACACGAGACTGCATATCTTGTAAGGAAATGAGCTCTACGTCAGTGGAGGTAATCAAGGACTTCCCTCTGGTAACTCCTCTGGAGACAACCAACTGAACTTGACAGTCTGTCTAAGTGCACTCATGGAAATGCTTCGGGCTCCAGGGCTGGCCACAAGGGAGCAGGAGGGATCTCCAGATCCCTTCAAATCTGAGCCCTTCACACACCTCTTAGGACGTTTGTCCCATCCCCTTTCAGGCAGTTTCAGGAGTGTAAAGGACAAATCTGAGAGTTGAAACAATAAAGATCTGGCTGTGATGCTCAGCCACAGTTATGACTGTGGGTATATGGGTAAGTTCTTATGCACCTCCAAGACTCAGTTTCCAATCTGTAAAATGGAGCAACAATAGTACTTACCACCTCTTTTCACCTGAATGGTGTGTCCTCCCCAAATTCACATGTTAAAGTCCTAAGCCCCAGTGCCTCAGAATGTGACTGCATTTGGAGATAGGGCCTTTAAAGAAGTAATTAAAGTTAAATTGCCAATAAGGGTGGGCCCCAGTCCAGTCTGACTGGTGTCCTTAGAGGAAGAGGAAATTTGGATGCACAGAAAGACACTAGGGATGTGTGCACACAGGAAAGGCCACACGGACACAGCGAGAAGGCGCAGTCTGCAAGCAGAGGAGAGGGGCCTTGGAATGGAAATGACCCTGCCGACTCCTGATCTCACACTTTAGCCTCCAGAACTGAGAAATAACCTTCTGTTGTTAAGCCACGGAGGCTGTGCATGGGTAATAACCCTACAGGTGCTTTGTTGTGGTGGCCTCAGTGAACTAATTCACACTTCAAATGGTTGTTATAGGAATTTAGTGCGTCAAAGTACATAAAGCACAAAGCATGGTGCTAGGCACTCGGTGGACATTTGGCACATGCGTGTTCCCCTCCGGCTCCCAGAAGCCCTGGGAACTGCTTGATAGCTCCTTGTTTTCGTCCTAGGATCCCCAGCTCACAGCCAGTGCTCCGCGGGCGTTTGCTGAACCGAGTAGCAAACACTGCATGCAGACGTGGCCGCCTCCAGACACGGGGGCTCCAGCCCTGTTCCTGTCATTGTCCCTCCAGAGCCCTCCCCTAGTGCTGCTGCTCGGAGTTCTCCCCTTCCTCATGGAACCTCACTCAGGAGGACTGAGTTGCCTGGGGCGGCCCCTCCTTCCACAACAGCCACCCTTGACTGCGCACTATGGCCCAGACACCCAACTGTTCACAGATGGTCTCGTGAAAGTCTCACAGCAACCCCTCGAGGTCCTACTAGCATCTCCACCTTCTGTAGAGGAGGAAACCGAGGTCCCAAGAGGTCGTTGTCCCAAGTTATGCTCCCAGCCAAGAGTCAAACCTGGGCAGATTTGATCTCGAAATCATCGTGTTGAGCCCCTCACCAAAAGTACTTGAAGTCTAGATTCAGTGGCTAAGGAAACAACAACAGCAACAAACAAAAATAGATACATCTATTGATTACTTGCAATGGGCTAGACATTGTGCTAAGTTGTCGACGTTTTCTCATTTAATCCTGTTGACAACCCACAGATAGTTGCTATCATTCCTTCCTTCTTGGAACGCTGAAACTGGGGCACTGAGGGGTTGGGTGACTCGCCCAAGGTTGCGTAGCTAATAAGGGCTGGAACCAGGATGTGGAGCCGAGGGCACCTTCTCCTCATTGCTGGGCTGCACGGAGAATTACTGAGCGTTGGCCATGGGCACCCGCTGTGCCAGGGCTCCGTGTATGTTCTAGCACTTTGACCCCTTCCTGGGGCTGCCCGAGAGGCAGAGGGCTTCCCGGGAGACCACGCCGCAGAAGTGGGGCTGACCTGAGACTTTCAGCACCTTCAGACCCGGGGTCTCTTTGCTGCCCTCCACGTGTGCTCCTACCACCACATTTCGGCCTTTTGTGACCTCATAGCTGGTCCCAGGTGGCCCGGAGGACCTCCCTGCCCCGACAGGTGGAGGCTTTCAGGTGAGTGAGTGACAGTCAGGCATTCACGAGAGGACCGGCCCCGGAACGGCCCCGCGATTATTCCCTCGTTATTTTGATTCTGAGCTTCTGCAAACTGAGAACTCAGCAGCAGGAGGATTAGGCAATTTTCTCGCCTCCTGTAATGTACTTTCTCCGCATTGGTTCTTTCGAGACAATTATGTGAGGCCTTTGTGTGGCTCCCGCAGGCAAGCTGAGGAAGCCAGACGGCACATCTTCGTATTCAGAGAGGTCTTAGGGCGTTTCCATCCTGGCGTGGACTGCTGGCATGGTAAGGGGCCAGGCACCAAGGAAGGCGGCTGCTCAGGCCACGGCCAGGGCCCCCACTGCAAATCTTCTATGTGAAAAGCGTGCATCAAGCCCCTCCGTGCTCTTCTGTGTGACAGCCCCCTAAATCTTCACCCTGACCCTCCGACGCAGGTGCTGCTATTTCCTGTTCTCACGTGAGGAAACCGAGGCTTGTAGACGCTCGTGTTGGGTACTGCCTAGCACGTGGATGCTCTGAGTAATGCAAAACCCGTTCCTAGTCGGTAGTGATGATGCCGGGGGTGGCTGCGTTTCAGAGCCTGCCCTTACGCAAGGCGATGTCAATATGCTCTCAGCCCATCGAAGCACAGGTGGCTCCAGGAATGCCCCACGGTGTCTTTCTCCAACGGTCCTCTGCACACGCTGGTCTCTCCTTCCTGGAGGTCTCCTCCCAGCCTGGCCGACTCCTACTCACCCAAGACAAGGGCTGGAGGTACTTCAATTGGGAACTGGTTCTAGAACCTGTGATCGGGTAATAGGGAAAAGCAGAGAGATTCGTTGCTTTCCTGAGAGTTCTGTACGTTCTGCGTCAGTTGGGCTGTGATGTAGGATGCTGAGAGGAGGATGCCAGTGTCTTTGAGACTCACAGTTGAGAGACAGAAGTACGGAAGTAGCTGGGGCTGTTGGGGGCTTAGATAGCTCCACTGGAAGGCACTGTATATTATCACATGTTTTGAGAACAAGACAAGGATTCGAATTGCACCCTTGAGGATACAAATATCAAACTACCTCTCTTGCTACTGACTTGAATTAAAAAAAAATTGAATGTACGTTTTTTTGGTGACAGGCATGGAGTTGCACAGAGAAATATTTTGAGATAATTCTTTAGTACAGCCCAAAGTTCATCTGCAAAACCTTTGTGGAAGTTTCCATAGTGCTGTGGTTAAGAGCTTAGACTCTGAGGTCAGAAGACTTAGGCTAGATTCCCTGATTCTCCACTCGCAAGTCATGAATCCTTGGACCAGATACTTAGTTGTTCTGGGCTTCCGTGACCTCATGTCTAAAATGGGTATAACAAAACCTACCTTCTGGGATAACGGCAGGAAAGAAGTGAGAAAAGACATGTTAAATGCTTAGCTTAGCACCTGGCATGTGGTAAAGTGATCATTAAACGTCAGCTATTGTTATTTTTTATATTTTTACACTCTCAGGTTTTGGAATCAACACAAATACGTGTTCCAAAAAAGCTTTGTCATTTTCCTGGCAACTAAGGCAACTTAATTAACCACCTTGAACCTCAGACTCTCTACTTGTAAAACAACAACAGCAATAACAACAATGGCTATGTAACTTGCAAGGCTCTAGTGAATTTAAATGAAAGGTAAAGCGCTGAGCAAACTGCTTGAGGCCAGGTAAACATTCAATACGTAACTGGTATTATTTTCCTTATTCTCATGGTCTGGCTGGAGAAGGGCTATTGTCTGCCTCTATGGTTTTAGAAAGTATCAAGAGATCAGTAAATCTGCAGAAAATATGCACGTTGACTGTTCTGTGTTCTCAACATTGTCTGAAGAACCCAAGAGACGTGGGCTGCAAGGTGTCCTGGTGGCAGCCTCTAAGATGACACCTGCAAGGCACAGAACAGGAGCCATTTGCAGCAGGTCCCTCAGTGGGGGCCCAGCGCATGGGGAACAGGGTCATTGGTCTGAGGGCACAGAGGGAAGACTGGTTGGAGGAAGTTCTGCCCATCTTCCTGCTGTTCTTCCATCTTCCAGATGTTCCAGCCCCAAGAGTCACTTTTAAGGAGAAGAAAAATGCTACCGGGGAATGGAGAGTCCTGTCGGGAAGCACAAAGCCTCAGTGTAAATATAGACTGAGTTTCTATTGAGCTCCCTGACAGCTGTTTATGGATGAGGGTGCATGATGGGATGAGGTTTATTTTAAGGGGCATGGACCCAACAGGCCTGTTCCAATGCAATTATTTCTGAAATGCCCTTGAGGATTTGGTCTTTACAGCGCAACATCTGAATTGTGCTAAGGGTATTGGGAAGACTCTGTGTGTATGTGTGTTGTGTAAACTCAGTTATTTTCCATTCCTGCTCCCTGGAGCCCCTCTTCTCTTGGCAGGAGCCCTTGGGGGCCACTTGGCACATGGCTGCTGGTCCTTATCTGCGAAGAGCTGTCAGTCATGAGGCACCTCGGGGCCCACGTGTTTCACAAGGGCCCTTCTACCGTCTGGGGGCAGGCGGATCCAGGAGCCTCCACAGCAAAATTTAAAAATGAGAAACAGCCTCAGACACACTCTAGGTTCTTTATCTGATGTGTTTTCAGAAACTGCTTAGGTGGCTTCTGCCTCGAATGGTAAGACCAGTCCTAATAATTACGAGACAACAATGAATGTTCCCCCTTCATGACAGGGCCACCCCCAAAGAGAAGGGAGTTCTATTGGAATTGACCTTGGAATTGAGCTTGTTAGAGTCAGATACATTTATTAAGGTCTGGTGGGAGCTTTGAAATCATGCTGTGTCAAGGTTGGGCCAGCTATAGTTTCACAAATGCTTCACTATGCTCTTCAGGCATGTAATATGCATGTCCTCCTGTGTTTAAGAATAGGCAGGCGGGCCGGGCGCGGTGGCTCACGCCTGTAATCCTAGCACTCTGGGAGGCCGAGGCGGGTGGATTGCTCAAGGTCAGGAGTTTGAGACCAGCCTGAGCAAGAGCGAGACCCCGTCTCTACTAAAAATAGAAAGAAATTATCTGGCCAACTAAAAATATAGAAAAAATTAGCCGGGCATGGTGGCACATGCCTGTAATCCCAGCTACTCGGGAGGCTGAGGCAGAAGGATCGCTTAAGCCCAGGAGTTTGAGGTTGCTGTGAGCTAGGCTGATGCCACGGCACTCACTCTAGCCCGGGCAACAAAGCGACACTCTGTCTCAAAAAAAAAAAAAAAAAAAAAAAAAAGAATAGGCAGGCATAGGAAAAAGGCAGGATCATGTAATAAAAAGAGAATAGACTTGGGAGTCAGATGGT
>CM052448.1:9056366-9083550 GCA_028533085.1 Varecia variegata | reverse complement strand
AAAAAAAAAAAAAAAATGTCCTTGACACACAAGGCATGGAAAAATACTTAATACATCCTTAGTACCTAGTCTCAGCTTTAGTACTTAGTCTGGTTCATAATGTGATCATGATGGTGATGATGATGATGATGATGACAAGGATGGTGATTATGTTGGAGGGTGAAGAGAGCAGAACATTGAGTGGACAATTTTTGCCAAAAGCAAACTAGGAAGCGGCTCCTCTGTCTCTTGAAGAATTAAACGACATGAAATCAACCAAGATACTTTGTATATGGGAACTGTTTAAAGACTTGGGTTTACGTAGATGAAAACCAACAGAAGGCGACAATCTGACAACTGGGATGCAAATGGTTTCTCCTTATTCTATTGTTGGTCTGGCTTAGGGGTAGAGTGTCCCGATCAATTAGTGATGCTCATTCGTCATGGGTTTGGACCATGGGTACCACAACATATGTGTTGTGAGTTTATGGATTCTGGTGAAGGGACCCCGGGCAGAGTTCTAATGTTTCTTACCTATGGATATGCTCAAAGTTTAATAGTATTTGGGTGAGTCTGCCTCATTCATTTTGAGAGGAACGCCATATATTTCCTTTTTATCTCTCATTCTTCCACCACATTGACAATTCTTTGGTGCTCAATGGATATTTGTTAAATCAAATTATTATTAAAAATGTCTTTCTGATGCTGATTAATTAGTATGCATAATATTGTACTCTATTTGGTGTGTTATATGTTAAGATTAGTGGAAAACTTTCATTTCTTTCTCTTCAAGGGGCGCATGAGGGGAAATGAACAACTGACACTTAAAAAAATTCCCTGGAGTTTATCCCTTGCCCAATAGAAATAGATCTTTGTAAGGCCCCGGACAAAGTTGTTCCAGGTATAACTTAATGACTTGTGATTTGCCTTCTAAAGCTGTCTATTTGCTTCTCAAAAATCCATCTTTGTTCTAGGCCAAGCCTTGATCAAATGGGAAATTGTCCACTAAGAATTTATGTGCAATCATGTTACGATCTTCCCCAATTCCTTCCCAGTTATCATGGCAATCCATATGGCAAGAAGAAAGGGAGATGTTTATGATGCCATTTATTCTAGGGGTCTTACCTTTGTCCCTTATTATTCCCAGATTTGCAACATGATAATTAAATACTGAAGCAAGAGCTTTCTGAAGAACTCTACCCAAGCCCCAGGAATCACGAGGTTTTCCAGACTGACTGGTAGGAACAGGCACTGTTCCCAGCCCTCTGTGGGTTCAGGCACTGTTTCCCCTAATCCTTTTGGGTGGTTCTTAGGTGGTTTCCCCACACGAGGTGCTGCTCAAAACCCTGCTCAGTACTTGAGATCTCTCTTCTCTCTGGTTCCTGCAAACTCCAGCCACTTTGGATTCCCTGGTCTCACAGCTCCGTCTGCTCAACTCCAAGAGTCCTCACGGCTCTTCCTGGCGTCCGCTTCTATAAACTGCATTCTGGAGACTCTCCCAGGGTAGCACGAACCATGAGGCTGGGCTTGTTTGTTTGTTTCCCACCTCTTAGGGGTCACTGACCTTCCTTACCTGCCGTCCACTGGCTTTAAAATCGCTGCTTCTTCTCTCTTGTTGGATTTTTATAGTTATTTCAGGTGCAAGGGGAAATCAGATCCCCGCTACTCCATCTTAGCCAGAAGTGGACTCCGGAAGTGGAGTAATATTTAATAATATAGGAATCTTTTCTAAATTATAAATCCCGGCACACAAAGAGGTCAATAAATATTTGTTGATTTGGTTCAGTTTTCAGTTTTATTTATTTAAACCACCTGCTTTGTGGGTCTTTTCAGAAACCATCATAGAAACAGACTCTCTGAACTTAAAAGCTGGAAGGAAGCTTCAAGATCAACTTGTCCTGCCCTCGGAGGAGCTTATAGACAGACTGTGATGTTAGATCCTACCTTCCGTGACAAAAGCTTTTAAAAAACACCCCAAGGCATCTGGTATAAAATAATTGCTTCTGCATCCTTGCCTTCATTGTACTCATCTCTAGGATGGGGAAAAGAGATGTGGGAGCCATACAGCATGGGCTGTGGTGTAAAAAGTACTAGTTCTTCTAGTGAGTAGCTGCGTGAACTGATGCAAGTTTTGTAGCCTCTTTGAGTCTCTGTAAAATGAAGAGAAAAACACTTCCCTGGAAGAGTGGTCGAGGATTTGAAATAGGCAATGTAATTGACTTATGCTGTGTCTAGGGCATAGCAGGTGCTCAACAAAGAGGAGCTTATTTCTGGCATTATAATCAGGTGAGGGGAAGGGCCCTCCTCGCACGGACCCTTGAGGATTCTATGACTCAGGGAGTGGGCGATTGCATCTGTGGTCCCTGCCCTCATTAGGAGCTACTTGCAGGGCTTGTCTCAGCAATAAAAACAGCCAAGTGAGCACAGTCAGAGAAACATCAGCCCCTCCTCCTCTCGAGGGCAGGAATCCAGGCGCGGCCCCAGGAGCAGGCAATGCCCTAAAGCCAGGTAAGGATGCTCCCTCATCACTAAAGTTCAAAACCACATCAGCAAAGCGGGGGATTCTTAATAAGCTCAGCTGGGGCGGATCGTTCTGCTCCTGAGTCAGCTGTCCCAGGCCTGGGGAGCTGGTGTCACTGGCTTGGTTGGAACTTTCCTCTGGCTTCGGGGAAGTGAACCTTTTCAGCAATGACTTGTGCTCAGAATGAGGCTAGAGGGGTCCCACCGTGGGAGAAATAGCAGCTAACACATAGGGAGTTCGTACCACGTGCATTTCCACCTCCAGCTGCTGTACTAGTTCTTTCAGTAAGCATTGTTGACCCAATTCCCTCGTGGCTACCCTGGGACAAGGCAAATTATGTTACTTCCTCCCTTTAAAATCCTCTAAAACCTATCCATTACACTTGGAATAAAACCCTAATTTTTTACCATGTTTTAAAATTTCTACATGATCTGACCTTGCCTTAAGCTAATTTTCTCTTCCCTCATTCTTGCTTTCTGTGCTTTAGCAACACTGTCCTTTCTGTTTCTTGAACACACAAATCCTTTCCTGCCCCAGGACCTTTGCACTTGCTGTCTCCCTTCCCACCCTCCTCCCCAGATATTCTACGTGATTTTTTGTATGTCTGGCTTGGTCTCATCCTTCAGGGCTTGCTCAAGTGTTAATTGCTTCAAAAAATCTTCCCTGAGCGTTAAAACTGCTGCATAATTTGTATTTTTAGGAGGATAATTTGTATTTTTATTATTTCCGTATTATAAATGACAAAACCGAGGCTCAGAAAAGTGATATAACCTGCTCATGGCCCCATAGCCAATAAGTGGTAGGATTGCAATAGCATTTGAAAGCAAGTAATTGTTCTGCTGTTCACACAAAGCTTGCTCATGCATTAAGTGACTCCTTTCCTCCTTTTTGGGAGTCATTTTAGGTTCAAATGGACCCATATGTATCTCTTTTGATGAGGACATATTCAGACCGTATTTAAATCGGGCTGTAAGCAAACTTCCCTGACCAGAGTGTTCGCCTTCCTATTTTTCTTCAGGCCAGAGGCTCTATTGTTTATTTTATTATAATTACAGTTGGAAACAGCTCATGCTGTGGAGAGAACAAAATTGCCAGCCCTAAAGTTGTCTGCTTTCTAAAGCAGTTGGTGAAATAACATGGATAACATTTCCCCCCCTTAGGCCAATTCAGTATAGTGGTAAAAATTGGTCCCCACTACAGGAACAAAGGATATTTCCCCATCTGGGGGACCCACCACTGTAGGACCCCCCTCCAGCTCAACCCTCACTCAAGTACAAGCACCTCTTCTTTCCCACGTCTGCTCTCCTGCTGCTGGAATGTGTCTCTGGTTGAGACCAGGAATGCCAGATGTTGAACGGACAAAAGTAGACGTGAAACGTCTTCCTGAGTGAAAGAAGTGAAAGAAGAGTAAATACTGTATGATTTCATTTGTAAGCATTTGTAAGAATGGGTGAAAGTTACCTATGGCAATAGAAATAACGTCAGTGGTTGCCTGGGCGGAGAGTCGGGGTTTCATTTCAAAGGGGCACATGGTAATTTCTGGGGTGATGGCATTTTTCTCTATCTTGATTATATCCTGTAATTAAAAAGAAAATCCCCTCTCAACCCAGAAAAGTAGAAGAAAAAGAGAACAATTTCGTTATTGAATAAGCATTAATCTAGAATGTGATGTGCATCACAGGCAATCTGTTGCGAGATTGCAAAGACAGAAAGAAATCTCACCCTTTTATCCAGTGAAGCGACACACCCCACTGCATGCATGTTCTCAAGGTAAACAGCAAGTGGTCCTCAAGTAAGAGAACCTGACAGCAGACAGTAGCAGCCCTCACCCCGTAGTTCACCCCAGATTCACTTGGTAATTGGGGTGGACATCTGTGTTTGCTAATTGGATTTATCCTGAGGAAGAATAAACTTCTGACTTCTTTGTGACAGGAGGTAGTTTCGTAACTTGGAGCGAGGTGCCGACTCCCACCTGGATTAGGCTCCCCGCCCTCCCACAGGAACTGGGAGGCAGAGGTGCCATCTTCCCTGACGATTATGTTTCAGAGAGACGGTTCCCAGGTCTGCGGGAAAGATATTCCTGGCTCCTAAAGCTGGCGCGAGAGAGGCTTATTTAACTTTTAAAAAGATTTACATACATTTCAAAGAAACAGAGAAAGAACCTACAATTAGAAGTTTTCTAAAGTAAATGCTCCAAGAAAAGAGTGGGGGCGGGGAGGAGGGAAGAAGTCTCTTTCTTTATTTTCAACAGGGAGAATTAAGCCTCTTATATTTTTAATTTGTGTTTTCCCTTACATGACGCAAGTGTCTGTATTTGTCCAAATTATCAAACTGCATGCTTAAAAATGTATGCATCTTAGCCTATTAACATTAAACCTAAAACCTGAAACCTAAAAAAAAGGTGATTTAAAACATGCCCCAAATCCTCTGGAACGCTTCTGCAGACAAAAGTCTACAACAAGTATTGGCGAGGATGCGGAGAAAAGCAACCCTTACACACTGTTGGTGGGAATGTAAATTGGTACAGCCATTGTGGAAACAGTATGGAGGTCCCTCAAAAAATTAAAAATAGAATTACCATATGATCCAGCAATCCCATTACTAAGTATATATCCAAAGGAAATGGAATCAGTATGTTGAAGAGATATCTGCATTTTCATGTTTATTACAGCACTACTTGCAATAGCCAAGATATGGAATCAACCTCAGTTTCCATCAATGGATGAATGGATAAAGAAAATGGGATGTGTGTGTGTGTGTGTGTGTGTGTGTGTGTGTGTATGCAATGAAATACCATTCCGCTATAAAAACGAATGAAATCCAAATGTCAGTACCCATTTCAAAATTCGCAAATATTAAAAGGAAATGCAGGTCAATCATTAGGCACAGAGTAGGCTTTGCATGGGTAATGATATTGTTGGTTTCATTAATTCTATGGTCTTTAGCAGAATCTCTTAACCAGCATGCGGGGCTAGGAGGACCCAGGGCCATGGGCCAATGGGAGGTGAGTCATAACCAAGAACACCTGTGTCTCACTAGCCAATTCTGAATTGTAGGATGTCTCAGTTCCTAAAATGAATCGAGATGCTCTCATGTTACTTTTGTAAGACTCTGATCATTTCTGGCCCTGCACACACCACCACAATCTGTCGAACTGAACTCTTCAGGAAAGGGTGGTTTGTTCTCATCCTAGCCATCTGAATCAGAGGCCCCATGAATTAACCTGGCATTGTCTCAGGAGAAGCAGGGATGATTTATAAAGACAGCTGCAACATAACTGTCTCCATGACCCGACATGTCTCACACCTCTTTTCATTTGTCAAACAAATTAATCTGGATATGTCATTTCAACACAACAGCTACATTCACTCAGAGGGCCGAGGATAGGCGAGAAGAAAGACTTGTCCATTTTCCAGCCTTGACAAGTCTCACTCCATCCTAGGTTTCCCTCAGTCTTTTACTGTTCTGTGATTGTTAAAGGATGCCTATTGTCTTGTAACCCCTTAAAATTTAAAAGGGTGGGATGGTGATGTCCATTCCTGAAAAAAATCATAGATGACAGTGAGCATAAACAAAAGCTTCTATGCTTCCCTTTTGATCCCCCATCAGTTCATACTAAGCCTGCCTTAGGTAGGTAAAAGATAATCCTTGCACTATGGTACGGTTGAAAACTGAATGTGGCTTGTTAATATCTTACATGGTCTGTGTAGTGGGGGTTTTAATTTTGTCTTTTTGTTTCTTACTTAAAAAATAGAGAAAAGTCACAGTGTCTATGTGCCCAACAATCAAAAACAAAAAGAATCAACTCCTGGCTGGGTGCGGTGGCTCACGCCTGTGATCCTAGCACTCTGGGAGGCCGAGGATCACTTGAGCTCAGGAGTTTGAGACCAGCCTGAGCAAGAGCGAGACCCTATGTCTACTAAAAATAGAAAAAATTAGCCCAGCTAATAAAAATAGGAAAAAAATTAGCCAGGCATGTTGGCACGTGCCGGTAGTCCCAGCTACTCGGAGGCTGAGGCAGGAGGATCGCTTGAGCCTGGGAATTTGAGGTTGCTATGAGTTAGGCTGAGGCCACGGCACTCTAGCCCGGGCAACAGAGCAAGACTCTGTCTCAAAAACAAAAAAAAAAAAAAGAATCGACTCCTAATATTTTCATCATACATCATACTTATAACCATATTTTTAAAAAATAGAGTTTAAATGTTTATTTGCCAATATTTAAAAATGTGAGACTTTTGCATAAAAAGTGAGGTTTTTACATAAAATTATGGATTGGAAAATGGTAAAAGCCTAGCAAAAACCAGGCTTGTTTTCCTATGTGGTAACATTGACCTGAAACTGACCTACCTGCGCCCATTCAACAGGGTATGAACTCCCCAGTTTGCCACAGTCTCCACTAATCTCTATTACTTCTCACGCACAAGCTTGGCTGTCTGTTTTACCCTTGCAGACAGGTGGGTTTCTGCCTGTTTGTTTGTTTGTTTTCTGTGATCATCATCATGTATTTGTGGTGAGAACATTTAAAATTCACTCTCAGCAATTTTGAAATATGTGATACATTATTGTTAACTATAGTCACTTCACTGTGCGATAGATGGCCAGAACTTATTCCTCCTGTCTAACGACACTTTGTACTCTTTGACCAACCATCCTCCCCTGCCCCCACCTCTGGTAACCACTATTCTACTTGCTGCTTCTAAGAGTTCGAATTTTTAGATTGCACATGTAAGTGAGATCATGAGATATTTCTCTTTCTGTGCCTGGCTTATTTCACTTAGCATAATGTCCTTCTAGATTCATCCATGTCATCACAAATGACAGAATTTCATTCTTTTTAGAGGATGAATAGTATTCCATTTTGTGTGTGTGTGTGTGTGTGTGTGTGTGTGTCTCACATTTAAAAATATCCATTCATCTGTTAAAGGACACTTAAGTTGTTTCCAAATCTTGGCTATTATGAGCAATGCTGCAGTGGAAATGGACAAGGGAGAGCACATATTTCTTCAATATTCTGATCTTGATTCCTTTGAATAGTTACCTAGAATTCTTGGAATGGATATAATCCTCCCTCCCTCCCTCTCTTTCTTCCACTCTTTTCTTTCCTTCTATATCTGCTTCCAATTAGCACCATGTATTGAGTGTTCACCATGTATTGAGTGCCTGAGTGGGCCAGGCACTGTGCATGGCTCTCTGCATCATGGTTCATTTACTTTTTAACCACGACAGTGCCAGTTAGTCATCATCATTCCAGTTTTATAAGTAGAAAAGCTGAAGCTTATCAATGTTATCCAGTGTATGCAATGCCACACTCCTGGAAGGTGAGTAACAGAATTAGATTCCACTTTGTCCTAAGCCCAGGCTGGTCCATCAAGCTCGCTAATAAGGCAGCACACTGATCCAGCCTGCATTGGGTTAACACAGGGCTGCCCCTCGGCTCACTGCCTGGTGTTTGAGTGATGGTGTTTTACCTATGGATCTGCTAAAAATGATCCTGTCTAATCTCCCGGAGCAGAGAGAGGCTGGGTGTTATTATTTCTATATTCTCAGCACCCAGCACTTTATAAATATATGTGAAATGAATCCTACTGGAGTACCCTTAGGACTCATTCCTCATGCCCTTATAAGCCTCTTGATTTTTTTTCTGTGTGTGCATAAAGTCTAAAGCTTCCTGCTCAACAAAGTGCATGGCGGCTTCTGAAAGTTTTTAAACTCCTTTGCATCCAGTACCAAGAAGACCAAAGAGAGGCAAAGACTTGTGATCAGTGTGATCTTAGGAACAGACAATGACAACCATATCTCATGAATGACAGCGCTTTCTTTTCCTGAAAATGAAAGAGTCAAGTGTATTGGCTTTTATGAACACACACACAGAACCCTTATACCTAGGGAGCGCATAGCAGTTAGCGATGGGTGAGACAATTTTACAAGTGCTTTTAATTTCCCTTCTTGGTTTCTCTTTACATTTACAGGAAAGATGGTGAAGCTCGTGGATTCAGGTAGATTGTACCCGTGCCTGACAAAAAGCAGTTGTAATGAGGCGAGTCCAGGTTTAGATTCGAGCTCGGTCACTTCCTAGGGGTGTAACACTTGGAAAGTTACCTAATCTTTCTGAGTCTCAGTTTTCTCATATGGAATATGGGGACAATTCATATGTTAAATTGTTGCCATCAGGGTTTGACATAATGAATGTAATTTGCTTAGCAGGTGGTCTGGCATTAATTATTGATAGTACTATTATTTCTTAATAAATATATATTTATATGAAATATACATATCTGTATCTGTTTATAATATTCTCTTGGCTAAGCTTTCCAGTATTTTCTCTCCACTTAGTAGAAGTTTCTGTAGAGAGATAGTGTCTGTCTTTCCCTAGGTATTAAAGCCAGGTTTTCTTTTCCTCAATGCAATCCTCCTGGTAGCACATTCTGATGCGTCATGCAGGGAGATGACAAACAAGCAAATATTTAGATTGCATAATGTCGAGAGCTGACGGTGCTATGGAAGAAAGATGGAGGTGTAGGGATAAGAAGACAGAGGTGGTATTCAGATAGAGTGATTGGGGAAGGCTTCTCAGAGGAGGTGGCATCTTAGCGGAGACGTGGGGAAGAGAGGGAGCAAACCATGTGAACATGTGTGTTCCGGGCCGGTGGAATAGCAAACGCAGGGTGGGTTCCAGAAATGTCCAAGAGGCAAGGTGGCAGGAGCACAGTGAGTCATGGATGATGTCAGAAAGGTTGGCAGGGGCCAGATCAGTGGTAGGATGTGGTGAGGACTTAATCCACACGTGGGGAGGGGCTGGCGGAGGGCTCTGGGCAGGGAGGAATGCGATTTGACTTTTCTTGTGTAAGGTGCTAGATGGAGGGCAGGTGGGGGGAGCAGGGCAGAAACACAGAGTCCACAGTGGGCCAGGTAAAAGGTGATCATGGCTTACACTACAGCATCGTGGTGGTGGCAGCGGTTAGGTTGGGGATGTGGTTTTTGTTGTTTTGTGTGAATGTGTGTGTGCGTGTGAGAGAGAGAGAAATAGGAAGAAATATTTATGGAGTGGTTCTCTGTTGCTGCTGCTGCTGCTTGTGATGGAGTGTGTGTGTGTGTGTGTGTGCGCGTATGAAAGTGAGAAACATGGCTGGACTTGGAATCATGTCATAGGAGCAGGTAGCAACCGTTCCGCCAGGGCGAGGGTCAGCCTAGGCAGCTCTGATATTCATGAATCCAGACAAATGAAGAAACTCATCACGCCGCATCCTCCCCACAACGCAATATAAATGCGGCAAATGGATAAGCTGCTGCCTCTTGTGTTTCTGCTCCATGTGAGGACCATTACGGCTGGAAACACCTTGGAGAAAGTTATCCAGTCTCTAAGTTTGCTAATTCCGTTTCTAAAATAGCTCTAAAATCTTAGCTTGCTCATGGCGGGGATAATTAAAACTAATGAAGTGAACTTAGGGGTGTGCACGAGAGACTGCGCCCAGAGAATCTGATGGTGATTACACACAGGCTGCGGCTTCTCGGAAGGTAATCGCTGAACGACTCGTCTTCGTTTGTATTCACGGGGATAGGGAGCCCTTCCGGAGACGCTGGTAAACATTTCAGAGGAGCCACCCCACGGTACGGAATTTAGAATTCTTCATGACACTTCAGGAGTTCTAGGGTTTTACCCGCTGGTTACAAATGACTAAGCATGAGGCATTATATGCCAGGGATGAGAAGCAAGAGGGAGGAGCAGCAAGAGGGAGGGAGGAAGAAGGAAAGAAAGAAAGGCACTATTTGTGTATTTATGGTATCAATATTTATTGAGCACCTATTTTGTGCTAGACCCTGACATGTGCCACATTGTGTCCCAGGTACTGAAGACACATAAACAAGAGAGACCAAACATGCACTTCTCACTACACTTGCAGCCTAGTTGGGAGAAACAAAACCAGGAAAAATGTTAGTTGGTGACCTGTGTTGAGCAAAAATAAAAATAGTTGGGTCAGAGGGAGACTGGGCGTCAGGAACGCTGGCTCAGAGGTTGCGAGTGAGCGAGGAGGGCAGGTGGCTGATGCAGGGTGAGTAAGTTTTGCTTTCGAAGTTCTCTTGGATACCGCGTGAGGAATATGTTGTAGAGGGCAGGAATGAGGCGAGGAGGCTGGCAAGGAGGCTACAGCAGCCATCTGGGTGGTGCCTTGGGCTAGGGTGTCAGTCAAGGAGACGTGAGTAGAGTCAGTCACTGGTTTGAAGGAGGAATTGCTGTGTTTGGCTGATGTTTAGCTTTGTGAGTTTTTGGCTCGAGCAGCTAAGAGATGACGGTGCCGTGCACCAGGATGGGGAAGAGCTGGGGGAGGAGAAGTGGGAGGAGTGGCAAGAATCCCTGTCGGGCTTGGCTGTCTTAACACCAAGATGCCGATTAGACATTCGAGTGGAGATGTTGAAAGAGAGGATGGTGGTGACACAGAGCAATAGAGATGAAGGGAGGTGACAGCATAGAGATGCTAAGGTCCCTCCAGTCCTCATGGCGCTGGGGACTCTTTTCTTCTTGTCTTCACACTGTCTGACCCAGGGTAGAGGCTCAAGCTGTGCCCTCAAATGCTCTGTCCTTATTGTCCTCAAAAAACTTTGGTTCCCTCCTATTGAACTCTAGTCCAAAGCATGACTTTGGCATCATACAGATCTGGGTTCAAGTCACAGGGTCACCACTTACTAGATGTGGGATCTTGGGCCAGGAATGCAACCTATCCGAGCTGTATTTTTCTTCATCTTTAAAACGGCAATAATGAGAAGACCTATCTCATGGGGTTGTTGAGATAGTAATAGCTAGCTTTTATGGAGCATTTATCACATTATATATGTTATTGGATTTAATCTTTAACACAGCCCTAAGAGGGAGAGACTACTGTTGCTCCCATTCTACAGATGAGGAAACCAAGGTTCAGAGAGGTTGCTGGACGGGTCCAAAACTCTACATCTAGAAGCTGAGAGAGAGGAAGTGACTTCTCCAAGTTTATATCACTAGGCAGCGCCCAGCATGATATTCTAACTGGGGCAGCTTGTCTCCAGGGCCTGAACTCCATTTCTTCCTTTTAGCACAGTGAGTAAGGGCATGAAAAACAAGAGCTGCTTGTTTTCTATTGTTCTTGTTCTTATTACCGTGTCCTATTGTAATATCTATTTACCAGTTTGTTTTCACATCAAGCTCATGAATTCCTCAAGGGCAGGGACTGTAACTTGTTCACAGCGGTGTCACCCCTGCCCAGCAGGGGCACAGCACTCAGTGGGTGTGCGGTGGATGTTGCTTAAACGGAGAACACAAATGCAGGACAGCCTGCTGGAATTCCCCCACACAATCCTCCCGATGAATTTCTTTATTGCAATCCTTCCCGTAAAGTGCACTTTCTCTGTGCTCCAGAGAAGCCTCCCTCTTTTCCCAAATGGAACCAGCCTCACCAGGCCACAGGAAATGAGGTAGAGCTTCACCCTCGGTGGAGAGGGTGTCTCATCAAAACAGGAATTAAAGCAATAAGTTGTATCTGGCATCAGCCAAGTGCCCACACAAGTGCTAAACATAGCATAAGGGAGGGGAAGGCTCTATGAGGCAGAACAGGAAACTTCTTCTAATTCATTCTGTTTCCAGCATGTGAGACACTGAGTGTGTCGTGGGCAGGACAATTAAATTGAAATACGGCCCAGCTAAGCACAAGAGCTGTTCAAATGGGAAGGTCAGGAAATCCAACAGCCAACTTTTTGGGGAGGTAGGCGGAATGAAGTCCTTAAGGTATGGTCTAATTATCTAGGCTGGGTCAATTTCAGAGCTGGGGGTTGGCCTAACACCCTCCTCCCACCTAGTCCCCAGGCTCTAGTAAGATGGTTATTTAATAGTAAGAGAAATAGGAACAGTTTATAATAGCTCTGCACTCAGTACATGCCTCTGAGACTGCACAACCATGAAACATGTGTGTCGCACCCCATGTCTTGGGATGTTAATGCCCATGAGGATTGTGCTCGTGTGGGGGTTGCAGGGCAGCGGGTGGTGACGCTGTGGCTGTCCCCCTTTTCCATGTCTCCTGAGGTCCCTCAAGCGCTTCCATGAGGAGGCTACTCCTGATATTAGGGACACGGGAACACAGAGCTGGGGAGGGGGCGTCAGGCTTGGAAGATGCACTCACTCTTTAGAACGTAAGGGCTAATCGTCCCTGGGGGTCATTTGGGGAGACTCAGCCACCTGGTCCTCACCATACTCTTGGGGCATCGTCCGTGGGTATGAATCTCAAACTCCTGGGTTGGCGTCTTGCCTCTCTGCCTGCAGGGACGGGCTGTGGGAGGGAGAGATTGAGTGGGGACAATCTCGGATGATGTCTGGGTGGACACCAAGTCCGTGGGGCCTGGATTCCAGATTTGCCCCATTCCTGCCTATCCTCCCCGCCCCGACCCCCGACTTCACTCCACCAACACCACTGACTTAAACACCATTTTCCGATATTGTAGAATTTTAGAATTTCCAGGGGCTTTAGAATCTGGTTCAAGTTCCTACCCAGAACAGGAATCTTCTGACTATAACCCCAAACGGTGGGCATTCTTCTTCTTCTTGATGACTTCTAAGGCAGGGATTCTCAACCAGAGGTGACTTTGCCCTTCGGGAGAGATGTGGCCATATATGGAGACATTTTTGGTTGCCAATGGCATCTAGTAGGTAAAGACCAAGGATTCTGCTAAACAATACAGGTTGCACAGGGCAACCCACCTCCCACCCCTGTCCCCAGCAAAGAATTATCCAGCCCCAAGTGTCAGTAGTGACAAAGTTGAGAAACACTGCTTTAGGGGCAGAGAGCTCATCACCTAGTCCCAGCACCACGAGCCGTCTCCTTTTCTTTCAGGTAATTGCAGTTAGTATAAGAAAGGTGGATGTATGAGAGGCAAGTGGCTTCGATACAAACTTATATGGAGAAAGTCAAGACAGCACAACTCTGGGTATTGGCAATGGGATTGAAGAAATTCCTACCAATGATAGCAAAATGGTTGGAGCAGATTGCCGAAAGTTATTTTCAGTGCAAGTACCCAGGTTTCGCTGAATCTCTGGGACCACAGTTGGAAATATGGTGGACATTACAATAAAAAAGCAGACCCAGAGAAATGCAGCCTCTCCCTGAGAATGCACAGTGAGAGAAATACAAAATGAAATGACATATATATCATCGAGAACCAGGGTATTGACGTGGGGAGTAGCGAGCAAGAGAGCAAATGGGAATGAGTTGTATGGTCATCATAATTACTGACTTATTCTGTGTTGACCGTCCCTGGCATCCTTTCATTCTCTCTCAGATGCTGTCCTTATGGTTGCATTCAGGTGACGGTAAAAATTTATTAGTAGCAGGATGAGATTTCCCCCTCCATTCCTGGTGGGGAGGTCGTCTTCAGTAACACGGAATAAACAGACTGAGGTTTCATTAGCATAACAGTGACAACTCTATTAGGCTCAGAGAGAATGTCAGTATGAAAAAGAAAACGGTGTGTTCTGAAAAATACTATGCTATAAGTTACCTTTACTTTTAAAAAAGAAAAGGTTGTTTGCTTATATTTATAGATCAGTGGCCTCTGAACTCCCTTGGTTGTGCACCCCATAAAAAATAAACAAGCCACCCAGTTTGTGGCATTTTGTTACGGCAGCCCTAGCAAACTAATACAGCCCCCTTCACTTGTAGCAATGATACTAGGAGCTAATATCGATCTGCAAATGAGTTTCTCACTTAATCTCTGTAAATTGTGTGACATAGATGCAATTATTAGCTTCATCTTATTGTGAAGAAACAGGCTAATAGAAGTTAAGGTGGAGCTAGGGCTGTTGGCATTCCAAGGCCATGCTCTTAATACTGGGGTTGCTGGACTAATAACTGGGAGTGGCAGGAATGTTCAGAATAGGCAGACGATGCCACCGTGTCACTTCCTGTAAAACAGGAAAGAGCAATGGCGGGAAGCCAGATTCAGTGGCAGGCGTCTGAGCCATCAATCTCATCCCTGCCTCCTTTTGAATCTTTAGTCAATTCGGGAGATATTTTTTAGCTCCTACAGTATACCAGGCACGTTCTGTGGATGGGGACTCCGGCAGTGACCACAACAGATGTGGCCAACCTCATCCTTGTGGAGCTCATGGTCTAGGTGGGGCATTCTCCAAGTCCCCACCTACCTTCTTTCTTCCAAATGGGGAAAGGAAATGAGACAGCAGGGCTGCTTCGAGTGTTTTTCTTTTTTCTGTTTCCGTCTTCTGACAGCCGTACTTCACGTCTGACAGGAGAGATGATTCTTCTCGACAGTGATACATGTGTGCGTTTTGACTGTTTGTGAAGTTCCCTAATTAATTCTTTATAGACTCCTATTGGCAACTGAATTTGTGTTTTGCGATAAAAGTGAGAGTTCAGATGAATTACTGTCGAACGTTCTGCTCCCTTTGGAGAGCTCACACTCTGTGTTCTGTGCTGTTAATCTCCTTGCCTACCGACCGGTGCCGTTTGTCTTGCAGTGACGCACGGCGGGTGGTTACCAGGGCATAAGACAACAGTGACAGCGTTGGCCCTGTCGTCACGGAAGCCCCAGGCCATCTCCTGAGCAACCTGGCGAGGGCTCCCGAACCATGGATGCCCAAACCTTGGCACCACGAGGGTTACTGTTTAATTCTTTTTGCTGTGAGTGGCTTGACATCTCTACCTGACCAAGAGCTTGATGTGGCTAAATAAATTTAGGAAAGGAGCAGCAGTGAATCTTGTCCAAAGAGAGAGGAAGAGAGAGAGGGAGGGAGGGAGGAAATGAGAGAGAAAGAGAAGGAGGGAGGGAGAGAGGAGAAGAGAGAGAGAGAGAGAGTCAGAAATGCAGAGAAAGGAAGAGAATGCCCCTGACACAGGCACAGAGAGATGCAGAGATGAAAGGTGACAGGAGAAATAGATAATAACAGTCAATATCTATTATGTGCATGCTCTGCGCCAGGTATCGCGAGGTGCTCTGGCTGCATTATTTCATTTGCTCTTCGTGATGACTCTATGATGTAAATATTGTTATTTTCCTTACTTCTAAAGTATGAAAACGAGCTCAAAGAGACTAAATAAATTATCCCAGTGCACACAGTTCATAAAGTGCGGAGCCAGTCTGCAAATTCAGGTGGACGAATTTAGAGGATACACTTTAATTACTATGGTCGAGAGACAAAGAGTATGAAAAGCATAAGAAAGAGATTGAGAGGATTCACACGTGCGCATAAATATACACACACACGCCAGTGGGGAGGGGAGATGGTTTAAAGAAAGACACAGAGTGTGAGACATGAGAGAGTCTGAGAAAAACAAAGGGAGATTTAAAGAAATGTGTAGAAAGAGACTGAGATAGTTGACACATGCACACAGAGAAAAACAGAGGGAGATGCAGAGAGAGAGAGAAGACTTCTGCAAAGAAAACACTGTCCCTTCATGTAAGACCAAAACACTGAAATATCTGGGAAAAACAACAGCGTAGCTTGTGCGATGTTCATGCGCCAGGCGTTTTTGTTTAGTTCACATCCTCACTGTAGAAACACTGAAACAGATGGAGCCACATTCACCCGGACGCACAGTCTTTGGAGGTGCAGGTCTCCGAATGCAGAGCTCTGACCCCACAGCATGTGTTTTGTTCCCAGTGGTCCTCAGAGTGTGGAGAGGGCAGCACGACATTTTGCAGGGGTGTGTGATGGGTGAGGGAGGGAAGGAGAAATGGAAGAGTCGAGGGTGTCTGAATTCCTTAAAAGGCCCTTACAGAGGCCAAGCTGAGTTGCACATTTTCTGGGCCTTCCTGGAAGCTAGTAGCCAGACAGCTCAGGGGAGCATTGACTGCCCAGGAGCCAAGACCATACACTGTTGTATGCATGGCATCTCCTCTACTCTTTACAACAGGCCTATATCTTTGGGGTAACACCCTTATAAGAGAACTAGGGCGCAGAGAGAGTAACCAACTAACCCAAGTCCACACAGCTTATTTGTCAAGAGCCCTTGACCCTGGGACTACACTGAAGGCCAAGAATAGGGCCAGTGCTCAGAGTACACAGACCCTAGCGGAGCAGCAGCAGCCCTCCCAAGTATCCTACATGGCCCTCTTTGTAAGGGCCACTCTGGGGGGCAGGGGCATCTATCACATGAACAGGCCAGATGCCCAGGAAAACAAATCTAAATTAGCCAGGACACAAACACTAGGAGACTTCTATTTCCTCACCAGATACAACCGAATAAGGCTGGTACCACCGTGAGTCTTGTTCACCATCGTCCTTGACGCCAAATGCAATAGATTAGGCATTTGCCAGGCACTTTCTAGTTTAATCCTGTTATGCTGAGTCCATAATGCTGTGGCTCAGAGAAGCTCAAGAATCCATCTACTGTGTGTATTTGACATTGATTTGAGCTGTAATCAACCAAAAGACCCTATCATAGATCAACACGGGGTTTGGAAGTGCAACCACAAGAATATCGGCAACAACAACGCGTGAGTCCCAAGAGCATAGCACTAAGCTGCATTAATAGATGTGAGTATATGAGGGAGGAAAGGTGGAGAAGTTAAGAGCTTGGACTGTGGAGTAGGACAGATCTGTTTTTGGGCTTATTGAACGCTGCCACTTACTGGCTGTGATCTTAGGCAAATGACCAAACTTCTCTGAAATGCAATTGCATGTCAAACCTTGTACTTTTATCATCACACAAAACACAGAAGCTACTCAAAGCACTGTCCTGCTCTTTTTTTTTTTAATTTGAATTTTTAAAAAATTTCAGAGTATTACAGGGGTACAAATGTTTTGGTGACGTGAATTGCTTTTGCACAGTTTGAGTCAAAGTTATAAGTGTGTGCATCACCCAGACAGTGTGCATCATACCTGTTAGGTGTGATTTTACCCAACCCCTCCCCCCCCACCTACTTGATTTCCATTGAGTTTTACTTCTGTATGTGTACACGAGTGTTGATCGATTAGTTCTGATTTAATAGTGAGTACACGTGGTGCTTGTTTTTCCAGTTTTGCAATACTTAGGAGAATGGTCTCTAGTTCCATCCAGGTTGTTACAGAAGGTATTAGTTCACCATTTTTTTATGGCTGAGTAGTACTCCATGGTATATACACACCACATTTTATTAATCTACTACAGGTAATTATCTATTTACCTATGTTGAAGAGGACTACATCAGGACTGTCCCCAAAGGTTATGAAAATGGACAAGGGAGAGTGTGGTCAGGAAGGGCTTTCGGGAGGAGGCAAGATGTGAGCTGTAATCATCCTCACTGTCATCATCGTCACCTTTTGAATGTTAATAATGGGCCAGCATGACACTAGAGGATCCACATATCCTTCTTTTATTTTTCAGAGCCACCCGGAATTATTTGTCTCATGGTATACAAGCAGAGCCTGCAGCTAGCTCCAAGATGTAAGGTGAGTTGCTCAAGGTCACAAAGTGGGAAAAGAGCTGAGATTCAAGTTCATGTCCATCTGACTGCAAAGTTCAGGCAGACCTCAGAAATCATTTATTGCTTTGCTCTGTAGCTGAATTTCTAAAATATTGTTTGTAGGTCTTTTCCCTTTAAAATTGAATTGCACTTTATCGTTGGCTTCTGTTACAACTTCAGAGATCATTCGTCTTCGTCACTGACACCTTCAATTGGCACAAGCTTTTCCAACCTCAGTTTACATTATTTGTGGTCACAGTGTTCTTTCAGTCTTTCTGCCAAGCAGCTGAGAGTGTATAAACACATGCTTAAGTGCACCCAGGGATCTTGCTGCTAGATTTTTTTTCCTTCAGTAGAGTGACGATTTCCATTGTTCTGGGAGTACCTGAATTATCAGAAGAGTATGTCTATCCATCGAAGCTGCATTTAATTGACATCAACATGCTGCTACTGCTCCACTGAAGAACATTTTCCTGATTTCAGTAACAAAAGACTTCCGTGGAGAGGTCCCTCTGCATTAGCTAACAAGATTCTTTTGCTTTTCAATAACAATTCTCAACTTGAGTCAGCTTTGGTGAGAAGCAATTTGTTGGCAGGATAGTACTGGAAGGATGCTGCATCTCAGAGAATCCAAAGAAATGTTGAACAACCAGTCTTAAGAAAAGGGGTGGGGGAATGGGCTGCTCCAGGGACATAAGGAAAAGGAGTTTATGGCTCTTTCATCTTGAATTCTGCAACTAAATCCCTAAAGGTGGATTAGGTACACTTCTCTGAATCCACCATCATTTCATACTTACCCCCGGGCATATGTCGGAGCCTGACTTACCCCAGTTCACAAAAAGAAATTATTAAATTTTCAGGAGCTTTGTAAATTAGTTGTTACATGATTGGTAACTTCAAATCCACCATAGTGGAAGTATTAATATTTACACCAAGGGAATTGGCAACTGCTACAGATTAGGGCTCTATTTTTTCTTTCTTGGAGAGGTGGTTTACCAGCATACCTCCATCGTAAAATATCCATGCATTAACTGTCCAAAGTCACGTTTAAGAATATGAACTTTGAATCAGACTCTGTGGGTTTGATGTCTAGCCCCACTACTTCCTTGCTTTGTGATCTTGCCAGTTTCTTAGCCTGTCTGAACCTCAGATTCTTCACCTGTAAGGGAAGGATAATAATTCTACAAAGAAATAGAGTTTGTTGTGAGGATGAGTTAATCCCTAGTGTCTGGCCCATGGAACGTACTCTACACATGTTAGCTGTTTTCCACACTGGCTTGCAATTGTCCATCTATTTGTTTACTATTTCTGGGACCTCAGTACCCTGAATGGTTCTTGGCAATAGTAAGCACTAAAGTCTTAATGAAGGAAAGAAGGAAAGAAGGAAGAGAAGAAGAGAGGGAAGAAGGAGAGTTGACTACGGGAAATATGCCAGTTATGGCTCACTGGAATGTCCTCAGCATCTAGAGCTGTACCTGACACGTGGTTGGTGCTCAGTGAGTATTTTTTGAATGAATTAATGATGCATAAATTCTAAGTTCTCTTTTGGACCACTTTGTTATGTTCTCCTCACTAACGTCAGTCTGACATCTTCCTCTCATGTAAATTTCATTCACTATTCATGTTTCCACTCTTTAAATAGCAGGGATCAGTTCATTTCCTGCCTTTACATGATAATGCTTTAAATATTTGAAATCTCTGTCTGTGATCTCATTTCTCTGGGATTAGATTTCCAAAGGGTCAACGTAGGGAGGTGTGTGATGGTTAATTTTATGTATCAGCTGACTGTGCTGGGAGACGCCCAGAGAGCTGGTGGAAAAGCTACTTCTGGGCGTGTCAGAGAGGGTGTTTCTGGAAGAGATTGGCATTGGAATCAGGAGACTCAGTGAAGGAGATCTGCCCTCACCAATGTGGTGGGCATCAGCCAGTCTGTTGCGGGCCTGAATAGAGCAAAAAGACGTAGGAAGGGCAAACTCTCTTCCTGAGCTGGAACTTCCGTCTTCTCCTGCCCTTGGACGTTGGAACTCCTGCTTCTTGGGTCTGCAGACTCTGAGACTTACACCAGCAGCCCCTCTGGGTCTCAGGCCTTTGGACTGGGACTGAATTAGACCACAGGCTTTTCTGGTTTTCTAACTTGCATATGGAAGACGGTGGGACTTCTTCGTCTCCATACTTGTGTGAGACAATTCCCATAAAATAAATCTCCTCTTATAAATCTCTATACATGCTGTTGGTTCTGATTCCCTGGAGAAGCCTGACTAATACAAGGGGAAAGGAAGAGTCCTTCCGGGTCAGACTTAGTGATGGAGTCCTCATGGCCCCATAGACCTGAGCTTCCAATCTCACATCTCTGGATACAAAACTCTTATATTTTGCCACGTGGGTCATTTTCCCTGAGGCCCACTCATGGGGCCAGGGTGAAGGAACCTATAGAGGTTTCTTATCTCAGCTGCTCTCTGTGCCTGGAACCAGGCACTCAACCACCCCATCCTCTGTGTCCCAGCATGAAGACCTCAGGGGTAGCTCTTGGCAAAGCTCAGTGTGGGAGATTTCACATAAATGAATGGATTAGAAGCCAGAAAAGATGTGAGTAAGATAATAAATGTGATGGCTAATGGGGAGGAAGCTTGTCCTCTCCCAGATATGCCAGTACTTTTCCTTTCGATGGAGTAATCTCCCCAGAGCCCCCTAGAAACTTGGAAAAGACCAAGACGAAGCTGTTTCATAATACCCTGGGGAGCTTTAATACTCTCACTGAGTCTCTGGAGAGAGCCACATCATGTCTCAAATGTGTTTTAAAGGAGAACATCTTGAGTCAGGCTTCCATGGATTTAGAAGCCACTCTCTATGCAGGCACAATATGGGGAGAGTTTGGGGTCATCTTCAGCAGAATCATATCTTCTTTATGTCATCCATGGTGCACAGCACCTAATGGTTTCTATCCTTCTGGGGCCAGGAGAAGCACCTAGCTTTTGAAGCTTCCATTTTTAACAAACTTTTATAGACCAGGAAGCAAACTAGGTCCTTATCAAGGCTATAAAATGCTACAGAAAAAAAAAAGGATACTGAATATTATTAGGGACATTCTAAAACCAGTAGAATGGGACAAAAGGAAAGTCTGTAGACCTCTAGGTCTTGAAACTGGAGTCTCTTTTTAATTTAAAAGACTCTAATCCCTCATTAGAAAATTAGTTGATTTTCTAATCCCTAGTGGAGAGTACTTGTCTCTAGCTGGGCTAGGAGCCTCCACTCCTATATTTTTTCCTAATTACAGGAGCCCTATAAGGTTAATATTACTGTCTTCATCTTACAGATCAGGAAACTGAGGCACAGAGTGTTTAAATTTTCAAGGACATAGAGCTGGTATATGGCAAAATGTGGACCGAGGCTTGGCTGTTGGACTCCATGATCCACTTTCTTTCCCCTCTTTCTGCTTCTCTATAATTTATACATGAACCATGTTCGGGAGAATTCTTTGACTTCTTCATTAAAGACCTAGTGGCAGAATCTACAGAAAAAAAGAATGACGTACCTTCTACATTCAGAATATTAAACTCCTGTGAATCCTCTTGGTGCTTGTGGCTTATTTATTTTCTTCTTCTTCTTTTTTTTTTTTTTAGAAGTGAAGGGGATTGTTGGTGAGATTTGGGAAACCAAGAATGGTGGCCATCGTGCAAAGCTAAGCACATTTATTACCCTTATGGGAAAACGGCCGTGTTCTGGTGTTAAGCCCTGTGCTTTCCAGAAATGTTTCCAGGGAGGCCCCCTTCACTTCCAGAATGCAACCTGGACGCACAGAAAGCTGCTTGGGACATGTTTCCACCCGACACTTGGAGGTGGCAAAACCGTTGTGCACATTCACTTGAGTGTCTGACGGAGCTTTGGGGTGCACCGGAGTGGAAGGAAACCGCCTAACAAGGGCAATGATGGAGTCACTCATCCTTGCCTTCTGGATGGGGAATGGCAGGAGAGAAGAGAGGAGGGAAGCCTCTGCCTGCTCAGGAGCAGGGCGAGCACACAGTTAATGCTCATTAAGTTAACTAAGCGTAGAACTTCTATACTAATTACATAAGGGCTGCATGTCTTACACATGGCCCAGTGAGATGGATCCCCAGTGCTGCCTTTGCTGGCCTGGAGCAACATTGGCTAATTGGAGCACATCTTACAGTGCATCTCTGGAGGGGAAATCGTCTGCAAGCCCTACGTGGGCCCAGACTCTCTAGCCTGCTGCTAATATTTATTCTGGAGTTGTTTGCTAGAAACAATCAGCCTAAGGAGAGAGGTTTTTGTTTTTTCTTCCCAAATGAGAACTTGTGGGCAATTAGTGAGGCTACAAAGCTAATGTCAGCCTGGACTAATTTTCGGGACATTGTATCTAGAGTTTACTGTGTGGGGTTATGTAAGCGCAGCTGTGGAATTCAAACCCAAACGTGGGTCTGTGTGTAGATGTCAATCAAACCTTAGGGATCAAAAATGAAACAGTCTTTACCTTAGCCAGTTCATCCACTGCTTTCAATATCTTGAGATTTCCTGGGATTTACTTATTTAATGATGCTTCTGCCTTGTCCAAAATGGACTAGAAGCCACTCTGCAATGCACGGGAAACTGCTTGTGTCAGCCCTCAAGAACCAACTGTTACGTTTCAGGAATGTTGTGAGTCAGTTTTTAAATCATCCTTAATTTCAAACCTGCCATGGCGAGAGTATTTACACCTTGGAACTGGAGGATGCTACGAATTAGGGCTTTTAAATTGTTCTTGGAGAGGTGGTTTACCAGCACATCCTGATTGTAGAATCATTCGTTAACTGTGCAGAGTTGTGCTTAAGAATATGAGTTTTGGAATCAGACTCCTGTGGATTTGATATCTAACTTTGGGGACAGCCAAAAGAAAAATGGGCTTTGGGGTTCACATCTAATGCTGTTGTTCAATAACCACATGATTTTAGGCAAATTATTTAACCTTTCCAAGCCTCCATTTCCTCAACTGCTAAGGGGGCATAAAGACCTCATAGGCTTGTCATGAGCTCAGAATGAAATAACTGCCCAGGGCTGCTTCTTAGTGGCAGCCGCAGTTCCTGGGTCTTGAAGCATCCCCAAAGAACACCTGGATCTTGAAAGGTGGCTGCTATGTTGAGAAGGATTCAGAGATCATACCCAAGGACACCAGGAACAGAGCGACAATTGATTAGCAATGTCTGTCACAGATGTGGGAGTGGGGAGTGAGAGAGGGGATGGTGCCCCAGGCGGCAGGACCAGCAAGAACAAAATCATGGCAATAATAACTAACATTTAATGAGCCCTCGTGATGTGCAAGGCATTATTCTAAATAATTTGTAATATATAATATTAACTTGATTAATCTTCCTAAGACTCCAATTAGGCAGTGGTTCTCAACTCAGGATGGTTTAGTGCCCCCAGCATATTTGGCAATGTCTGGGGACTTTTGTGATTGTCATGACTTGAGGGGGGACAGATAGTTGCTACTGGCATCTAATGGGTAGGCACCAGGGATGCTGCCAAACATCCTACAGTACATAGGACAGCCCCCCACAACAAAGAATTATCTGTCCCCAAATGTCAACAGTACTGAGGTTGAGAAACTCTGCAACAAAGTATGAAATACTATTATCGCCATTATATTGATGAGGAAACCGAGGCACAGAGAAGCTGAAGCACTTTCTCTGGGTTATTCAGGCAGCAAACTACTGATACTGGATCCAGACCCAAAGCTCAGGCTCTTACTCTGCAGCTACGTAGCTTTTTGCATTAAGAACGTGGCAGGGAGGAGGTAGGGGAAGAACAGGAATTCAGAGCAATTTCTGGGAAACACAAGGCAGGTTGCAGCTACACTAAGTTAATTTATTTTAGTTCACTTTGCTTTGGTTGTACTGAAAATGGGCTTTCCCTCCCCCTTTCCCTCCCCTAGGGTGGATGCTTCGAGCCCCTGCTGCGAGAGCTCAGTTCTCTCTCAAATTTCCTCTGGCATCAGGGCCCGCAAGTGTGATCTGCTCTGACGTGCCGCGGTTGCCCACTTTGCCTGGGAAAGTGAAGCTGAGAGTTGCTGCTGCTTCATGGGCTCAAAATCCCATCATCGCTCTTCCTAATAAGGAGGGCAGGGCCAGTGCCTGTCTGGTGCCATTTATTAAAAAGCAGCACTCATGAGTAGCTCCTAGTGGCCTCCAGTGATCCTCCTTGGTGCTGTGGCTGGGTAAGGCAGCTGGCACCTTCAGGAGTGGGAGGTGAGAGCCAGCCATCCCTCAAGGCTGCCAGGAAGCTCTGAGCCCTTGCTCTGCCCTGTGCTGCTGGCTGGGTGGGGATTTATGAACAGTTTGTTGTTTTTGATATGAATAGAGGAGGAGTAGGAGGAGGAGTGGGGTAGCTCTGTGGTGGTGAGCAAGCTTCTGCACCTCTCCGAGCCTCACCTCTCAACTGCTAGGTGAGGACACCACAGGTAGGGCTGTTGTGAGGATTACAACTTGTTGGATATAGAAGTGAACACAGATATTGCCAAGATCTGACACGGCAAACAGTTTCCTTTCTTATGAATGAAGCCAACTTCATTCTTTTCATAACAGCTGCTGTGTTGAGAAGGATTCAGAGATCAGGCCCGGGTTCATCAAGAAAGGGTTCCTGATTGACTAGTGATGTCTGTCATGGCCGTAGGCATGGAGAGAGGAGGCATGTGCACCTGCTGTTTCCTCCCTGTGCTCAGGTGTATAGTAAACAGTCAGTGGAAACCGTGTTGTTGTTGTTGCTGGCTATTTCAGTCACTATAAAGTCAAGGTAAGGGATATTTCTTTGTGTGAAGGAGGCTAGAAATCAGTGAAGGAAGAAAAGTGGCTGATTTCCTTTAAATTGGTGGTTTCCAGTCATCAAATGGCTGTGTTGTCAAGCTTTAACATGCTTTGACAGTGGGTGATTGGAAACCAAAGGATTGGCTACAATTGTCTTCCTGGCTGACACTTGTGCTTGCTGTGCAGACCGGGATAAGTGCAGATGCTGCAAATTGATGGAGGTCTGGTTTCTTCCTGGTGGAGGGAAAGGCTGGCTGAGGAATTGGTGAGGCCGGGTTCAGCTGAGCAACTGATCAAAGTGAGCCTCTCTGTCAACAGTTGGTTTATGGGGAAGGGAGTTGATATAAGGGGAAAAAATGAAAAGTATCTATAATTAGTGAACATGGATTTGTTTTGTCTGTATTCTAGGCACTGCTCTTCGGGGAAGAGCCTCCCATGATTCCTCTGGGAACCCACCTGTCTCCCACTTTGGCAGTGGGTGCCTGACTCAGGTCTGGCCAATCAGAACATTGCATCCCTGGCCACGGAGACAGGTTAAGGATGGTTACATGATCAAAATCAGTCTAAGAATTAGGTCCAGGAGCTACTGGGAAAATAGCTACTTTCTTTTCATTAGCCTTGCTAAACTGGAGCTGGATCAGCTTAGAGTTGCCGAAGGCCATTTTTGTCAGTACAAGGGGAAAACCTGCCTGAAAATGAAGCCAAAACAGAGCAAAGAAGAGATGAGAAATGGCAGGAAGCAGATTCTTGAGAACGTAATTTGAGTATCTAGATCCAGCCACGCCTGCAGCTAACGGCACCTGGACTTTTGTGTGCTTTGCTTTAAGTACTTTATGATGAATTTTTTGTCACTGAAAAAGGAGAGTCCTTATGAGTTATACAATCCAATATCCATGGTCAAAATAGTATTTCCTCAAAGTCAAATAAAGTTTCCTACATTCTCTGGGAGAAAGAAGGTGAAAACCCAAGACAAAGAAATAAAACAATAATTCTAGCATGCTAACAATGAGAATGATAACTTTCATAAACTGAATATCTATTTCCAGGAGTTTTTTTTTGTTTATCCCTTATTTTAAAAAGAACCCCACAGTGTGGTCTCTGTTTTCCAACTGAAGAAATCAAGAATTAAAGAATGCCCAAGGTACAACAGCTGGTTAAGTCACAGAGCTCAGATTTGAGTCCAGCTCTGTCTGAGGCTAAGACCCACGTTTTAGTTACATGCTGTATGGCCCCTTGGCACACATGCCAAGTAAGGTGGAAGGGGAAGAGCAGAAATCCATGCTTACCATGAGCCAGGCACAGTGCTGGACTCCACACATGCATTAGCTTTTGTTAAAGTAACGTCCAGGCCACAGAGACTGAGAAAAGGAAAATTTGCAGACAGAAAGCACAGAAGGTGCTCACCCTTGACACATGGAGCTCCTTATGCAACTTATATCAAAATAACTGATCAAATGCATATTATGAGCTGCTATACACAGAGATAACGGCTGTGTATAGTTCACCAGCTAATCTTGAGCCCCCAAAGGGAACGCCAAGGAAATCCATGAAGGATATTATTACATTTTGTCACTCAAGCCATTCCTGGGGAGACCAAGGGAGAGGTGAGACAGGTAGTCACCTTTCAAGCACATTTTGATATTGGTGGAACAACTATCAATGCACCGGAACAGCTGATAATCTTTCGAGGTGCAGGCTGCCTGGAAAAACTCACCGTTCTTTATTCCAGAAAAAGTCTGTCTCAGCAGTCAGTCAAGACAGATCCTTGACAATTAACATGCCACTCATTAGTGAGCTATTTGTCCTGGGCTTGAGCGAAAGTCAGCATTTCTTTCTTGGAGACCTTCATTAAACACAAAGCACTAATCTTAAACTGCATGGAGGAGGGAGGGGGCAGTTTCACCTTCAACATCATCGACATTTCAAAATGTTTAACAATTAGAACATATCTGGTTCAATTAATCTCTTCTTCCATTTCTATTTCTCACCTCTCTGTAGTTTAAATTCAGAAAAGATGGCTAATGATGACGACGATAATGATGTCGATGAGGATAACTGACTTTTAAGCACTTACAATGCACTTGAAACCTTGCTGGGTCATTTATATGCATTACTGCCACAGCTCTCAGGACCTGTGCTTATATATGTTCCTCTGCCTGGGCCTTCCTTCCCACTTCCTTCTAATTTCCCTTTCTCTGCATTTTCTCCAAATTAGTCTCTATTCTTTCAAATTCTAGCCTATTCTTCCCACATGAGCTCTCCTATTACACATTTGCTTAGTTCCTAATGTTTCTCCTAAATAGAAGTATCACTTTGTAAATTACACAATTGTGACTATATATTTCTTTTTAGAATTGTTTGTATGTTTACTTGACTAATGCCTGACCCTCCTCTTTAGAAGGTAAATTCCATGAGAATAAACATTGTGTCGGTTTTGTTTACTATTTTATTTACGGGGCTTATCAAAGAG
>CM052448.1:9011330-9055866 GCA_028533085.1 Varecia variegata | reverse complement strand
GAAATACTTAAAAAATTACCCTCTGGTCATTGCAGAGCTACTCTTCGCTTGATGAAATGAGAGGGAAAATGCCGTCTTTTATCGTGTGTCCAGTCTAAAGCCTGCCACGTGGTAACTGGGCCACTCGTTTTCTGAGCACCCCTCGCTCATCTGTAAAGCGGGGCTCCTGCCGGCCTCTTAGGGTTACCATGAAGAGCAGTTAAGAGGATGCACAGGAAGGTTCCACAAGCTCTTGGGTGTTATCCCCCGGGAGGCAAGGTGAGGTCTGCGGGCTCTGCCCTAGAGCAGCAGGTCCCTGAAGCAGAAGTGAGCACCTTTGTCATCCTCTCGGTGACTTCTGAGTCTGGCCACCGGCCACCTCCAAAGGCTCCTTCATCCCCTACCATTGCCCAGCTTAGCTGCCTCCCCAGCCCGGGCCCCACGAGCCCCGTTCCAGGCTATGTGTCTTTCCTTTGCATTTGCTCCTCCTTCCCCCAGGAAGCTCTGCTCTTGGTGAATTCTGGGCCTTCACTGGGTTTCCCTGGTATCCCCACCCCGTGCCTCCCCCGGTCACAGCACCTAGGCCCTGAGTTGACATTTCCGGTCTGTTTCTCTTTCTGCACTTTGAGGCCGTCCATAGCTTGAGGGTCAGGTCTTTGCCTGTTCACCCCAGCAAGGTACCGCACATATGTGAGTCAGGCTCTGGAATCAGACGGCAGCGGTTCAGACCTCACCTGTTCCCTTACTGGCTATGTGCTCTGGCAAGTTACGTAAGCACCTGAGCCAGAGAGCAGGGGTGTCTGATTGGTCTAGTCTCGAGGCACCTCAAAGTTTAATGAGCCTTTGAAACACCTGGTGGTGGGGGCTTGTATAAAATGCAGATTCTGGGGCCTGGGATTTCGCAATTCCGACAAGCTCCCGGATGCTGCTGCCGCAGGTCTGTGGACCACGCTGTGAGTAGCAGATGTGGCAGGGGGCGCGGGGGCAAGGTACGGTGGATTCAAGCACCGGACTGTCAAGAGTGTTTGGTTTTCAGGAGCGAGTTGATAAGTTAATCGGTTGATGTGAGGATCAAAGAACAGCTACATTTAAAGCCCTGAATCCACAACTCTTGGCTCACTTTGATGAGCAATCTTCACGTTGGCTGTCATTTCCCGAGCTCTTCCTATGAGAATAAATAGCAAACATTGACCGGGCACTTTCTATATGTCTGTCAGTCAGTGTGCTAAGGACTTTGACACACAAGAGTCTTATTTGATTCCTACGGCAGTCCTATATGAGGTGGGAACCACTATTGTCCCTAGATTGCAAATGGGGAAATTGAGGCTCAGAGAGGTTAAATAGGTTGAATTTTTATCAAGCTGACCATGCTTTTGATTGACGTGCAAAGGGCAGCCCCCTTCCTCTTCCTTGTCGTTTCCACCCTCTTCTCTTTTAACAAACTCATCAAGGATCTGAGAACATCAAGTCTATTCCCAGCACCTGCCACCTGGAAGCAGGTGTAATGACGCCAGCAGTATTTGCCCTCCTTTTTACTAATTCCCACAGCATCTACTATTAACATGTGCAAGGCCCTGTGCCTACAACAGTGGGGGAAAAAACATTGTTTTATGGAGCTTATAGTCTGGAGGGAGACATAGACATTAGTTGAGTAATTCCACAGACACATGTGATTCCAATTTGTTGAAAGGAGCTATGGGGAAATAAAAGGATTGGGAGCTACAAAAATAGGGAATTTGATCGAAGTCCTGTGCAAAGTCTTCCACGTGTGGATGTGCCTCTAAAACGCTATATGAAAGGTGAGTAGGAGTTAGCTAATTAACGAGAACAGCTTGTGCAAAGGCCCTGCGGTCGGGGAGAGGAGACCACCCAGAAAACAAAAGACAGCAAATGTGGAAGATGTGTGAGCTGAAACCGGGGAGGCAGGCAGGGTCAAATCACAGGGGCTTTATAGTGCACGTCAAGGATTCTGGTCTTTATCCTGAGAGCAGTGGCAAGCCATTGCAGGGTTTCAAGCAAAGGAGCAATGACAAGATCAGGCATCAATTTTGAGATCTCTCAAAGAGATGAATCAAACAAATTTGGGGGGAGTTACTTGAGTGGAGATAGAAAAAGGAGTGAAGAAGCTATCACCACAGTCCAGGCAAGAAATGACGGTGGCCCAGGCTAGGGCAGTGGCAGCAACAATGTGGTGAAGGTGGCTTCTGTAGAGTGTTAGTGGGAAGTAAAAAAAATGATAGAGCTTGGTGATGGGGGTCACTGGAAGGAGGGCAGTAGCAAAGTGGGGGTGAAGGAGGCTTCTGAGTGTCCTCCACACCCTAAGGATCTTATCATCTCGTTCCATGTCTTCTACGTACACTTGGACAAACAGGGGACATGTCCAAGGCCACAGAGCTGGCTAGGCAGAGGTGGGGCCAGTGTGGGGCCAGCTCTGAGGTTCTGGTGGGTATCCCTGTGTCGTCCTAAGGGAGGGCTCCTGTGCCTTCCGCTTCTTGTGTTGCTAAACAACCAAGTAATAAGCGAGAAGAGGGAATAACTGTGAAAGATGAATTAGCTGAAACTGTTTCTTGCTTTAATGATTCTGTGAGGCCTGTTACATCCTCTGTCCTCGGGAGTCCAGGTGATTCGTCTGTCCTCAAAAGTGGATCTACCGTGCCCTTGCAGAACTCTCAACAGTGGCCTTTTGCTAGAGCTATTAAATACAAAGAGAAGCTTGACATTGTACAGAGACTTTCAATCAGGAAGACCCGGGTTCAAATCCCGGCAGTGCTTCTAAGTATCTACTCTGGAGAAGCACTTGTCTGTACGCAATGAGGGACAGGCATGGGACTCTAATTGCAAAACCACTGAAATCAACCTCAAAGTTTATTAATGGGGGAAAGAATAACAAGAATATGGTATATTTACGTGATGGAATAAAACACAGCCATCAAAAGGCATGAATGTACATCACTTGGAGAGGCGGATCTCAAAGACAGACTTGAATAAAAAACAGTGAGTTGCTGAAGCATCCATTCGGAATGATGCCATATATATAAAAAAGTCGCAGAAAATGCCATGTATTTTATGGAGACATTTATGTGCACGTGAAATGATAAAAAGGGGCCTGGGAGAACAGGTCCGAAGTTCATGATGCTGTTTGGGGTGGAAGTCAAAGGAACTTTGTCTGCACTGTTCTAATTTTCTAAACGGTGAATGGATTCATTTATTATAAGAAGAAACACTCTGGCAGTGTGACCTCAGACAAATAATATAAAGTCCTTCTGAGTCTCAGTCTTATCACCTTATTAATTCCGTGAGCAGTTATTAATTACCGTGCTTTACCTGTGCAGGCTGTGGGGGACACAAAGTCGAGAAGATGGAGCCCCTGCCCTTGGGGGAGCTGCGGTCTCTCGGGACAGAGAGGAAGCAAGTCAGTAACCAGAGAGTCTAGAGCAAGCCAGGGCCCCCTGAGGGAGGGTCGCTGCCCAGCTGCGGGTGCAGGCAGGACCCCCGTGGATACTGGCGCTGAGCTGCGGTTTGAAAGGCAAGAAGGTGTTTGCCAGTTGCAAGGTAAGAGTACGGGCAACACAGGCAGAGACACAGTGTGCGCTCCACGTCAGGCTGATTAATCACCATTCATCTACAATGCAAAACCAAAAACAAATGCTGCTGCTATTCTCAGCTTGTTTTATGTTTTTTTTTTTTTTTTAATGCTGGCATCATCAATATGATAGAAATCATGATATTTAGTGCACAAAGTTGTTTTGAGGAAAAGATCCAGAACGTAACAGGTGTTTAACAGACATGACTTCCCGTCTCACCTGTTGCCTCAGGGAACTCACCTTAGCGGGCTGAATAATGGCATGCAAGGACATCAGGTCCTGATCCTGGAACCTGTAAATGTGACCTTATTTGGGAAAAGGGTCTTTGTAGAGATAAGTGAAGGATCTTGTGATAGGGAGATTACCCTGAATTATCCAGGTGGGGCCTAAATACAGCCACAAGTGTCCTCATAAGAAAGAAGCAAGGGGAGGTAACACAGGTACACAGGAGAGGAGGAGATAGCGTGGCCACCGAGGCAGAGAGAGACTGGGCGACTCTGACACTGCAGATTAGAGTGATGCAGCCACAAGCCAAGGAGTGCCGGCAGCACCCGGAAGCCGGAAGAGGCGAGAAAGGATTCCCCTCGCGGCCTCTGGAGGGAGCCCAGCCCTGCTCGGCCCTAGTGACGGTGATTTGGGACTTCTGTCCTCCTTAACTGTGAAAGAATATATCTCTGTAGCTTTAAGCCACTCAGTCTGAAGTCATTTGTTACAGTAACTACAGGAAACAAATACACCCAAATCTATCATCTACAGCCCTCTTCACTTTTTACTGCATTGCAACCAAGATATCTAATAAAGGCACTTGCAGCAAACATGAGAATTCTTGTCCTCCCCAGGAATGTAGCATGGGGAGAGAGGGTAATGCTAACCCAAAGGGGAAAGACTTATTGATCCTTTCAGACGTGAGAGGGCTGTTGGGTTGTGGCCGGAGAGCCAGTTTGGAACAGGAGTGACATTATCCAGAGGCAACTGGCAGCCATGGGGAAGTCCTGGGGTCTTATCCAGGCAACACAATCCCCTGAGCTGAGAGGCAGGGGCAGGGGCATAACCGAGAGGAAGCTAGAGTTGTTTCTGGAATCCCGAAACGTGTCAGATCTGAGGAGTAAGGCCTGGGAGGGCTAGAACCAGTCAGATGGACAGGTGAGGGTCAGCAAATGTGGAATGTTCAGCTGGCACTGGGCTAAGATGACCTGTGCACTAGGTCATCTCATTCTTCTTTTTTCTTTTGAAACTCTTTGTAATAATCTATTTGTTCTATTTCAATAAAAAACAGTTTCCTACGTTACACATCTAAACCACAAGTGGTTGACTTCAAATGAACGCTTAGAGCTTTTCCTCCCACATTTTTCACACTAATAATGACATAATTATTATAACACACTGTTTATTATCACAGATGATGCTGTTTTGAAGGCTTTGGCAATGATTATATCATGACCTGTACAATTTGCATAATGATCGGTTTATATCATTGGCACCACTGACCCGAGGTCATCTCATTCTTAATACTCTAATGTAAGCCTGTTTTACAATTTTGAAGTCTTGGACTCAGGGAATCTACCCAAGGTCACGGAGCCAAAAGGGACAGGTGCAAGATTTATACCCAGGTCTTTTGCATTTCAATCAGTTCTCTCAAAAGTTGGCTGAAGACTGGGGAAGGCATTCCAGGTGTCCTGTGTGGGGGTTGAATTTCTTGTGTCCTTTCACTTCATACCTTGCAGACCTGTTTGCTGCATAGAAGCCTGAGTCTAATGCTAATATCGTCCAGTGTTTTTTCACACGGACTCATGGCAACCCAGGGGCCCATTTTTATTTTTTCTGGAAGCCAATTTGAATTATTTACTAGACTTTGAGCTGAGGACAGTGTATGGGTGTGTGTGTGTGTGTGTGTGTGTGTGAGTGTGTGTGTGCGCACACGCATGCACATGTACACAAGCATATACACATTTGGTCTCATCAGCTCATTTTTCTAGGGATGTGCTAAAATGCTGTTTTTATGAAAAAACAACATTGCCGCTCAGTGTCAAACTGATTAATTCCTGTTGCAGCTATAATGAAAAACAGAGCACATTTCTGTCCCAACCTTGCTAACATTTTCTGTGATTTTTTAAAATCTAGCTTCAGAATCTTAACAGCTTCTGTAATCTTCCAAAGATCCTATAGAACTTTCTTATGTGACTTGCTCTGAGAAAATGAAAAAAAAAAATTACATTTCTCTGGCTTCTCAAAATTCTTGGAGGTTGTGCATATTTTCTCAAGTGATGGTGAATATCACCATTTGAAAGGTAATCTCATGTTATCATGATTTACTGAATGTTGAGTCTAATTCTGGCAGTTCCTAAGGCATTTCATGGGAAAGATCAAAACAGCAAGCACAGAACTTACCATGTGCCAACTGCTGGTTACTGTTCTATGCATTTTTACATGTATTAATTAGTTTAAACTATACAACAACTCTGCGAGGTAGGAACTATTATTAACCCCATATTGAAGATGATGCAAGTGAGGTTCCCAGAGGTCATGAAACCTTCCCAAGACCACACAGCTGTTAACACCAGGGTCTGGACTCAGGCGGTCTGGCTCAAGTCCATACTCTTGATCACTCTGCCGGTGCCACGTGTGTACTCTAAGGCTGTGTCATGAAATTGTAATGCGGCACCACCCCTCTCCTCCATGGTGCTCCAGCCACACTTGCCTCCTCTCTGCCCCGGGGCCTTTGCACGTGATGACCTTTTTCCTGGACCACATTCGCTATTCCCATGACTGGCTCCTACTCACTCAGGTTTCAGCCTAAATGCTGCATCCTCAGAGAGATCTCTCTGACCTCTGCCTGCTATATCCTCTCTCTGTTTCTTTTCGACCCCTGCAGGGATCAGAAAACTTTCTTCAAAGGGCCAGACAGTAAATAATATTAGGCTTCATGGGGGCACCTGTTGCATATTATTCTGCATACTTACAACCTTTTAAAAATGTATAAACTCATTCTCACTTCGTGATCTACTGATTTAGACTGTTTCAGCATCTGGTTCATATTCTACTTGGCATTGACCTTCTAAGATTGGCTCTCCAAAGGTTTGCTACACGTTTACTACCTGTCTTCCCCGCTAGACTGTGGGCTCCGTGAGGGCAGGCCTTAGTGCCGTGTCTGCCCTGCCAGAGATGCCTAACAGATACTCATTAATAAAGGAATGGGTGAGGGAAGGTCAGCTGCCTTTTCCCTGAACACTGCCAGGAAAGCTTCAGGCTGGGATGGCTGGGAGTGACCTGGAATCTCTGTGACTTCTGTTCTGCCCCCTTGCCTTCCATGCTAAGGGAGTTAGAATATGCCTATTAAATAGACTCCCAGCCCTTGGACCTGCATAAAGCTGCCCACTTCCATAAACACAGAGAGAAGTGGGAAAGATGAGTGTAGACACCTGCCCCATCTGGCAGATCAGTTTAGGACTTCTGATGCCAATGACAAATGCCCAAATAGCTTCCAGCTGCCATTCATTAGAAAACCAAACGGTCAACTCATTGACTTCCCAGTTGGCCTTCCTGGAGTGGACACCAGCAGACACCAGCCCTGCCACACATAGGGGAAAATTCAAGTATTATAACACCGCCACTGCCTCCTTTTGTTTGCGATGATGTTGATAATGATGATGATGGTGATGATAATGATGATGACTTTTTCTCTCTGGAACTGAGCATAGCTTTATTGTTTCTTTTCTATTACATAGATAATTTGCAGGAATTTTAGAAACAGCAAATAATACAAGAAAGACAAAAAAAAAAAAAAAAAAAAAAGAAGCCTTCAACTCATCCAAATTCCCATCAGCCCTAAATAACTAGTTAACCACTTTCTATTTTAAAGAGCATCTTTCCAGATATCCTTGCAGTGCTTAAAGAAATACACATCTATGTAATTTACATAAGTGAGATTATAAGATTTTGAAATGTGCTGTAATTTGCCTTTTTGCTCAGATGATGACGGTTTTAATGAACAGGTAACATGGAATCAGAATAGAAATATGTGCTCTGTCAAAGTGAAAAATGCAAGCTCGGGGCTCTCTGCCTAAGTGTGAAAGTGAAGCCCAGGGGGCCATGTGAGAAGTAAATGATCTGTGCTAATTCCCAGGACCTGCCTCGCAGAACCATTGGATCAGAATTCTTCCAACCAAATACCTGTGCCTCAAACAAACGCACGCCTAGCTGCCGTCTTCCCATGATCATTCAAGCCCAAATGCTATTTATGTACCGCAGAAGCACTGATCATTTTCTTATCAGGGAAAACAGCTTCCAAAATTATTCCAGGGTGAGGCCATCAGAGTCTGGAATCAGAGATAAAACGGGGGAGGCAATTGCTGTCCATTTGACTTGGGTGGAATCTCTGCCTATTAAGTCATTTCAAAGTTTAAATCTGCAAGGTCAAAAATGACATGATGGTGGAATATTCATTGAGGCCAGTTCCTGGATTTTTCTGTCTCATGGAATTCCTTTCTGCACATTCATTACTTCGCATTAAAAAAAAAAAGTTTGAAAGTCTTGATTGTGCTTCAGGAAATAGGCACTTTTACTGTCTCAGGGAGGTCACCTGTGTAAAAATCTGAATAACTAATATTTATTGCCACTTAGGCATCAGGTACTTGGAAAGCATTTGCATCTCATACCCAGGACACGCTTGGGAGGTAGGCGCTCTCAGTACTCTCATTGTCCACATTAAACAGGTGACGGGGCTGAAGCTTAGAAGAGCAGGTGATTTTTCCTGGGTCACCCAGCTAGCAAACGGCAAAGCCAGGAATTTTGACCCAGGCCTGTGTGTGTCGCAGCTGCCCTCGTAACTGCTACGTTGGCACATAGCAGGTGTGCGATAAACACTTTTTCTGTTCTCTTACCCTTACAATAGGGGGCCTTGAATAAGGGGCATCCTCATGTCCTCGTCAAATGATTGATTCTATTTTGTGCATTCATTTGTTCCTGCATTCCTTCAATCAATATCGGCTGAGCGCCTCCTCTGTGCCGGGCATCGTCCTAGGCGCTGGGGATAGAGCGGTGAACCAAACAAAGCCACTCTCCTCCCTTTCTTCATGGAGTTTACCTTGCAGTGAAATCTTCCTTGCAGGGTGGCTGGGAGGATTAGGTGAGAGGAGGCAGAGACGCTGAGCACAGAGTTGCCCCTCGGTCACCCCTGCTTCCCTTCCCTTCCTTCCAACTTACTGTTCTCGGTCACCAAATACCTGCCTTGGGATTTTGCCTTCACTCTTCACGTCCGCCGTGGGTTATGGAAAACTGTGCTCCTGTCCTGTCACACACAGAGCTGCAGGGAATTCTGCGGCTGGGGATTTAACGTCTTTGCAGACTGCCTGATTGTGACATTTACTGTTCTCTGCTTGTCCGGGTCTGGCGTCTGGACGAAGTCACGGCTACAGGCTTTGTTTGGAGCAGGGGCGGTGCATGCTGTGGCCTGTCTGTGGGCATCAGTGAGAGGAAGGGCTGGATTTTATTGTTACTATTCCATCAGCTACGTATCAGTAGTGAATTAGATCATCATCTCTCATCTCGGGTGCTGGAGCTGGTTTCCCAGGTCCACGCCTGCTCCTTCCAATCCCTTCTCCATGTGGCTTCCAGAGGTCAGAGGGATCTTTAAAAATGCCCTGGTCACATCGTGGTTGTCTTGAAACATTCTCCTCCTGCCTCTCCCTAGTCCAGCCACACTGGCCTGCCCTTTGCAACTTGATTTTTGCATCCTTCCTTCTGCCAAAGGGCCTCTCCACGTGCTGTTCTCTCTCCTGGTGGGGGTGCGTTGGGGCACATCGGGCTAGAGAACAAGGTACAGTCAGTAAGGTACAGGCAGGGCATTTAGGGGCCCAACGCCCTGAAAATGTCACACTGATGCCATAGGCAATTTAGAGTAAAATAATGGTGAGCTGTAACACATAATTTTATTTTTCAAAATGACACACATTTACGTCGCCTTGAAAATAAGTTAGTTCTCTTGTTGCTTGCTCTCACTCTCTCCTTGAAAATTTCCTCCTTCTTTCTCTTTTATGATCAGTTTCTCTGAGTCCCTGCTTTTCTGATACCCTAAATCTGCAGCTAATTTGCCAATTGGGAATTCCAGAAACTGGAGTCAAGGATGGGATTCTTAGAAAAAAGGAACTGAAAGAGGACAGAGTAAGGAGTATTCAAAGAAGACAGGAGTTCTGCAGAGCAACGACAGAATCATCATCATTGTCATCATTGCTTTTTAAATAATAATGACAATAATGGTAAAAATTAGGCATGCATTGGTTATACACAATGAAGAAGGCACTTCACTGAGTCCTTCCGAGAGCTCTTGAGGGTGGTGTTATTATCCTCGTTTTGTGGGTAAGATAGGCATGTGCCCGCAGGCTCCCCAGGCAGCCTGAGGCTCTCCCTGCCGTAGCCTCCTTCCTTCTTGTCGCCTTTCCCAGGTGTCAGGCCCGCATGGTGGTCTGCAGGCTCTCCCCACCTGCTCCGGGTCCTCTCTCCTTTATCCCTCACAGGCGTCTCCCCCAATAAACCTCCTGCATCTCGAATTCCATTTTGGCATCTGATTCTCTGAGGACCCAAATGGACACGAGCAGAAAATGAGAATAGAGACATACAGAGTCAGCCTTCCTGGAACCCCTGATAGTCTGAAACTCAAGAACTCTAGCCTTCATGCTCATCCTATTCACACGGACAGACAGATTTCACCCCACGTGGAGGGTGTATTGCAGACGGCATGGAGGTTTGAAGATTGCTTTCCTGATTTAAAAAAGAAAAAAAAGATAGGATGAAGCCAGCACTACCCTTCCCTCCCTTTTTGTCTGCCGGGGACAGGGACGAGATGCTTAGATCCTGAGCAGCCAATTGAGAATGCGAGGTGACAATCACGAAGGAAAGATGCAGAAGATCAGAGAGACACCAGCCCTGAGATAATCAAGCCACTAAATGAGCACCAGCAGCTGTTTACCCCTGGACATATTGTTATGTAGGACAAATAGACCCGCACCTGCGTAAGCTACCATGTGTCACTTGCAGGTGGAAATATACCTAAGTGATACAGACTTGAAGAATGTGCTCTGTGGCTTTGGGGCAAAGGGCTCAGGAAATACCGGCAGCATCTTTCTGGTGCAGGTAGAATATCACAGGCAGAAGAGTTGGGGAGTACCCACATCCGCTCCATGTGACATCTCACGGAGAGGTGGACCTGGGCTGGGAGCCCCTGGATTTATGTGGGGTTGAGGAAAACCCTTTCTCTCTGTTGCTCTCTGCGCTGTTTTCATGGGGCATGAGGTGAAAGATCTGGGCTTAGTCTCTTCCCTACTTTATTGGATTAGCAGAAGCAGGTGTAACAGTGGGGGTTTATAGAAGACATAAAGTAAACACAAAACTTTACTTATCTATGTGAGAATGGATGGAACACAGAAACGGTGTCGTCTTGGGAAGATGTCCGCTAGTCAAGACTAAGGGAAACAGGTCCCAACCACTCACTCGTATTGTTAAGGAGTTAATTTTTTTTTCCTATTTAAAAAACCCCCAAGTCCACTTTCCACAAGCCCCAAAAAAGCCCGCATCTCCACCAGCTGAATGTGAATCACCCCCACTCTCAGAGCACAATCGGGTGTCATGTTCTGTACTTAACATCAGCAGTAGTAACACTCCGAGCACCAAAAAAGCCCAGCTAATTATATGTCTGTTTTCTCTGCTGTTATTATTTGCATGTAACAAAGGCACCTGCCACGTTAATTATGCCTTTTTAATAAACATCTTCTCCAGCCAACCAACCAAAAATGAGATGCGGGGTAAGGGACCGTGTGTCGGAAAGGGAGGTCATTTATCAGACCTCCGGATTTTCCTTGAGTCCCTCCAATGACATACTCGTCCGTATAAGCCCACCACAACCTTCACGCAGGGCACCAAGGAAGGTGATTGGCTGAACGTAAAAAAATAAAAGAGAGATAAATAGATAAAGAATCCTCTGAGAAGGGAAATCTAGAAGGCAGTCATCCAAGCCTCCCTACCTTGTGTTCAAAGTCACAGTATCACACTGAGGATGAGATTCCCTGAAGAAAAATACACATCACTGCTGTATCATCGAGGCATTGTGGAATATTCCCAGACAGGTTTTTCTTTTCTATTTATATACAGAGACATAACACAGCAGAGGGCATGCATCTCAAGTGTACAGCTTGGTTACTTTTTTTGAATTTTTTTTTTACTGTGGTAATATACATATAACCTAGAATTCACCATTTTCACCATTTTTAAGTGTAACATTCAGTGGCATGGATTGCAATCACAATGTTGTGCAACCTGTACCAATTCTATCTCCGAAATTTTTCACCATCTCAAATAGAAACTGTAACCATTACAGCTTGATTAATTTTTATATATATCTATAATGTGTAGCCAAAACCCAGATCAAGATATAGAACGTTTCCAGCTTCCAGGGTGCTCTCTGATGCTCTTGCCCGGCTGATGCCCTTCCGGAGGTAACCACTGTTCTAACGTCTAGCACCACAGATTAGTTTTGTCTGAAAATCCATATATATGGAACCAAACAATATGTACTCTTTTTTGTCTGCTTCCTTTCACTCAACAATGCCTGTGAGATTCATCCATACTGTTGCATGTGTCAGTAGTTTGTTCTTTCTTTATTGCTTCGTGATATTCCATTGTGTGAATATATCACAAGTCTTTTAGCAAACATGGGCACTTCTTTCTCTTGGCCACTGTATTAGTTTGCTAGGGCTACCATAACAACAACAACAGCAACTACACAGATCTGGGGGCTTAAACAACATAAGTTTATTCTCTCACAGTTCTGGAGGCTGGAAGTCCAACATCGAGGTATTGGTAGGTTTGGTTTCTTCTGTGGCGTCTCTTTGGTTTGTAAATGGCCATTTCTTCCTGTGTATTCACATGCTTCCCCCCACCTTCTGGAAATGTCTGTGTCCTAATTTCCTCTTCTTATAAGGACACCAGGCATATTGGATTAGGGCTCACCCCAGTGACCTTGTTTAATGTTAATTACCTCTTTAAAGACCCTACTGGGATTTAGGACTTCAGCATATGAATTTCGAGGGATCACAATTCAGTCCATGAGAGCCATGCACTTAGGATGCTATCACTCAGTCACAGGATAGGCATGTGTTGGGTGTTAACAGATCCTGCCAGTTTTCCAAAGTGATTACACCAATTTAAAGTCCCACCGGCACTGTGAGAGTTCCAGTTAATCCACGTCCTTGACAACACTTGATATTGTCAGTCTTACTTTCATTTTAGCCATTCTGTTGGGAGAGTGACAGAATTTCCTTGTGTTCTCCCAGGCATTTCTGAACTCGGTGTCTGATTTGACATTTGTCCTCTGGCCCATATACTGTCAGAATACATTTTGTGGTCATATCTTGGAAGTTGTTTAGCTCACAAAGATTCCTATGGTGTGTTTTTCTATACACATCTTTGAAGTGGTCTTTACCCCTGAGTGGATGGGGAAATCGTGGGTGATCTAATTTCTTTCTTTATTTGTATATGAAATTTCTCAAATACTCTTCAATTAGTGTATACTACTTTTATTAAAAAATAAGTCTTATTTTTAAAAGGAAGGTAAAGACATTAATAAACATGTCTGCTTGAATATTCACTGTAGGAGCCTCTGGAGAGATGATTCTGGGATAATTATAAATGTACTTTTTTATTGGTTTCCTTTTTCAAAGAGGTCATTCATCAGAGAGCACTGAGATCACCCACATGCTGTTGGGAAAACTTCTAGAACAAGACAGAAGCCTAGGCATGATCATTTGAAGTATAGCTATGTACAGATATGTGCATACCTGTTTGAATATATACATACATGTCATTATTTTTTGGATGACCTATACCAGGTGCTGTGCTAAGAACTTTATTAGATTGATAGTGGCACATCAATAACAACACTAATATCAATAATAATGCTTATTATTTTTGATGTTTGGAGAGGTTAAATGACTCACCCAATGCTACGTAGCTTGTGAATGGCAGAGTTCAGGTTCTGGACTCTGGTCCAACTGGCTCTTACCTGCTGATATTCAACTGGCTCTTACCTGCTGACATTTTGCTGCTTTTGTAATGAGTCTGGGCCTTTCATTTGTTTTACCTGCAGCATCTCTAAAGCTCATGATGCTGCAAAGTGGGTGGTATTTAGACCCATTTTGTAGATGAAGAAACAAAGGCACTTGCCCGAAGTCACGTGGTTAGTTGACAGAGTCAGGATTCAAACCCGGTTGATATGATTCCCAACTGCATGGTTGCTATTATTATTCTTAGTATTTCAAACCCGTATCAAGCTGTGGTAAGATGAAAGCTGGTTTTGTACTACCCTTGAGGGGTAGGTCCATCCACCGGAAAGTTCTGCCTTTGCATGGAGCTGAAATTGGCCTCCTTGCAACTTCACCCAATTGCTTCCAGTTCACAGCCCAGGATTTAGCACTTAATTACATCTTGTCTTCTATTATGCACTAATTGTCTCTTGCGGTTCCTCCCTTCTCCCTGGCTCACTTGCCAACTCCTCGAGGGCAGAGACCAAGTCTTGTAGGCTGAACACCTTGCAGAGAGGCAGGGAAAGAGCTTATTAAATAAATACTTGTTGATGGAAAGTTCCCATCAGGATTTTCCCCCAGGGCCTTATCCCAGGTGTGTGGAACACAGTGTAGGAAGGTCTCAAGGGATCTGCAATTTAAATATGCATACAGTTTGTATACAATTTGCATACTCTCTCAACAAACCGTGCTGTCAACACTCAGCAATTTTACATTTAAAATGATACTGCTCCCTGAAGGCTGTCATTTCTTCATATCTCTCTTATTTCCTTCTTCAATATCGTGTGCATGTCAAATCAGGAACTAAGGCATTTACAACCTAATTACAAAGTGAATAGAGCCCAGGTTGCAGCAAAAGACGGTCAGGGCAAGGTTTCCTGGCTGAAATTTTGTTTGCATTTTCAAGGGTTTTCCGGTGCTTTCAGGTACAATTAGTCCTACATTACTCAGTTCATACTACCTGCAGAGTCCTTTACCACTGTGTGTACTAGCTAGAAACTAGTTAGCATTCTTTCAGTTGCAAATAACAGAAGCCTTACTCAAAGTAGTCTATGCAAAGAAAGGGAAATTGAATCTATTGGCTTCTGTACCTGAATAGTCTGAGGACTTCAGACGTGGCTGACTCTAGAGATTGAAATGATGTCGTCAAGAGTTACCCAGACTCTTTCTTCCCTTTTCCCTACTCTGCATACAGTCTCCGTGGAAGGAGCCCCACTGGCCCAAAAGATAAAGTCAAAATCTCAAGACTGTGTCTCATTGGTCTGACATGAGTCACATGGCCATCCCTAAACCAATCACTGTGGTTGGGGAAAAATATGCTGATTAGAAGTATTTGGGTGAGCCCCACTCAGATGATGTGGGCCTAGGGGGTTTCCAAAGAGAAGCCTGGAGGGATGCCATTAGAGGAAGGGGAGACAAACCACAGATGCCCATCACCTGTATAATAAATCTGTCCATCTTCCTAGCCTGGGGGTTCCTTGAGGGCAAGGCATTGGGTGACTCCTCATAGAACTGAACATTTAGAGGAGTAAGAAAGAGAAACCTTTAAGGCACCAAGCAGCTTTCATTTCCCAACTGCTTATTAAGGGCCAAGTTCTGGGATGACAATGATGGGCAAATGCAGACACAGTCCCTGCCCACTTATGGGACTTACGTATAATGGGTGGGCAGAATACACATGACCGACTATACTAGAACAAAGATTTCTGTTTTCAGCCTAGAACACTTGAGACAGTAGAAGAAAGATAACAATAACAGCATGCATCTTCATAAAGTGCTTTTAAACACTTTCCCAGCAACTTCTAGTACAGTAGATGCAACGTTACCCCCGTTTTACAGACAAGGAACTGGGGACTTTGAACGAGAAGCACATATGTCACGTGCCAGTCACCTGTGTGCTTTCACATAGATGACGCTGTCTTCACTAATCTTCCCAACACCCCTGGGATGTACTATTTTGTTTCACAGACAACCATCTCAGCATCTCAGAGGGGAAGAAACTGGCCCAGCCACCAAGTGGTGGCACTTGGAACCTGAGTCAGTGGATACCTAGGTAACTGAGTGTCACATAAAACCTGAGGCTGGGTCAGGACTCCCTGCTCTAGCTCCAAGTTCCATGCTCACTCCTCAGCCCCACGGGGTGCCACCCTCTGCCCTCAATCCATGACTCTCATTAGGGATCACTCTGACCAGTCATCAGACAACGACTCTTGCAACTGGGCAAATAGCTGTCAGCAGCCGAGGTCCAGGAGGAAGAATAAGGTGCCCTTGCTGCTCTCCTTGCTAGAGCCTTCCAACCCTGCCCCAGAAACGCCAACCTCCTTTTCTAGAAGGTATTTCTGTCCCCTCCATCACTCATCACTAACCTTGTTCCAGACGCTGGGCAGTGACGGTGGCAGTAGTATGCAGCCAGCCCCACCAGGGCTTGGCAGCGTGTGGGTGGCAGCCAAGATCTGGCCTATTTTGCTCATGTGATGAGCAAGGACCTGCTTGCTATTCTGCCTGTAAGATCCAGGCCAACCTCATAAAAGTAAAGGATTCTCTTGTGGTTCCAGCTGCAAAAAATGCCAGACTCAGAGAGCAAGCGCGGTGCCTGGTACATGATGGATGTTCAACAACTATTTCTTAAATTTATTAAATAACTGAAAGAACAAATCTGATCAGCTGAAATTTCTTCAATGCCACAGGAAGTGTTGGGGAGACAGCTCTCCTATGGCCCTCACAAAACAGGTTAACAAACACTTGAACTCCAGCATGCAAACCCCACGGTGGGTCCCTACTCCCTCATTAATGACAGCAAAACAATAATGGCACCTGTATTTCTTCAAGTGCTTCCTTTGCACATATTACTCTGGCTTGCTCTGACACTTACATATATTATTGATAAACTTTACAACATTGCCTTAAGGTGGACACCATCATCCCCATTTCACAGTTAAAAAACTGAGGATCAGAAAAGATGAACTCGACCAAGGTCACACAGCTATTCAGTGGCACCATCAGAATTCAAACCATATCTCACTTTTATTCATTTATTCAGAAATATTCATTGAGTGCCAACTGCATGCATTCACTGTGTTAGGCTCTGGGGATACAGCAGTGAAGGAAACAGAAAAATTCCTACTCTCCTAGAGCTTACATTCTAGAAGGTGTGAACCACAGTATGCAAATAAATGTGTACATACACACGGTGCCAGGGGTGGTAGGTGCTATAAAGAAGGAAGCAGGCTCGGGGCTGACAACCAAGAATTAGGCCACGGAGGCCAAGTGAAGAAGGTATTTCAAGAAGAAGGGAGTGATTAAATGCATCCAACGTGGCTGCTGAATTGAGTTGGATCAGTACTGAGGATCCACCATTGGTTGAGTTAGATCATCACTGTTGACCTTGACAGAAGTACCTTTCTGGGGTGGTGGGGAAGAAAGCTGGAGAGAATGGGAAGAACACAAGCCAAGACAAATATTTTTATATGTTTGCGGTAAAAGAAAGCAAAGGCACGGAACAGTAGCTGAAGAGACCAGGGATGGTTTTTCTCAAGATGAGAAATATTGCAGCGTGTTTGTGTTCTGATAGGAAAGAAACGGCAGAGAGGGGAAATTCTATGATGCAAGAAAAGAAGGGGGCGATTGCAGGAATGGCACCCCTGAGCCGGCTGGAGGGGAGGGGATTCGGTGGACATCTGGGGTGTTCGGCCTTTGACCCCAACCCAGGCTCTCTCTGCTCTGCCAGGGGGCCTCTCCCGGCATGATGCATTCTTAACTTCCTTCCTCAGAACCTCTTCAAACCTCCTGAAGAACACTCCTGTTTGAGGGAACAAAGCCTGGGACAGAACGCTTGCTATTTCTGCTACAGATAACCATGAATTAGAGAGAAGAAACAGAAGGTGACAGAAGACTTTGTCTGAGCTACTGAATTTAGGTGTGTGAACTGGGAGTGTGCTTGCAAAATCACCTTGCTGGGGATGTTTTCAAGGTTGGGAGGCCGTTTTAAAAGGAAGTGGGGACAAAATTTAATACCAAACACCACTGAAATACAAGTGATGAAGGGATCTGAGAAGTCTACAGAGGAGGTGGCATTGAGCATTGTTTTGCCAACCTGAACACTTGGTATTGAAAAGATTCCTTTCAAGGTCATTCATGCAAGAAATGTAAACAGATTCTGGGAAGGGCTCTGGAGGACGGGGCTCTGGTCCTCAAGGAGCTGGAAGTCCGGTAAGGTTTTAGTGAACACGGGGTGTTCACAGTACAGCATCCCAGGTGAAGTGTTCGGAGAGTGTTATGCAGGAGTGCTGTGGATGCACGGTGCAGGGTTGGGGAAACCAGGTGTGTTTGAAGGAGGCAAGGCTTAGGTAAGTCTTCAAGCAAGAGAGGATTCTATGCAAGGAAATGTAAGAAGTGTTTCTGATACAGGGAACAAAACCTCAGTGGTGTGAAATACCAGGGCACATTGAGGAAATGCCAAAAACAGAATTGGCTGGAGTTGGGACGTTATCCTCAGCACTGTGGGGACCCATTGAAACATTTTGACAGAGGGACGTTTGGGGAGGATAAGTTTAGAATTCAGGACACAAACGAAGCGTGAAAAAAGTGATCTGAGTTGTTTCCACATCTTTGTGATTGTGAACAGAAATCAAGTAGGTGGGAGGGAGAGGAGGGGATGGGTAAATTCATGCCTAACGAGTACAATGCACACTATCTGGGTGGGGAACTTATAACTTTGATTCAAACTGTACAAAAGCAAATTATGTAACCAAAACGTGTGTACCCCTATAATATTCTGAAATAAAAAAATTTAAAATAAAAAAAATTAAAAAAAAAAAGAAGTGATCTGGTTCCAAGGCATTGCTTCAGTAAATAAATAGGCTCACCTCGTTATCCCTTGGAAGAGTTGCATTGTAGTGCTATCCAGGGTTTGGGGGTCTAGAGGCAGGTGTGGAAGAGAGAGGAAGATTCTGTTTCATGCCTAGGTACCAAGCCAGGGTGCATTATTGTGGAATGACTGTTCTTTAAGATGTAGAGTTAAGAGCTAAAGTTTTCTAAGCAGACGGCTCTAATTCCAGTGACACCCATATGAGCACCTGCCACAGACAAAGCAAATACCCACACAGGGGTGATCTGAGCATCCCCTAGCAAGGTGGGAGGCATGCCTCGATGACATCTGGGTTTGTTTTAAGTGGCACACACGTGAGCATAAAATAATAGCATCGCTGAGTGAGGAAATCACCCCCTTTTTGATTATCTTTCAAGGTTGTGAAATAACCTTGTGTTCACACGGGCATTTCTTCCATTAGATGCACTCAGTTTGGTGCGGAGGAGGAGTCTTTAACGCTTCTTTAACACTTACTAATGTCTCCTTTTAACACAATGAAAGCAAGTCAGGCTTAGAGCCTCCCAGACATCAGGAACTAACTAGAGAAATAATAAAACAAAAACCAAAACCAAAACCAAAAAACAACAGAGTTTTTGTTTGTTTACTTATTTAGATTTTTATTGAGATATAGTTCACAGCAGCATTTTATCTTGTTTATCTCCAGTTTATGGTTACCTTCCATTACTGTCAGTAGTATTGGGTTTCCTTTAGTCGTCCTAAGGTCAAGTTTTCTTTTAACAAAGCTTTTTAAAAAGTGAGTGATTTTAGATAATAGTAAGTAAAACATAGTATAAGTGGCACTTGAATATGGCGAAAATTGTGAGGACAGCACTATAGAGGAAGGAAATACTGATCTGCGTTACAACATGGATAAGTCTTAAAAATATCATGCTAGGTCAAAGAAGCCACTTTCGAAATGCCACTTATTGTGTTAATCCATTTATATGAAATGTCCAGAAAAGACAAAGGTAAATAAAAAAAATTAGTGATTGCCCAGGACTAGGGGTGGGACAGGGGAACTGGGCATGAGGGTTCTTTTTGGGGCGATGAAAATGTGCTAAAATTAATTTGTGGTGATGGTTGCACAACTCTGCAAATCTAATAATCACTAAATAGTACACTTAAAATGATATTATGGTATGTAAATTATACCTCAATAAAGCTGTTTGAAAATTGTGAGGGTAGCACATGAATGCCTGAAGTTTTGGAACCATTTGACAATAACAACAGGACGCCAGAGCTGCCCCCGGGGCTGCTTTGAAGGAGAAGGTATGGGGACGGCCAATCAATGCTGGTTTAGGATCACTCTAATCTCTCCTTATTTGTTTTATAAACAGTTTACCTTAGAAACATGGGCATGGCTAGAAATAAACAAAGCCATCCACCGGAGCAAAAGTAGGTCCCCTCTGCCCAGCACCAGCTGATGGCATGAGAATTATGTGGGGATGTTTAACGTCTAGGCGTCATGGTTTATTTACGAAGGTGACTCATGCTTTATTAATGATATAAAGAAGACGGTCAACATGTAAACATGTTTGAATAATACTTCTGTGGCACAGAACAGGACGAGAGGGGTCAGTACACAGAACTTGGTTTTATTTCAATGGGTTTGCATCTGTCACGGGCCCAGGGTCTTAGGACCTAGGCACAGAGAGCCTGATGAAACTTAACTCATCTGCAGGTTGAGGAGTGCCTGCTCGGAACTTCAGCAGGCAATTTCAGTGGCGGGCAAGATCCTCAAGCTAAAAATGCCTGATGGTGGTGTCCACCACCATTGCAGAGTTTGGTCTGGTTTTTTATGCTTTGCGCAAATTGAAGTAATTACCACTTGTGATTTCCTTTATGGGTAGGCAAATGAAGACTCTGAGATGAAGACAGCTGAGCAAATGACGGGCAGGCCAGCCTCCCTCATGGAAATTCCATCTGCGTGAGGCCAGCCGCTCCAGTGCAGATGGAGGAATGCAACGGGAGTGAACCGAGGGGAACGCATCCCAGCTGTGAATCCAGACACCTCTGCGTTTGGGGGCTGGGGTTATTGCCTGATGCTTGCTGCCACTCAAGTGGACTCTCTTCAACTGGTCTCTCTGCTTCCTCCCTTGATGCCCACAGAAGAAAAATCTCCCCTAAAAGCCACTGCAATCCTTTTTAAAACGAATTCAAGGAAGCCACATTCCTGCCCAAAACTCTCCAGTGGCTTCCCAACTTTTTAAGAAAAAAACCCAAAGAATAAAAACCTGACAGCTAGGTTCAATCTGATCTCAATTCACACCACCCACATATGGCTACTGAGCACTTAAAAGTACGGCTAATTGGAACTCAGACACATTGTGAGTGTGAAATACACACTGGGTATATATTCCCGTGTTTCAAGTATTTGAAGACAGTATGAAAAAACAATAGGCATTAGCTCATTAATTTTCTTTTATATTGTCACTGTTAAAATAACAATATTTTGATTAGGTTGGCTTACTAAAATATATTCCCCAAACTGATTTTCACCTGATTTTTAAAAGCGTGGCTACCGGCAAAAACAATTTAAGTTATATTTGTGACCACATTATGTTTCTATTAGGCAGCGTTAAACTCACCCCTACTCATTTTTTCAACAGCTGCACTGGACTTCTTACTTGCCCTTGAACAAGGCAATCACGCTCTGGGTTTCTGCACCTGCTGCCTGCCAGCGCTGGAGAGCACTTCACTTGGACAGCACGACACAGGCTTCCTCCTTTTGCCTCCCCCGGCTCTCTGTTCAAACGTGACTTTATCAGAGAGGCCTTCCCAGACCAGACTTTCTACAGAAGCACGATGACCACGCCTAATCACCTTTTCTTGCTTTGTTTCTGTTCATAGGACTTACCACCGCTGATGAGATACTGCACATTGATTTCTCTGTTTATTTTTGTCTCTTCTGCCAGAATGTAAGCATCAAAGAACAGGGGCTTTGTTTTGTTCCTTATTGGATCTTCCAGTGCCCAGAACAGTGCCTGGCACCAAGGTGGAAAAAATCCTGCTTGCACAGAGCTCTGTCTCGTGGGGGAGACGGAGGAGTAGGCAGATTTCTTCACTGTATCAGGATGGAGGCTCTTATAGGGGAGGTATGATCTGCTAGGGATGTGAAAGGGGGCGCTGACACCATTTTGGTGGTCTACCTTCCATCCATTCACCCTCTTTTTATTTACAGAATCCCGATAGTACTCAGGGAGCCATCCCTCCCCTGTAGACAAGTTCCTCATGGGGAGGAGATCCCACCCCATGTGGGCCTGATTCTCCTTGCCAGTGATTGGTTTAGAAGTGGGCATGTGACCCAACTGTGGCCAATGAGGCTATGAGGGCTTACTGAGGGCATTCTGGGAAAATGGTACGCTTTCCTCTAAGAAGACATGGGCTCTCCATTTTTCCTAGGCATTGTCATGTTTGCATGTGATGCCTGGAACTGCTGCAGCCACCTTGTGACAGCCTGAGGATGAATCTAATGCTAAGATGAGTTGAGCAGAGGGAGGAGAAACATCCAGTTCTCTAGGATGTCATTGAACAGGTGAATCGACCAGCTGTGAGGTTTTTGCTACTTTATGATTCTCCATGGGAGATAATAAATATCTTTATTTTTAAGCCATTTGGAGTTAGGGTTTGAGTGACTTTCGGTTCAAAGTTTCCTGATATCTGACTTAGTCAGATAAGGTTGTACAGGTAACGAGGGTTGAGTCCCGAATATTTTCGTTCCGCATGTTTGTCAAGCAGCTTTCATTTCACCTCTTCTAAATTCAGTTTCTGTTTATGAAGCTTCCTTTGTCCTTCCCCTGCCCAATGGGAGCCACAGGGAGGAGGAAATGCAGGGCCATGGAAAAGGCTAGAAATTCAGGCACTCAATCATGGCAGGAGTCCCGTAAACTAAGTCCTGAAGATGGAAAGAGATTATTTCATTCGCTGTAAATCAGTCACTCGCAGGCAGGGCTTTTGTCACTACGGAAGGCCAAATGTGCTTCTGAAGTGAGTTCATCACGTAAAAGTAGCATCTAGAGAGCAATCAACGTAATGTTGAGGGAAGCAAACAGCTCGGCTGTTGGTGCTCTGCCTCTGCAGCAGATGTGTCACCAAGAGCTGCAGAATTTCCTGTAGGCTCATTAGCTGAGCCCTTCTCCCCAAAGCAGCCACACTCTCAGGTCAAAATGAACCAAGTTATAACTGAGGAAGGGAAAAGCTGATATCTTCAATAAAACCATGCTCTGATATTTCCCCACCTCTGGGTTTTTGCACATGCTGTTTCATCTACTTATTAATAGAATGCTTATCCCTCTCTTATGCCTGGAAAATTATCCATTATCCTTTAAGACCCAGCTCAGATATCACTTCCTGGTGAAGCAGTCCCCATTTCTCCCAAGGGTGAAGCTCCTTGGGTCCTTCTCAGCAACTTGCATGGACCCTTTCTAATAATATATCATTTTTCTGTGGTGTGGAAGACCGTGTATTATAGTTCTAGTCTTAGCATCTGATTCCCCTCTAAATTTCCCCTTCAAGGGAGGACATGGGCCATTCGTCCCTACAATCTCATGGCGCCAGACACATGAGGTGTACTCGGTAAGGGTCTGAAGAATGAATGATTGCACGAGGGTGCGACAGAGGGAGTGAGTGTGAATGGGGATGAGTGAGCATGTGCTGCCTGAAGGGTGAGTGGACAAGACAGTGAGTGGGTCACGACATGTGTGTACCTGGACACGTGTGCTGGTCACTGAGGGCACGGGTGAGGAGTGAGTGAATGAAGGCAAGTATAGAAAGGAGCATCAGAATTTGGAAGTTTGTCTTCTTTTCTGAACTTTGAATGGTTTAATTCCTTTGCCACCAAACGTGGACATCTCCTGTATGACTGCGTGACTTAGCATAAGAATGGCAAGAGTATTTACTTTCACTAAGGGCAGGAAGAGTCGGTTTCCAGGGGTAAAGCAGCAGGCAGGAGGTGCTGTAGTTGGAGAAAAGCAAGAGCCTTGTGGATGCTGAGATGATAAAAATCCTTAAAAGGGCTCCCAGAGTCCTCAAGGTGAAGGTAGATACACCATTACTCCTGGATTCATCATCATTCTCAAGCTTTTTGTGTGTGTGGTGGTGGGGGTGGGGGGTGGAATCTTTTACAATAGGATGAACCCTATGGGTCTTCTCCCCAGAAAGTAAGTCACACACAAACATGAACACACACAGGCACAGCTGTGCATGTAATTTTAGGGAGTTAAGGAAACTCCTTGAATCCAACTCAAGGATAGAGGCCCTGGGTTAGGAACCCCTGGGGATTGCACACGTCTGTTTTAGCTTACCACTGTATTCACGGGATGTATCACACAGCCTAACACATACCATCAGGGCATCACACATTTCTACTGAATTGAGTTGAATTTCTGTTGAACTGGGTTGACTTGAAATTTCCTAACTTGAGAAACAGGGACATGGACCAGCAGACTTTCTCAAAATCTCATATACCTTGTGGATCCTGAACAACATGGCCCCAGGAACTGATTCTATGTTGATAAAATAATTTTTCCAGACATCTTCCATCTTCAGCCCTTGCCAGGACCATGCAAGTCTTATCCTTCCAAGAAGCAACATAGGGCAAAATATGAGAGTGGAAAATATGATTCACATCTGGATGAACAAACAGAGCTCTGTGTTGGAGCAACTTCTTCAGTGCTGATGCCAAGTCCTTGGCCTTGTTTCCTCAGTGCCATATGCTGTACATATAACACCCAAGTCTCTCCTCTTGAGTGGGACTCACTAAACTCCCATCTAGAGAGGGCAGCCCAGGTTGGTGGAAAAAATTAACAGCTGGGGTGGAACAGAATTAAAATTTAATTTTTCCTGAACCTGGCATTTAATGAAGGGTGTTTAATTTCCTTAATACAGCTTAGGGAATCTCTCCTGTACAGAAGGATTTATATAAGGGCAAGATGAGTAACTGTCAAACCACTAGGGAGGCAGAATGGCAATTGAAATGCCAGTAATGTGGTTTGGCTGGGGTGTGGGGAAATAGGCATTTTTACATAGTGTTGGAAGGAGTGTGAAATATGCAAAAATTTTGGAGAGCTATTTGGTAATATCTGCCAAAACAAACAAACAAAAAGCATATATCCCTTTGACCCAAGTGTTCCAGTATTGAGTAGTTTTTTCCTACAAATGTGCTCTTTTCTGTGCATGAATGAAGATGTTCATTGTTTATAACAGCACAGGCTGGAAACAACCTAAGTGTCTAACAAGAGGGGACTGGTGAAATAATTAATTCACCCATGCAATGGCACACATTGTGGGATTTGGGAAGATTTGGGAAGGAGAAAATAGCTCTCTGTATACCCTGATAAGGACTCCTATCCATGATATATTTTTTTCAGCAGGAAAAAAGCAAGGTGCTGAACGGTGCTCAGAGAATACTTCTAATGATAATAATAGGGATATGTAGATTTTTAGAATATCTTTGGGAAGCTAAACACATGTCACCAGAAACCAGGAAAGAGACATGGAATGAATTCTCCACTGGAACCTCCATGCCTCTCTCCTGGTTTCTGGTGGTTGCGAGTCATTCTTGGGATTCCTTGGCTTATGGCTACAGCACTCCAATCTCTGCCTCTGACTTCTTATGGCTTTCCACTCTGTGTGCCCTCTCCATTTTTGTCTCTTTAAGGATACCTATCATTGGATTTGGGGCTCACCCTAGTCCAGGATAATCTTACCTCAAGATCCTTAACTTAATTATACCTGCAACGTTCCTCATTCAAAATAAACTCACATTCTGAGGTTCGGGTGGATGTGTCTTTGTGCAGGATGACATTCAACCCACTGTAGCAGGGAATAACTAAGTACAGAAATCAATTTAGAAAATAATAAAAGTGAGGTATACCAGGCACGGAGAATCTAGGGTGACTCTCACGAGATCACATCCCTAAAGGAATTCACCGTCACACACGGGAGTCATGGCAAGCACGATCCACCCCATTTTGCCAGCAAGAACAGGTCAAAACCTGGAGCTCTACTATTCTGCATCTATTCCAGTTTAAAAGATGCTGTATCAAGAGTGTCAGGGCTGAAAGGGCTCTTCATGACGCTCCATTCCAAATTGCTCCTTCGGTAGCTGTGGACCAGAGCCCAAAGAGGACAAGCAAGGCTGCACAGCAAGGTGACAGAAGGCAGGTCTCCAGGTCTGAGCCTGGGACTCTGCCTTCTCTTCTCTCTCGTCACTAAAGAGGAAGGAGACCTGGCCCATCAGCTGATAAAAGTGCAAGTCATCATTCCAGAGGCTGGGATAAAGTAAGCTGCAAATGGTAAGAGCTTCACGTGATAAGGAGCCGCAGGGCAGGGGTTTCTACCTACCACAGTGGAAAGAGATGGGGGTGTGGGTTTCTGTTTTAGCCACCAGGATGCAGTCAAAGATGGAGACATGGAGGGACTAAGCCCTCACCCCCAAGGGAGGAGCGGCAACGTCCTTGTGGTCCTCCCTGGATGCTCCCCCAACATTTCTGGCAGGTATTTCCTGGTGAGGAAACTGCAGGTCGGAGGGGCTAAGGCATTTGGACAAGTTTGTGTGGCCCATTAGATGTGAAACCAAGGTTTGTCTCCGGTTCTTGGCCCAGCTCTGGCCCTGCCTGAATTTTTGGCCCTGGATAAGGCACCTTCCTAGTTTGAGTCTCAGGTTTTCCATCTGCAAATGAGAAGGGGGCAGGTAGGATGACCCAGAATCTTCTGCTTCTAACGTTCAATGGCTTCCACAATGGGGGAGGTGTAGGTGGCTGTTTTGGCTGAACTGTGTCCCCATCAAAGTTCATATGTTGACCCTAACCCCCAGCAGACTGTGTTTGGAGATAGGGCCTTTAAGGAGATAGTTAAGGTTAAAGGAGGTCATAAGGGTGGGGCCCTAATCAATAGGACTGATGTCCTTATAGCAAAGGAAGAGACACCAGTGCTCCCTCTCTCTGCCATGCAAGGACACATTGGGAAGGTCACTGTCCACAAGGCAGGAGGAAAGCCTTTGCCAGGAGTTGACTTTGCTGGCATCTTGATCTAGGACTTCCAGCCTCCAGAATTGTGAGAAAATAAATTTCTGTTGTTGAGGCCACTCATTCTGGCATCTTCTTATGGCAGCCCCAGCTGGCTAATATGCTGATCATCACTTGATCTTATGGCTTTGGTTACAGAGAGCAGTCTCTGAAGGTGGCCTGGGGAGGACATTTTGGATTGACCTCTGGATGTGGGATGCAAGTCTGCTGGGTGGCCCAGGGGTGGGGTCACGGGAAGCAGAACGAGGGGAGAGAGGATACAATGGCCATAAACAGCAACGCCCTTAACGTTCTTTCCAAGGGCTTCCCAAGACTGGGGGCGTCCCAAAGCAGCCCAGAGCTTAAAGTCCCCGAGGACTGGGATGGTGTCTCTGCATCCCTCACTGCCCAGCTCAGAGAAGGCCACAGAGCAGGATGTCAACACTATATGTTCACTGAATGGCTGGGCAAGCACATACCAATCTGGTTCAAACCCTGACTTTGCCTCTTAGGCAAGAGTTGTTTTGAGATTGATGTGACACACCTGTAAAATGGGTACCATGGTAGCTGCCCTGCCGGACTGTTTAGGCCTCACATGTGGAATGTGGTGGTTAGCAGTTTGGGCTCTGAGGTTGGATGGTATAAGTTCAAATCCTACCTCTTGGACCTCTTGACTGTCAGATTTTAAGACCCCTGAACTTCCTGTGCCTTGGTTTCCTTATCTATAAAAAGGAGATAATACCACTCCCTGAGGTGCAGGGGGGATAAAATGAGCTGTGAGCGTAACGTGCTTGGCACAGTGCCGCACACATAGTAAGTGCTCAGTAGACAGTAACTGCTGTCTTCTTTCTAACACCCCTGCGAACCTGCAGAGTGTGTGGATGAGGGGCTTCCCTGACAGCCCTGCGCTGAACTGAAGCAGAGGGGGTGCTGTCCTCCTGCAGCCCCCAGACCCTTGCAGACTCAGGATTCCCCACGGCTGGATCGGAGCTGCTGGGTACCACCCTTTTCATAAAAACCGAGAAAAGAAAGGTTTTCCTTAGATGGGCTCACTTGCCGAAGAACTCTCAGAAATCCATTAACTCTAGTATTACTGAACATCTGAATGCAATTTGCGAGCTATAATAACATCTCTCTAGTTAGCAAATGTTTATGCCTCTCTATAATTTTCTTTTCCATATGAAAATAGACCTGTCGTACTAACGTGGTTGGCCAGCTGCCTCCGTAATATCGTTAATAAGCAGGCAGGATTGTAGGTCCTTCAGTCTGATGGCTTGGGGTGCATTTCTGTTTCAGAGTGGGCTCAAGGAAGGTTGGATTTGCAGCTCTGGGGTCTACTTCACATGTGTCACTTAATAGGTAGAAAATGTGGGACCCTTGAAGAAAGGAATTAGGAAACACCAAGCCTGCTCTCACCTGGCAGGGAAGTGAATGAGCAGAACTAACATTTTTAGAGTCCCTGCCTTGGGCCAAGCAGGAGGCGAGGGTTTATCTACATTGCAGTGGGATTCCAAGTTGGGTGTAGATGTCAAAGTCCCTGGCGGAAATTTTTATAAATGCAGATTACTGGGCGTCACCCCAAACTTGCTGAATTAGAATTCTAGTGGGCAGTGCCCAGGCATCTGAATTCTTAATGTTTTTCTTTGACCCCCCCTGGGGGTTTCCATGCATTTCAGGTTATGGGGGGGCTACATCCTTATAGCACAGAGGAAATTATATTTCAGGGGAAGTGCTCCTTTTACATAACAGATATGGATCATTTGAGCCTTCCCAAAGGTTTATTTTCCTTTCAAATAACTGGATGATTTAGATCCTCCAACCCAAACCAGCCCCCTCATTGAGTTACCTGGTGCATCAATTCAGCAAATATTTACTGAGTGCCCACTAAGTACGCTGGTGTTGGGGCTGGAATATAAGAAAGACATTTCCCCGTTCCTGTGGAGGTTACTGCAGTGGCGGGGGCAGGCATGAGCACAGACGATTATTTTGAGGATGAATAGTAAGGTAAGTGGGGAAAGGGGAGCGTAGGAGCCCCGGGGAGGGACACTGGCTTAGTAGAGGGGTCCAGGGAGGGCCCCAGAGCAGGAATAACGGCAAGCTGAGGCTAGAGAGACAGCAGGAGCCAGCTGGGGGAAGGGCCGTGTGCCGGGCAGGAGGAATGCCACGTGGCTTGGTCCCCGGGAAGAAGGGCTTTGAAAGGCAAAGGGGCTCCAGAAGTTTCTGCATGGCTGCAGTGTGGAGTAAAAAGGTGCAAAATGCTGAAAAATGAGACCAGGCTGGCGAGGGCAGTTGGGTGCTATGTTACAGAACTGCGACTTTATCCTGAGGGCCATGGGAGCCGTTGGGAGGCTTAGGCAAGGGCATATCACAGTCACGTTCATGTGTTATAAAGATCACTCTGGCTGTTTATGGGAGGTGGGACTGAGGCAGGGAACAGACCTCAGGTCTGGAAGTGCAGCTGGGAGGCTGTTGCTGTTGTCCAGGTGGAAGGGGAGGGTCACCTGGGCAGAGGGATTGGCAGTGGAGATGGAGACAGGTGCACAGGCTCAAGACGCTGTGTCAGGCGAGTGATTGGACACTGGACAGTGTGGGAAGTAATTAGGATGCAGAATGAACAATTCACCCGGAAGCTCACTCCCTAAGGCAATTACTCTTAGCCACCATTAGTTTGAGTCCTGATTTTGTCATTTAGCATTATGTCACACACATTTCCTGCATCCTGATTAACTGCACGATATTCTGTTGTGTGGACGCACCATGTTGCATTTAAACAATCCTTATTGTGGAACATTGAAGTGGTTCACATCGTTTTTACCATTATTCAAAATGCTACAGTTATTATATTTTGACTTACAGCTTTCCCCATATTTTATAACTTTTTTTTGAAAATAACTATCAGAGAATATTAGAGGATATTTTTAAAGAGAGGTCACCTCCAGGGAGGACTCGGCACTGGTTTCATCAAACAATGTCCCTTCTCCTCTCTGTTCAGTTCCCTTATTGTGGGCTGGGTTCCGAATGGGATGACCTCTGAGTGTCTCCCATCACTGTCGTTCTCTGAGTCTGCTCGGACCTCCAGCAGAGGACAGCCGCCCACCCTGACCTTGACCTGGCACTCTTGTGAGGTCATTGCAGCTTGTCCTCCTCCAGCCAGCAGTCCCTCCCCTGCCCTGGAGGGAGAACCAACAAAGGTGAGCCTTTCTAGGACTCAAAGTAGCAGAGTGGACAAGAACACGAGCTCTAAACTCAGACAGATGCAGATCTGAATTCACTTACTAGCTGTAAAACCTGGGTCAGGCTACTTATCCTCCCTGTATCTCAGTTTTCCCATCTTATAACAAGGACTAATGAGACAGGGCATGTAAGGAGCCTGCCAGATCTCAAGTAGCAAGAGAATTTTCGGTCTTATTACTTTTCTGGTCTCTGAGTAGCTACAGTTTTAAGCAGTAGAGTCGGTATAGTGTTGTAGTTAAGAGCATAGACTCTGGGACCTGATTGTCTGGGTTCACTCTACCGTGTCTCTACCGCTGCCATCTCTGTGACCCTGGACAACTTCTCTGAGCCTCAGTTTCCTCATCTGTAACATGGAGATAGTAATAGGCCCATATGAAAGGGTTACTGTGAGTTTGTAAATGAAATAATCTACGTGAAGCATTTAGAAGAGTGCCTGGCACATGAATGCCAGAGCACTGTTAGCTAAAAAATAAAGTGCATTTCCTCTGTAACTGCTACTCTTTGCTGAGATCCTATTACGTGTCAGGACACCTTGCATGTACAGCATTCAGAACTCCCATGACAAGGAGTCAAGGCAGGAATTATCATTCATCCTACTTTACAGACTGGGAAGGTGAGGCTCAGGGTGATTGCTTGACACGCCCAAGATGCTGGTTTCAGAGGAGAGAGCTCTGTCTGATTGCACACTCCATGCCCTACCCATGACATCATACGGTATGCTCTGGGTGATTTCTGACCATTTACTGTGAAGGTGGTTGGACGGCTGCCAGGAAAATGGTGTCCTTGAAGCCATGATGAAAAATGATCACTTTTCACAGTCCAAAGAGCTTCTAATTAAATTACCAGCTTCCTTTGCCCAAGACTGGTCTGGAGAATATTGGCTTGATAAGGGACCCTCCTTCCCGGAGGGTCAATTTTTAGTCTTGGAATCTGTTATACTTTTTTGAATCAGCTCCAATGGTCTGATTTGCTGTCATCCACCTCCTAATAAATGAGCCAGTTTACTCGATTTCTCATGAGCTTGCCAGGATTGCACTAAGGAAGGAATCACGCAATGGACCCCTAGCTCCTATACAGTAAAAGTTGAGCTCCGCAGTGTGACTTCCATGGATACAGGCTGCAGAAACAAGGCACGATGAAAGAGGAACAGGGAGAAGGGACACTGTGGCATTGCTTAAGCTAGTTTGAGGTTTTTTAAATTCCCTTCCCCAAATATGCGACTAAAAATCCCAGATGAAGTTGTCAATAAGGTAAATAGCATGAGAAGAGTTTTTGCAGCAAGAAGTTTGGGTCGGAGAAGCATTTTGTAATTAATGAGATGAGACCAGCCCCTCATTTGCCTGCCTCTATTTCAGCACTAGGTGTTTTAACTAAATTGGGGCTCAAAATTAAGCAGATGAATGAGTGACGGTTCAGGATGGTAGATGCTATGTGAAGAGCACAGCTTTGGAGGTAAGCAGTCCGGAGGTGGGGGTGTCAAATCCCAGCTCTGTTACGTACTAGCTGTGTGGTTTCAGGCAAGTGGCTATTTATATTAATATTTTCTCCTTTGTAAACTGCATATATTAACATCAATTCTTTTGGGTTGTTTTGAGAATTGCACGAGTTAATGTGAACAAGGTGCATGGTATAGGCCCTGCCACACATCAGGTGACCAATAAACGTTAACCAATATCAAGGGATGGGCGCAGTCCTAGGTTTTAGTTTAAAACTGCAGGAGTGGGACCAGAAATTCTCTCAAGGCTGGCTGGCTGTTTCAGGCTCCACAAATTTCATAATTTCAGAGCATCCTGGCCCAAGGACTTTATGAAATATTTGTAAAAATGTGAAAAGCCCCTCTTTCTCTTCTGCCTGCCCATCCCACCACCGAATCTCTAAACATTTCCCCATCATCTTGAGGCTGGGGTCCAGGACTGAAAGGTCAGGGGATGGCTCTTGCCAAGAGCAATGATGAACAGATTCATTCAAAAGGGGAGAACATCTTTGGTTAACTGTTATTTATCTCTGAGGCCCCAGCTCACACATTACTTCCTAAAGGTATGATCCACAGACCAGTGATGTCAGTGTCACCTATAAGCTTGTTAGAAACGCAGCATCTCAGCCCCACCTGCAAACCTCTAAGTCGGAATGTGCATGTCACCAAGGTCCTGGGTGATGCATGTGCACATTGAAGTTGAAGAGACACTGCCCCAAACCCTAGGCAGGGTCAAGCCTCCTTCCTTATTACAGTCTCATGGATCTTGTGCATCTCCTCTGTGGCATCCCTGTCTCTTAGAAACAATTAACTATCTGTCACACTTTTTGCTTGATTTCTGTCTTTCCCTACTAGACAGTTCACTCCCCAAATCAAAATCCATTTATCTTGTTCATCTCTGTATCCTTAGATTGTAGTATAGTTCCTAAAACACAGAAGGAACCACTTAATTAGTACCATGGAATGAATGAATGAAGAAATAATGCATTTTGAGCTTCCTGAAGCAATTGAGGCTTTTGTGTTCCAGGGCTTCTCAATCTTCATGAGTGGTTAAAAAGTAGCTGCTAAGCCAAAAAGAGTCCAAAAGCCACGTGCAGCTTGTAGATCCAGACACTTGAAAGACTGAGGCAGGAGGATTGCTAGAGCCCAGGAGTTTGAGATCAGCCTGGGCAACATAGTGAGACCCCATCTCTAAAAAAAAAAATAAAGAAAGAAAGAAAGGTCAAAAAGTCTAGCCCGTGCTCAGCCCCAACACATGCATTGCTAAGAACCTGGAGAGTCAGTCTGAGGTTTATGTGGGTGTTACTGAAACAAAAATGGAGGGAAGAACCGCCCCCCCCCCCCAATTATAGAAAAGGTTTATTTGTCGAGTTCGGCCAAGGAAGGATCATGTAGTGACAATACCACTGGCTTAGGAAAAAGAGTAGACTAGCTTTTGTGAGATTTGGGGCACATCACATGTTCTGAGCTTCTCAACCTGTCAAAATGGAAATACAAACCTGTACCCCCCAACACACCCCAAAACCTCACATGGCAGTTGTGAGGATTAGTATTCAACTGCAATTCTCAGTATGCACTGCACTATTTAACCACAGAAAGGCATGAAGTACTGATTCACGTACGTCGTGAATAAGTCTCAAAGACATGATACAAGGTGAAAAAAGAAACAGGCATGGAAGGCCACATATGGAAGGATTCCATTCATATGAAATGTACAGAATAGCTAAACCCAGGGACACAAAAAGTAGACTGGTGGTTGCCAGGGGCTTGTGGGAGAAGAGAATGGGGAGTGACTGCTTAAAGGGTACAGGGTCTTCTTTGCGGGTGATGAAATGTTTTGGAACTAGACAGAGGTGGGGGTTGCCCAACACTGTGAATGTACTAAATGCCACTGAATTGTTCACTTTAAAATTGTTTGATTTTATGGTAGGTGAATTTTACTTTAATTAAAAACAAAAACCAAGTGATGGGCTTTAACAGTACCAGACGACCACCCACCCACCTTCCCCATCAATTCTGATTCATTTGATCTGAAAAGGGGCCCAGACATTTATTATTAGTATTTTTAAAAGTTCCCCAGGGGGGTTATAGTGGGCTGCCACGGTTGAGATCTACAGGCCTAAAGACAGGAGTTGTGGTGGGCAGGGTGTGGCTTTGAGGCCCAGCTGACCTGGGCTTGGGTTCCATCTCTACCTCCAGATTGCTAATTCCCTGGACCCGTTTCATCTGCAAAAATGCAAGTTATAATATTTACTACATCAGGTCTATTGTTTAAATCACATTAGAGCATGTAAGTAACGCATGTGGGCTTGGCTTTTATTAGGCAATAAATAAATTACTATTATTATTAAGAGTAGATGTCAAAATTGATTGTAAAAGTTAAAAAGAGCCATTCAACTAAGAGGTAATGAGATTTCTGAAACTTTTATTCCAGCACACTGGGCTTTGTGGGGGTGGGGAGGGAAAAGAGGAATAAGGATGCAAAGTTACCCAGATAATTCTTTTCTCTGTGTATCCTTGTGCTTATCTAACCAAGACTGAAATAAAATTGATTGGAATCACAGTAGGCCACCAAAAAAAAAACAAAAAAGGTAACTACTCATTGCATAAAGGCCCTTGAAGCTTTCTTTTGTGTCTTTGGAAAATAAATACCAACCAAAATGATCTAGGACTCCTTGGCGCCTAGTTGGATTTTATTTTATGGCATCGAATCTGGTTGTTTTGCTTGGTCCACTCTGGCCTCTAAGCAGCTCGGTTTAATTCATGGCCTGTCTCAAATCATTACACTCTGTAGTCAACGGTAATAAATCTTAAAGATTAAGCTTAGCCAATGGCTTTCAATGAATCCTTATCTTTATTTTTCCTCCACCTCAATTTTCTCATCAACCCATGCATACTTTTGCATATATTTGCAAATTTATTCTCTTCTTCCATTGCATGCTTTTCTGCAAGTTGCCCTGATGTAGCATTGCTGTTTTTATCTGGGGCTCCGGAGTCAGACCTTGTGGATTCTTCCCCAGCTCTGTCCCTTTCTAGATGTGCGACATCAGGCAAGTTTTTCTTTTTTCTTTTTTTTAACCTCCCTGCCTTGGTTTCCTCATCTCTACAATGGGGATTTTAACAGTATATGCCTTAAGGGATAGTTAAGGGATTTATGAGATAGTATATTTGCAAAGAGCTTGCAAAGTCATGACGTTAACACTGAGAAATGATAGCATTTCATCCTCAGATAGGATCTCATCCTTTGGGCTCTGAGAGTCTGTGATCACCTTTCCTGGGCATGTTTCTTGGTTGCAGTTATTTGGGGACAATGCCTCTTTGGATATTTGCCTGACAAAGTAACATTCCTAACTCTGAACATCTGAATATCTGAGGTTGATATTCTGAATTCCTTGGCTTCTAATCTCTCCCACCCAGTGGAGTACAGCCGGGTTCACACCAGAGACCCTGCCCGTGCTGCCTAGGTGGTGAGTGCTGCTATTCCATTGGGGACCTCTTGCCCTGGTCTTTTGAATGTCACCCTCCCAATTTTAATTTTTTTAAACACCTGCTCTCTTTCCCTCTGCCTTAGGCTGGATGAGTTCAGTGGCCAATCCATCTCTCCTTCCATTTAACGCCAAGTGCTCAGAACCGTTCTCCAAGTGGTGCACAAGGCTTTCTAGTTTGAGATTTATCTTCATGTAAAGTCAGTACTCAGACACATTTGGGGACGTGTTTCTTAGGTAACGGATCCACTAAGATCCTGTTGTCCCTCTCCAAGGCTCTTCTAGGGGAACAGGGGCCTTTATAGGCACAGGAGTGAGGGACGCTCCATATAGACCTACGGGATAAACAGCTACGGGATGATTATGCCAAACTGCCTCTTCATAACAATCATCGTTTTGTCCATCCTCCTAGTGTAAAAAAAGGCAGAAACAGCTTTTCAGAGAGTAGATGTGTCCTGCCTAAGTGACAGAGAGAAAGAGACAGACACATAGCCAAGAACAGAACCCAGGTCTCACGATCTTGCATTTTCCTCCATGACATAATTTTGTAGCCAAGTTTTAAAGCGAGGCACCTTCTACTTGCATCTTCTGGAAGTTTCCCAGATTGCTCCAGACCACAGCGAGCTCCCTTCCTTCTGTGATCCATTCCCTGGATGCTATCATAGGGCAGACCTCGGATCCATAACCACATCTTTGGGATGAACTCATTTTTCTGGAACTCTTTCTTCATTGCAGTTGACCTCCACATTTATTGAGCATCTATTGGATACAGGGCTCTAATTAGATACAATCTCTATTGGATACAAGACGCAGCCCAGATGGGCTTCAAGATGCCATTTAAGATTTTTCTATTCTGTGAGGTTTTCTCTTAATTCCTCAAGGACAGAGTATTTTTAGGGTAGTGCCAGCTACTGTAACAAATAGATCCGAATATTAGTTGCAACTCAAGTGAAATTTATTTTTTCTCATTTAAGAGTCTGAAGATATTCCAAATCAGTGAGGGCGGCTCTATTCCATACTGTCACTCAGGCCAATAAAAGCTCTGCTATTTTTAATATGGTATTCCAAAGTCATTCTTGACAATAAAATTCAGCTGGTGGAAGAGAAAAGACCATGGATAATCATGCACAGAAACTTTTGGTTTAGGCCTGAAAAAGGCATACCTCCTTCACTGCTGCTCACATTCCATAGGTCAGAGCTCAGCCCCAGAGTTAGATTCACCTGCAAGAGAGGCTGGGAGTTGTAATCTCTGTATCCAGAAAGAAGAGAAGATGGGTTTTGATGGACAGGACTCTGTCTCTGCCGTAGAAAGCTAACGTCTTTCTTCTCTGAATCCCAATTCCCTTTCCTGTACTCTGATCATCTCCTCCTCTTATAATGTCCCCATCCCTGCCCCAAGGATCCTGGGTGGGTGGTCAGAATTAGGATCTTCTGACTCATCTTTACTGACTTCCTTCTTCTCACAGCATTTGATTTTCTAGCAATCAACGGAGGCAAGATTATGGCTTGAGGAGAGTGGAGGTGGGGAGAGACCTGCAAAGGCTTTTGGGCTAAGCCATGTGCTTCAGCTGTAATTAATTACCAGGGGAGGCTATTGGGTACCTCAGGGAGTTGCCAGGGGCTTAGTGTTTCAGAGTGGGATTGGGGTATTCAACAATCCTACCACTCACCACATCCTGGATAGTAATGAGCAGAGTGACTATCAGCCCAAGCTCATGGATTGACATGCCAGCCCTTTCACTGGAGAGATGTGGGAACTTGGATAAGATATGCATCTTCATTACACCTTGGCTTCCCTAACCGTCAGTGGGGATAACAGTGGTACCTGCTTTTAGGGTTGTGCTTAGGATTCAATAAGAACATGCTTAGTACAGGGCTTGGCATGTGATAAGTAATAAATGCTGGCTATTTTAACAATAACATGAACAGTTTGCAGACTTTCAAAGACATAGACATAAAATCTCCTCGGGGGACTGGGTTTGTGTCCTCTATATCTCTCGTATCATTCCAGCACCCAGCCCTTGACAGCGTGGCGCCATGGGAAAATGTGATCATTCTTTCTTGTATTTAAAAAAATAAATTTGTCTGAAGAGTAACTTTATGAGAAGTGTGTGCATCCTTGCATTTTATGACTTGGATTTTCTTCTCCTGCCTGCTGTCTGGGTTTAATAAAAGTATGGCTATAACAGGGCAGCATCTGGGCAAGCCGAGGAGGACTTTTAAGAACAAAACTAGCATCATTGAGCATCAGCCCTGGAGAACAAATGGGCAACAATTTGCTGCAGCTGCTGTAGCTGTTCCTCCACGTCCCACCAGACCTGCTCCCCTCTCGGAGGGACACCCAGGTGAAACACAACTTTCCAGGCAACTCAAAACACCAGGGCAGAGAAACAATAATACAAATTCAGACGATAGTGCTAAGCATACAGAGAGCTGTCTTCAAAACAGAATTATAAATGATTTCACACTGAAAACTCCAAATCCACCAGGGCCTCCCCCCACCCTGTCTCTAGCAAGCCTGATAAATTGAATGTCCATGCCTCCATGTGATAAATTTCTTTTGTTCTTTCTACTGCCCAAATTAATTGTTTTAGAGTCCCCTGCTATGATGAGCATCCTTCTGAAAGGACCCAATCCGCTGATTTGTAAATTTTAGATAATGCAACTCTTCAAAGACCATTTCGATCTTGAAAAAAAAAAATCACAGGATAAGAAAAACCACTGGGTAAGATGTCATCAGAAATCTGTTCCCTTATTCCCTGTGTTGGGTGATGGGAGGAGATGGAATTAAAATGTTGTTATAACTTTTGTGCTTATTTAACTTTGATAAAGCTTTTCAGTCTCAGCTTAGGACATTCTTGTCCTCATAGTGCCAACAAGGACACTGAGGCACAGAGAGGTTAGGCAGCTTTCCGAAGGTCACACAGCTTGTAAGCAGCACACCTGAGACCAAACCCCAGGCCTCTCTGCCCTTAAAGCCCTTGTGTTTTTTTTATCACATCCCACTGCCTTCAGAAAAGTAAAATGAGTTTTGCAAAGATGAATAATAGCCTTTCTTCTCTTTATAAATGGAGGTGTGGTAATCAGAGCCTGGATTTCAGTAGAATGCCATTTTTAATGTCCCCTTATAACCCTACTTAAAGCCTTTCTCCTACACTCTCCACTTTCCCAAAGGCCAGAGGAGTAGTTCATAAAGAAGCATTATTCCCTGTGACACCTTCCTCAATGTAGGGGTCAAAATCCTTGGTCCCGAGGAAATAATCTCATAAAGCGCGTCTCCCTCTGAAACCCAGTGGATAATAAATAGCCTTTCATTATCTTTCTGCAGCTCCTGCCTCCTCAGTTTGAGTCAGATGCCAAGAGCTCTAGACAAGGGTCTTCTTGCACCTGCTCTGAGCTTTCTCACTCCTTTCAATGCCAAGAGAAGAGAGTGTAGACATCAGAGCCAAGAGGACGTTAGTCCCAGCTTTGCTGCTTCCTGGCAATGCAACCTTGGAAAAGTCACTTGTATGCTCTGAGCCTCATCTGTAACGTTAGGGATACTTTTATTCATTCGACATAGGTTTATGGATATTTAACAGGTTCCGGTGTTCTGCTGGGCATAGAGACTCAGTGATGAGTAAATATTAATACAATCCTTGTCCTATTTGAAAGATCCCCTTTGCTCATTACAGTAGAGTTAGGTAGAAAAGGGAGAATAATCACACTACCGAGCAGGTAAAATTACAACTGCGCTAAGTCCCACAGACAGAAGTAACATCGTGCTATAAGAATGTATAATAGGAAGCCTTGATACCATGCTGTTTTGGTTACTATAGCCTTGTAGTATAATTTGAAGTCTGGTAATGTGATGCCTCCAGATTTATTCCTTTTTCTTAAGATTGCTTTGGCTATTTGGGCTCTTTTTTGGCTCCAAATGAAGCATAGAATTATTTTTTCTAGATCTGTGAAATATGACACTGATATTTTGATGCGGATTGCATCGAATCTGTAAATCACCTTGGGTAGTATGGACAGTAGTATTTTAACAATGTTGATTCTACCGGTTCATGAGCATGATATGTTTTTCTATTTATTTATATTATCTGCAATTTCTTTTCTCAGTGTTTTGTAGATCAAAGGACTTAGAGTTAGATCGACCAGAGTTCAAATCTCGCTCTACCCATGTGTGCAGTTAGAGGACAGTCCACAAGATTACCCTCACTGTGACACCAACTGCAGAGTTTGGGAGTCCCTAAGGCCAACCTTATTTCTGACATAAATTGCTATTTTGGGGGTCTCCAAGACTGCTCTCAGTTGGGATACTTTGCTAGAAGGACTGAAAGGACTCTGGAAAAATTGTTATATTCACAGTTATGATTTATTGCCATGAAAGGGCACAGATCGTGTGGGTCAGAGTCCAGGTAAGTTCCAAGTGTGGAGCTACTAGTTGTCCTCTCCCAGTGGGATCATGGACAGAATTACTTTTTTCAGCAACAAAGTATGATAATACCCAAGAAGCATTGCCAACCGGGGAAGCTCACCTGAGCTGTGGTGTCCAGGGTTTTTAGTTGAAGCTCAGTAGCACAGGCATGGTTGACTGTCCATGTGACTGAGCCTGGTCTCCAGCCCCAGCTAGAGGTTGAGCTGATACTGTGTGACTCAGATCCCCCACCCTAATCACATCGTGTGACTGAAGGTCCCCAGGCAAACGAAGACCCTGCTCACAGGCATGGTCTCCCAAGGGCCTAGAGATCACCTCCCAGAACCCAAGACAAAGACCACAACTCTTTGGGGGCAATTTTAAATTCTTTACCACGTGCTATAGGACTAATGGTAATTTCCTTAGCTCCTTTGAGCCTTGGTTTCCTTACCTATAAAATAGAAATAAATATAACACTTTGCATGGCTGTAATAACATGAGATGGTGGATGTGAAGTCCCAGCATATCATAAGTGCCTGAAAACAGTATCCACAATGATGAGGAGGAGGAGGAGGAGGAAGAGATGCTGACGGTGTTAATGACGTTGCTCAGAAAGTTTTACTGAGAGGGAGGAGACTGGAAAGAAGTCACATTTTCAACACTCCATTTCTAGCCCTCTTATGCAACATTATAAAAAACTTTCTCATAGCCAAATGCCAGGAGGCTATTCAGAAAGCTTCTCTCTTTATCTTCACTTCACATAACTCTGTCCCCAGAAACCATTTGCTTATCACAGTCACCCTCCCTACCCCATGTTTCAAGGAGGGCTCATCCAACAGAGGCCGTCTCAGAAAAATGCCGTCATGTACTTCTTGCAGAAATTTTGTTCTCTTTCACCAGCCTGAGTTATCACGGCCCATTGTTCAGGTCCACACAAAGGAAGCCTTAATGGGCGACACACTTGGCAGAGGGCTCTTTCTCTCAATGGTGTCTTTCTGCTGTTTTAAATGGATCTCAGGAGTGGTTTCAAAGCTTCTCATTTACTGACATGAACAGGCTCTGAGACAGTCTCTGCTTTAGCTGTTTCTCTCCCATATCCGTCAAGCCCTGTCAGCTCCCAACACCCCCACCTGGTGGCTCAGAGGAGGCCCAGAGACCTGACCAGGGAGCACAGCCGTGGCTGAGACAGAAATGACACCTGGCATGGTGCCTTTACACCGCAGCCAACAGCTCTGCGAGCTGCTGGGAGGTCCCGCAGAGCAAGAAGCAGAAGAGCACAGAGGAGACATGCGCAGCTTTGGAGTTCAGACAGGGCTGGCTCCCTGGCCAAGCTCTGCAAATAACTCCCTGTGGAGCGTGGCCAGATCCCTTCAGCTTCCCAAGACTCAGTTTCTCCATCTGTCAAATATCATGGCTCATAGCACTGTGCTACATGCTTTCCATGGATTATTTCATTGGATCCTCACACCAAATCTATGATGAGGTAGGTACTGTCGCTAGTCCCGTTTTGTAGATGAAGATGTTGAGGCTGAGAAGTTAAGTGACTTTCCCAAAGTCACAGCTAGTGACTGGTGGCATCCAAACTAGAACCCAGGACTGTGAGACTCAATACCCATTAGTTCCCACCTTGACCCCATCTTTCCTTGTAACCTATGACTTTTGTCAATTCCTGAAGTAGGGATTGTAAGGTTGGATCAAGCAGCCATCAACTGGAACATGCTACTCAAACCTCATTTTAGGCTCTAAGCCTACAGAGAACACCAAAATGAAATCAAAGAATGATTTTGTTATGGACCAACATATCCAAACAGAAGTTCCTCCAATAGACTTTATGCTTCTATATTGATCAGGGTGATTGAAGTTAGCTGTCACGTCACATAAACCTTGAGATCTCAGTGGCTTAGCACAATAAAACTTTATTTGTTATTCACAAAACAAGATACATCAAGACACAACAGCCCCATCGTTACTGTGGCAAGAAAAGATACTGTTACAAGGGCCAGCTTGCTCTTAAATGCCTCAACCCGGAAGTGCCGTGTCTGAACTGCAACACTTGTCATCGTCGTCACATTTCATTGGCAGACACTAGTCACATGGCCCCCTCAGGCTGCATGGGAGGATGGGAAATGCAGAGGCTACGCAGATATTTCAGGAACACCCGCAGATTCTGTTCCAGGCTCCACAAAATCCTTTGCTTCAGTCATAACCTCACTTATCTTCAACTCAGCTAGCGTTTTTATTCTCTGTACTATCTAGAACCTGGTTGATAGAGCCGCTGTGCTGAGACGTTCTTCAGAAGAGTTAAGTTACATGTAGGAGTGCCATGGCCATGGTGGGTTAGTTAAGGCTTCTAGCTCAGGAGACAAGTTCTGCCAGGAGAAGCATAACTTGGCGGTTGGGATTCCCGAGGGACTGGCTCTTCTCCGAGTGAGTCACAACAGCATGTCCCCTCACTCATGTCCTTAGGTACGTGCCTCACGTTTGGCTCCTACCTGCCCTCTGGGTGGTGGTAGCAGAATGAGAAACAGACTTGGGAAAGAGGAAGGCAGCTGGGAACTTCTACTAGAAATGAATTGCATGCATCTTTACTCACTAATTGCGAGAACTGGAAGAGTCTTGTTTTCTTCATAGGCCACCAGGAAGGGGAGCTTCCCACTCCCCCAACCGCCTGACCATCCGTGGGTGATTGCATGGCTTGCTTAGTACTCACATACCATTCCGAAATAACCATCCCAAAGCTGACAGCATTCCTTAAGGGAATTACAAGGCCAAGGTGAGAGTCTGATGTTCCTCCTCAAGTCCATTTTCAGAATTTCTCCCTTCTGCAAGCACAGGCAGGCAGAAGGTTGCAAGGACTGGGAAAACTACCTGGAGACCCCTTGGGAAATTTGCTCTTGTTCTTTTGAAGACAAAATCCAAGAAAAGGGGGGATATAAGCATGTCAGCTGGGCTTCTGTTGCCAGGAGACTGACAACTGGAAAGGATTTTTTGCCTTCCCAATTTCTTGAATTCTTCCTTTTAGCCAAGGAGGAATGATTCCCATTAAAAGAAGGAAAAAAACAAGAAAATATCACTTAGAGACACTCTCAGACTCTCTACAGGGACACAGATTTTTACAAACTTTCTGGAAAGCAGTTTATAATATATACCCTGAGTTCTAGAAATGTTCTTACCTGTTGATACAGTAATTCCACTTCCAGGAATGTATCATGAAGAAATAATCACAAATGAAAACAAATTACACCTATATAAGGGTGTTCAAGAAAGCATTATTTGCAATAATGAGATTTTGGAAATAATCTACACATCCAATAGGAGAATAAAATGGTAATTATGGTATATTCATTTTATAGTATTATGTAGTTATTAGAAATAATATTTGGATCCTTTTAATGATGTAGGCAATGCTCACCGGAGCTCTGCAACTTATGAGCTGTGTAAAAAACACATATGCTAATAAAACAGGATGGCAATAACAGCATTCAAAATTATAACAATAATACATGGAGAGATTATGGTTTATGTTTTATTTTATTCCTTACGTTTGTCCTTATCTTTCAAGTTTTCTCCAATAAACATATATTGCTTTTATAACTTCAAAAAAGAACAAATAAAAAACCACACATATTTTCCTGAACTGGAAAAGAAAAATTCTTATTTTGGATCTTTAAGTGGCAAGAGTAATGGATGCATCTGCAACCTCAGGGCTTATTCCACAAAAGCAGCTTCCCTTTGAGAGTGATGCTGAGATGTCTTGGCAGGAGTGGCTGGGAAACAGGGAGTGGGTATGGGATTTGCCTCTACTTTTCTTCCGAGTAACAGACAAGTCCAGCTGGGCTTGGGGACTGACAATGTGGCTATGGTTTTCTTATATCCAGGCCCCAGCATCCACTAACAAATTTAACTATATATATTGAGCACCTACTATGTGCCACATATTGCTTAAGCTCCTGAATTTCAACAGTAAGCCGTAGACAGGTTACTTTTGTCCCTAATATTAAAGTGACTTGTGAATTTCCCCTGAGGCTCCTTAAACAGCTCTATGACCCAGTACAATTATTTTGATGCATTTCATTTAGTCAATCAATGTTCATTAAGCACACATAGTTTGGGGTACTCTAGCATAATGTTCTCAAATGTTAGAGTACATAAAGCTCAGTTAGTGATTGCTAAAAATCCATATTTCTGCCCAGTTTTTGGAGGTTTTGATTAAATAGTTTTGGGTAGTTTGGGAAGCCACCTTTTAAACAAGCTCTTCAGGTAGTCTTGAACCACACCTGGGAAACTCTACCCTGATAGGCTGAAAAGCCACGAACAAGAAAGAAAAGCAATAGAAGCTTCCCTATAGGAGCTTATGGTCTAGAGGGCTATACAAGCACCTATTAATTTATAAGAAAAATTTTAATAATATGAAAATAACCACAACATAAAACAACACTAAAATAATAACTATCTTTAATTTAGGACTAACTATAAACCAAAGATTGTATGAAACACTTTAATTATCCTATTTAATCCTTGTAACTGCTAAGTTAGGTATTATGACTCTCATTTTAACAATGGAGAACAAATTACAAATCCACTCTTAGGACTCAAATTCATTTTGCTCATTAGAATTGTATCTTTCTTTCTATAATCCTATAAATTCTTAAGCAAAAAAGGGTGTGAAACTTAAAGATCATTCTCTGTAATCAGTGAAATTTTTGAAATTTTATTGGGAATAGGGTTCGCATCCAAATATTGGTATAATTTATGTCCTCACAATTAATGACTTTTTCTTTGGAAACCGGACCCACATGGAGAGCAAATCCCTTGTTCTGGTTTTGATACAGATGACCCCCTGCCTAGTACTAACTACCGCGAACAGGGTACCGTGAATAACCTCCCCCACCGTAGAATGTAGTCAGAGGCGAGATATATTCACAGACTTTCAGTCCGTTGGACTCAAGGCCGGCTTAAGCAGGAGGGTCACTGCCTGATAACTGGATACAACCTAAATACCCCAAAAGATCCGAAGAGGATGGATCTGTATGTAGCCAGCAATACCTTTTCCGGGTGAGTTACTGAGTACTGCTGGGTAACTAAGCAAATCTGTTTTGAGCCTAAGCCTGGTGTGGCTCTGACAGATGCACACGTCCTTCCCCATGCCTTGCAGAAGCAGGGACTGAGAGCAGGGTCCCTGGAGCCGAAAGATCTGAGTCCCCACCCTCCCTGCCTTTTATTAGCTCTGTGATCTTGGACGCCTTAGTTTCCTATCCACTAGGTAGCACTAGTGCTTGCATTATCAGGTGACTGTCAGGAATGAGTTAACACAAAAGGTACTTAGGACAGGTCCTCACACAAGCACACAGAAAACCTAGCTGTTCCTACGTGTATTTTTACCTGCATAATCCCTGTGTGAACAAGTCTTCATTTGCAGGGCTCTATCAATGAAG
>CM052448.1:8991593-9010830 GCA_028533085.1 Varecia variegata | reverse complement strand
ATCCTTTCTTTGCTCTTTTCTGAATTATTTAAGCGTTTTATGACAGTCATGTATCATTTAGTCACCACGTGGCTAAAACAAAGGTGAGAAGTAGTGGTGAGGGCTGGACGAGGCATTGTGCTGGAGAGGTAGACACACGGGCAAGTTAGAGTTGAACTCGCTCGGAATCTGCATGGAAACCACCTGAGGACAAGGACCTTGTCTTTCTGATTCTGCAGCATCCAGCACCGATGACAGAGACCCAATAGATATTTGTCACATAAATAGCCCAGCCCAAATAGCATCCCTTCCAGGAAGCCTCCTCCAATGCCCTCCCAACCCAATGCCAAAATTAATATCTTTCTCATTTCTATATTTAAATTTTTTTTTTCACTTATTATAGCACCTATACTAACCTGTCTGATAGAAGACAGAGTTTGTTCCACATTAATCTTGGTCACTAGATCCTGGGCTTTACATGAAGGTAGCATGTCTGCTTCATCTTTGTATTACCTCAGCATACCTGACACACGGTAGGTACTCAATAAACATTTCATTGAAAGACATCTCTTAGGCTCCTCTGGCCCCAACTCTTCTCCGCCATCTTACCTGGAATCTTTTACTACACCTGGCCGCGGTGTCTAAAGTTCTGACTGTGTTGAGATGACAAGGAGTGCAGTGAGAATCTGTTGGTTCTACCTGTTCAGGCACCATTTTCCTTGTTTTGGTACAGTTTTGTCTTCCTTTGGTGAGCTGCCCATTGAATGCCAACCCCTGTGATTGTCATAATCATAGAAACTGCTTCAATTCCGACATGCATCTTCTTCACCTTTTGATGTTCAGAATGCATCTTTAAATGGATGTTTTTCTGTAAATCTAAAATTACCCAGATTAAAAATTCATGTAAAAATCAGTGTATTCATTTAATGTGGTAATGAAGCTCTCATTAGTTTTCTTTTAATTTTCAATTTTAAAAAAACCAACGTTAATAAACCAGTGGGGTAACTTACAATCACTGACGTCCTGGAATCAAAGTAACTAGATATTATGGGACCCCAATTTGTGCTGTAAATGATGATACAGTGATGGGTTTTATGTTGTAGCCAGATGTCCACAGAATAGAGAGCTACACTGGCTTTGTCAGTCCTTCATATGCACAGTGCTCTTCCAACCACAGGACCTTTGCACATGACTCTCTTTTGAGTTCTCCATCCTTCTTTCTTCACCTAGTCAGTGCCTCATCCTTCTTTAGTTCCCAGTTGTAATATCATTTCCTTAGGGAAGTCAAAACTAGGTCAAAACTTTCTAGTATCATTTGTCACTCATTACAGCCCTTGCCACAGTTGCTATTTTATGTATATTACACAAATATTTGATTACTATCTGTCTCTTCCAGCAGACTCTAAGCTCCATGGGAGGAAGAGACTATATCTTCCTTTGCTCATCCCTTATCTCTAGAACCCAGCATGATGTCTGGCTCAAAGTCAGAGCAGAATAAATATCCTTTGTAAGAATGAACAAATAAATGAATGAGTTTTGGCAACTCCATGGATCCAGTTGGAGAATTTGGCACTTCAATTTTTAACATATATTTGAGTGATAATTTTGATTCACATTTCTTAAATTTCACTGCAACCCCAGCTCCACGAGGACAGAGTTCTTGTCTGCTGTGATCTGTTGTAATCCAGCACTTGTCATGTTTTATATCGTATTACAATTATTTTTGTCTCTGCAACACCTTGTTTCTACCACCTGTGAGAGTCATGAGAGCAGGTATTATATAGTCTGATCCCATGTACAACAATGAGTCATAAATCCGCAGTCAAAGCTCAGACTGGTTTCCCAAGCTTCAGCTTGGCATATCCATCTTGCTGTTGAACGGCGGGCGCCACTTGGCTTGCCACAGACAATTTAACATGTACATATTCAAAGCTGGACTCCCCATGCCCATAATCCTCATGGAGCTCACTCACTGAACAAATGAATAAATGCATGTTTCTCGAGTACCCAGGGATCTCCCTTGCTGTATCACTGATGATTTATGGGAAGGCTTTACCTCCCCCTGCCATCGTCTTGTCACAGTGGCAGAGGGCAAAGATGTCAGGCAGCGTGGAGAGGTGAAAGGAACGTGGGCTGGGGATCAGCTGGTCTATGTTCAAGCTCCAGCTCTATTCGACATGTAGAAAATGGAATACAAAGGAGCAAATGGAAGAGGAATTATTAAGCCGTATATTTGAGGTTAAGACTTTTCATAAAACTGTTTCATTCCATTTATAATGAATCCACGGAGTGAGCATTGCTATACCATTTTAATAACTAGTAGATATAGACTCAGAGAGGAAAAATAACTTAACAAGGTCACCCAGGCACTCAGGAGCAGAGTAGAGATTAGAATGCAGAACTATATGACCTCAAAGTGAAGTTCATTCCTTTATAGCATTTTGCCTTGTACCCTGGCTGTGTGGCTTTGTACAAGCTGCTTGACCCCTCTGATCCTTCCTTTCCTCATCTGTAACCAAGAAGATTACCACACCTAACTCTAATGACCGCCCTGAGGGTCCAGTGATAATGTATATTAAGGTGGTATATAAATGCCAGTTATTACTGAATTCAATACCCACGAACAGGTAAGGCAGAAGGAATAAATACTTTTGGTGGTCTGTTTCAGACAGATGAGCACTGTTATTATTCCTGAAAGAATTATCACAGCTGGAGAAGCAGCAATACAATTTCTGCAATAAAAGAAGTGTGTGTGTGGGGGGGATGTGGAATCAAAAGACAACGCAACTCTCTTTCATACAACCCGTCATATTTTTATTTTTACTGGAATACAATTTCAGATTAGATTGCTTATTCTTCAGCTGAGGTCTGAGCATTTACAGCCCAGCTGTTCAGAGCAAGAGCAGAGCTGTTAAAGACCGCTCTGTGCCCTGCCCCCCGCCAGCCGCCCAGCAGATGACTCGGAATGCTTAGCTCATGGGATACTGTTCCCCCCATACCCAGGTACTTTCCTGGTGCTGTTTCCTGCATTTCCCCGCAGGCCCCGCCTTTTCCTGTACAGGGGCTGGTTTCCATAAGAACGTGTTCAACCCTCTGCACTGCCACCTGTTGAAATGGCCCATCATAGCCACTAGATTAGCAGTAGGCATGAAATCCCGGCTGGCCCCCAGATGGTGGTGATCTGGCCACAGCTCCAGCCCCCATGGTGGCTCAGCTTCCCTGCTTGCTGAGATTCCCATCTGAGGGAGTTTCCCTCTGATGAGACTCAAGGTTGTTAATGCTCACGCTGCTCAGAAACCCAGTATCTCTTTGCAGGAAAGGGAAGGAAAGAGGGAAATTAATAAACACTGAGGGCACAGAGAAAAAAGCCACAGTCAATGCCCTCAAAGAGCCTAGAATTTACAAAGAGACAGATGTGCGAATGAGTAAAAATAACAGCAAACACTTCTGGAGTGTTTATGCTCCAGGCACTGCTCTAAGTCTATTAGGTGATTTGATACATTTAAACCTCACAACAATTCCTAGAGGAAAATGCCATTATTATCCCCCATTTTACAGATGAGGAAACTGAGGCTGACTTGTCCAAGGCAGGAATTGGTACAACCAGGATGTCGGACTTCCAGAATTTGTGCTCATAAGCCTGTACTATAACTTCTCACAGGTGGCTACAATACAGTGTAGAGGGGAAGTTTAGTAGAGGGAGAATTTTAAAGATTGTTCATGGACAAATGTGTCCAGACAACACGATCACACGTGCAAAGGGCCAGAGGTGCCAAAGAACCTGAACCTACAGGGAACAACAACAAAAAAAATAAAAATAAAAAAAAAATAGCTCATTTCAGCTGGAGCATAACAAGACATGGAGGGAATGAGAAGATGGAGAAACAAGGAAGAGATGTCACGAGGAAGGTGGGTCCTGGGTTCCTCGGAAAGAGCCCTGGTTGCCAAGTTAGAACCTTGGACTTTGACCTAGTAAAACGGGGACCCATGACATTTTGGAAGGAGAGCAACATTAGTAGCTCAAGTTGAGAATAATCTCTCAGACAGGATTGTGGGGACGGGAATAAGAGGGAGGCTGGGAGAGAAAGGAAGGAGGAGGGAAGCTGTGCAGGGGGCGGGATCACCATCTCCTTCTGTCTCCTGCTTTTGGAGGGCAGTGGGCCGCTAAGCATCCCTGACCCAGCGCATTCCCCTATTCCCGCATCTTGGCAGTAGCATGCCAGTGTGCAACCCACACCTGCTTATAAACCGGATTGTAAGGCTTCCAAGAAACGGGATTTGGCCAGTGACACCATTGGCAGAGCCAGTGTGCCTTTCCAAGTCTGAAAAGTCTAAAGATGCGCTACATTTTCTGCACACCTGCAAAGCATAGGGAACCACTCGCAGCTCACGGCTGGAAGGAACTAGGCAGGGCATTTGGACCGTGCCTGGCTTGGAGAAACGACTCCACGGGAGTGAGCTTTATGATGCCCACCTGCCCCACCTCCCTGCAGCTGTGAGAATGACCTGGACGTGGCCAGTCATAGGACTTCGGTTTTCCAACTGTGATTGGTCAAAGGGGTAGACTGTGAGGGCAAGTAGGACCAATCAAGGATTCTTTTGTGGAATTAGACATATGGATGCTGGGGCTGGGAAGGGCCCTGCTTGTAGCCAGAATTCCTGACATGTAGCTAGAGAGTGTGTACCCAAAATGAAGCGACATGGAGGAAAACAGGACCAGAGTTAAAGAATGACAAACTCTTGATTAGAGATTAGTGACATCTCTTCCTTGTTGCAAATTAGACCAATTTGCAACTTTGGCACCTCCGACATTTCCAAAAAATTGGAATTGAATCTCATTGGCTTATTCCTGAGTCAATCACTGAGGCCACGGGGACAGAATATGGTGATTGGCCAGGTCTGAATTGCATGGTCCTTCTTGGAACCCAGGACTGGGTAGAGGTGGGTGGCTTCCCAAGCAAAATCAATGTCCTATTACCAGAAGAAAGAGAAAAGGTTGCTGGGCAGGCAGAAAATAATACATGTGTTCTACAACCTTTTGCAATACAAATGTTAAAATTACTACATCAATCTTTCAAAACTCATTAGTCCTTGAGCTGGGTTATTTAGAGAATAATTTCAGCAAGGTGAGAGCTCTTAGGCTGGGAGGTACGTGGTAAGTGGATCTTTTTATTTCAATCCCTGTTTCTAACTCCATGTCCTGGTCTCTCTGCCCCATCAAAAGCCACTGGGTCAGCTAAAATGCAAAGTTTGTTAAGTCTGTTAAGCTTGAGGCCTCTGCTTCTAACTTCTCAGGACTTTGCCCTCACATTAGCATTCATGAACTCAAACTGTCAGAGAGTCTTGGATAATTAGAGTCGATAAACAAATGCTAATTAGCACTCTGGCTGTAGCCAGAGGACGCCACGGGCTTAGACCCAAGCCCAATGTTTGAGTTCCCAGGATTTCTTGAATTCCCACATGTAAGAACCTTTTATGAAGCTTCTTTATGAAAGAAAGTGCGCAGAGACAGCATAGCATTTGGTTAAGGGCATGGCCCTTCCAGTTTCTCAGACTTGAACTTCAACCCCAGCTCTGCCACTTAGGAGTGCTATATCCACAGGCAAATTTTTTATCTTCTCCCAGTCTCAGTTTTCTTATCCATAAAATGGGAATGATAACGATCCCTACTATAATGTGTTTTTATTATATGAATTAAATAATGAATGCAATGTGTACAGTAGTTGGCACACAGTAAGTGTTCAATAAATGAGTTTCTGTGAGTATGTGTAATACATAAGGGAAAAATAATAGGAGATCGAACATGAAAAATTAGGGTGTGGATTCCTCTCTGCCCCAGCCATTCCCATCACTGCTATGCTTGGAGCATTCGCCTCTCATGTGTGGACCGCTGCAGTATCCTCTTGTCCAGGCTCAGTTCCTTCCCCATTTTCTCGCTACAAATCATCTTGTATTCGTTTTCCTGAGGTTGCTGTAACAGATTAGCATTTACTGGGTGGCTTAAAGCAGCAGAAGTTCATTCTCTCAGAGCTCTGGAGGCCAAAGGTGCAAAATCGAGGCATTGTCAGCATTGCTTCCTCCTGGAGGCTCTGAGCAAGAATCCATCCCCTTCCTCCCTCCTGGCTCCTGGGGGTCGCGGGCTATCCTTGGTGTTCCTTGGTGTGTAGCTGCACCATTCCAATCTCTCCCGTCTTCACATGGGCTTGTCCCTTCCGTGTCATGTGTGCTCTCCTCCTCCATATGTCTAATCTCCTTTTAGCTTCACTCTTACCTGGATACCTGTCATTGGATTTAGGGTCCACCCAGGAAACCCAGGATGATCTCATCCTTAAGTTTATTATATCTGCCAAGACCCATTTTCCAAAAAAGGTCACATTCACAGGTTGCTGGGGTTAGCATGTGAACATATCTTTTTTTAGGGAGGGGGTCACCTTTTAGCTCACTACCCACCCCAAACTCCTCTGCTTCTCCTCCCTGTACCGGGGGTGCCAAGCTGCTGACTTCCCGTCTTCTCCTCATCCTCCCTTCTGGGACATCTGACCACCCTATCCCCATTCTAGACTCTATGTTAGTTTTCTATCTTGGCAGAGCAAGTTACCAACAACTTAGTGGCTCAAAATAACATGAATTTATTATCTCATAGTTTCTGTAATTCAGAAGTCCAGGCACAGCCTAGCTGGGCCCTCTGCTCAGTGTTCCACAAGGCTGCACTCAAAGTGTCTTAACTGGAGAAGAATCCACTTCCGAGCTCATTCGAGTGTTGGTAGAATTCATTTCCTTGCAACTGTAGGACTGAGAGCCTGGCTTGTTTCTGCTCTTCCCTGGAGGCCACCTGTAGTGCCCTGAGGCTGCCCACAGCTTCCTGCAATGAAGGATTCCTTTACCTCACCTTTGCTTCATCACTTCATCAAGCCAGCAAGGAGGAATTCTCGCCCCAGGGAGGACCCAGCCCCCCCCTTTTTTTGGCTTTCACCTGATTAGGTCAGGCCCACCTAGGGTAATGTCTCTTTTAATGAACTCAAATCAAAGCCTATTGGAGAACTTAATTACACCGGTAAAATCCCCTCAACTTTATTGTATTCTGTCACCTGGGACACGTCACAGGTCTGCCCACACTCCAGCAGAGGGGATTGCAGGGACTGTGAACACCATAAGGCTGGAATCTTGGGACCACCTAAGAGTCTGTCTATCACAGACTTCTACCTGTGCTTCAAAAGAGGAGCCTCCCAATCTCCCCCTAACCACAAAGCCATTGCTGCTCCTACCCAGCTGGTTCATCTCTCCCTCTTCCCAATTCCTGGTAGCTTTGCATTTACCTCTTTTAGGGCACTGACTTGTTTGAGAGGCATCAATGTGGCACCACACAGGGGTAAAGAACGAGGACTCAGGAGTCAGACTGCCTGGGTCTGTCCTGACCCCTCTTCTATCAGGGAGACCCTGGGCTACTCAGCTTTTCAAAGCTCAATTAAAAGCATGCAGAAGAATTTCTTTGTAATCTTTGTAATGCAGTAAATGCCTGGTTCATAGCAAGGATCCAATATATGGTTATTGTGTATGAGTCAGGGTAGGCTAGGTGATATTGTAGTAACAAATAGTTCCTAACCCCCCCAAAACTTAGTGGCTCAAAGCAAATGTTTCTTTCTTTTGTGTGCTGCATGTCCACTGCAAGTTAGCAGGGGACTTCTGTGCATTTTAATCACTTGGGATCCCAGGTTGATGCGGCAACCATCATACTGAATGTCGCTGATGGCAGGGCTGGATAAGAAAGCAAGCTTCGGAGGGTCTCACCAGGCAAATACAAGTCCCTGCTCAGAAGTGAAATGGGACACTGTGCTCACAACTCATTGGCCAGTGTGGGTCACATGACCCTACCTGGGGCCAGAAGGGAAAAGTCTCTCCATGTGCCTGAAGCAAAGGAGACCTGCATGTTGGTGCTTATAGTGGTGTTTCTCATAACATAAACCTCATTCCACCTGAAGGAAGAATAGGTTTCCGTCATCCATACATCCATAACGGTGCTGATCACCTAGCAGATAGTTAGCACTTAAAAGGTTTGAAAGCCCAACTTTAAAAATAGAACTGTTCCAATGTGCAAAGAGAAGACACAGTTGTCCTTACAATATAACTTAAGGAGGCAAAAATTTCCATCTCCCTTTAAATATTTCCCCATAGCCCGCTACCATGTCTCCTATGTCTTCCAACAGCGCAATCCGCTGGGCCTTTGGAGGCGTGTTTGTAGCAGCTGCCTCTGCTGGTTAAGAGACTTGCTAATGTGCCCTCTACCCACTTAACCCTCAACCTCTGCCCCTGCTCCATTCAACCAGCCTGTGCTGAGCTCAGGGCTGGGCATAGTGCTCGAAGCTGGGGACAGGATCAGATGTGCATCCAGTCCTCAAAGGACTCATTTGCAAACCTTCTATAGCAGGCAGGGGCTGGAGAACCGGACGGAAAACCGATAACGTTTTGAAGGAAGAAATAATAATACCAGCTAATAATGATAAAGTGCTTTCTGAGTCCCCGGCCGAGCAAACGTAAATTAGTGAGTTTAATCCTCGCAGCAGCCCTGGGAGGACGGAAATCAGAGTCCCCTTTTATAATAGGCAGACGGGAAAGGCTTCCCACTGCGCCTGCGCAGGACGGGCCCTTGTCGGAGGTATCAGTATGTTATCAGGGGTCAAATAGTGTGGGGCAAGAGGACAGAGGAAGTGACGCATTGGAGTTTTCCAGAAGCTGGCTCTGTTAGTAATCCTGCTTCCCTCACCACTAGCAATGTGAGTGTCAGAAACTTGCTTAACTTCTCTGTGCCCAGGAGTTTCCGCTATAAATGCGGCTTATGAGTACTGCTCCCAAGGGGGCGAGGCACGTGGGGGGCCCAGCATCATTCCTCGCTCTCCTTTTCCTTCCTTTTCGCCAAGTGGGAGGGACAGCAGCAGAAGCACTGAGGCTGAACAGGCTCCCTGCTAAAACTTCAGAAAATTTTGAATGAATGGAAAACGATGTCTTAAAAATCTATTTTAAAGCCAATGTTTAAATAAGTCAAAAATAGTTATTTTCAGAGTCCACCAATAGCACTGATTGGACTTGGTAATGGAAGACAGAACGTTTTGTAAAACACGAGCTATTTAACTCTATTAAAAACCCCTATGTGCATTTTCTTTTTTTATGCAGAGAAAGTAAATCCAACAGTTGGATGTTAATGTGTGATCAAGGCTGGGCTCCAGCGACTCGGGGTGTTGGAATCCAGAACCCTGCAAACTGCACAAAGCGTGCACGGTGGCAGAGGCATTCTCCTTGCCTTGAGCAACACGCAGATCTGTGTGCTTGATTGTTTGGGGACTTGGCGGCAAGGAGCAGTGGAAATAACTCATTGGAAATGAAGAGAATCAGCAAAACATGAAGGGGGAAAAAAAAAAACTCAGAAAAGAAGAGAGCAAATGGAACAGGAGAAAGACAGTCGGGGACAGGCCGATTTTCTCTGCCTCACGCGGTTTTGGTGGCTTGCGGTAAATGAGCTTCTAATGATGTTTTTAAAGAGCAGTTCTTATTTAGTGAGGCTGATGCAACTCCTGCTGCTTCTTGGGCTGTGTCCTGGGGAATCAGAGGAAAGCAGGAGGGGGAAGGCTTGAAGCTGGGGTTGCTGGTCTCCTCGTCTTCCTGGGAAGGACCCCAGACACGAGCCCCTCCCCATCCACTCCCTGCACTGAATAGTCCATGAGCCCCTACTTTGTGCCAGCAACTCTGACCTCTGAGGATCACAGTCCTGTGTGGGAGAGCGATGTAAACAGACAGTGGTAACTGTGCTAACATGTGCTTCTCTGAGTGCCGACTGTGTGCCAGTTAGAATGGCTTTTATTAAAAAGTCCAAAAACGATAAATGCTGGTGTGGATGCAGAGAGATAGTAATGCTTATACAGGGCTGTCTGGAAAGTATCCAGCCATGGATACAATGGATACATAGATACAATGGCCGGATACTTTCTGGACAGCCCTCATATGCTGTTGGTGGGACTGCAAATTAGTATAACCTTTATGGAAAATAATATGAACATTCCTCAAAGAACTAAAAGTAGATCTACCATTTGATCCAGCAATCCCACTATTGGGTATCTACCCAAAGGAAAAGAAGACTTATCATCAAAAAGACACCTGCACTCCAATGTTTATTGCAGCACAATTCACAATTGTGAAGATGTGGAATCAACCCAAGTGCCCATAAATTCATGAGTGGATTAATATAATAAAATGTGGTATGTGTATACCACGGAGTACTACTCAGCCATAAAAAAGATGAATTCATACCTTCTGCAACAATCTGGATGGAAGTGAAGACCATTTTCGTAAGTGAAGTATCTCAAGAATCGAAAAACAAACACCATATGTATTCACTATTAAATTGGAACTGACCGAAGAGCACACACATGCACAGAGGAAAGTATAACACAGTGGAAATCAATGGGGGGGAGGGGAGGAGGGGAGGGCCAAAAACCTACCTAATGGGTACAGTGAACACTATTCGGGTGATGGGCACACCTATAGCTGGAACTCAAGCATTATAAAAGTGATCCATGTAACCTAAAACATTTGTACCCCTTAATATTTTGACATTAAAAAAAAAGATGACTGGTCCATTGTCTCAGCTGGTAAGGGACAACAACTGCACCCCAAGTAGTCTGACCCCAGCGCCCCCTCCTTATCCACTACACAGCATATCATTACTCCAGCATGAGGATAAATCACAAACTTATTAGGTCACTTTTTTCTCAAAGAGCCCAGGAACCCTCCCTGGGCAAGGCCAGGAATGACTAGCCACCAGCTTTGGTGGTCATGGAGGCAGCTTTGGTGCTGATGGAGGCAGCTCCTGCAGTAGCTTTGAGAGCAGCTTCAGTCACCAGCCAGCCAGAGGCCAGAGGGGACCCACTCCAATAACATCTCAAGTGCGATTAAGTCAGCAGTGTCTAATGTGTTCGCTAGATTTGCATCATGCCTCCCGAGCTTGACCAGCCGTTCATCTGGAACAAACTTTGCAGGACTGGGCAACCAACTAATTAACTGCTACATCAATAAACCACGATTTGACCATCTCATGATGAATTACATTGTTTAAAAGAACTTAACAGCTGTATTAGAGAAAGAAAACAAGGGAAATCAATATTGCAGTATTTCCCCTGCCAAAGAGTCAGCAATTTTCATTGACTAGAGGTTAGTGGCAGGGAGCGCACTTATTTGCAGAGCAGAGATGATGTTTCTCTCTGGCAAGGCAGTAGTTAATATGTAGGCTTTTAAAACAAAACAAGCAGAACATTGGAACCCCAGAAGCAGTAGAAAATGGTTAGCACAAAATTCAGATTTTGTGAGAATTGTGTTCAAATAGCCGGTGTTCCATATCCTAGCCACGGATTTGGGCGAGTCATCTAACCTGGGCCTCAGTTTCTCTGATCTGCAAAAAGGGGATAATAATAAAATGATTATCTTAGTGTGAGGGAGATTAAATTAGATAAAATGGAGTAATATTGCAGTGCTTGCTAAGTAGTTGCTCAATAAATGTTTGCTATTAACATGGAACATTTTCCTCTTGTTAAGATGTTTTCAGAAGCAGAAGCATCATTCTCATCCTCCTCCACGACAAGTGACATCATCAGGGTTTAAAATTTTTTTTTTTAATTAGCATACATCAGAATGGACTTTTTTGATGTACAGTTCTATGAATTTTAACACATGTATACATTTGTGTAACTACCCCCATGATCATTATACAGAATAATCACCTGCCCCAAATTCTCTCATGCTACTCTTTTCAATCACAGCCCACCTTCTCTCTCCCTCTCACCCCTAGCAACCGCTGAGCTGTTCTCATCCCTGCAGCTCTGTCTTTTAGAGAATGTCATATAAATGGAATCATATAGTATGTAACATTCTGAAACTGGCTTATTACATGTGCTGGTAGTTTGCTTCTTCCTATTGCTGAGTAGTATCCCAGAGTGTGACGTAGCACAGATTCTATCTATTCATTCACTGGAAGGCACTGGGGGTTGCTCAGTTTTTGGAGGTTATTAAACTGCAATAAATGTTCATGTACAGGTTTTCCTGTGAACATAAGTTTTCATTTCTCTAGGGTAAGTATTCAGGCGTGGGAACTCTGGGTCCTATCCTAAGGATATGTTCAAATTCATTAAAAGCTGCCAAATTGTTTTCCAGAGTGGCTGTATCATTCCCACTTATGCTAGCGAAGTAGGACGATTCTGATTAGTTTGTCTGCGGCATCCTGTACTTGATAGTGGCAGTATTTTCTACTTTAACCATCTGAATACATGTTTAGTAGCACCTCATTATGGTTTTAACTTGAATTTCTCTAAAGGCTAATGGTGTTGAACATCTTATGGGTTTATTTGTCTTCCATTTACTTCTGTGGCAAAGTGTCTGTTGAAGTTTTTTTTTTTTTTTTTTTTTTTTTGCCTCTTTTGTAAGTTGGTTGTTTTCTGACAGTTGAGTTTGAGAGTTCTTTATATGGATTCTGGATACAAGTCCTTGGTTGGATATGTGATTTGCAGACTTTTTCACCCAGTCTGTAATTTTTCTTTTCATTTTCTTAACAGCATCTTTCATAGAGGAGAAGTTTTAAATTTTGATAAGGTCCAATTTATCTATTTGTCTTTTGTGGAGTGCGCTTTTAGTGTCATGTCTAATAATTCTTTGTCTAACCCTAGGTCAGGAAGATCTTCTCTTATATTTTCCTCTACAAGTTTTACAGTTTTGCTTTTTACATCTAGATCTATAATCTACATTGAATTGATGTTTTATATAAAATGTGACACGTTGATCGAGAATCTTTTTGTGCATATGGATGTCTAATAGTTTCAACATCATTTGTTGGAAAAATATCTTTCTCCCGTGAATGGCCTTTGCACTTTTCCAAAAATCAATTGGACACATTTATTTGGGTCTGTTTCTGGACTCTCTATTCTCTTCCATTGATCTATGTATGTTGATCCTTTTGCCAATTCCATACTGTATTGATTATTGCAATTTTTATAGTGAGTCTTAAAACTGAGTGGTATGATTCCTCTAACTTTATTCTTTGTTTTCAAATTCTTTTGACTATTCTAGATCCTTTTAATTCCCAATCAAATTTTAGAATTTGGGTTGAGAGATTATTTTTTTTGGAAGGCTTTTAACTATGGAATCAATTTCTTTTATAAATCTAAGTCTATTGGGGTTATCTATTTCATCTTGGTGAATATGGTAGTTTATACTTTTCAAGTAATTGGCTGAATTAAAGGATTCCTTCTGGAGCTCTCTCTGTCTCCACTGACACCCACTTCTTGGTTTTGATGTTGTGTTGAGTCCAGGAGACAGGATAGCGGAGGAAAAAAACGCCAAACCCACTGATGATTCCAGGCACTTCAAAGTATGGTCTTTCTCTCAATCAATTTTAACTTTTCAGACTTCTCAAATAGCCGATCCATACAGTATGCTCAGGTTTTATAGCGCTGTTCAGCAGGAGAGGCAGGGTATTGTGAACTCATTCCATATTACCCAGAATTGGAATGATCTGGCTGGTTTTTAGGATCATCCTTATAATGGGTATAATGGATTCCAGACTAGGAATAAAGGTATATTCATTAAAGTCAGGGTAACTCAAGTTTGAAACCTGAGTTTTACCTTATAGATTTGCCCCCCAAACCTGCAAAATAAGTATTATCCCCTTTTATGAGGGCTTACATAAATTAAATTCCCTAAAAGCACACGACTGGTAATTAGCACATGCAGGATTTGAACCCAGTTTGTGCTAGCTCTAGGCCCATTATTCTTCCGGTACTGTGTGCTGATTTCATGGAATCGATTTATTACCTGCAAGCGTAAAGCTTATGCTTCCCCTTCTCAGATAATGGTGATTGATGGCAGCCCTTAAACGCTGGAATTGGATCATCCAGTCCCAATAGGATTTTGTTCAATAAAACAATAACAACCTAAGGCAATTCATTGCTTTCAAAGCCTTTGTTCTTTCACAGCAGTTTGTGAGGGGGATGGCCACCTTCTCTGGCTTGCAGTCTTGTCCTTCGAAAACACAGCTGCCTGAAAAGCCTGACTCCAATTTTGCAGATGACTATTTTGGGAAAGAGACAGAGCTGAGGCTACCCATGTCGAATGCAGGTAACATGAAAAAAAAACAATTGATTCTGAACTTGTGAGAACGAGGGACATGCTGCTAACAGCTGAGATCCACGGAGAGTTCCCTGTAATTACTGTACCTCTCCCCCTAAAAGACAGCTGCCCAATAGTTGGTTGGAGCCAAAGGGCCTGATAAATATTGGTCATTTTTAGAAGGAAAAAATGTTAACTCACCCAAGCATCTTCACATCCCGTTGGGATATCTCAGTTAGTTGATGCCTTTTCATCTGATGTCAAGAAAGCCCTAATATATTTAGATTATAGAGAAAAGGGTGAACTAAGATGACTAAGGGGAAAAGATGGAAAGCATTAATACTCTTACAGAAGATGCTGTGCTCTGAAGTCTATAACTGTCAATAATTGTTAAAATCACAAGTGCAAAGGCTAGAGCACTAAAATTGAACTCAGGAGCCTATAAGTTAGGGTTCTATTAGTTGGTAGTGTCAGAAAACATCTCAAATTGGGTTAAAGAAAGGAAAAAAAATGTATTGGCTTAACAAATACGTTGGCTTATGTCTCCTCAAATTGTAGGAGTTGCACTAGCTTCAGGTGTGGCTTGATCAAGCACTCAGTAACATCAGGAATCTCTCCCTCTACATATTTTCCTCTGGCTTCATCCTCAAGATGGCTTTCCACATATGATGACACTGATGGTCACCGGCAGCTCCTGACTTCCATCCTAGCTCCTTAATTAGGCACCCTAACAGAAAGATAACACCTCTTTCTCAATAATCCCAGAAAAAGCTTTAAGGCAGATTCTTATTGACCCAACTTTGATTATATGCCTATTGTTAACCATCCCTGTGGTCATGAAGATACATTTCTCTACCTGGCTGTGCCTGGATCATTTAGACATTTCTGTAGCTCCCCAGGAGAGACCAACTCAACCTGAATCACAAGGGCTAAGAGGAGAGAAGAGGTGTCATCTAAAGGAAAATTGAGGTCTTATTGCTAATTAAATGGAGCGGGGAATGGATGCTAGTTAGGAAAAGAAAAGAAAATAGAAAGCGAGAAAGAAAGTAAGAAAGAAGAAAAATGTGGGCTCTATCTTCTGGGCAGTACTAGCTCTGCCACTTGCTAGTTCTGTGACCTTAAGCAAACTCTCTTCTTTCTCTTACCTTCTGTTTTTTCATATACCAAAATGAAGGATGTGGACAATATGTTTAAGATCCTTTCCAGTTCTAAATATTCTTTGATTAGGGATCATGTACACACAGATACTCCTCAAATCTCATATCACAAACACCATCTTCACACCCAGAGCTTAAAGGAGATAGTTTTAGGAAAAATGCAAGGAAAGTCTTCTTCATGGCATTTATTGTTTGAAGAACATGGTCCCGCTGAGGCTCGAGTGCCGGATTACTGAGACACACTGCTCTGTCTTGCACAGGCCCCAGTGCCTGGCGTGAACAATGGGATCACAACAACACCTACCTTGGAGTGTCACGATGAAGAGCGTGGCAGGCAGAATTCTAAGACAGCCCCATTGCCCCCACCCACTGACATCCGAGCCCTGGAGTGAGGAGGAACCTGTGACTTGCTTCCAGCCAACGGAAGATGGCAAAGCTGAGAAATAATCACTCCTGTGGTTATGTTGCCTTGTACAAGACTCCATCTTAGCCCACTGGAGCTAGAGATTGTCTTGTTCATCTTGAAGAATTAAGCTGTCCTGTTAAGAGTGGAACAATCATAGGGTTTTGAGTCTGCAAGAAAACAGGTTTCTCAGTCCTACAATTGCAAACAGCCTAAAAAAGGAATTTGGAAGTGGATTCTTCCCGAGAGTTTTAGTCGGTTTTCTGTTGCTTATAACAGAATACCTGAAACTGGGTAATTCATAAGAAATGAAATTTATTTCTTAAGGTCCTGGAGGCTGGGAAGTCCAGGGTCATGGGGGCACATCTGATGAGATGGTGGGGACTGTCTGCAGAGTCACAAGGTGCTGCAGGGCATCCCGTGGCAAGGGGCTGAGCGTGCTCACTCAGGTCTCTCCTCCTTGTCTTGCAAAGCCACCAGTCCCACTCCCATGATAACCCACTAATCAATTAACTCACTAATCCATTAGTCCATGAATGGGTTAATCCATTCATAAGACATAGGCCAGTTTAAAGGCCCCACTTAAACCATGTTGGGGCTTAAGTTTCAGCATCAGTTTTGGGAGGGACAAATATTTAAACCACAGCTCTCAGTCAATCCTCCAAACAGGAACGCAGCCTGACTGATGAAATCCTGAATAGGAGAACCACTACGCCTGAAATGCTGACCCACGGAAAATGGGATGTAGTACGTTTGTTGTTTTAAGCTGCTACATTTGTGGTAATTTGTTATACAGCAGTAGAAAATGACAATACAAGGGGTAAGTGAGGGAATGCATGTAAAATGCATAAATTTAGCAAGGCGACTGGCTAGGGGTTCAATATTAGCTATTCTTCATAATATTATATAATGAAAGAGTTTGGCATTGTAGACTCAAGACAGTACAAGGCTATGAATGTCTCTGTGTCCTTCAGAGATAGCCTTCTGGGGGCCGGATGGACCCCAATCTGGGGCCATGCTTCCTTACAACAAATGCTGTCTTTGCAGACATCTATACAGCCAAATGATGACCAAGCTGATTAACCAATGTATTTGAAATACAATTTATTATCATCTGATTTCAGCAGAAACTGGTTTAGTGTAATGGAACCTGATCCAGAGTATTAGTATTGGAAAGGCACTGTGCTTATACAATAATGAGATGAGATTGGGTAAGGAGGAACAGGTGTTTCAAACAACCCGTTTTAAAAAAATCTAAAATTAAGTTCACCTAGGCTTTGAAAGCTAAAAGAAAATAACATTTATTGAGCACCTGCCAGATGGTCTCAAGTGCGTTATTGCCTTTAATCAGAATAGTCTGTGTGGAAGAAATTGTCCTCTTTATTTTACAAGTGAAGAAGGTGAGGTTAAGGTGGAGTTAAAGAAGATGAGCTCAGAAAGTTAGGTGACATGCCCAGGTCATCCAGGTCTAAGCCACGCCTCTCGCTGACTTTGATCACTGGGAGAGTGCCTGGAATCTACCAGAATGGGGTTGGAATATTTGTAGTGAAAGGAATGTAGCTCACAAAAGAGAGAAATGAGAATGGATGAGTAGGACTAGGAACCAAACAACCTTGACTTGAAAACTTTGACATTTGGCTCCGCTTGGGCCAATAATAGGTTTTCAAGAAAACAAACCTTAACGGAGACAACAGGGAAATATATCCACTCCTGAAACTCCTAGTGGAAGCAGATACCTTTCATTGTTAAAGAGTGAACATTCATCATGTTCTTGGACGCCTCTATATTGATTTCTTTTTCTTCCAAATTTTTTACATTGACCACTGAAAATTGAAATGCCAGAGGCTGCCACAGTCTTTTTTTTTCTTTCCCTAATCTTGTATGAGAATGTTTCTATTCTAGCTTGTTCCAAACCGGACTTAAGGCAGTTATCAAAGATGTATACAATAGTTCAGATTTAATAAATTCTAAGTAATTAATTAAGAAGATGCAAATAAAAAATCTAAACAATCTAGTGACAGAGAACCAGGAGCAAAATCTGTTACACACGATCTATGCCGAGGAGTCCGGGACACTTGCTTGAGGCCACAAATCTGCCTCTGTGTCTCCTAGTGTCGAACTGGAAGAAACAAAGACTATCGGTTGTCGGGGAAGAAAAATAATTTTTTTTTCAACTCTCCTAAATTCTTAGTTGGGACAAATTCTTGTAACAAAAGACACATTAACAAGAGAAAAACAAATGGAAGTTTATTAACATGTATATTTCATATATACATGGGAGACACCCAGGGAAGGAGCAGGGGGCTTTGAATTCCAGCTTAAATAACATCTTCAACAAAAAAACGGTCACTTCCTAGAGAATTGACAAGACAAAAGGAGTCTCTACGGGAAGTCAAGTGCATGGCAGGTAAAGGCCGGCTAGCAAAGCTTGTCAATGTTGATTCCCCGGGTTCCATCTCCAGGCCAGTAGGGTCTGTAGTTGTCTTCAGTGGTCAACCTTTGTTCTCCCTGGCAGAGAGGGGGAACAGAACACCTTTCTTCTCTGTAAATCGATGTCCAGCTTTTGGACCAATAGAGGAAGGCAGAAAGTTTTCCTGCACCTGCATTTTATTTAATTGCTCTCACCTTGACCATCCTTCCTATTTTGGGGGTGGCATGTTCAGGTCCTCTACCCAGCCATAAGAGTTACATGTCTATATATAAAAACAACAGTGCCAACTACATTTTATTTCATTTTATTATTTTATTTTATTTTTTAGAAATGGGGTCTCAGTCTGTCACCCAGGCTGGAGTGCAGTGGCACAATCATAGCTCACTGCAGCCTCAAACTCCTGGGCTCAAAAGACAACTACGATTTATTGAGCATAAACGAAATACCAGGCCTCTACATATGTTATCTCATCTAATCTTCCCAACAACCCTCCACGCTGCAAGTGTGCAGGAGAGAGAGAGGCCCACGTTTGCAGAGCTAGCATGTGGTAAGGATGGAATTCATACCCAGGTCTCAGCCTTCCGAGACCTACCCCCTTTCCCCTTGCACTGTGCTGCATGGCTCTGCCACCAGCTGCTCTGCTTGTTCTCATACTAAAAACCAAGTAAGAATTTCTCCAAGGGCTTCTCAGAGGGAGGGCCCTGTGTTATGTAATGAGCGTGGCGAAAGTCTTAGAGCAAATACAAAAATGAGTTTAAGGCTTATTTTCCACCTGGCCCCTAAATGCAAGTGGGCAGCATCATGCCACGGTAAAGTCTGGTGACAAGGCATCCTCTAGGGAGATAGCCACGACATGACAGGTTATTACTATTTTTCTTTTAAACAGGCTGGTACAAAACTGTTCAAACAGAGAAACTTCCAGTCCATAGCCCTGCCGCAAAGGCCCCAGCAATCAGAGCCCATGTTCTACCCCTGGCATCTGACTAATGAACTCCTAAGAGGTCAGCTCTGCTTCAGTTAACACCTGCAGGGAGGTAATGAGCTGCAGCTTGGACTGAAGTAATTACCCAGGTTAGAGGCAGAGGGAGGCTGAGTGGGGCCCACGCCAGCTAGACACGGAGCTGT
>CM052448.1:8945425-8991093 GCA_028533085.1 Varecia variegata | reverse complement strand
TGTGCTGGGTCCAACTCTCATGGCTTCAAATAATTATTAGCAATTGCTTATTATCTCTTTTGAAAACCCTAAATGTATACCTATTTTTTAAGACATTGGCTCATCAAGACTGGAAAAGATACAGATTTCCTTTCTTGGGAATGATGTGAGTCAGGACATTGTTCAGAAAAATAAAAGTTTGTGTGTTGGTTGGATGCCAATTTGAAACAGTTGACTGTGTTCATTGATTGATAGGCTAAGCTTGGTTGGGGTACCAAGCCTCAGCTGTGAGGTCCAAACTAAAACGTGGGAAGGAAGGAAGAAACTGCTTCCCTTTGTTCTCTAGGCCACCTAAGTGTCTCTCAGGGTTGCTTTCCTTTCAGTTATCAGACCCTCATAATATATACTTTAAATGTTTCTCCTCTGTAGAGTTCAAAAGGTCCAAAAGCCTCTTCTCTTGCAGTGAGCCCTTCCCTTTACAGAGTAACTGTCCATTTTCCTCCCTAATATAGCTGGGCTATACTAGAAGGCATCATTCAGATTCCACCATAATTTTCATCCACCATGAATCCATACATCCATCTGTCTACGCATCCACACATATATCCACACATCCATCCATTTATGCATCCACATATACATACATGCATCCATCCATCTATGCACCTATGCATATATCCATGCATCCATCCATTTATGCATCCATGCCTATATCGATGCATGCATGCGTCTATGCACCTATGCATATATCTGTGCATCCATCCATCTATGCACCTATGCGTATATCCACGCATATATCCATGCATCCATCCATTTATGCATCCATGCCTATATCGATGCATGCATGCATCTATCCTTAATTCTCAGTCGTTCATTTTTCAAACAGTCCTTTCCATTTCCATTTTCTTTCCTTCTAGGACTTTTAACAACTCCTGGCCTCTCAATCTCTTGACTATCATTCTTTCTATTCTTTATCATTCCCCGAAGCCTTCGGAGGAAGCTCTTCAAGGCAATATTTGATGTATCCATACTTTTGTTTTTAGCCATCACAATGACCAACCCATCCACTGAGCAGCTGTCTGCAAACCAGGAAGAGAGATCACCGGAAGCTGAGTCCAGCTAGACTTTAAGTTGGACTTTCCAGCCTTCAAAACTGTGAGAAAATCTGTTTCTGTTGCTTAGAAGCTACTTGGTCTCTGGTATTTGGTTATGGCAGGCCAAGCAGACTAATACCCCTGGTAATTAACATTTCCCCACAGTGAAGGTCAGACATGGTCAGATTAAAGCTCTGGGCAATGGAGTAAGTATTATCATTTCTCTGAGGGGCCTATGTAGGGCCCAGCAGAAGCTGGGGATGTAGAATATGTGTCTCCACAGACAGTAAATAATGACAACCTAGAAAAATCCCAGCAGGATACCAGTGGGAGTGAAGTGGGCACCTGAGCATTGGAGACCGTTTCTAAACAAGGCTCATGGTTGCCTCCTACTTTGCTTTTTCTTTTCCCAAAGTGGAAATTGCCTTATTTGCTTTTTTTCTGATTATAAAAATAACACATCCTCTAATGAAAATAAATCAGCAATTTTGAACGGTAGAAACGAGAACGTAAAAGCTGACATAGCCCCTCTGCTCACCTGCCCTGTGAAAATGTCACTGCCGTCCTTTCAGACCTGAATTTTTTGTTCATTTCCATATATACATAGAGATTCTACATGTGCTTTAAAAATAAAAATTGGATCGCATTATATCTGTAATTTTAAGAGCTGCATTTGCCATTTGCAAGAAGCAACAGTATAACAAAAATCATCTGTAGAGCTAGTTTGCCTAGTTTAAATCCCAGTTCTGCTGCTTATTAACTGGGTAGCCTTGACTTCTGTATGATTCAAATTCTTTACTTAAAAAATGGATAATATGAGCTCTTATTTCTTATGGTTGTTTTAAAAATTAAATGACCAGGTATTTGGAAAATATTTAGGACCATGCCTGGCTTATAGTGAGTGCCATATAAGGGTCTGTATGCGCGCGCGCGCGCGCACACACACACACACACACACACACACACGCACAACCCAATCCATCAGCTCAAACAGTGTTTATTTAGTTCTCACACCTGCAGGTTGGCCAGGCGGTTCTGCTCACGTGGGATGGACTCCACTGATCTTGACTGGACTGGACATGCACCTGCGGTCAGCTGGCTGGCTGGGTGGGGCTGGCTGACCTAGGACGCCCTCGCTCACATGCCTACTAGTTGGCTGGCTATTGGCTGGGTGGAGGTGGTGGTGATGGGTCACATGTCACTCATCAGGCAGCGAGCTACCCTGGACTTGTCCAAGAACAACAGCGGCCTCTTGAGACCTTGGCTCGAAACTGGCACAAGCTGTTACGTCTGCCGCTTGCTGTTGACTAAATAAAGCAAATCACGAGTCCAGCCCACATTTGAGGGTGAAGAAACAGACTCCACCTTTTGCTTAGAGAAGCTGCAAGGTCGCGTTGCAGAGTGATGGATATAGGAAGTGGTAAATACTTGGGGACATTTTTGAAATCAATCTAGCATACACATGTATGTTATAGATAAGGAAACTGAGGCTCAGAGAGGCCCAAGGCCCTGGAATTCTCACCCAGGCAGGGTGAGCCCAGAACTCAAGCTCTGGAACGCTACATCATACCAACGAGCGCAACACTTCCCCTCTTCCAGACCCCGTGGATAGGGCCCTGTTTGCCTGATTGGTAGAAAACACGTAAAGAAAGCTACTAACTTTGTCTGCCTCTGAATCACTCAGAGTCTGCAAATAATCCTGGATCTTCTCTCTTCCCACTCCTCCTTTTCTTCCTGCTTGGGTTCAGTTAGCCACAGCCAGAGCTCCAGAATGGAGAAACCAGGAGCCTCCAAGTCAACAGCAAAGCATCCATTAATCATTCATTTTTCTCCAGTGGTTTTCTTCTAAGGAGAGGAGCCTCTCCCCCTGCATGTGAACCTCATGCCCCTGCCCATCCCCTTCCTCCAATTCTAGAGGTTTTGGGCCCACTCTTGTGAGAGATGGATGTCCAGTCACACTCAGAGTGAGTCCACAGGGAGGAGTGCATGAGGGCTGGGGGCGGGGAGCGGAACGTGATGTTTACATTGCATCCATTCCTTGTTGCTGATGATGGGGAGTCTTTTCTCTTTGCACCTGTGAAAGGGGATCCAGAAAGTAGCTGAGGTTTTGGGGAGGAGGAAGAAGAGAAGGAGGAAAATAGTGGCTCTCTGGCTTTAACAAAAGGGACCAAATTCAATCTTAAGTACTAGGACAGAAAGCAACACTATGTTTTCTGCTTGCCTAGACTGAAGTCCTTCACTGAATTCCAGGACCCCAGCTTCCCTTTGGGAATCACCTGATTCATTTTCTCTCTCTCTCTCTCTCTGCTCTCCACTCCCCACCCTGTGAGTATACGTTGGATTTCCACCACTTGAATCCAGCAATGCTACCTGATACACAATTTTAATCACAGCTCCATCATTCTTTCCCATTCTCAGTCAAAACTCCTTTTTTCCCCCCAACCACTAAATACAATTTTTATGCATATCAGTGAATGCAGAGCCTGGTGGTGAGAGGGTGGTGCGGCATAAGGAAGCAGCTCTCTGCACTAGCGTGTGTCGAAGCAGCCCACAGCATCCTACCTCACAGCCCGCCCCACACGCGGGTGCATAGCATTTGTGAATGTAAGAAAATAAAGTTGAATGAATCCAATACGAACGCACAACTTTAAACTGAGTAATATGCATCCCTTCGTTTCAAATGTCCGTCCTCTCCCGAGGAAATTTCCACTAACCGTGGCCTCGCACGGTCTCGGCAACCCTTGCTCTGTCCTGTTCATTTCTCCCCCCCTCCCTCTCAGGAGCTCTGCACACGTTTCTCTCACTCTTCTGCAGGGGGTGACTTTCTTTCCTCTTCTCTGCCCCCACCCTCATCTCCCTCTGAACTGTACCAATTTCCCCAGGCTCACCTTCTACACCAAATGCCTCCCCAGTGCATGATTTAAGACATTAAAAGAAATTCAGGTCCAGATCTTAAAATAATATTTTCACCTTATGCCCACATAGAGAAATATCAGACAGGAAATACCCCAACTTACTAGCAGTAGCTGGTAGGATTGCAGATAATTTTTATTTTTTTCTTCAAAAAAAAGGTATCTCTAGCTAACCTTCCATAGAAGATATATCACATTTGTTTTTTGAGATGGGGGGGGCGGTCTCACTACGTTGCCCAAGCTGGCCTACATCTCCTGAACTCAAGTGATATTTCTGCCTCAGCCTCCCAAGTAGCTGGGACTACAGGTGCATGCCACTGGCTGACTATATTACATCTTTGTGTAAGTACCCCGGAAAAGAAAATAAAGAAGAATAAAACTTTTGTTAGTAGCCACACAATGGTACTGTTCTTTTCTTAGATTTACAGAATCTGGGCTTTTCCCAGGAAATGATGTCTAAGCCATTTGGTTCTAGCCTTTCTTTCTGGGAGGACTTCAAGGACACTTTTCCTACTAAACACTACTATCAACTCAGAGCTCAGAGAGGTTAAGCAATTTCTCTAAGGTCACGCAGCTAGAAAGAGATAGAGCCAAGATTCAGAGTCAGCAATGTCCGACCCTAAAGACAATAGCCTTTTTTGTTATTGCACGTCTCCACTTGGAGAGCTGGCAGCTGGAGATTCAGGCATCCCAGGTTGCGGAGAGAAGGATACCTTTAGAGGCTGAAAAACACCTGGCCAGGTATCATTTGTGGTTCTTCGCAGGGCTTCCTGACCTCAGTGGTGACTGTACAGGCATTGAAACACGCTGCTAGCGGGTGGATAAGCTTCCCATGTCACACCCCAGGCAAGCAGGCCTGAGAAAATGGGCCTGGGGTTGCCTACCCGCTCCAGGAATGTTTCACCTGTATGAAATGGAGCTTCGCATGTCCTCAGAACAATTATTTCTACAAAATGATGCAACTGAAGCATGATCTTTTAAAGATGAGTGTGATCAGGCTCCATTTGGATATAGCTATTTGAGACACTGAATCATCAAACTTTTATTAGACCCAGGAGATGGTCGCCATGGTTTTCTGCCTGGGAGTCTGTGATCAAGTTTTGGATTTTTTTTTCCTCCTCGTTATGGAGCAAAAAGAAAGTAACCTACAGATAATACATCTCCCTCCGTGTGAATTATGTGTTTGATCTGGAACAGAGAAACTAGAAATGCTCATTGTAGACCCCACAATGGGGAAGGCAGGGTCCCCTTCCCCAACTTTTCCTGCAAGTTTTTGGCTTTATTTATTTATTTTTTTTAATCTCAGAAGGCAATTAACCATGCATCGAAGCCCAGAGTGAGAAGACCTTAATAATAACCAGGGAAAAGACGTGGTATTATGCAGTGGCTAAGAACTTGAGTTAGACTGTCAGGGTTTATATTTATGCTCATTGGATCATTCATTTCACAGACACTATTAATATATACCTACTGTGTGCCAGGCACGGTTTTGGATGATGCTGGGGGTATAGCAGTCAGTAAGGTGGGATCTTTGCTTTTATACTGTTTCAGGTTGAATTGACAAGGACACAATAATAAACAAGAACATAAGAGATGGTGGTGAGTGCTGAGCAGGAGATGAAGCAGGTAGGGAGTGCCAGAGGGCTGGAGGCTGCTCTAGCTGGAGCACAGGGAAGGCCCCTTTGCAGAGGTGACTTTGAAGCTAAAACCTGACTTTAGTATGGGGGATGGGCACGCTTGTAGCTCTGGCTTGGGCGAGGCAAAGGCATTATATGCAACGGAAATCTGTATCCCCGTAATATTCTGAAATTAAGAATAATAATAATAAAAAATAAAATACAACCTGACTTTAGAGAATGAACCAGTCATGGAAGTTTCTGGGAGATGAATTCCTGGCAGACAGGGGCATTTATTAGTTGTGACCTTAGAAATGTCTGAGCCTCTCTAGGACCCAGTGTTTGACGCATGCTAGGACTGAATGCCACAATCTGTGTGAAGCCTCAGCACACTGGGTTAGGAAATTGCTGATGTTTGTTTTTGACCGATGGAATGGCCATGTTATCTCCATTTAATCAGTGCCAACTGTTACTCTTCGTAACTACTGTTTATTGAGCACGTGCTATGTGGCAGGCATGGTCCAGTTTTTCTTTGTTCTTAATACTGTTTCTAAACTCTATAATTGAACAAAGTATGCATTATAAGCTTCATTTTCTAGAATAGGCTCGGGGAGCTAATTGATTTGCCTGGGGTCATAGGGTCAGTAACTGGGACTGTCTGACTGTCAAATAATCACAGCTGTCCCCCACAGGCCCAGAGCTGCTCACCTGAGATTTGTTGAGCAAATGGAAACTAAGGCTTCCTTCCTGTGTCTGAGATGCCCAAGGGTGTTTTCAATAACCCCTAAGCCCTAATGGGGGACCAGCCATCTCATTAACTCATTTCCAATTTGGCATTTTTAAAAAGGCTAAAGAACTTCCTGCTGGTGATGCCTTCACATCTGAGCTGGGATTCGTCAGAAGGTCAAGATGGAAAACTCTAAACCAGCGCTAACCCTGAACGCACACTGAAATCGCCAGGCAGCGATTTAAAGATTTAAAGAACAGCAATGCCTGGCCCCACGCCTGAGGATCCCGATGCCATTGGTCCCAGCGTGCTTTTCTTTTAAGCTCCTCAGGGGAGTCTATTGTGTAGCCAGATTGGAGAACCAGTCTCTTAGACGATTTGCACCCAGGAAGCACCCAGCTGGGACAGCAGGGATCAGGGCACAGGCGGTAACTTGGGAGATAGGAGTTATTCTCTTTAGTAAACAGGACATATCTCATAAAGCTGAACCAAATCGGAAGCAACACCCTAGACCAATAGTTATTCTTTTCCTCGCTGAACGGTACCTTAAGAGGTTGCAAAGGACAAAACCGTGTATCTTCTTGGTTGAGAGCGAGAACATTGATGGAAAACCTGGACCTCTGCTATGCACTTTTCTTGCTTTGTGACCTTGGGTGAGTTGCTGAACCTCTCTGAACCTCACTGTGTGCAAAATACAGATAGTGAAGCCTACCCCATGGAGGTATTAGTCTCAATCTCTCAATATATATAGCACATGTATTATATATACACATGTATAATATATGGTTATATTTGTTATATAAAATATATTTTATTATATGAATATACAGTATTTGTTATATTTATTATATATAATATTTAGTATACATTGTATCTGTCTACCTGTCTTTAGCAAAGTGTCTGCCTGAAGCATAGTAAGTATTCAAATAATGATTGATAATTTTTAGAAGATAACAGCAATAATTATGAAGCCTCCACCTGTCCAGTCACTGTGGTTGGTGCCCTGGATGTTATTTCCCTTCATTCTCCCCACGGTGCTGGAGCTGGTTATTTTACCCCATTTTACAAATGAGGAAACTGAGGTTCAGGGAGGTTAATTGACTGCCAGGATCACACACCTGGAAAATGACAAAGCTGGAAATCAGACTCAGGTGTGACTTTGTGCTCCACTGTGGAGACTCTCAAAGATTCTGCTTAAAATATAAGAAGGAAATGACTTCCAGCTTGACCAGGGCTAGTTAACTCTTCAACCCGATCTCCATCTATTGACAGGGCTGTGCCTGCAGATGAAAAGATGCATTTTCTTGCTGGACTCCGTTTCTTGTGCTTTTTAAGGTTTCCAGCAATAAAAGACAAAGCCAGAGGATGATCCCAGTAAAACCCCTCTCCAGCCCAGCCCGTCTGTTTTGAACTGATTTAAATACAGAGCCCCATCCAGGCTGGCTAAAGAGGAAAAGCACAGGATTGGGGGAATGTCTGCTTCATGTGCCTCGGAATCACGTGTGAGAGCCAACAATAAGATTTTTAAAATTCTTCCTTCGTTAAGCTCTTAATAGGAGATTCTGGTCAGTATGTATGGGGTGAGGCCCAGAGACTGCATTTTAACAGGGTCCCCAGGTGGTGTGATGCCCGCGCTGACAAATGCTGCCCTGAGAGAAACACTGAGTCCCACTCTGATGTGCGTACAACTTGCACTGCTTCTATAAACATGTGCTGAACACCTACGCACGCCAGGAACTGTATCGAATGTGGGATGCAGAGAATAATAAAATGCAGGCCATACCTATGGCATTCCTGGCTTTTGTTTGGTTTGTTTGTTTTTAGTGCATGGATATGAGGCCACATTCCACTTACTGACCTTGGGTAAGTTACTCAATTCCTTCTGACCTCTTCATTCACTGTCCTCTGGGTGCTCAGCACTGCCCTGTGTACTGGGGGTGCAGGGTGGGTAAGAGAGACGGGGCTTGGGCCTCAAGCAGCATGTGTTGGAGTGGAAGAAAGGTTAGGGCAGGTGCACACAAAATCCACACGTTAACGGACGACATCAGCAAATGCTGTGAAGGAAGTAAATTTGGTTCATGGAGTGAATGGGAGAGGGGTGGCCAGCCAGGCTCCATCTCCTGGTCTGCATGGTGGGCTAAAAGATAGCTCTTGACCGCAGCTCTGCACCAAGGATTACACTAAACAATGGACACAGAGCTGAATTCAGTGCTTGGTCCCTAATAGATGCTCTGTGACAGTTAGTGCCCCAGGCACTGTCTGGTGAGAGCTTATTTCAACAGTATTCAATAAGCTTTGAGCCAAATGGGACTTTTGTCCTGGCTGTGTGGCACATCTTGTCTGCATTGCCACATGTCACCTGGAGGTAGGCACAGCTCAGAAACCCCAGTCCAGGTGACTTCTGCGGAAATAGTCATTTTCCTTTCCCCATGGGATGTCTGATCTGTGCCACATAGGCAGAGATGGTGATTCCATATTATTTCCAGGTGATAGAAGTCAACAGGGCTATTTATGCACCATTTTGCATTTGAAGCAATAATTGTTACCATTGTTCTATTATATAATCACCAAGTGTTTTCGAGCATGTCCACCTGAGCAGAAATCTTTGCACAGCTGTGTGCATGCACAGTGGGCCAGGGTGGCAGATTGGGAGCAGTCGTGTGTTCCAGTCTCACTTCCTTCCCCTCCTTGAACTTGTCATGCTCCATCCCCCACAGGGCCTTTGCACAGCTCTTCTCTCCAGCCAACATGGTCTACTCCAACCCTCTTCACCTAGTTAACTCCTGCTCAGTCTTCATTAGACAGGGTCTTGCTCTGTTGCCCAGGGTGGAGTGCAGTGGTACAATCATAGCTCACTGCATGATCCGCTCCACTGCAGCCTCAAACTCCTGGGCACAAGTGATCCTCCCACCTCAGCTTTCTGAGTGGCTGGGACTACAGGAGAGCACTATCATGCCTGGCTATTTTTTTTTTTTTTTTAGAGACAGGGTCTCACTATATTGCCCAGGCTATTCTCAAACTCCTGGCCTTGAGTGATCCTCCCACCTTAGCCTCCCAAAGTGCCATAGATGACTTTTTTGATATCCTGGTTTGAATCAGGCTTCTTCACTATTCTCTGTCCTGTAACTGTGTTCTTCCCTTCAGAAGTCTTATCATCCTTTGCATTCACATGCCTATTAGTGAAATTGTTTGGCTTCTCTCCATTGGCCTGGGAGCTCCATGAAGGCACGGACACAGAGCAGGGGCAGTGGCTGCTCTTACTCCCAGTAAAGTCCCCATACCTTGTAAGGTGTTTGGCTCATAGATGTTCAATGAATATCAATGAAGGGAGGGAAGAAAGAAAGCAAAGAAGGAAAAAAGGGAGGGAGGGAGAGAGGAAGGAAGGGCAGGAGGGAGAGAGACAGGAAAGTAGAAACAGAAGGGGGTAGGAAATTTAGAGAGCAGGGACAGGCTCATGATTAACTAAAACAGAAGCCCCCGGCATTTGAAGGCAAGATTCTTCCTTCATGCTCTTTGATCAGGAATCGTCCTTCAGTTCTTTGTGTCCTGAGATCATTAAACCTGGAATGACTCAAAATGACAATCCCTTATCTTTGACGGGCCCAGCTGGCACCCAGGGTATGGGTCCCAGATGAGCAGAGAGCAGTTTTATTGTCGTTGCTCAAACTCCTTTGGTTGCCTGTGCCTCAGGGCCAAGCAGTTTGCCCGTAGAATGCTCTGACCCTCTGTCTGCTAGGCAGTCAGCCTATTATTAGAGCACTTATCACACTGCGTAGTAATTGTCTGTTTGCTCGCAAGTCTTCCCAGCTAGACTTTAGCCATTTGAGCCCAAAGACCTTCATTCAGGGGAACTGAGCTCCGTACTGAATGTTTCCGTGCAGTAAAGGGATGGGAACCAGAAGCCTCTGTCCAAGGTCCTGCACATTGCAAAAAGAAAAATAGCAACAATCTCGGAACAAGAGCCCCAGACGAAGAGTTCAGAATTGTTTTGTAAACACAGGAATGGCACTCCCTGGAAGCTCCCATTATCAAAAAGCTGAGAGATTCTATTTGAAGCATTACGGTTCTTTTTACTAGCACAGGAGAGGTGAACAGAGCAGAGGACACTGGCAATGTGAACATCCAGTTAAGCTGCAACTTCCTGAATGAGGAATAGGAGGAAAAGAAAAAGAACTGTGTGGGACTGTGCATCTCTTGTGCACCCAGCATCATGCAGGAAGCCTGGCCGGCGGGCGACACAGACCAATGAATAGGGCGTTGGTTTTGGCATCAGGATGATTTGGATTCAAGTCCTGATTCTATCACTTCTTAGCTCTGTGTCCCTGGAAAAGTCACTCAACTGCTCTGTATCTTGGTCTCCTTTCATAAAAGAGAGGAAAATATGTGTCTACTTCATTGAGTTGTAAGGAAGAGTAATTAATGAATGTTTAATGAGCAAAAAAAGAACCAATGTTTAATACCGATAACATATGGAAAGTGCCTTCGATGCTATAGATTGGGTGGTTTGGGAGCATCTCCTTGAGAAGGTGACATTTACTTTGAGATCTGGAGGATGAATAAGAGTCTGCAGATGAATCAGGGGGAGGGGAAGCTTAGAAGATTAAATGCAGGTTGCATGAAGGTCCAAGGTATAAAAAAAATTGGTGTATTTAGAGAGCTGACAGATGGCCAGTGTCCCTGAAATACAGTGACCCTAACTCAGGCAAAGGTTAAATCACATAGTGCCTTACAGTTCATTTGGGGAGGTTGGATGCCATTCTAAGGGCTGGGTAGGACATGGACTAAATGTCAAGGCAAGCGTGAAAGCAGGGAGACCACAGTTGTTGCAGTGGTGGTGGTGGAAGGGAATGCAGTGGGTGGAGAGAGATGGCAGGATGGAGCTATGTGACGGGAACGTGTGCAACTGGGAGAGGACAGGGTGGGAAGAGTGACTCTCCGCTCTCCCACCTTTGCACTGGGAAGACAGTGGCTCTGACTTCCCCTCTGCAATGGGGAAGGCGGCAAGATGAATGAGTGAACTTTGGGATGAGATCAAGATTTTAGTTTCGGGAACGTTAAGTTTAAGATTGCTGTTAGATATCCAAGTGGAAATGTCAAGTAGGCAAATGAAAATAACAAGTCTGAATCTCACACAGGCAGTCTGGACCAGAGATATAAATTTTTGGGTTGCCAGCCCTACATATTTCATTGAATGCCACGTAACTGAGTAGGGGGTCTAGACAGAATTGAGGGAGAAAGAATATGGTAAGAAAAGGAGATTGAGCTTACGTGCTCTGTCATTCAACACACACATGCGGACATGCACACACAACATGGGCAATGAACTGGGGAACACGGCTATTTGAATTCTGGCTCTGCCTTTAACAACCTTTTTAACTCTGGGAAAGTTACCCCACCTCTCTGAGCCCCCCTCTATTTATTATCATAAAATAGAGGAGTGTTACATACCAAGGTTTTCATGAGAATTAGAAATGATATGTGTTAATGCCCCTGGTCACATCGTAAGGTCACTACAAATGACAGCAGGCTGGGGGGGCTATTTCTCCTCCTAGACTCCTGCCTGATCTCCCAGCCCATGTCTTGACTCTGCAGTCCCTTGATGCACATCGCATTCTTTCCCAATATCTTTCCAACCCCCCAGCAGCCAAAGACAGATCATTGATAACTCTCTGTGGAATTTCTTTGATTTCAGATATTCTTACCCTTTCTTGCCTCTAAGTAATATCTGGCTCATCTAAGCTATCTCCAAACTTCTCATGTGGAAAAAAGAAATTGACTATTTGGGATGAGCCACTTCCAAGCTGCATGCTAATAAGTGGTGTTCTTATTGTTATTATATTTGCTTTCAAATCAGCAAGAATTCTGATGAGATTGTGTAGATGGCAACAATATTAGCCAGTGGTGTGGAGAAAATAAAAGCTATTCTTAGAAAATCTCTCTCTTGATTAGTCCCTGATGCCTTCTGAACAGTTGTTGATGTCAGTAGATAATCTGGAGATGATGTCGAGGGGTGTCTGGGGGGAGCTGTAGGAGAGAGAATGATAATGAATGTGTTTGTGCAGAGCAGGGTACTACAAGAGCCTCTCTCATTTGTGTAGAGCTTCTTCAGCTTCAACGTCCCTCAGCCAGTACTTCCAACACGTGACCTGCGCCAGGTACTTCTTAAATATTGTGCATGTGGCAGAGTGGAAGGTGAGCTGAGACCTCAGGCTCTGGGTCGACACTGCTTGGGTTCAAACATGGTCTTTTCCATTTCCTACCTGAAGATACTGAATCACTCTAGGTTTTACATGCCCTCATCTATAGCATGAGGGAAATAAGCCTACCTGTCTCATAGCTTTTTTTTTTTTGTGAGGATTAGATGGGAAAATCCATGCAAAAGATTAAGAACTTTGTTTGAGAAGTGGTGATGGTCTCATAAATGTCTGTAATCATCACCTCGTTTAATTCACACAACAACCCTTTGAGGCAGGTGTAGTCAGGGTACACACAAACACGGACACACATCTTGGGTCCCTGATCTAGTTTGAGGGTTCAGAGAAAGCTCTTCTGAGTAATTATAATTACTATTATGTCATAATAATTATTAATTCTTTTATAGCCCTTGCTATATGTCAGATACCATTTTTTTCCGTGTTTTACATATTATCCTCACTGTAGCCCTATTATATAGTTGCTATTATTATGCTCATTTTAGAGACAAGGAAACTGAGATACGGAAAGGTTACGTGATTTATTTGCCTAAGGTCACACGGTTAGCAAAAGGCAGAGCTGGACCAGGCAGGTGGCTCCAGAGTCCACGCTCTGAACCCTGCTGAGGTCTGAGGACGTCCAGGCAGCAACCAGGCAAAGGGAAGAGGCAGGAGGACTGCAGGCAGAAGGGTGGCAGGTGCAGCTTCCCTCTTGTAGCAGGAAACACAGAGGGATTGTGGTTTTAAAATATGACCATAAATTCTTTAAGACACCTCCCTTCAAGAGGCAAAGCTTAATTCTCTCCTTTTGAGTGTGGGCTGGACTTAGTGACTCACTTATCTTGACTAGAATATGATGGAAGAGCTGTAGTTTACTTCTGAGACTATTATAAAAAGACTACAGTTCCCTCCTCTCTCTCCCTCTCTCTCTCTCTCTCTCTCTCTCTCTCTCTCCCCTTTTCTCTCTCCCCCGACCCCTCTGGGACCACTTGCTCTTCCTAGACAAGCCAGATGCCACGTGCTGAGCACTCTCAGGCAGCCCCGTAGAGATGCTCACATGGTGAATAACTGAGCCCTCCAGCCAACAGCCAGAAAGGAGTGAGGCCTCCTTCCAGCAGCCGTGCGAGTGAGCTTGGAGGCAGATCCTCCTGCCCAGTCCAGCCTGCAGACGGCTGCAGCTCTGGTCAACCCCTAGACGGCAACCTCATGAGAGACCCTGAGCCGGACCGCCCAGAGAAGCGGCTTTCAAATTCCTGAGCCACTTTAAGATAGTACATGTTCATTATTTGAAGCTAAGTTTTGGGGAAAATTGTTTTGTAGCGATGGATAATTAATACAGAATTTTCCACCCCATTTTAGGTATCACATTCCGTATTAGCCAGGGTTCAATCATAGGAGACCACTAGGAGATAGATTGATAGATATCAGATAAGCATGTAGGCATGTAGGTAGATAGATAGGTTTGTTACAGGGGTTTGACCTCATGCAATTGCGGGAGCTGGTTAACCAGCGTCTGCAGGGTTGTTGTCTTCATATCTAGTATTAAATTTTGATGTCTGACTGTCTGACGTCATCAGGAAGACAAGATTGATGTGAAGAGGAGGAGAAGAGCAAGGGCACCTGGATTCCATGAGAATGAACTGGAATTCATGACGAGGGACTGGAACCTGTGTCAGTACTCACAGCTTGCAGCCTTGGCGAGGTGGCTGTCCTGCCGCAGAGGCTACAGCACCCTTTGTCATGGAGCTAAACCCACACCTGGCCTGGGAGTTGGAGAAACTGGAGGAGGAGCTAGGGGACAGTGGAGCAGGTGCAGGGTGGCTGCCACGCCACACCAGTGAGGTGAATCCCCAGATACGCAACGTGTGTGAGCTGCAGACGCACCTGCCCTGACCATTCAAGCATAAAAACAGATCGTTCCTTTTTCCTTCCAAATTTTCCTGTGAAAATCTCTCTTGTGGCCCACTCTAGCTAGGACACTGGCACAGTACAATTCCAACATACTGTCTCTAGTGGTCTCATGCATAGCCACAGTTTTAATTATGATCTGTTTCTTGGTGACTCCTAAACTGTGGGAGCTCAGAAGAGGGTACCACTGGCTCTGATTGGGGGGAGTAAGGAAGGATTCACAGAGGTGACGTGTGAGCCAGGCTTCAAAAGATAATTATGAATTTTCCAGATGGTTAAAGAGTATCCATGAAGAAGAGAAAACAGTATTTTCAAGGGCCCATTCGGGAGATGACAAATATTTGTTATGGCTGGGTCAGCATCTCCGTGCGAGGAAGTAGTGGGAGATGAAGTTAGAAAATTAGCATCAGCGAGAACAGACCAGGAAAAAGTCCTTGCAGACACACCCAAGACTTAGTGGGTGTGGTCTTTTACACTCTAGGCAACGGGGAGCTGTCAAAAGGCTTTCAGTTGGGGAGGACATGGTCAGAATTTTATTTTAGAGCAATCAGTCTGTCAGGTATACGGAGAAAGCATTAAGGGTGGGTCAACACTGAAGGCAGGGAGACCTGTTATTAGATTGTCACAATAATTCGTGTAGGAGAAGAGGAGAGATGGAAATCAGGAATGCAGAGCAGCAGGCATGTGGGTGGATGCAGGGGGGGGAATTAGCCATGACGGGGGGCAGGAATCAGAAAGAAGAGTCTACTACTGCCTCTGCTGTGAGGTCCCCCTGAAAGATAATGACCTGTGTGAGGCACAGGAGTACTGAGCTGGGGGTCACTTAGAAGTCACCAGGACACAGGACGGTGGCCCGGAGGCTGGGGCCTGCTCGTGCCCCAGTCTGAGAGAGGAGCACCTAGAGGAGACTTCGGTGCTGGTGGTAGGGGCAGGAGGATGTGTTTGGTTTTGAACATGTTGGGTTCGAGTGCCTTCCAGGTATCCAGGAAGCAGCTGACAGTATGCATCTGTGTATTCTGTTTGTTTACCTTATCATAAATGCATAAACGTGAGCTCCATGTCCCTGAACTTCATCCCTTATGGCCAAACTTCCAAAACGCCCACAGCCAATTGAGTACTCCTAGGTGCTAAAGGTGGCGCCAACACTCACGCTTCTACCTTTAAATTACTGCCCCCTGCAGTGTGTGATGAAATGTGAGTTGCTAAGATGACCGGAGGGGATTGAGAAAGACGTAGAATTTGGTTTGCGATTTAACCCATAATAGTGGCTTTGGGGTGCCCTGATGATAAAGCCTCGTGGGCGTGCGGATTGCACTGAACTAGGCTCATGTCACCCCATTGCCTATTCTGATACTGTGTGTACATCTTGAAGTCAGTAAACTATGCTACAGTTCTGTGAGTCGGGTTTGCTCTGGGTGTGCCGGGGAGGCCACAGGTCATCATGGGCTTGAGCCACAGCATGATCACTTCATTGAGTTTGGTGTCAGGGTCGGCAGTGGGTTCTGGGTGCTGTCTGATGAGCAACGACCCCCTCTTCATTCTCTCTCTTGCTACGTGTTCCTCTTCCTTGGCTCTCTTTGTATTAGGGGACCCAAGCAACCAAAAGTGACAAGAGCAGTGAGTATATATGACGCCACCAGCTCCCGGGACCCCAGCCTCTAAAATCGTGGCCAGGAATGCTTCTCCACTTAGGAGGCAATGGAGGCGGCAGCTGCCCCTTGGAAGGCAGGACTGCCCGCAGGACTGCCAGGTTGAGAAGAGCAAGGCTGCTGTTTATTCCTCAGACAGCAGCAGAGACGAGGTGAGAGGGGGCAAGAGGAATAAAGAGAAGACATCTGAGACACGGTGGCATGTCAGCAGGCGGTGGGAAGCGGAAGAGAGCCGGCCACTTCTTCAAGGGAAAATGAAGAATTTCAAACAGAAGGTCGCAGCACTGTCTGCTCCTGGTTTCGGCTAGCCTGCGTGCTGCGGGGAAGATTTTACTAAACCAGAGCGCAGAAGGCTCTGCACATTCATCCCCACAACTTTTAGCACCTGGAAGATTCCAGAAGCAAAAATGTGGGCCTCTTTTCTCTCTGCTGTCTTAGGAGAGTAGTAAAGAAGGCTTTGCACATACCTCTCTCGAACTTTCAGAACCCTGGAGAGCAGAGAAACAAAGCCTGTGGCCACTTTCCCATCCGCTTAGGAGAAAGGCCTCATCTGTGACCTCTAACTCGTGGATCATTCTCACTCTGTCCCCGGTGAAGCTGGGATCAGACGGCCTGGACTTCCAGCCACTTTGTAGATAACTTGTGTTTCTTTGGATATACTCTGAGCACAACTACTAAGTTTTGGAACTGAAAAGGTGCAACATAGTTGTCCTTTGTTTGGTGTGGTTACCAGTGCCTCGCCACGGCCCCACGAAGCAGATTAGAATCGGGGCTAAAAGTCCCCATTTCCCATATATGCATGAGAAGACTACGAGAACATTCAGAGAAGTGGAGTGACTGGGCAAAGGTCACACAGCTAGGACACCGCCTGGAACCCAGAATTCCCAACTCCTTTTTCTGCTACTTGTTTATTTAAAAACATCTATTTAATAGATATTGGGGACTTACAGTGTACTAGGTCTTGGGGACACAGGGGCAGTTCCTACCTGCACTCTTTCGGGATCTAAACAATAGTGAGCGTGACAATAGAGATGCAAGATTATGGGATGTGGCGTCCAGCTGACATGGTCTCACTCCTGGCCCCAGCTTCACAAAGACCACCTGATTCTATGGTCTTAAGGACGTCACTTCAACTTTGCAAGCCTTAGTCTCCTCATATGTAAAATAGGAATTATAAACTGTGCTACAAAGGAGTGCTCCAAAGATTTTTTTAAAGGGCTCTTTATGAAGGTGAGTTAGTTTAATGAACTTGGACAAATTTTGTCAGAATTCTTAGAAAAAAAAAAAGATAAATGACCCCAATAACTCCATTCCTAGAAGAAGACTACAGGGTCTTCCAAGAGAAAACATTTTTTGTTGTTGTTGTTTTATCCTAGAAATTATTGCAAATTTGACTGGCAAGTGAGAGCTTCTCCCTCCCACAGGATCGGAACTGTCTGTTAATCAAGTTTGCTCGGCTGTCTGGTCATTTGGCTTCAGCCAGCAGAATTTTGGGGGGAGAAAAAGGAACTGAACCATTCTGGGCAGCCCCGTCACTGGCAGAAGCACATGTCCCAAGTCCCAAGTATAAATCACCTCCTAATTAGGAAATAATTGTGCCCCCAAATGGGGCCTATATGGCTGTTAAGGCATCCCACAAATTGCTGATTAGTTTCATAGCAGCGATGGTATTTAGTGCCACTTCAGTTAATGGAAAATGTGTTGAAAATGGCCCATCTTCATCTACTCCAAAGAAAAGGCCGGGGTTGAGGGAAGCTCAGAAGCAATGTCACCCAGATGGAGAGTGACACAAGGGAAAGGGAAACCTCTGTCCTTTTTGTTGGCGAGTGTACTGCGCTGTAATTGTTCAGGGCACGGAGTCCGTATGCCTGGGTTTTGAGGCCTCCTTCCTCTGCCACATGTCAATTCAGTGACCTGGGCTGAGTCACTTCTGTCTCTGGGTGTCAGTCTCCTCATCTGTTAAATGGAGGTAAATAAAAATAGTGGTATAACCTGTCTCTACTGCAACACAGAATGGCACACAAATGTTAGTTGCCACTGCATTCTTCTGATGCCAGCAATCCCTCATACCTTACAGGTTAGCTACTTTGGGATTGAAAAGTGGGTCTTTTTTTTGTTGTTGTCCATGATGACATTTGCTTCGTGACATCATTGATCTATTGGCCCTTTAGTATACACCCAGGCTGTCATTTGGAGTGTGGTTTATCGGGAAAGGGAGTTGGATCTGAGCTTTCACATGGTTGGAAGGATTTAATACTATGTTGCTTGTGCAAGTGGCTCGAGTCTGGTACGTAGCAAGTGCCAAAGAAATGTCGTTTTCTTTACCCATCTCAGCAACTGGTGCCAGATTCAGTCAAAAGGTCTTGATTGCTAAGATCTGAGTGAGCTTGAGTGACATATTCCCTTTCTCCCAGCCTTAGTTTTCTCATCCACAAAGAGAGGGGACAGAACTCCTTACAGATGGGGCCAGGCAGAAATACAAGAAGTGGCTCTAGGATACCACACATTTCTTGTCATTTCATAGCCTCTATAAAACCATCCGCTTCTGTGAGGGTCTGTTGGACGTGGAGGGAGCCCGAGACCCACGCCCGAGGAACGGTCCACCTCACTTTCTTTCGGGACCACAGCGCCTCTTACTCCACACCTGGGTTGTTGCCCACCTGAGCTCCCTCCTTCGCAATCCTCCTACACATCAGTGTTTCCGGAAGTTACAACTCTGCCCCAGGCAAACTTTCCCAGATCAAATCTTTCCACAGACAAAGGCTACCCACCACCCAGTGTGAACAACAGTCTTTCCCATTCCTACTGTCGTCATGAGTGCAGAGGCAACGCCCCCCTTGAAAACTCTCTCCTTAAGGGCATCTCCTCTCTATCCTATTAGGTCACAGTGAGAGAGCAGTCTACTGAGGGACTCAGGTCTTCCTCAGTCTGCCTTGTTGAGGCGGAAGGAAAGCACTGACCTCTTCGGAATCGAGCAGCTGCCATTTTTTCCCAGAAGGCTGTGGGGCTTGGCAGCCATGTTGGGGCACCTGGAAAGGAACGTTCCAGCCTCGCAGCTGTGGGAACGCTGCCGTCTACCCCAGGTCCCAAGCGGAAGAGCTTCTATTGGAAGCCACCATCATCTTAAAGATGCAAGGAGACCAGTGGACTATAATCCCCCAAAGAGCAGGGCTTGTACAAAGTGAGTACGTGATACGTGTGTAGATTTTGGTAGAATGAAAGATTTGATTGATCCCCAAGTCCTGCTGCCTCTCAGAAAGCTGGGAAAGTTGTAGCTGCCTGACTCAGGTACTACGGTCTTGTATGTGACTCTCTGGGCTCTGTTATTATTTCACCAGTCCTTCCATGAACCTTTCATATGTGTCCTGGGTCCACAGGGCTTGGTGTATAAGGCAACCTTCATAAACTGCCCTTTGAATATCACTGGGAAGACTGAAGAGAGACAAAGGACAACGACAGTGACAACAACGAAGACCACAACTCCATTTCTCATTTTCATATCAATTGGCAGAAATTATCTTTATTAGAAAAATGAAATTTTCCTGTATTTACATTTTTACACCATATGACCGGGCACTTGTGTTGCCTCGGGAGTTATGTACATATCAGTTTGCACACACATTTCAAACCCCATTCCTTAAAACAGTTGATAACACATTGAACAAAATTAAAAGACATACTACAGGAAGACAACCATAGTATATACTTCCTCTATCATAGAAAGGTGTTAAGCAAACGTGTAGTTTTGTAGCTATGCTTGGAAATATTTAATACAGTTATTAGCACTTCCTCATGCAGTGGATTAAAACATGACAGATATAAACTGCTGCGACTGGTAAGTGAACGTCAACTCCCAAATGAAGACCAGAGTGTAGTGCACACAGCTTGCTTTGGGCTCCACCATATCAGAGATCAAGACAGTTCTGACGTGAGTGTTGGATAGTGTTTGAATGTAGCTGTGAATGGAAACCCTCTGCAGATAGAGTTCAATCCCAGCCATACTGGGTTAAAAACGGACTCAGACATAAACCTTGCAAATTGCTCAATTCAAGAACTCTCTTGCAGGCAGGGCAATGACCAGCTTGTATATTATGCAACACGTCTTACGACATGAGTGAAGAATGAGTAGTTTTCCCTCTTTTTCTGTCCCAGAAGGCCATTATTTATAATTTTTACTATCTACTTCTTATTCAAGCAAACAATTAACTCACCTAATTCTTTCTGAATATTCAGCTTGAAATACATATACTATAGTATACATAAACACATACACACAAACATTCTGGTGTGATATAAACTATAGTCGATTTTACCAATTAATTTGGCAAGTATACGAACGCTTTTAAATTTGTTTTGGCAGGGGAGTGAACGAGATTAAGATTCATAGTTAAAAACAACTGGTAAAGAAATCTTTAGGGACCCTCAGGCTTGGAAGGCATCTGAACCACATCTAGGTATGTAATTACTTGTATTAAGCAGTTTACTGCATTTTCTATGAAAATGTTATTCTTAACCTTATATCTTATTTGGAAAAAAAAAAAACCAATTAGCATCCTTTCCCAGTGACAAATTTGGGGAAGATGAATGTTCCAAGTTCCACATTCATCTTTCCAAATCCATCAGAATTTTCAAAGAAAATAACCTGGATTTGCCTCCAAATCAAGGTCTGAATCTTCTGTTTCTAAACTGGAACATTTCTGCAGTGGTCATGGCCCCAGAGCTGTATCTACAAACCTAATAAATTTAAGGTGTTTTTTTTTTTTTTTAAATAAAATAGGTTTAAAAAGTCAATACTGTTCATTCGCTTGAATTAGCTTGACTGAGAATAGAACTAATTCAATAAGTCTTAGATGGCTAATGTAAAAACCTCCATTGAATTCAAAAGGCTATGATTGTTTTTCATGGAAAAACCAACAATGTTTTTATATTTCTGGACCTTCACTATTTGCTCAGTTATCAATAGTCTTTGATTTGAGCCCTTTAAAAGCTGGAAACAGCAAAATGTCAGATCAATGAGAAGCATTTAAAATGCCAAAGACAAACTTATGTTTGCCGGAGAACAATTAACCTTATTAATTTAAAAGGCAGCTGTGGTATCGGCTATGTGTTATGTTAATATCCTTTTGAAGGTTCATCTTAAATCCTTCCCAACGGTGTGAAAGAGAATTAACTGGAAAGGTTATGACCCAGGGCTACCGCTAATGAGGAATGTTCTAGGATTGCAAAAAATGCAGACTCATTGTTTCACTGACATAGGACCTAAGAGGGAATTATGAGCGATAATCTCGGTTTTGTTTTATTTGTTTCTGCAGACTGCCGACACCTTCTCTGAGGAAGTTAATCTGAGGAATGACTTCATTTTAAACAATGTGGTTCTGGTTCCCTGGAGGATTGTGGGCTTGGAAATACGGCCCCAGAGAAGAAACACTATTGGCCAAATCATTCCTTGGAGTGCTCCATTTCTGCATAGCTCAACATCCCTGGGAGAACGCTGTCATGCACTCGTAGACCCAATAACAGGATCTCAGAATAGCTATTAAATAATAATAACCTTCCCATCTTAAGAGACTTTTCACTGCCAGTTTAAAAGATGAAAACAGCTGGAGAATTTTTCTCAGGGACTAGGACAAGGGTGCTTACAAGAGGCTAATGACCCTTCAGAAGGAGCTTCCTGGAGCTTCCCAGGAAAACATTCCTTCAAATCCCAGCCCAGTTTCCTCATCTGTAAAATGGGCCTCATGCATCCCACCTCACAGGAAATATAAACGCCGGGAAGGAAGTGTGGCTTAGAACGTGGGGAGAGGGGATGTAAGAAAGGCATGTGTGTGACCAGCAGCACGCCGACAGAATGCACTAAACACCATGCCCCTCTGGGCTCCTAGAAACTCGATGGGAGCATTCCGATTCAACACTCTTTAATGGGACAGAACAAGCCGTGGTTCAACGGTTATCCTGATGCTAGTGACCAGGGAAGTATCTCTAAGGCAATTTGAAAAAAAAAAAAAAAAAAAAAAAAAAAACAGAACAGACCAAGAAGGAAAACAACAACGACAACATTTGAATAGCTGGCCCTCAGCCATTCTGATTAGTTAAAGCTCTCGATCATTTCTGCAGAAACTCTATTTCCTATTCCCTGAACCTCATTCTGTCTGCCTGGTAAAGATAAGCAAACATAGAAATGAAATAGGAGGAGCAATTAACTTGCAAATAACATTACCTCTTTGAAAATGGGTTACAATGTTTAGTAGAGCTTTAATGGCGGACTACAAGGCAGTGTGCGTGTGCACGCCCACACACATGTAAGAGCATACTATGTACATGGAATTAGCCCTGATATCGACTGATAAAAAGATGAGGGATTAGGAAAGGGATTTTTCAGGTTAGGCACATGCTAAGTAGAGAAAATAACTCCCAGGAATCAAAAAAATAAATGCTGAGTGCAAGCATATGGAGGAGAGACACAAAGAGTGTTCAAGTCTCAGAAGGGACTGTGAACAGAGGTGGAATCTCCAGGAGTTCTCGCTACACCCCAAACCAGACAATGAGGGGTAGGACACTAACAAACTTCCTCATCACAGAGGCTGACACTCAAGGGTAAGCCTGGGAACCTCAAAATAGCATATCTCTCTTTTAGACTTCTATTCTGACCTCCCTGGAGGAGATCAGGCACTTTGAGAATATGTCTAACATTACTAGCTTCATTCCTGTTGCTGATGAGGCTGAAAAACCTGAAAAAAAAAAAAAAACAAACCCTGAAAAAACCTGAGCCTCGGTTTCCTTATCTGTAAAATGGGAGCAATCATATCTTAGGGTTATGTTGAGGATCACATTCTAGGATATGCCTAGAATATAGTCTATGCTTAATTTATATTTTGATATTTCCAAATTCGGGTGCTGACCCATGGCATGTACTTGTGATAAGCAGGGAATCTAACATTCCAGCAATGCACAGAATGGGATGGACAGAGTGAAAAAAGCTGCCTCTGCACCCCACCACCCTTCCTGAAATACACCTATACTTCCGTTTGTCATTGCCCCATTTTCTCTCTAGGGAACCTGACGCTTTCTCTTTTGTCAGCCACAACAGTAGGCACTTGGGACTCAACAAAGGATCCTCCCTACACCCTTCCCTGATACATCCATACCCTGAACTATCAAAAGTGCTCTTCAAAAATCAAAAACAAAACCAAGCAAAAAAGTTTTAAGGAAATGCTCCGTCTTTTTCCCATCATGGTCTATTTTCTAATCCTTTGGGGAATTTTTTCAACCTTTTCTCGAAGCACATGTCATAAAGCAGGTGTGGGAGGAGGCATGATTTGGCAAGGGTTGGAGCACTGGTTGGAACCAGACCCAAACCTGCCTGTGCAAAAATACAGAAGGGTGAGTTTGTTCACCTGTTTAGCTGCTCCTAGATTTCCTAGGGACCTTTTGAAGATTAAAATAAATCAAGTGCATCTCCAGGAACGCCAACTATATTCTCCAAAGTTACTTAAAGGTCTGGGGAAAGGCTTTTTTTTTCCTTTAAGTTTGATCATAGAATCAGATTTTTTTTCCTGGCAACAACCTTGTCCTCTCTAATTTTTGCTGTTTAGTCTTTGTGTGCATTTCATGGGTCCTTGGTTCTCTTTTGTATTAGGAAACTGAATCTCTAAACTGTATGACTACACTTATGGGAAGAGATTATCTTTCCTATTCCTTTTGCAGTCCCCTCCATCCCAAAGTGGCCTTCAAATGGGAGTGGACACTGAGTCGGGTCCTATCAGCTGATCAAGGTGCTTTGTTCAACCTCAGTGTGTGGAAACTAGAACTCTATTACTTCAATGCTCACTGCCAGCCTTCGTCTTCAGTTTGAGGTTTTAAACTACATCCCTTGTAGATTCTTCCCAAGGAAAAGGTCCCTGAATAAAGTTTCCTCTTCTCCAGGATTTTGAGATAGGGACTGTGAAGAAGCTTAAAGGAAAATCAAATTCAAAGAGGCATGCTTGGATCTGCCTGGGAGCAAGAGGCAAAAAGAAGCCAGGTCAGTTTCATGGGATCCCTGGCTCTTATCCCAGAGGTACTCAGGAGTGTCCCCTTGAGAGAAACCTAGAAATTGGTCAGCCTGGTACAGGGAACTGAGCCAGGAACTGAACATAAAGTCTTGGGTTCTAATCTCAGCTCTGATACTCTCTAACTTGATGATCCCATACAGATTACTGCCCCTTTGTAAACTTCATTTTCTTATTTCCTTTCCCCTTCCCCTAAATCTTGGTGTAATTCTACAAATTCAGTTCTTCTAAGACCCTTCTGGGCAGGTACCTCTAGCTAATACTACACTGAGCACACTTCTGGACACAGGTCAGGGGAGAGGATAAAAAATTTAATAGCAAATCTCTGCCCTTCGATGGGTTTACAGAAATCACACACAAGTCCACATTAGCATTGTCTTGAGAAGCAAATGCAAGCAGAATATATTCCACACACACCCCCACCCCAGATTTTCTTTTTTTAAAAGAAGAAGACAAGAACACCAACACCCAAATCCCACTTGGGCTCTGCCATCCTCCCTAGAACTGAGATTAAAAAAATATAGTGCCCTCTCTATGGAAATATCCTCCCATCAAAATAACCAGAATGGGTTTTTCATGTGTTAATACTGTCATCACTATTTAATTTTTAACATAAACTTTACAATATGTACAATTTTATTTGGATAATACACTTACATGTGAATTGTAGAAATCAAGCATGTATATTATATACATGTGTACACGAGCATTTGTATTCACAGGGTAAGTGCATTTGATCATCTCTGATCTTCATCGAGTGGCAAGCTGACCTCATCTGATACAATTAGATGTGAACACAGCACAATGTGTCAGGTTTGAATGGAAAAGGGCAACCGCATGTTGGGAGAACTTTTCAAGTATAGACCCCACATTAATTTCAACCCTGTTTACCAAAAGCAGATGGGGTGTCTGGAAAGGCCTAATTTTGTCTCAAGAGAAAACAAACAGTACTTTTGGAAGGAAAATCACCTTTACATAGAACTCTTAACTCATAACAAACATCAACCAATGCATTTAGCTTCCGCCTACTCAATTTTTTTTTCTTGAGGTCCAACTATGTCTGCTATAGCCGTGGTTAATACACACAGGCTCCATTTCAGAAACAACTCGTGTCCTCTTTTCAAGGGTTCATGCACAACAGCTATGTACAAAGAAACAGAACAGGAATGGGCAAAATGTTAATGAATACATTCAGCTCCTCTGAAAGATATTTAGGTTTCTCAAATTAGTATTTATTTAGGTCTTAAACCGCAAGGGATTTCAGTACAAGGTATTTATTTATATGACAACTGATTATTAAAGCTGCACTTTTTAGGTTTAAAGGAGATAAATTTTTAATCACCATTTAATTAACACCAACATTTTTTTTTTCCTTTTTCATTAGCAATTCTATTTGCAAAGAATTCAGGGCATTTGTCATTTCCTGAGAAGGATGCAGAATATTAAATACACATCAGTGGTAGACATATCAAATAGAATAAACAATGTGTGACTATATGACAGCCGTGGATCTTTTGACTAATTAACTGCCTTGGTGAGAGTCCCATTTAAGTGAAACTATTTCATTTGTAAACAAGGTGTAATTTTCTTTTTTTCTCCCCCTCCCCAGAAAATAAGCGTGAAATGATTTGATGGATTTTGCTGCAATGGGTGAATTTTAATGTTTTCATCAGAAAAGCTAAGTATTAAGACTTCTCAGGCAACCTATGAAAAGGGGAAGAGAAAACCAAGTATAATCCACGAGATACCCCGTCATGGTGCCGGCAAAAATAACACAGAGATTTGCAAAGGGCAGAACGATAATGAGTGGTGAGATTATAACCCCACACCTCTCACTGGCAGAAAGATAGACCCACTGGGGACTTGCCTGCTCAGGGACTGAAACCGGAAGTGGCCTAAGAACCTACCGGTAGAAGGACTGGGAAAAGCATCTTCTGGAAACACAAAGGTTTCTCAGAGTGGAGTTGCGCCCTGGAAGACTCTCTTACGCAGACTATTTTAAATCGGTTGCATGTGCGTGTTATTCCCCACGGACAGAACCCTGACCATTTGCATGCAAGCGTAACTATCTGAGGACCAGTTGGGTCCTCTCAAGTGGGGAAAACACATTTAGAGTTAGTTAAATATCATTACAGATGCCAGCTCTGACTTAAGCCAGGTGAAACTCAGGCATTTGGGTTCAGAGATTCTGGTTCTTTGACATCAACAAATCTAAGATCTCAGAGCTGGGATGTGTCACAAGAATCTTCTGTAATGGATCTATAGTTCAGGGCTTCTGATTTAATTCTTGGTACGGCCCATACCATAGGTGCCATTTACCATTGGGTGTTACATTCCTGACATTCTTTTTTCCAAAGAACTGAACTGACTTGGATTACTTTTGGATAGTGCTACGTCATTATCTTTCACTTGGAAATTGACCATCTGATCAGTGGTTAATTTTTTTTTTTTTTTTTTTTTGGCTTGGAATCATCACATTTAAGAGTCAGTGAATTGGTGGAGGAGGGAAAGCATGCATTTATAGCATGGCATCCAATTTCTGATTATTTATTTTAAAAAACACTTTGGACATTAAAAGAAGTATACGTTGTTCACAACATTACTGTTGTTTCTTCCAAAAGTCACATATTTAGTTTCTTTATCCAGAGATGTATGCGGTGAATAGCAGACATAATATTGCTATGAAGAGAAGGATTTTTCACCTATGAAATCAGTCCAAGTGCAATTCTCACTCTCCCTGGAGGTCTCTGTGGCATCTGGCGGCCCCCTGGGTTTTGAGGATACCAGAGGAAGACAGGAAGCCTCTTTGGATTGAGGACCTGTCACTGCTCTGCATTCTAAGGAGACTTGTTAATTCGCTTCATGTTAAGACATGGCAGACTTGTGAGGAAAAGGAGGTGATCCCAGCCAGAGGAAGAAAGGTCTGGAATACAAGGAGAGGACAAAGGCAGCAAGTGCTAAAAGACTGTACAGATGCTGAAGTTTAAATTGAACACTTTGGGAGGCCAAGGCAGGAGGATCACTTGATGCCAGGACTTAGAGATCAGCCTGGGCAACATAGCGAGACCCCATCTCTACAAAAAATAAAAATAAATTTAAGATCAGAAATTGGGGTGACCATTCCAGGTCCTGCAATCCAGGCTTCTCCATTGCTGGGTCTTGGGGCAGCAAAGGTTACAGTATCCAAGAAATAAAATATAATTTTCAAATACATCTGTCACCAGCACCTAGTCCAGCCTCTTCTGCCTTTCAAAGATGAAGGGAAGACTTTCTTCCCATCGCCTCCTTCTGCCTCTCTGCCACTAACCCTGAAATTTATTGCAACTACTTTTCATTACTGTAGGAATATTGCAGGTTGGTTGCATGTCCCCAAAGAGGAAGCCATTCAATGTATCCTCAGGCTCTAAGAGAATCATCTCTGGCACCTTCTCACTTACAGGAAAATACGCCTACAAAGCAGAACACGCTAAGAGGAGAAGAAACAGGACAATTTTTCAACCTGCCACGTTGTCCCCTTCTCCAAGAACCTAAGGCAGAATGCAGGAGGAAACCAGGAAATGGCTTCTGCAGCATGTCCCCATGTCCCCAGGGAAACTCAGGTCTTCTGCAAAAGCTAATGGCCTTTTCCCCCAAATATTTCAAAAATATTCATGTAGGTAAAATATACTAATTAATAGAGTAGAACTATATAAAATGTTTAGTTAACGTTATTTGTGGGTTTTATGATATTTAACTTTTAAACTAGAAAAATCCTAATCTGATAAAGTATCATACTAGAACAACTACCTTTTTGAGGTCACTTTTTTTGGTGGCAGGCACTGTGCTAAGAAATTCCCCGTGCAAAAATATTCCCTTCTCTGTCTCTAACTTTTTTTTTTTAAAAAAATGGTTATTATTTCCTATCTTATATATATGGGCTTGAGTAGAATAAGAATGGAATCATGCAGGTGACTCAGAAATGACAAATGCTTTGAGGAAGGTTTCATATATTTCTGTTGGTGCCGGTGAAGCAGTTTGCCTCCCCTGGAGAGAATATTTCAAAAGAGAGAAATGACTTGTTTTACTAAAGTTTATGCAAAGTTTGGAGGATATTCAGGGTAGATGCATGAGTGTCTCATGTTTTGGAGACTTCAGATTTGAGAAGGTTACAGAGGAAATGAGCGTCCAACAGAATTTCATGATGTTAAGGAAGATAAAACTGAAACCATGCTAGCCTTCGGCAGACAGATGGCATCGCACTTCTTACAGATCACAGTACACACACGGCTGTTGGTGCATGTCACCACGTTAACAACTCTGGGAAGAGAGACACACGACTACTCAGACACCACCACGGGTGCTCGGGAACTGAACGAGTTATGGTTACTCGGGGAGGGAAGGGGTAACAGATACTATACAACCCTGAGTCATCACCAGAAGGGAGCAAATGCAAACTTACGTACATAGGAGTCTTCGGGATAAACTACAATGGCCACTGTGTCATAGACAGAAGATCCACACTTAGATATTGAAGACAGACACGTGTTAGTTTATGCAGCTCTGAACAAGACCATCGAAGCCGAGGGTGCGAGACACACAGAAACCAACATCCAAAGAGATTCTCGTAGCTCTCCGCCTGAGGGTCCCTCTGGCCTTTTGCTCCAGATGCGTCTTGGAAATGGACTACAATGCAGGTAGCGTAGTTACCACGAACACACTGATTGGCTATTCTTTGGGGGGAGCCTGGAGTTCTCGGGGTCGGGCCTGGGCTGTGATGGAAGGCATACCAATAAAGCTGAAACTGTTACAAGCCAAACTTCCTAATCTCTTGCACACGCCAATCTCGCTACAGCGCCAATGCATTCTTAACTGCTTTATTTTGTCTGTGTCAGAATTTACATGCATACCATATTGCTTATTCTGTATTAGAGAAACCGTTAGGCATTTCTGATGAGGAAATTACATGGTGGACTGATCAGAATGAAATTTGGAATATAGGAAATCATAACATCACCATTGGCATCCAACGCATCGTTATTGCCAACATACCTAGTAGGCACGTCCCGGAGACTTGCCCTTTTGTATTTATTCATTTATTTATTTTTGGTTAAGGGCTCGCCTGTCTGGTATCTGCCATGCTCGGCACACACCTCACAAGATTCCTTGAGTGGAAGAATATGGCATGGAGCCATGTGCAAAAGAGTCAACAAAAAAAAGTACCTCCCTAAATCCTCTTGCTCTTAGCAGGGCACTATTGGACATCCGACATTTACCCTCCAGAAGGTTGGCCGTTACGTACGTTTCCCTATAGATAAAACACGAATGGAAGATTCTAAACATCAGATTCGATACTAGGCATTTTCTTGTACACGCGTCTATTGCTGCAGGAATTTAAAACCCTAGGGGTAGAGTACATATTATTCTTATTTGCAGCATAAGGCATAACATGCTCCGAAATATACACATCACTGTGGCCCCGACTGTCCCTGGAACAGTACGATGCCGTTGACCTCAAGGACGATTGAAGATAGCTGTCGTTCACTGCCTGGGACGGCAACGAGTGTTTGTAAGGGTCCGAGGGGCATCTCCCAATAACTAAGCGTTGGTCATGCCTGTGGGAGTGGAGGAAAGGGTTATTGGAGGTGTGGTCTGGCAAGAGGGACTTGCTCCTCTTGCTGTCCTCCAGACCTTGGGGGAAAAGGGAGCTTTTGTTCCCCGAGAGTTTGCTTGAGGGGACACTAAACAGGCTCCCATACGAATTTCCCTCCAGAAGCCGTTCCCTGTCCTTGAGGCTTATGCTCCGGGAGGGCCTGCTAGGGTCTGTCTCCCTAGGTTTGTCCAGAATGTTATCGTAGGAATGCTGACGGCTAATCCTTAGCTTGTTCTTTTGGAATTGAAGGGTATTGTTCTGCGCCCAGTCCTGCTGGTAGGACTCCCGGGTGGCTGGGTTACCTGTCTCCTGAAGCATCTGGTCTTCATCGATGTCGTAGAGGTTCCCCATGCGCAGGCAGGCGTCGCACTTGAAGGGGGACCTCATGGTGAAATGGCCTGTGTAGGTGGGCAGGTTGGAAAGGCAGCTTCTGCAGTGCGTGGAGTTCTGCCGGTATCGGTCGCCGCCCTCGCTGAGAGGGGAACCCTTGTCTTTCAAGGCGAAGTGCTTGGAGTAGAGTTTATACTGGTCGTTGTTGGGAAGCCCCTCCCCATTGTGCAGGGGGTTCCTGTTCGTTGGCAGCGTGGAGTCCCCCTTGTGCAAGTTTTTATTGTGATCCTGGTAGGTGTCTGGGAAGTCCACGTTCTCAGGCAGGGTCATGTTTTCCACGAACTGGGGAGGATCCAAGTGGAAACTGGGCTCCTTCTCACCATCGATGGTGTAGATCTTGTCTCTGGGGGAGCTCGCTTTGGTTTTCAGGTAGGTGCGTTCGACCTCGCTACAGTCCTTGGGGTATTTGGAGGCCATTGACCTTTTGAAGTTGTCCTTGGTTTTGTGGTTCTTATTGTTGTCGGGCTCCCTGTGGCACGGGGCCCGACTCGAAGTTTCTGAAATGTCCGAGTGGGCCACCTCTTCTGGAAGGTACCTAGGGCTCTTCAGGGAGTGGGTCCTATTGTCCATGGTACCTTCATCCCTCTGGGAGACTGGATTCTGGGTCAGGGAATCCTGGCGGATGGAATCCATGGATTTCTTCCAAAGCTGCCGGGACCTGGAGTTTCCTTTGGATTCTGTGCTCACGGCCACCTCCACCGTGTTCGGGTTGGACTCATTGAGAGTAAGAGGGTGTTGTCCCTGGAACACATAGTTATTGAGGGTGTCCTTATGCCTGTTGGCCACAAACGTTTGGAGTTCGTTCATGTTGTCCCCAAAAATGCTGTCTTTCCCCTGAAAGGACCTGTTGTCCGAGTATATCAAATTCCCCTTATCTGACACCATGTCCACGGTGAGGGAACCTCTTTGGATGAAGTCGGCAGATCTTTTGGGTGAATCAATTCTTGAGGAGTTCACGTTGGACACATTGGAAATGTTTTTGGCCGATCGAAGGAGTTTTAACATGTTGCTCTGGGATCCCGTCAGATTGAAGTCCGGAGACTTCTTTTCTTCAATGTGTACTCCGTGAATGCAGCTGTAGATGCCCTGTGGGGGAGAAACATAAAACACCGTCAGCAGCAGCAGTGGACGTGAAACCATCCACACCTGAACTTTACCTGCAAAGGTGAGCTATGTACTTCTTGTAGGAGCCCTGGAGGAACAGTGCAATTCAATGCGATAATGTCTCTTAAAGGTCTGAGACAAGTTGCAAAGCATCAGGTTTATCTTATTGCTCTGGCTGTGGGTTATGTGACACCTCTGCAAAGAGTCACACCTGCAGTTTGAGAAAAGGTATCCATGGATGCTCGGGTAACTGTCAACATCTTGGTGCCTCTAGGGTGGCATCCTCCCATGCTTTTATCAAAGTTTCCCAGCATCATCTTTGGTGTTTGGACAGCATAGAGTTAACTATTGACAAACAAAGTCAGCATAAAAGGATCGCCCGTTGTTAATTCTTTTCAGGATTTACCCCCACTCATTATGCTGAAGCTAACTATCGAGGCATGTGTCCTAAGTAGGCTGATCTGAAATTCTTTTCTCCCTGGTCACATCGATCAGTCTAGAATGCAGGCAAGAAATCCATGTGATGACAGTCATACTGTTTTTGGAGGCATAGCTACATAGATGCTCGGGTAGAAGGAAGAGCCACAGGAGACTAGTCTTGTCATCACGTGGGGACGTGAGCTTGAGAGTGACACCATCACCATGGAAAGCTGAGCCCAAGGCATAGAAAGAGACGCAGTTTGAGCCCCTGGAGCCACTCTTGGACTTTTTACTTAATCCATGCGATATATTCTTTGTGTGTTTGTGTGTGAGTTTGTTCAATGTAGTTAGAGTTGAGTTTTAGTTATGGAAATAGTGAAGAGTTCTGATGACACAGCGACACCACCTTTAAACCCACCCAGGGACCTGAACGACTTAGGGAGTCCTGGGAAGCCCAAATACAAGCACTCCCAGCTGTAGGTCTCTTCACTTTCTACTCCTTCTTCCTTTTTAAAATATAACTGTTTACTTTCACTTGAAAGTAACTGTTTAATTGTTGTCAAGGGAAAAGCTCTTGATTCACGCTTACAATAACAGGCAAAGGGGCATCAGAAACATTTCGGTTTGTGGCTTCCCCTGCTTTTGCCCACTCCTACCCCAGATTTTGGCTGCCGTACCTAAAGGGGACAATCAGATCTAGGCTGCAGGATTTGACCCGTTCCTCCCAAGACTGACAGGGAGCCAGCCCAAGCAGGGGTTTGTAAAGCAGCTTCAGCAGCTGCTGCTAACCTTGGCATGAACTGCAGTCAAGTATATGTGATTAACTGTGGACTCCGATAATGGTGGCTGCATTGGTCCCCCACGGCGGGATGAGCTCAACCCGCAGGGATGCTTGTGGAACTGTGACAGCCTCGACTCATTTGCATAGCGACATTTTTCTTGTAGTTCTCTAGAGACAGTCTCCACTGCAGCCTTCAAGGAACCATACACAGGAAAGCCTACAGTTGCAAGTCGGAGCATCTCTCTCTCTGATCCTCTCAGGCCCAGACTTCATGGCTGAGGCTCCCTTTGGCCCAAGGTGCTGGCATCATGCCCTTTCCTACCTTCCTGCAACCTTATCTTTGGTCTCTTTCTCTGTGCCATGTGTGGTTGGCTGTTCTTCCTCCCACCAAAATATATATATTTTATATATATATATCTCCTCCCCCGTTGTTTCCAGGGCTGTCGGAGCACCCAGACTGTGGATGTGGAAATCATACAAATGTGCCATGTATTTCGCGCAGCACAGTGTTTCTTAACCTTTCATGTTAACTTATGTCTTTCTCACATAATTTAGTAACCTAATAATCTGATACTCTGACCCACAGGGATTCCACTACCGTGGGTGAAAAATCAGTGTCTCCCTATGTCAGAGTCAGCAGAGACCTGTGCCTTTTCGTCTTGCTGTTAGTATCATGAAAGCAGTGGCTTCTAAGATATTTTCCTAAGTTTGCATGTTTATTCTAACACACTCCCCTCTGCCCCCTGGAGATTCTAAGCACTACCCTCCACTCCTGCACCCTTAGGGCAACATGCCCCACTGGGTGGGATGAGCTGGCTGCCTTTCTCTTTGGAGGGAGCCCATGGAAGTTGTCAGGGGGCTGAGCTATGGTGCAGGAGATGGGAGGATGGCAGTTAACTGCTTTCTCTCATTTCCCTGGGACTCTTACAACGTGCTAAAGACAGTCCTCAGGTGAAGTCACAGAAAGGAGTCAAAGTGATGGACCCGCCTATGCCCCAGGTTTTGGTAATAGTGCTCTGAGCTGACCCATCCTCTAGTCTGACGGACTGTTGGGGAGAGGGAGTGCATGATACAGAATAACTGGACGTCAGGGGCCCAGCTCCATCGCTTATTAGCTCTGTGGCCTTGCATAAACCACTATGTCTATTTGAGCTTCATTTTCCATATCTGTAAGATGGGAATCGTTCCCTGCTAAGGTGGGCACCAGGGCAAAATAAAACAATGCAAATAAAGCACCTGACATCACAGGCGGCCAGCAAATGTGAGCTGGACGAGCTGCCCAGTCGTCTCTGACCTTCCCTTCTGTGTCATCACCTTGCTCCTCTCCCCTTTCCCACAAGCTTGCACATGCGAGGTCCATTGTGTCGAAGGTGCAGGGAATGCGTGCTAATCTTTAACACGTAAGGTTTGTTCTAGAAAGCCACTTTGGCTCTCCGGTTAGACAAGCCGTCCAAACCCTACCTCGGGAACCACAGAAACCCCTGGGCTAGAGTTTCTTTCTTCCCTGCAAAGCTCTCTCTTTCTTTTCTCGTCTCTATTATTTATAGATTCCAGCTACATTTTGGGGGTTTGGGAAATAAGATGCCCTCTTGGTGCCACCATGGGCTCAGAGCCAGACAACATTAGCATGGACGACTCCAGGTGTTGTTCCAGACAGTTTGCTCTGCCTCCCAGCGGGCACCTGGCCTCTCAGAACATTCTCAGTGGGGGGCGTGGGCTCTGCTGTCCTTGGTTCCTTTGAGCCTGGACCTGGTCCCTAAAGCATCCGACTTTGACTTCTATTGGTCCCAACCGTGAGTCAGCCTGAGGCTTCTAACATTCCGTTTCCCAGCTCCCCTGGTCTGACATCATTGGGAAGGCGGCTGCAGTTTCCACCTCCCTGGTTTTTTGGCTTTTCTGTGTCTCCCATTCCTCATGTCTCAGGAGACAATTGAGGCAGTTCTTTTTTGCTGGTGACATTGAATATTTTTTTCTAAATGGGAGGGAAAGCATTTTGGAGAGAAAACAAAAGTTCAGAGCATCCCACAGACAGGAGGGTGCATTTCTGTAAGTTGTAAAAGACAAGGGCCACAGCCGTGGGAGAAGTTTGGTTCCAACATTAAATAAACGTCTTCTCTGAGCACCGACCTGCTCCCTGGGCAGTGCCAGGTGTGCACGTATTTCAGGCCTGTGTTTGTGTTGCATTATCCCAGGGCCTCCCAAGGGATGTGAGCCCAGGAGCAGAGCTACGTGTATCTGGCTCCCTGGTAACAGCTTTAAGTCTATCGGCTGGATATTCCACTTGCTGAAAGAAGTGATAAGGGAGAGCTCCAGCTTCCATGCAGAGCAAAACCTGCCTTGGGGAGCGAGCAAATTTCAGAGCATCCCGGATCAGCATCTTTTAGAAAGAAGCCTAAACTGAAGTCTACTAAAGCCTGTGACTCAACCCTGCATCAACAGACGAGCTTCCTCTTTCCTGTCTTTTTCTGATGTGACAGATGAAGTAAGATGTTTTCTGTCGCTTTAAGGAAACATAAGGTGAAATCCAAAAGGCCCCATTCTAACCTTTGGAGCCTTAGTTTCTCCATCCACAGAATGGGTGTGATCAAATCAACCTCACAGCATGTTGTGAGGATTAGAGATGACGGAGGAAACATACCCGGCCCAGGTCCGTATCTACACACTAGGCATAATTCATTATGTAGTTGTGATCTTGCGCTTGTGGAAAAGTAGGTTCTTTGGGAACTCCCCACTGCAGATTCTGTTGAAGAAAATGATTGCGTGCACACAATGAATTCACTTTTGCTTTGGCGTGTGCTCTCTGTGCTGTGTGAGGAAGCGTATATGTAAGATGGCATATGTGTGAATGTGTGTAGAAGACAAGCTTTAGAGGTGGGGGTAGCCCTTGACCGAAAGGAAGGTTATTTATTTAGAGCCTTGCTGTGCACAGATTACATCAGGGCCTGAACCTATGCTGAGATCCCCTACTTAAGGAGAGAGGCAAGGAAGTATTAAGTATGAGATCCTCCTATTCATACATATCTGGCTGCATTTATTTTAAAAGACAAATATCTGTGGAGAAGGAGAGTCAGAGCTCAAGCAGGGCTCCTTGCACCCTTTGAAAATACAGCAGGGATGGTGGCTGGGAGTTCCCGAGGGGGCACAGGAGTCCCTGCATGGCTCCCATAGGACTTGGGGTCCTTGCTCCCCCAGGGACAGAGAGGCCCAAGTTCAAATTCCAGACTGTCAACACCACCGCCAACAATGCCTGCTCCTGTGCTGCCACTTCCTCCCCCACATTCCCGTCCCTCAAGATGCTTGGAGATGCAGTGGAGGATTTATTTCATTTCTCATAATGACGATCCTATCATCTTGGCTTCCTTAATGGTGTCTCAGACAGGGGAAATGCTCTTCCAAAAACAAGCAGGATTTACAAGTAAATGCAACAGTGTGCATTTGCTGGGTGATAATCCCAGAATCATTTGGATATGAAATGCCTTTAGTAATTGGCTGGTAGAATTAGCTTAAAGTTGGCATAATACCTAGCTCTACGCACGCATGCTGTTATTTTTAAGCAATCCTTGTGTTTAGATGCCATCAAGCTAATTAGGAAATATGTATTTGCACAGAACCCAAGTTTGGAGTGCAACTGAATGGAGAAAATAAATCTTTCTCGCTAAGCTAATGTGTACCTTCTGAATCTCCAAAGTTCTTGAAATTGCCAAATGCTAAGAATACACAAATCTATTTTACAAGGATTACTTGGTTTTCTCAGTAAACATTAGCATATAAAATTGGATATTTTTAACCAAAAATTTTTCACCATGTTTCAAATTCTAATTCTTTAAGCTCTTCTAGGGTAAAAATAAAAACACCAAGGTGAATAAATAGGAGAAAGGTAGATAAAGAGATGGATGGATAGATACATAGATAGATTATACTGTGTTGAAAGATGCATGAAAAATATACATGTATGTGCTTTTATTATGAATGCAAGTAAGTGACTAGGTTGTGTTGCATGTATGAACATATGAGACTTGCATGTACACATATATATCATAGTATAAACTGCATTAAATCTCTTGTGTTGCTTGTGTTTGATGTCTGTGGCTTGTGGAAGAGTGCGGGCTTTGACTGATGCTACAACATCTGGATTCAAATCCTGGCTCCACCTTACTGACTGTGTGGCTGGGGTAATTCCCTTAACCTCATACCTTTGAGTTCTGTTATTTGAAATCTGGAACTAACAATAGTACCTACCTCATAGAGTTGCTTTGTAGATTAAATGAAATAAAAAATATGAAGTCCGTTTTTGGTACCTGGCACATATAAGTGCCCCAATAAATGTAAGTATTTTCATGATCATTACAATTATTGATGAATTATGAACCTTAATGGCAACACACATGTGCCATTTTGTGCTGCACGGAAGGAGATCCCCTTGTATTGCATGTGAGCTCACTATAGCATGTGTATTTTGTGCTATTGTTTATGTGGGTTGAATGTGCATTACGTTTTCTGTTGGATGTGTGTGCATGTTCTCCTGGTACTTTACAACTGTGTTTCATTTCAGGTGCATGCACGTGCTCTCTGTGTTTCCTTAGCTGTGTATACACATTGCATAGCACTGCAAGTAGACTTTGCTTTATTGTGCGTGTTCTGTCGCAATGCATGCACAGATTGTAACAGCTTGCACAGGGGCATTAGCAGTGTTGTATGGCATACTGGGTGCTAGTAATGGAAGCCACAGGCTAGCTGTGTTGGCCCTATGCATTTTTTTAGGGAATTACTAATATTTCAAAATTGAAATGTTTCACATAAAATGAGATGACACTTTCTCTTTTAAAAACTAGAAGACCTGATAATATTGGCCCTATCCTTGAGACAATACTCAGCAGGAGTTGAGGATGGTGGCCCCCTTTAGGTATCATAAACATTATGCAATTTGCCACCGTCCTCAGCATTCCCTATCGTCCCCTCACTTTGACACTCAGGCTCAGCTGTTCTGTGTCCTCTCATGTGTTCCATTTTCTCACGTCCAGCCGGCTGCACCCACTCCCAGTCCCTTTCCGGCTTCCACAGTCATCTGGGTTTCCCACCCCTGGCTCATGAACGCACAAAATCTGGGTGCTTTTCTGACAAGCCCGAGAAGGGCTAGTGAGTGAGGGAGAGGTGTGAAGACCCCACTGAGCAGTCAAGAATCCCCAATTCTCTGGAATCTCTGTGGATTTCTAGACCTGCATGCTGCACGAGGAAGTAGCCACCAACACCAGTACTGACCCTGCTGATGGAGAAGAGCAACCCCGGCCGGTCGGAGCACACGCCCGTGAAACAGAAGCGCAGCTTCCAGTAGAAGAGGTGCTCCCAGATGAAGGTGATGAGGCTGAGCGCCATGGCGGCAGCCAGCATGTAGAACACACCCGCCATGTTGTCCACGTCCAGCTGACTGCTCATCACCTCATTCTTCTCATTGTGGCAGATCCCCGTGAGCCACAGCGTCTCCAGCTCCTCCATCTCACCTGCACAGAACACAACACCCACAGGCAGTGAGGACTGGCGTGCGCACTTTGGGGCAGACACCTGTGGGTTTGGGACAGACTGCGCGACTGACAGCTGGGTGACCCTAAGGCAAGTTACTGAGCTTCCCCGTTCTCTGTTTGCTCACTTGTTGAGTGAAGATAATGATAACAACACCCACCTAATATTGTTGCAATGAGGATGAAATACAATAGCATATACAGCCAACAGCACAGTTCTTGGTTTTGTTTTTTGGGCTTTTTTTTTTTGGCATTATTATGTTTTTCCTACCGTGCTTTCTTCTACAACTTACTCCCAACACTCACCCAAGCTTGGAGCAAGACATGGGATAAATTGCAGCATGCTACAGTGGAAAGACTTCATTTCAATTCTGAGCTCGTAATTTACTAGCAGTGTGACCTTGGAGCCACAGTTATCTTGTCTGTGAAATGGGTATAATAATAATTATGAAAACTTGGCTATGTTTTTGAAAAGGTTCATAAAAGTTTTCATCATTTATTGTTGTGAAGGAAATGCCTAGCATGGCATCTGAAATATGGTAGTCATTGAATTTATTACTTCCTTCTCTTCCCTCTCTTTAGAACATCCGGGATTACTCCAAAAAGTCATACACATGCTGTGTACTTAGAACACAAAACTTTAATTGAAAAGAGACATCCAACTGGCTTTGAATGGCCCCTTGCTAACTAAGCCCCCACTCCCCAGCTGTGGTAGGCAATTAAAGAACCAGGTGGATTTTTCAATGAGAAAAAAAAAAAAAAAATATAGGCATGCTTAGCATTTTTTTTTTGTCTCTCTTTTATGTGCATTTTATTCAGTACCATTTAGGAGAAAATTCTCTGATCTAAATATCTAGCAATTACACTAACTGTCTAGCAATTCGCTTAAACTATGCTACTTAGACTATGATTCAGGCTTTAAAAACTATCCTTCAAGGACAGCGAAAATCAAGAAAGGCATATAATGTTAAATGAAAAGTACGATTATATTTTGTTATGTGGATATATAAGATCTCTAAGATGAAATGAGGCAGAGAAACACAAAGAAAATACTCTGTTTATATTGATTCTCTTTTGAGGAAGACAATCATAATTATTGATTTAATATTGGTCTGTTTTTTGAATGTTGTGAAATTAGTATGTATTACATTGCTTTTGGTTTGTTCTCATTCTTAACTGATATGGCTGAACATATAAATCTAAGTTGACAATCATTTTTCCTTGACCTTTTGAGGATTCTATTAAATTTTCTTCTGACCTGGATTGTAACTGTTAAGAAGTCAGCTGATCATCTCAATGTCATTACTTTCCATGTAATCTATATTTTCTAATTGTTTTCGAGAATTTCATTTTGTCTTTGGTATGAAATAAAGGTAGAGATTCTTTTCATTTGTTGTATCATTTTTGTGTTTTTCCTTTTCCTGAAAATTTTGTTTGAAATATTCTGGACCTTCTCATTCTACCCTCCAGAGTATTAACCTGGTTTTAATATTTTTCATTCCTTTCTCTCTCTCTGCTGCAGTTGGATGATTCCCATAAATCTATTTTCTAGTTCATTTCTTCTTTCATTAGTGATATTTAGCTTTATGATTTAACCTTAATCTATCTATTTGAATTGTGACATTCATTTGATTCTTTTACAATTCTGCCTATTCTTTTTATCATAATATTCTATCCTTTGTTATGATTTTTAAAACTTTTATATATTTGATAATTTCAAACCTATAGTCTTTCAGATTATTCTCCCTTCCTCCCCCTGCCTTAGTTCTTAGGATTCTCATTCTTCTGTTTGTTATGTGTTCTGACTCTCATGGTGATTTACTTCCTTGTGGCATTTGTAACTTTTGATCATTAGCTAATCTTCTGCAGCTTGTTCTCCCTCTAAGCCCCAGGAGACTCCCAAGAACACTACGTTATAGAAATGTCCCTACAGAGAGTTTCTGGGCTTGCTTCTGCCATGGCTCCAGGAGTTTCCAATGTACCAGTTTTTGTGTGAAATAAAAAAAAAGTGTTTACTGTGATTACTGCACCATTTACATAGCATACATTTAGATGCCAATACTCATTTGAGTTTTAATTTCTCACTCAGAGCTTCAAACATAGCAAACGTCCTTGCATTTTCTTCAGTTTGATGGACAATAGATATTCCTACTCTTCTTTTCATAGACTGACTCATTAAACGTCTCAGATTTGCTAATCAGAAAAAAAGCATACATATTCACGAGGTAAACAAATAGGAAATCCTATTTGTCCTATCTCCTTAGAAGTTCTTTACCCACAAAGAAGGATGCTGTTTAATCAGTGGTGTAAAGTGATGGGAAGGGGGTATCTTGATTCATTTCCTTCCCTCTAGTGCTTTCACAAGTCACCAATGTCATGGGAGACTCTGCAATATTATCTCATTGTCTGCCCAACACCACACAAATTCATCCAAATTCCTCTGTCTACCATATGCCTCAAGACATGTGATTGCTTCCTCTGCTCACAAAAACCCCAATGCCTTCCCTTTCAAAACACAACATGCTGTTGACTTCTTCCTCCCTTTGGAGTCTGTGAGGACACAAAACTGGGTCTTCTCACCATGATTTGTCAAATTCCCAACACATCTTCCTTTTGGTGTTGTCCCAAAGAGAGCCAGCTTTGTAAGCCTGTGACAGGGGCAGCCAGATATAAAAAACATCATCTTGATTCCCTTCGGGGTATAAATATAAAGATTTTTCCTCTGCCCTTTGCCCCAAACAACACCTCTTTTTAAAATAAGTCAACCTGGTAAACCAGACCCGAATTCTAAAAGGAAAGCAAATGCGCATTTCTCAATACCGATTACAGCCTGTTCCACTCATTTCTGAATTAATCACTTCCTGCCTCGTGGCCCCCTTTGACTAGTGTACTGAACTGTAGTTCAAATGCTTTCTTTCATTTTCAATTTACTCAAGTATATTGTAATCTCCTTGAGGGAGATCAGAACCGTGTTCTACGGTTTTGATATTTCTCATGGCCTGTAGCATGCAGTGAGCATTGAATCCATATTTTCCGTTTCTGTTTCTCTCCGTATATCCCCAGGCTTAAATTGGGCAGTATTGCAGAAGTGTTCCAGTTCGTTTGGTGAATTATTCTGCCATATAAATAGAGAAAAAAACAAAGCAAAAGGGAACTTGCAGGGGGCTTAAGAGTAAGAGGCTGGGAAGTGTGCATGCCTTTTGCTAGGGTGAAGCGTCACAGGTCATCTTTGCAAAGAGCAGCTCTGGGATACTCATTCCACCATCAGTTTCTCCTATTACGCAGAGGTCATAATCTTCGTCAGTGTGAGCTTGTGAACCAGAGCTAGTAAATGGAACAATTAAGCCTCTTTCCTGAAGCAGACTCATTCTTGCTGGGAAAACACAAGCTAAATGCTCTCATGGGAACAGAGGGAGGCCGGGCAGCTTTGGGCGGGCAGCCGTACCACACTGTCTCTCTCCCTACCTGAGAGGAGTGGTCCCCACATCATGCTCATAGATAGCCTTCTCCCTTTCTGTTTACATCCCCAATGACAGTGTGCTCATGAACATTTGCAGAGCTCCTTTGCACCCATGGGAAGTTACACCTGTTTAAAAGTTCTTCATGTATCTGTGTTCAGGGGAGAAGATGTTGCCAGCCACAAGTGTCTCTGCCGACCTCTGAGTTCTGCACCCTCCCGAGGAAGGCCGTCAGTTCAGTACACAGAGGAGGGTGTGAAGGTTTCTCCTTTCCTAAGGTTGGCAACATTGAAAGGCAGAGTGATGGGATTTCAAGAGTTAAGAGCCAGGGAGATGCCAAATCTAACAGGGAACATGCAAGGACAGAGGCAGCGTTGTGTGTGTCTCAGATTTGCTTCCGTTGGCTGTGTGGGGGAGGCTATAAGCGGTCATAGGAGGGTCAGTCAGACAAAAGGTAGACGCAGGAAGGACACAGACAGTGAGGGCTGACGCATGAGCATGGGGGTTTCCCGCATTATCCACCCACTCCCTTATAAGGTAGAAGCCATGGGTTTCATATTGGCAAAAAGGAATGAATGAAAATTCAACCAGATGCTGTCCAGTAAATCACATGAAAGAATGTTTCAGGTGGAAAACACTAGAATGAGCTACAAAAGGAGGCACCCTTCCCTGAAGATTTGGGGGAACATGTCAAATCGTCTGGTAAGGCCTAGTCCCAAGAAGGTCCTATCAGAATCAGTCTCTAAGTCAGACTGCCCCCCACACCTGCTGGCTCTGTGATCTTGGTCCAGATACTCTGCTTATCTACCTGCTTACACATCCATTCATGTATCTATTTTTCTATTTAACAAAATGAAAAAATTTGTCTATGCTTCAGGCACTGTACTAGAATTAAAAAAATTAACCCATGTAACCTTAATGTGGCTGCTCCCATATCATTGCCATTTTACTGATGAGGACACGGAGGTGCAGAGAGGTTAAGGAACAGTTCTAACATCTAAAAATGGGAGTACACGAGTATCTACCTCATAGGAGTTTTGTTAGAATTAAATGATGTTGCATGTATATGAGTGCCTGGCACACACACTGATTACTCAATAAGTACTTCTGGACATATTATTATTACTACCTGAAATCAGGGAAGCTGGGGTGGGGCGGGGCAGACCATGCAACCCTTCCTGTGCCCTTCCGGCTCATGCAGTCTACAATTCCAAGAATGCAGGTCCAGGGAGAAGGCTCAGCTCTCTGAGAAGACTCTGTTATACCCAAAGTAAGAGAAGCCAGTTCCTTATTTTCCCTAAGACTGACTCTCAGCACTTCCAGAGGGACTGCAGCTGCTTTTCAGATTAGATTTCATTATATTCTGTAAGACTGTCTACGAGCTAAGGGGATTGCTTCAGGAGAGGATTTTACAGCAAGCAATGTGACTAGCCTTCAAACTTCCTCAGTACTTCTCCCCTGAGGTCAGTTGTGAAAAATCCATTTTGAACTTGTACCCTTTAGGCTTCATCCAGGGCCTGAGAATTTGCTGAAACACATCTTCTAAAATCAGCTTCTGCAGGCACACATCTACATATTTTTTTTTTCTCTTGGTTTCTGGCCAAAGCACCTGACCCCAGGCAGTGACGGTATGAAGAGAGCTAGCGTGTGGTTTCGAGAAGGCTGGGCGTGATGTCCTGTTTCATTTCTGGTCAAGGAAGCTACTGGTTTTTGGTTCTCTGAGGACATGATTTGGGTTTTCTATACTCGTGCACTTATTTGTTCATTCACTCATTCATTCACTCACTGAAGAGAGAACACTTCTAAAGGCACTTAACATGTAGTCGGCATCTCTGTATTTCTATAATGAGATGAATTACGCAGTCTTTGGCCTCTAAGAGCTCGGAGTCCTGTGGGAAAGACAGTCATGAAAACCAGCAGTTATGGCGAAATGAGATGATTGACTTGGCATCGGGCTGGAGACAGGAAGCAACAGGGAGTGTCTGGGGATCAGAGAGCGGTTCAGAATTTCTGGGAAGCACGAAGGGATTAAAAGAGGAGCCTGCAGAGCTGGAGCCAGAGTGCAAAGGATTCAGCTTTCGTGCTGAGAAGTCTGGGGTACCCTGGGCACAGTGGGGCCACTGGATGTGTTTCTGTAGGGAATACCCCTGCCCAGCTGTTTTCTCGGGGAACCCAAGGTTCTTCAGTTGCTGCCCATGTTTCTCCAGTTACAGTCCCGCAATCAGAAATCCAGTGTCTCCTCACATACATCGTAAAGGAGGCTGCTGTGGGTGTGTGTGGGATGTCTCATTTCAGATCGCAAATTTGTAGGATGGTGCTACATCGTGGAGGAGGAAGGTCACTAGTAAATTCTATCCCAGTGACATAATCGCTATTAGGGCCCTGTCCTGATCTCAGTCAGGCAGAACATGCAGCTTAAGCTCTCCTGCTCCTAGGAAATGTAGTGAGTAGGAGAAATCCACCTGCAAGAAAACGCTGAGAAGGACCTATTGTAAACTGTTATCAATACCGATAGTATTATAATTGATTCCAGATATACCAGCTGTGTGGCTTTGTGCTGAAAGCTTGGCAATCGCTGTCCCTGGGTACAGCTCAGAGGTTTCAACCTCCAGGAAGTCTTCCCTGAACGCACAGGAATATGGGTATGAGACCGTGGTTTCTCCTACCATGATATCCTGGATATTTCTTTGACATGGAATTTGTCACACTGGAGTGTAATTGTCACCTGCTTCTAAGTCTTCATCAATTTATTCAGGGCAGGGATCTTGTCTTATTCTTTTTGTATCACCAATTTGAGGAAGAGGTCTTGGCACATAGTACATGGTCCATAAAACTGCACTGATGACACGAGGCTCCTCTCTCCTTGATTAGTTTGTGGTCCATGGAGCTGAGGTCAGCAAGAGCCCGAGAGAGGAAGGAATCAGTGAATCCCCAGGCAAAGGGGCCAGGGATAGATTCCAAAACCCAGAAATCAGGGCTGACTCTTGGGGCAAGCATGTTCCAATCAAAGGTCCTGGCAACGGAGCCTGGTGGTTTCCCACAGGGAGCGAACTTCCATCTATAGCCCAAAGACGTCAGGAGGATGTCACTGCTGATCCCATTAGGGTTCGCTGTGAACACCAAGAGGGAAACTGACCCCATTTCCATCCTGTTTCATGTCTTGCCCAGGGGTTGGGCCCTTTGGGTTTCTCAGAAGCCCTATTGGAATTGGAAATGGCAAAGGAACAACTCTCTTTGTGGAAAATCTAGGGCAAAGATTCATCGCAGGCTCATGTTCCCAATGGGGACAGACTCGGTCATCGAGTTCCGAGCTGCAGTCATGGGAGTGAGGATGGAACCCGCATGACCAAGGCCAAGTCCTCTGCTCGTCCGGTTGTCCTGCATGTGGAAAGAGGCTGCTGGTGAGAGTTGGAGGTGTCGTCTGTGACCTTGGAGCAAAGGAAGGTCAGACAGACCATCTGAGCACTGACCTTGGGTCTTTAGCCTCATTAACGCTGCGGTCTTGACTCAAAGCCATGTGAGTCACATCCACCCTCTTGGATGTGGCAACGAGAAACCCATCCCTTTCCCCCCTCCCCCTGGTAACCCTACACCCTAATTATTTAAAATGACAAAAAAAAACCCTGAAAAACAAAACAAAACAGAACATAAAAACAAAACCAACAAATCTGACAAAGAAGAAAAGAAGAGAAAAATAAGACCTATGTAACCTTAGTTCTGAAAATAACATTCTGAAGCCCATGACCTTAGAGCGTCACTGGACTATTTGCCGAAGAGAAAAAAATACTTTTGATGGTGCTGGTGATGGGGAATAGCACAAGATTCTGGACACAAATAGATCGAATTTGGAAGATAAATATTCCTTATTTAAATGTCAGAATATTCCATTTCTGTATAATGCTGAGAAGTCACAAAACCAAAATAAAAATAGGGCTAGGCTTAAATGTATCCAGTTAGATGCGGAGACAGGCTGTCTTTGGCATGAATGTCTCACCATCACCTTCCGACTGAGGTTTCTGCTCCATGGACAGAGCTGGAGAATTGCAGAGTTCATTGCTACCTGTCACCATCTGCCTGGGATTCCAGAGGCCACATGGTCAACCATGCAAGTTGGAGTTGGGGAATTTTATGCACACAGGTTCCCAACCTGTGTCTTTTGGAGAAGAAAAATGAAAAAGAGGAGAGAGGATTGGGTACCTCCATCAAACGTCAAACAATGCACAAGGTCACAATTTTCCACTAGAGA
>CM052448.1:8923249-8944925 GCA_028533085.1 Varecia variegata | reverse complement strand
CCACCATTTATCTATCCCGTAAATCTTGCACAAGGCTATGTGACATCAATGTTTGACTTACCAGCAAGCCATTCATTATGACTTATTTCCACTTTGATGTTTCTCCTGACATTTGACTTTCCCTGGTTGGAGCGATTCACTGCTTGTCGGGCACAGGTTTGCACCACTGACCTTGCTCGAATCCTGGTGTTGGATTTAAAACCAACACCGAGACTCCAGATCTCAACAGGCCTGTTGGGAAATGTGCTGCAAACTTAATGCAAATGAAAACCCTTGGAGTTTTAACACATAGGAACAGTCAATGGCTCTCCAGGATATTGACGGATTTAATGTTTCTCAAGTAAATACTGTTCCATTACTATTCCAAATATGTCTCTAGTTAAAATTAGGAGGGAGATAAACAAGTCTAATTTTTATGGTACCATCTGGTCACAGGCCAATGGAGAAGCAGTTAAACCCTTTATTGCTAATCTATGCTTAGAACTGACATATTTCTGCTTTGAAAACATCGCATTTCTGAATAAATAGTTTGCCCTGGACGTAGTCTTTAGGTCACAGGAGAGTTAAAGTGACTTAGTTGCTGGGGCATCAAAATGGCCATAAATCATCACCCCCTTGGAGTATATACCATCAAATCTGCTATCTTTGTGTACAAATGAGGCTTATGTGCATGCAACAGCCATCCACATAGGGTAGGAGCAATAACGAAATCCATATAAAAAATTAGACTCCATCAATGGTCTTCAGCCACACTTCCCTGGTGGTTTCAAATGAGACCACATCTACGTGTGTAAGAAGAGCCATCCATCGCGTCCAAATCTGGTTCCAGATCCAATTCAATCAATAGAAGAGCTGGCTCAGGGCCTGCCTAAATGTGGAGCCTTCAGTCTTGCCTGCTTTATTTTTAACAAGTTATTATAGTCAATAAATGAAAATGAAATCTTTGGAAGCAATAAAAACTTTCATGTCTATTTTGATCCTTCCTGAATGAGGCAGCTTCACATTAAAGCCTATTTGACTACTTCTTCCATTCATAGCCTACCTCATATCTCCTGTGGTCCTTACTGAGGCTGCTGTGCGGACTGACGCTCAGAAGTTCCACATCGTTTATTGCTCAGGTTTTCACAAGCACCAAGGTCTCTGTATAAACCCAATTAGGAGCCCTGAGAGAAGGAGAGTGAACAAAACACAGGGCAAAGACCCGATATCACGGACCCCAACTGGGTGATCTCTTTGGCCACTGATTGCCAATATTCACCAATCAGAGAATAAGATGTTTCTAAATACTAAATGTTGTTATTCTAAAGAGTGATTCTTAAATATTATTGTGTACTAGACTCACCCAGAGAGGATGTAAAAATACCTCTGGGGGGGGGTAAAATTAGGTAACTATATTTCAACAGGCTCCCCACATGATTCTGTTGGACACAAAAATGTCAAAAACATCTTCGTAAAGAAGGGCGGTAAAGTAGGAGTGTTTAATCATTTTTATATTCCACCACCTGGAATTTAGAAGCTGCTCTGTTGTTCTTTGTTGAATGAATGGCTAGAAGGGAGAATGAATGAATGAGTGAAAAAATGGGTGAATCAACTGGAGGATTTGTCAAAGGCACCCAGTCCTTCCTAACTTGATTAGAAAGTTGGTGATTTACAGAGTAGCCTAGCTCAGCCCCTACTGTGATTTCTGCCTTTGAAGTCTCAATTTGATTAAAACACTTTCAGCAAGGAACAATAACTTTCTGAAATGCTGGGGATTATGCAGTTCCAAGGAGCTCTGTGGGGACTAAGCAATTCTGGCAACCCAGGCAGGTCTTTGTGAACCCGGGGAGGCTGCACTGCAAGCCTGTATCGGGGCCAAACATCTGACTGGCCTGAGTTACATTCTGTCCTTATTTCATTCCTTCTCATTTCTTGCTTCTGGGTCCTGAGTTTTCCCCAAACTGCCAGGGTTGAATGATCTCAAAAATTAGGCTGGGTCTGTTCCCCTGGTGCCAGGGCCTGAGGCACAGACAGGTCTCTTTCACCATGGAAAAATGAAAAAATGTGTAGGTCACTTCCTCTCCCACCCTCAACCTCTGCCAGCAAGTTATGTTGCCCAGGATCATCTGCAGGGAACTGATGTTGTCCCCTTAGTAAAAGAGGAACACTGAATCTGGGGTCTGACCGATCTGTGTTTAAATCTCACCTTTTCAGATGAGAAAACCTGCCTTACAAGATGCCTGTGAGGGTTAGGGCAGCTAAAGGAGAAACAATATTGCATAATGGTTCAAGCAAAGATCCTAGAGTCCTTGTGCATAGGTTCTCAGATCTGCCACTTAGCTGGGTGATCTTGAACACCTTACTAAACCTACATGTGACTCAGTTCCCTCATCTCTAAACAGGGCTTAATAATCATAACTCGTGCCATTTAATCGCTGTGAGGATCAAATGAAATGAATACTTGTAAAGACTTAGATGATTTTGTGACACATAGTTACCACTCCATAAGTGTTACTTGTCATAAAGTTCTATAAAAACAATAATAATCATGGTAGCTTTGAAATACTTCCATGAAGAGAAATGGAAAGCTGTCCCATGCCCTTAAAGGGGGTTCTCAGATTCTCTGCACCTCTCCTCCTCCAACCACCTCCCCAGCCCCCAAATCCTTATTTTGCATTTATTTCTTTAAATGGGCTGAGGCTGCTGGTTGCATTAGGGTGTTGCTGAATCATCTGAGGACACAGAGACCTATGTCAGGAAGAACTGCTGGCAGGAGAAGCCAGCAGGAGGCAGATGAGACACCTCGAGGCAGGAGTGGGTCAGTTGGTGGTCTGCGCCTTGCACCACGGCCCTGGAGCTGAGACAAGGCAGTGGACGGCCCTGAGACTCCTTGAGTTTCACCTGCAGCGTGGCTGATTCTCAGCTTAACAAATCCAGCCTGCTCCGTGGATGCCCAGGCTGGATACTGCCTCTCCTCTCCCATTCCTTCCTTCTTAGCCTTACCTCTCCCTTCCTTTTACCTCTTCTCTTCCTATAACGTCCTTTCTTCCCTCTTTCCTTCCTTGGTGACTCTGCTCTTTTCTCTTCTTCTTTATCCTTCATCATTTTCTTCTTCCTCTTCCTTCTTTTTTTCCCTTCTGATTTCTCCCTAATATATCTCTGTCCCTTTTTCCTTTCTTACCCCACTTGCCTTTTCTTTCTTCTGTTTCTCATCTCAATCTTCTCCCCTCCCTTAGGAGCATGGGACAACCTGCAACATTCAGTCTCCTCTGCCTTTCTTACCTTTCTCCAGACAGTCTAGGTCAGGTGGCACCAAACATTTTCTATAAAGGGCCAGACAGACAGCAAATATTTTGGGCTTTGCAGGTCGTGTGGTTTCTGTTGCAACGACTCCACGCTGTTGCTGTAGTGTGAAGTCAGCCACAGATCACACGGAAGAGAATGGATGTGACCGTGTTTCAGTACATACACATTTTCAAAGACAGGCCATGGCTCTATCTGGGCCATGGGTTTTGCCAAATGCTGAGGAAAACGCTCTTTCTCTTGTTACCCCCTTGATCACAAACCAGCAGAATGGAGCACAGATTTCAGCCTCATGTTTTTAATTGCTGGGCCCCTGCAGGTTCCATCCCTGGCTACTCCTTCCTGGGTTCCTGATTAAAGAGGCCGAATCCTAGACCCTCCTTTGATCTGGTGGGCACAGAAGAACCAGGAGTGCTGATGTATGTCGCTGACAGTTAAGTGCGAACACCTGAATTAGTGGCTGAAGTTAGAGAATTTAGAAAACAAGTCTTGGTTGGTAAGATATGCGAAATACAGCATTAGAGAAAGAGAAAGAGAGATATTAAGAAGGAAGCTTTCAAGTATTTAAATTCTTAGGACTACAGGAGTAAACCCAGCAAAGAACACAGTGGGAGTTCAACGCAGTTTGGCAGAGAGAGGATCTGGTTAAGATGAAACCGCGCAAACGTCACTCCGGGTTGCCAGGGTTTTAGAGTTCTCTATTTATGCCAATGACATCGCAATGAACAAAACCACATGTCAGTGAAGTAGAACGGGAATCAAGGGTGGAGCAACACAGCTTTATTCACAAGCTCCTCCTTGGGGTAGGGATTCGGGCTAGAACTTGGGAGATGCTTACAAAGGAGAGAGTGAGATGATGTGAGCAGCTTTGGTTTGTCAAAGAAAGATCTAAACCAAGCATATGTGCTTGAGAACATTTTGGACATGAAACCTGCCTCTGGTTCCCCCATTAGTGTGGTCTTCCTTAAGCTAAGCAAAGTAAGCGTTTGGGAGTGCATGTTGTCTCTCCTGTCCTCCCTCTACCGTGCTGCAGGGAAGGAGGAGGGGCCTGGGAGACAGCAGAGCTTCTTCTGGAGGCATTCATGGTTTGGGTTGGGGTGCTGGCCACTAAGGCCAAGGATACCCCAACTGTCCTCCTTACCCCTTGTTCATACCACAGAGGTCCAGTCTTTCCCAAAGGAACAGGACAAGGGATCATTACAAGTTCTGTTTTCCCTTTGTTTTGTTTTTAATATATAATTGGGCTAGGAGGTAGGAAATCTGGGGTTTAGGCCCCACTCTGCCACTCCTTGGTGTACAACCTTGGGTAAGGTCATACCCCTCTCTGGCTTCAGTTTCCCTATTACTGGACTTAGTAGCAATTCGTATCCACTCCAGTTCTAAGAGCCAGGAAACATATAGTCTTGCTGGTTATATATATCCCAGAGGATTTTGTTAAAGAGATTAATGGGGATCTATGACCACAATAATACACAAATCAAACAATGAAGGGATTTGCCTCTGTCTTATAGTGAATAAAGTGACAAGAGGCTTGGGAAGATTGTCGTATCGGGCAGTGGTTTCATGGTTACCTCCTTGCAACTCTCTAGAGGTGTCTAACATCCTTCCTAAACAAAGCAATGTCCCCTTCATTGGAGAAGATACTCAATTGGTGACATAAATCCTGCAAAAGTATACGTCTACAGCATTTTCAAATTCATTCATTCATTTAACAAATATTATTTCAGCACCTGCTGTGTGCCAAGCTCAGCTGTGAGTTCTGGAGGACAGGCGGGGCAACAGGGATGGACTTGGATGGTGTATGCCCTCAAGGGACTCACAATGCAGTGCACTCGAGTGGGCCAGGGGACACAGAGGGGCCACCAATGAGCTGGCATCTAACATGTGCCAGGTACCAGGCTGGTTGCCTGATGTTTGTTTTCACATTTAATCCTTAAACAATTCTGATTTAAAAATGAGAAAACTGAGATTCAAAGAAATTAATTTGCTGCAGGTATCACCACTAGGAAATTGTAGAACCTTCATCTTACTCACTTCCCTTCTCTTGCTTTGCTAAATGTCACAGGAATGCTATAGGCACGGAGCTACAGGAGTTTATAGGAAGGGTATCTAGCTTAGAGGTCCCTGTGGGAGACTTCATGGAGGAGCACAGAGGCTGCAGGGAGGGTCAATGTCAAATCAGGAGATGGGTTAGGAGAAGAGGGGAGGAGGAATTCCGTTTTTAAAGGGGCCCACATCGAACAGTCCATGCTTATCCGATAAAACTTCAAATGGGGGAATTTAGGAAAGTTGAATAGGAAAAGTATTTAGCGGTGGAGTCTTCAGAGATGTCCTCAACCCACACTGTCATACCATCCCTAAGCCAGCCCTGAGAAGATGGGCTGTGAAGGCCTCTTAGGCATGTGCTGTCCTCAGAATGGGTGTGTGTGATCATCACTGTCCAAGCTGCAGGAGTGTCCAGCTCTCCCCAAGACTCAGACGTCAGCCCAAGACATTAAGCTGGAAAGTTGGACAAGGGCAGTGCTGAGGATATTAGCAACCCATTTAGTGGCCCACAGCAATTTATGAGAAGTCTAATTAGATACAAGAACTTATGCAATCACACAAACGCTCTCTACTCCGCCTGGCAGTGTGGGGGTCCCTCGCCATCAAATGCCATCCTGTATACTTCAGTGGCAGAGCGGCCAACAAATAGAGGAATCGCGACGCCAGCACTGATCCACTGGTAGATAGGGAGGGGGCTTCTCCATGGACACCCCTCCCAGGCTTCCCACTCCAAGATCTGTGAGCATCATTACCCTGGATTGGGGTTTTCCAAAGCTCTAGAGTCAATCATAGCAAGATTTCTTATTGATACAAGAGCAGAACTTGTGGTCTTTTCCAATCTGTTAACAATCTGGATGAATCTTTAAATGACTACTGGCAAAGTTGCAGCACAAAAGGGACAGAGGGAACCCAATGAACTAAAATCATATATCTATATAGTATCTTTCAAATATTTCATACATGACATCTATCATATATGCCCAAGTATAATTAGGGTTACTAACTAGTTTTAAAACTGGAAGAGTCCTGGCAAAATTAGTTCAGTTGATCATTCTATTAACACAATACTAATATAAGAGATATACGTACCATAGCTTTAAAATACTTTATATGTAATATCTATTGCACATACCTAAATATGATATAGGTATAATGAAATATACCATGTAAATAGCTCATAAAATATATGATAAACATGTATATATTTAATTTTGTTTGTTCAATGAACTTAGACAAGATTTCAGGGACAAGTAATATATTTCTGAGTTTAAAAATAAACCCACAACCATGAAAACTTTGTACCAAAGTACAAAGAGAAAGATTAAATGCTTCTCAGTGCTAAAAAATATTACTTATAGCTAAAATGACCTGGCCACCAGCAACTAAGATTTCTCCCTGCAGCGTGGTTTAATGGAAAGATCATCAGAAATGGAATCAGATGAACTTGGTTCAATTTTTACATCTATTAAAAAATCTGCGCAGGGTGTTGTCCATGGACTGGCAGCATGAGAGTCCCCTAGGAGCTTGTTAGAAATGCAGGGTCTCAGGCTCCAGCCCAGACCCACTGAAACAGAAGCTTTGCCTTAACAAGACCCCCGGGTGACTGCTGTTCGTGGTGAAGTTGGGAGATGCTCTGCTCTAGCTGCCTTAACCCAACCGAGCCTCATCTTCCTGCTCTGCAAAGTGGAGATAATACGTCTACTCAGGAATGTTACATAAAGAGCTACCAGAACATCACACGTGATGTTGGCATGGTGTTGGACACAGAGTAGGGTCTCAAAAACAATCGTTTCCTTCCCTTTCCTCAGCATCACTTGCTTTTGAATAATATAGTTATACAACCTTGGTCCCCTCAAAATCTTTTTCTGGCCCTTGTACATCAGGAGGGTTTTGACCTTTATGACCTTCCTTCTGCCTCTTCAAATCCCAGAATTATATAAAAATATCACAAAATCCCTGAGATGGATGGGACCTAAAAGATCCCCTGTTCACCTTTACTTTGATGCCAGAAATGCCACTCGTTAAGTCCCAGGCTCACTCAGCCTGTCTGTTCTCATGCAAGTGCCACCGTCTAGGTGCCAGGGAGAATCTGGGACTCCGTGGAGATTTGCCGGTTGCTGGATCAGTAAATGGCCGGGGCTTCTGTGAACTCTGCCCCGTTCTATTCTTGGTCTAAATCTCACTACACTTGTTTTCTTTCTGACTCATTCTGCCTTCTCATTCTTCCATTAAAAAAAAAAAACTAGTATGTGTCATATTTCTCCTTGGCCACTCTCTCATTTAACCAAGACACCTAAGAAGAACATACATATATATACGTGTGTGTGTGTACGTATGTGTTTGTGTGTCTACATATATGTATATACAAATTCATGTATGTGAGGTATTATAAATGTATTTTTATTTTAAGTTTGTATATTGTCAACCAACTAGACTGTAAGTTCCTCAAAGCAAAGAAGAAAAAGACTATGATATCCCCTCCTGGAACATTAGTGCCTATAAAGGTATCTGGTTCTTCGTAATTATTGGGTATTCGTTCTGACCAATGCTGAAAAGTATCTGTGAGTGTTGTTATGCAACTACAGAGAGCCGAAGGTCCCCTGGTGTACGCCACCATTTCAGAAAGGACACAGACAATTAGACGGGAAAAGAACGGCAAAGTGTTACTGGGATCCCGTGCACCCCTCAAGGCAGATTAGTAGCCCTATTTCCTGGGGAAATGCACGACAGGCTTCACGTAAGAGGTTCCCCCAATCATCAAACGCTCCCCTCAAAGATTATATTTACACAGCTCATTAGGAAAATTTTTTATACTTTTGACACTTATTAGACTCATAATCGTCCACTGAAGCTACTCTATAACAAGAGATAAACACTCCATTCTAGAGGATGAATAATAATTAGGTACTGCTTGGCGCTGTGCTCTTCACAGGTCTAATTTTAGAGCATAATTAATCCTGCTGAAGCTGCATAAGATAAATGAAATATTTATGCAGCTGTGTTAATTCATGTATTTACTCCTAGAGAGACAGTCAGAATTGGACATGGCTTTCCGGGAAGATTATCTTAAGACGCCCTCTGGAGCAGCGTCATTTTCTCTCCTGTGTCGTGGCCTCCAGATGGCCTCTAAAGACGAAGCTGAGAAGACACATTTCCCAACCCCACAGTCTGGCCAGGAAAGCAGTGAGCCCAGACATGAAGTATCTATGAGAACCTACGTATTCTGTAGGTACAAGAAACAAACCTCTGGCCTACCTGGATGCAAACACTTTTCATTTTTTATTTGCCACAAAGAGAACGTTTTCTGTACAGCACCACAAAGGTGGTTTCCACGATACTCACTTGATTATATTATTGACAAAAAAACACTAGAGAAGTTGTGTTTGATATGAGAGTTGTGCATAGACAACTATGGTGATAAGGAGGAGGAGAGGGAGATTACCATGATGATAACGATGAGAAGGATGATGATGGTGGAGATGGTGGAGATGGTGATGATCATGGTGATGATGAGAAGGATGATGATGGTGATGATGGTGGAGATGGTGATGATAGTGATGGTGATACTGAGATGATGATGAGGATGATAGTGATGATGATGGTGATGGGGGTGATGGTGATGGTCATGATGAGGATGAGGATGATGGTGGTGATGGTGATGATGATGAGGAGGAGGATGGTGATGATGGTGGTGATGGTGATGGTCATGATGAGGATGACCATCATGATGAGGATGGTGGTGATGGTGATGATGATGAGGAGGAAGATGGTGATGATGGTGGTGATGGTGATGGTCATGATGAGGATGCAGATGACGGTGATAACAATGATGAGAAGAATGATGAGAGTGATGGTGGAGGTGATGGTTATGGTAATGAGAATGATGGTGTTGATGATTATCATAGTGATGATGATATTGAGATGATGAGGAGGAGGAGGATGGTGATGGTGGTGGTGATCACAATGCTGCTGCTGCTGATGACAGCTAACATTTACTGAACCATTTCTACGTTCCAGGGGCTGTGCTAAGCTACATGCTTCACAATGTATTCTCCCATTTTGTCTTCACACCAACCCTGGTAGGTAAATATATCTGTACCCTTTAACACATGAGTAAACCAAGGCTGAGAAAGATCAATTCTTTCACAGAAGTATTTGTAAATGGGACAATAGACTTAGTTTGGATATGCACTAAATTATTCCTTCCTAAAGGGTTTATAAATCTCACAAGTTTAATTAGTCAGCTTTGATAGAAATCTCAGAGAATTAAATGAAACAAGACTTTGACCCCCTTCTAGAGTAAGGCCCCTGAAGTAGAGGCTTTGCTGCTTACTAGCTAGGGGGCTCAAAAGCCCTCTGAGCTTTAGTTTTCTCATCTGTAAAATGGGGATAACAATATTTAAGTTCATAATGCTGCTATAAAGATTAAATTAAAGAACACATATGATGCATCCAGTATGATGACTGACATATCCTAGTCCCTAAATATGTTAGCTGTTTCATAACAGATGTTGCAAGAGTGATGACAATGGTGGGTACAGTTAGACTCAGAACTCGCTTAATTGACAGATACCCATCACATATACCAGACTGACAGATACCATCACATCCTGCCAAATGAAATACATCCCAACATCAACCATTCATCCAGACATGTATTTATTCATTCAATCCTTTTTTGACCAAGTACCTGTTATGTTCAGAGATTTTTGGTAAATGCTGGAAACAAGACACCTGTGTGCTGAGTAGTTCACCTATGTAAGGGTGCTTAAGCACCCCTGTGACAGACAAAGCAACTGGCCCCAATTCTTCAGTGTCCACACTTCTTGCCATAAAACTTCAAACTACTCCCATGAACAGTAGTGTGTACCTTCAATCCCTTGACCGTGGACAGGGCCATCTGACCTGCTTTAGACAGGAGGGTGTTGGCAGACATGAACATGACAAAGCAGAGATTTGAAATGTTCACGTACAGTTAGGTGTTCCTTTCTGCACTCCTGACATAGCCAGGAAAAGGGCTGCCCCTGGGTGACTGGTACCCCTTCAGCCTGAGACCCAGAATAAATATTCGTGGAGCAGAGACCACACTGTTGACCTTTGGGCTTGCAGCAGAAAGTAGAGCCACCATACACACGCCAGCCTGAGTCAGAGCTTCTCCACGCAGCCTGCACTCCCATGAGCAAAGTAAATGTTTATTGCTGCATGCCTCTAAGATTTCACAGCGAACGCTGACCAACATAGCCACAAATCATTATTACACAGCAGAGAACATGGCCAGTGACCTGAGGAAGGTACAAATGCCCTATAGGGAATTCAAAGAATCAGATGTTCTTATTTGAGAGTTAAATATAAAACACATTTAAAATGCCTGATGGCACTGTGAGAATCCAGGGTTTAATTCTGGGAGTAGAGAGAAGAGAAGAAGCTGCAAGGAATTACGCACCACGTTCAAGTTCACGCCAACCCTGTGCATGAACCTCTGCTTATCTGGATACTGCATTTGACTGTAGTGGCTGCTGGACTTCCCTCTCCTGACTGTGGACAAGCACAGCACATTCTCTCACCATCTCTGAATATAGCCTCCACCTGTTCTTGAATGGGGCTTCTGACCTATGGCCTGAGCTTTTGTGTCCTATTCACACTGAGAACGTTTATGGTGTGAACCTGCTATCTGTGCTGACTTTGCCTTTCCCATTTGGAAATGGTGGGTTGGTACCATGTCAGGAAACTCCGGGCTGCAGTGAGATCACCAGCTATGAAGCAGGAAGAGAGACAAAAGGAAATGCTTCTGGGGACACAGTTGGCTCAGCTGGCTGTATAGTTCCATAAATGCCATTATTTCATGGGACTATAATCCCCATGAGGGTGAAAACCGTAAATTTTTTCACATGTTGAAGGATGAAATCCCATGGGATTCTCCCTGTTTTCTAGCGATTGCCTTTCCTTCATTCCTCCACAGGATAATACCATGAGCCACTCACGTTAGTGCAACACGACTCTACCCCTAGTCACTTCTGATGGGTCCAGAAAAGAGTCTTTGATCCCAAATACATCAGGAATCTTTTCTCCAGAGTTTGAAATCTAGCATGTATAGAATAGAGATGAGGATGTATTGTAGCCTACTTATGCAATGCTGTAGAGCAGGGTTCCTCAACTCTAGCCTCCTGACACTCGGGGTTGGGTGATGCTGTGTTTTGGGGTGTGGGGGGGCTGTCCTGGGCACTGTACGATGTCTGCCTGAATCCCCACTGTCAAGGCACCGGGACTGTCCTGCTGATTGTTTTTCTCTGAACCTATTTAACTCTTTCCTCGATTCACTGAAGAATTGAGGACAAGATGCTCGAGAGATGCTTCTGTGTCCTCAGAATACTTTTTAAAATGTAGTTATCTAAAATTGCTTTCCATTAGAGCAGCCTGAAGAACACTGGTAGCTTGTGACAGGCACTCAGTAAATACCTTCAGTGAGCAAACTCGTTATACAAACATCCCCTGGACAGCCGCTTAGAAAACAGAGAGAGTGTGAGGGTCTCACGTCCCCTCCATGGTCGGGGGTCACCCGGGGGTCTTACCGTCACCCACAAACTGAAGCAGGGCCAGGTCAATCGGCCTCTTCCAAGGAGACCCCTTCTGGAGGGCAATTCCATAACCAGTCGTGGCAAAGATGTACCCGCTCCCGATGGTCACCAGCTTGCAGCCTTCGTCCCTCCCGGCCTTGTAATTCAAGACCGCCGCATCATAGATGAAAGCGTCCAGCTTCCTGAAATGACAAGAAACCAGGGAGTCATGGGGGTGGCTGGGTACCATCGCATGGTCCTCCTGAGGCCTGATCCAGCATCACAAACTTTCTTTCATGCTGGGGAAGATGACTCACGGCCGCTCCATCCTTTCGTCATAAAAGGATCTATTTTTAATGAGGAGATAAAAGCCAGAACGTTTCTCCCCAATGTACAAGAGGGAGCTAAATAAGGACACGAAGAATCCATCTACCCAAGTGAGTAAACAGTCGAGTTTGCTGGTTTGCTAAGTGTTTGCCCTTAACACTCCCAACAGTGGAGAACGGTGGCCTATTTAGACAGGTTTGCATCAGAACCAAATAAACCATTAGGGGACAGGAGAATTTGGTGGTAGTGCACAGGACAGGGAGAGGGACCACATAGGAACAATGTCTTTTTCTCCCAGAAGAAATATGTGTACTGGTTATTTATAAAACAAAAATTATTGCATCATAATTTCTTAAAATCCAAATAATACAGTATTAAAAATACAATTAAAATGAAAATTATCCATAATTCAGAAGCAACCTCAGTTAACATAGTGGTGAAAAGACTTGCAAGTTTTTTATGTTTATGCACACACACACACACACACACACACACACACACACGGAGGTTGGCAAACTTTTTCTGTAAAGGCAAGGTAATAAAATAATCCAGGCTTTGTGGGCCACACGGTCTCTGTTGCAACTACTCAACTTTGCTGTTGTAGGGTGTTAGGGGCTGAACTGTACCCACCCCTCAAATTCATATGTTGATATCTTAATCCCCAATACCTTGGAATGTGAGCTTATTTGGAGATACGGTCATTACAGATGTAATTAGTTAAGATGAGGTTGTACTAAAGTAGGGGGTGAACCCCTGATCCACTATGACTGACGTCCTCATAAAAAGGCAAAATTTGCACATGGATATACACAGAAGGAGAACGCCACATGAAGACTGGATTAGCTGCCACAAGCCCAGGAACCAGCAGAAGCTAGGAGAGAGGCCTAGATCTCTCCCTAGAGCCTTCAGTGGGAGCGTGCTCCTGCCGACACCGATCTTGGACTTCCAGCCTCCAGAACCACGTGCTGCTTTGTTATGGCGGCCCCGGGAAACTCATACATAGCATCAAAGCAGCCACATACAATGTGAAAACAAATGAACGCTGCTCTGTCCCAATAAAATGCTATTTACAAAAACAGATTGGTCCACGGGGTGTAGTTTGCCAACCCTTGTTTTAACCCTGAAAATATGACTATACCATACAAACTATTTCACAGATTGTTTTTTTCTGTCATTTCACACATAGTGAATGTATTTTTGTATCAATAAATGTAGCACTTTTAAATTCTTTTTTGATATATTTATTTTTATTAAGGTATAACTTATAGGCAATAAAGTGCTCGATAAATTTTTAGGTGTGTATACATCCTTGAAATCACCATGTAGTTCAAAATCTGGGACATTTATCATGAACTCAGAAGTCCTGTATGTACCCCCCCCCCAGTTAGCACCCCTAAAAAACAAGCCCCACCCGAGTCAGAGCTCCAAGTGTGTCTATCCTGCACCGTCTGGGGGATGGACATGCTTGAAGCTCTGACTCAGGTGGGGCAAGGGCAATATACGTAACCTAAACATTTGTATCCCTGTAATATGCTGAAATAAAAAAAAAGCATCAAGTAATCTTTTCAATAGCACGTATGCATATTGCTTCCAAATGTTAAAGTTATTTAACCAGGCTGAATCAGGGCTGGATGTGTCAGCTCTAAAACAGGTAGGAAAACAAAATCGGAGATGACTCCGCTTCCTGACACTTTCTCAACTTTATTGCCTTTCTTTATTTAACGAAAAAACATAAAACAGTGAAGCAAAGAAAAATAAAAGTGGCAAAGAGAGGATGTGAAATGCCGCATCCTTTCAGAGACAGCTGCTGGAGGACTCCCTGTAGGAACAAAACTATTTGGAAGGTTTACAGCTGTATTCTTCATCTCAATTTTTTTTTGTTTGTTTCTGTAATAATTTGAGATGGGGCATAATTACAGGGCTTGTCTCACCCATAGAAAGACTCTGAAGCTTTGATCTCAAGGCTGGGGGATCAGAGATGAGGCGTTCAGCTCTGAGAGTATCAAAAAGGAATCAGATCGCCCAAGCAGCAGAAGAAAGCTGGGTGTTGTCAACAGTGATGACAGCCTAGAGCTGACAAACCAAAAGGAAGCAGAATTTCTGGACAGCCAGCAATACTGAGACCAGGATGAAGAGTTCTACAAGGTAGTAGGGTGAGTCATGGGAGCACTGTAGGAACAGGCAGAAGGGATCTGAGTTCAAGTCCAGACTTAGATGGTGGGGCAACCTCAGGAAAGTCACTTCCTCCTTTTGGATTGCTGGGTCCTCATCTATGACAGGACGTGGTCACTGTGGTCTGGCTGCAATATTTGTCCAGCTGTGGCATTCCATGATTTTGTAGGCCAATAGTCACCTTTGGTGACTACCAATAGGGAAGTTGAGACACATGTATCCTGAGAACTTCAGGCCATGGATGGCATTGCCCTCTTAGTAAAGCTGAGGTGCTTGCAACGTCAGTACTTCACAAATTGTAGTTGCCGTGGAGATGCTGAGAACCTTGGTTTTACTTAGACTTTCTAAGTCTCACCTAACTCTCATCTCTCAATTCCTCAAAAAACAAATATAAACACACGTGTGGCTATGGGAGCATTCGAACGTTAAGGCCAGCTGTGGGTATTCATAGGGTGAAACCTCTTGCCATCCTTTTAACCCACCCCACCCTGACGCACTGCAGGGTTGGAAATCTAAACGTGGACCTCGCAACCACACGAGAGTCGTCCCACAGCAGTTTAAATCGGTATTTTACGGACAGGCACAGATTTCTGCAAGTCGGTACCATATTTCATGACAAATCGTTCTGAGCTGAGCAAAAAGCAGCCAGATGAGCAGAAAGGAAAAAAAGGAAGTTTTCTTAGGGAACCAAGTTTGTAAAAGCATAATGCTGTCAAATCAAGGCAGCATGATCACAAAAGACGTGGCAGACTGAGCAAAGCAATTATACATTGGCGTGCCTGGCTAGCGGTCGTGCTCTCAGAGGGGTCTGCCCAGGGACTGTGGCCTGACTTTGTCACCTCGGGGCCACATGGGAACCAAAGTGATAACAACAGAGGAAGAAAACCGTAGGGCCACATGAGCTAGGTTTCTCTCTCTCATCAATGATTCCAGAGATCTGGGGTCGAAATGCAATGGCCACAGATACCTGCATGTTTATAAACGTGCTGGGGCTTACACAGCCCCCTCTCCTAGAGATGGCCAATGTTCACATGGTACTTTATAAAAGTGCACAGCATTTTCATACACTGTCCCATTGTGGCCTCATGACTGCCCAATAGCGAGATATCACTATTATTATTAATTATTTTTCTATTTTTTTCTATAAACAGACACGGTCAGAGAGGCTAAAGCAGCCTAGAGCTCACCAGTGGTATTTCCAAACTCTGTTCTACAAAACCTTCTAGGGCAACACCGTCCAACAGAACTTTCTGCAATAATGGAAACACTCTGTGTCTGTTCTGTCTAGGTTGGGTATGGAGCACTCAAAATCCAGTTAATGAAACCGAGGAACTGAGTTTTTAATTTATTTAATGTCATTCATGCAGGTGTTAATGTAAGTGGTCACAAGTGGCTGGTGGGTATTGTAGTGGCCAGCCCAGCCCCGGCAGGATGCTGGGTTCCCCTTCTTGTTCTTGCTCCGACCCAAAAAGGTCTATCTTTGATCTGTTTTCAATTGGGAAAAAAAAAATTGTTCCTGTTGTTACAAAGAAAAGGAATGCAAATTGCTTATGCACTGGAGAGTGCGCTTTGGAGTCGGGGACTTTGGACAAAGCACCTGTATTTCTGAGCCTGGGTTTTCTCTCTGCAAAGCAGAGCTGACAACATCTGCCCTCAGAGGGCCATTCAGACTAAAGTGATATTGTATAAACAAAGTGTGTGTGCAACGCCTGGCACGAACAACTGCTCAAAACACATAGATGCATTCAATCAGATTCAGATTCTACAGCAAAGGGGCTCACAAATTTTATACACCCTATATGAGAAATCCAGTTCTGGATATTTCATATGCATTATCTTGTTTTATTTACTCTTCTCATTGTGCAGGGGTGGGTATCCTACTGCTATTCCCATTGTCAGAGGAGGAAACTGAGGCACCATTAAAGCGACTCAACATCATCACCCTAACTAGAAGTGTTAAAAGCAGCATTTGGACCTGCACTGTCTGATGCCAAAGGCCACAGACATAACCACGATGACCAAGCCACGTCATCCCCAAGACTTGTGGACTAAGTGGAGGCAGCTCCGTGTGTTACACGGGAAATTCAGAGTGGGGGTTACGGCGATCAGTCAAGCCAAGTGTTATGAAAGAAGAGGCAAGGGTGGGGCCTAGCAGCCAGAGTTTAAAGAGATTTGGTGGGTTGTTCAGCTTCATCCGTCTCTTCCCCATCGGCTGCAGAGCCGTGGGAAGGGGCTAGAGTTATTGCCGCAGAAAGGTTCTCTTGCCCCTAATGCGTCCTACCCCAATCCTTCAGGAGACATTTACGTATAGAGATGGTCACAGCTGTTTGTTGAAGGTAAAGGGTAAGAAAGAACAAAAGGCCACCTGAAACCGAAGCCCAGTTTGGACCAGAAGCGTTTGGGGGAGTTGAGCTGCGACTGCTGGAGCCAGCTTGCGGTTGGCAGTGCTGGTTTGGAGCAACACAGACAGACGGATGTCACTGGAGGGGCTGGTCCCTCAGAGCTAAGAGCAGCCAGTTGAAAGTGCAATGGAGGGCTTAGAGGTGAGGGAACCCACTTAATCTTCTCTGCTCGGCGGGCACTGTCACCTCCTTCTTTTTAACAGGAAATCATCTTTGTGCTCCTGGCAGGTCCCAGGGTTATGCTTTGTCCCACTGGGCAGGAGGAGGCTCAAGGGACAAGATCTGAGAACCATGAGAGGTTACTTCTGACCGGGACAGAGTTCCTGCCTGCACTGGGTTCAATGCCAGTTCAACACCTCTCTGCCTCCACTACCTACAGAAGAAGGATCCCTCCTCTCCAACATCTGTGACAGATCAGATGACACCTCAACTTCCCAACATGAGGGATGGAGCAGAACTAGAGCCCAAAATGAATGCTGTGCTGCCCTGGCTGCGTGACATCCCCCCAGCCCCCTCCAGGCATCTTAGGCACCTGTGTGGGTGCTGTCACCCTCTCTGGCACCGGCAGTCCTCGAGGAATGCAAATGATTAGAAATGACAGCAATTCAGAATGAGAGGGGGAAATAAGACCTCCTCTCTGTAAATTAGCAAAGAAGCAAAGTAAGGAGGGATGTCACATGTGCCCCATGCTACTTTAACCTAGCGATTTCCTGCCAGGTATTTTGACAGCTCTGAAGAGCTGCTACAGCATTCCCAAGTGTGCAGATCTGACCCCGTTACTTCAGTCAGTCACTTTCTCTTATACCCTGCACAATGGCCTTGAGAGTCCACTCCTAGCCCCGAGACATCTGATTTCCCAGACACAGGGGAAGACAATGCCCCATAGGGAAGGCCTGGTCCCCTTGGGGACAGAGATTTGTATTGTCAAGAGGCTTGACATTTCCTAATCAAAAGTTTCCGGTTTTAGCTCATCATCTTCTTATGCATGTTTTCAGATGCTCTCTGGGGGTCTCAGCACACTTAAAGGCTAATTATATAGTTAAAGTTAATTATTCATTCATTAACATTCAAGAAGCCTTTAATGAGACATCGACTTGTTTTGATGAATTAATGAAAGAGTGTGCACGTGTGTGCATGTGTGTGTATGTATGCTGGAGGTCTAGTCGAAAATGTTACTGAAAATTAAACATCTCTTTGATGATAACTGAACGTATTTTTTAGGTGAAAGACAGCCCTTCCAAAAAGAGGAAAACATCAGCATGTTGGGCCAGTCAGCAGAACAGTGGCCAGAATTCAGATCCATCTTCACCAGCTCTGAGAGCGAGGCCCAGTCATGGGACCTCTCTGAGCTTCGGTTTTCTCATCTGTCGGATGGGGAAATAATATCTTTATTACAGGGTTGGCTGCTGAATGGATTAAAATGGAAGTGAAAGTGTTTTGTAATGGTAGATACTGGTGGAATTCAGGAGGTCGTTTGGCAGTGACGACATTGCTCTGTGGAGAAGCGATGGTGGTGGTTTTCATCATCAGACACCCAGGTTCAGGGCTCTTGGTGGGGGAAGGACATTCATGGTCCCCAGAACTGGTACCACTGAGGCATGACAACCTTCAAAAGTGTTTACTTGGGCAAGAGATGCTCAACCTACATGGAGACTGTATCTGCCATCAACATGAAATGGTCTAAAACTGGCTTCTAGAAAGTGACCTAGGATCACATTAGACTCTGAGTTTGTGGATACAAATTCTAAAGTCAGAAATATACTGACATTGATGAATTTTCACTAAGGAAGCAGTTTTCCAAAGCAAACTCCCTTAAGCTAATTTAATTCCTAGATCGATGTCTTGCATAGCAAAGTTAAATTATTTCTAGTTTTTTTGGGGGGGAGTAATATTTTTACTGGGGTCCTGTCTTTTGTGTCTAAATTCTACAAAGATTTGCATCATAGATCAGCGTTTGGACCACAACACATTTTACTAATTTATAACTGCTGCCACTTTGAGTTTTCTTTTGTGGTTATTATTTCTACCTAGTCTCATTCTCCTGGGTCAAAATTGCACAGAGATCTAAAATTAGCCCAGGAGATTCAAGTCATCTATCCTGTATGGATTTTTCATCAATAACCAATTTCACCCTGTGTGATTTTAGTTGTTGTCAGTTTAATTTGAGTGGATTATTTCTACGAGTAATATTCACTGAGGATTAGGCAACAAAGACTGATGGTTAATATTTTTTTTTTAACTAAGAAAATTCTGAGCAATTCTGTAAGATGGAGACAAAGAGAGGCAGAGAAGTGGGGAGGATATGAGGGAGGAAGAGATCCAAAAGGAAGCAGGCACCAAGCAAAACAGCAAGATGGTGAGAAAGAAAGAGAGAGAGAAGAAAAGAATGAGAAAGAGACAGTGAGGAAAAGAGACGGAGAAAGAGAACAAGAACAAGCACAGGAGACCAGGGAACAAGGTACAAATACTCTGCCTATTGACTGCTAACCTCAAAAACAGGGAAGAATTGAAACAATACAGAAAACCTATCTGTAAGGACTTGTGTCTGTTAAATTGAACGTTGAGCCCAAACTGACAATGTCCAGGGAAGTGAGAGATTATATAATCTAGTCTCTTCATTATCCAGATGAGGAAACTGAGGCCGGGAGATCTCTGCCCAAGGCATTTCACAGCGTGAAATCTATTACTCGCCAAAGCAGCGTGTGTTGAGGACACCATGGCAGGGCTTTGCAAACGCAAGGGCTGGGATGGGAGGTGGGGTCGGAGAACCGACTCAGCACACACCGTGGGAAGTTGGGCAAGTCCTTATACTTCTCTATGCCTCAATTTCCCCATCAGACAGGAAGGAAAACGATCTCTCGCATGTGTTCATGTGCTGGTTGAATGAAGTAACAGCTATAAATTTGTTGGCTGAATTACAAAGCATTATGCAAATGCGGTTTTTACTTCACACCACAACTCATGTCCCGACACAGGAAAGGCATGGATTCCTTCTGGACTGTAAATCTTTTATAGAGCTCCTTAGATTACAATTCTCAAGGAGCGAGATCAGAGATAAGCATTCTGCTGCGGATTTCATAGCATTATTGTAAAGAATGCTCGAAAATGTTTTATTTACTCAGACTTTTCTCAAATGTTTACTATGTGCCAGACGCTGAGTTCTTCACCTGAATATCTCATTTAATCTTTACAATGAGCTCCTAAGCGGCATCCATCATTAGCATCATTTTATAAAAGAGGGAAACTGCAGTATAAGAGGTTAATTAACTTGTCCCACAGATGGACATCAGCAGAGTGGGAATTCGAAGCCAGGATCTTAGGTTTTAAGTACCCGATCCTACTGCCACCAGTAATAATGACGTTGCAGAACTTGTCACACACCAGGACTGAAAGAATGGGAATTTTAAAGGCCAGAAAACATGAAAGAGAGAACAAGAAAACAAAAATCAATATTTGTCAAAACTCTATTCTGTATCAGATACAGGGCTGGGTACTTTTTGTAAGTCAGTTTGTTTAATTTTCAAAGGAATTTCAGGAGATAGAATTTTACAGATGTGGGAAACAGGCTCAGAGAGGTTATTTCATTTGCCAAGGGTCACACAGCTAGTAAGTGTCAGAGCTAGGATGTGAAACTAGGTATTTCTTACTCCAAAGTCCATGCTCTGCAACAAAAGGCCACTCAGAAAATAGGAAAATAAGCAAATTAATCAATCAATTGACTATAGAAGACTAAAGTTTTCAAGAAAGTATGAATACTTTGACCCAGAAATTATACTTGTTGTTATCATTCCTAGAGAACTACTTGCAGAAGTACACAGAGAACTCACTGAAGATTTTTAACACAGCTATGTGACTAGTAGCCCTCCACCCACCAAAAAAAAATAATGTCCAACAAGAAGGAGATGCCTGAAAAAACTATGTCGCATACAAACCATGAAATTCTTTCCATCAGTCAAGGAGAATGAATACAAAAAACACCTACATGTATGAAAGCTCTTCAAAACGTACCATTAATTGAAAACCAGACTGTGACATGTTGCATAAAGTTTCATAGCATCCCCCAGAATGAAATTTTATAATCATCTGTGGACATATAAATACATGCAAATGCATATAACAAAAGTCTAGGAGAATGGAATGTATATCAAACAGGTAACAGTAGGACATGGTCAAAGGGATGCTTACTTATCTGTATTTTTTATTTTTTACACTGAGAATATATTTTACAGTAAGAAGCAATATGGCATGGTGGTTAAGGACACAGCTACTACAGCCAGCTCAAACCCCAGCTCTGAAGCTGACCAGCACTGTGCTCCTGAAAGTGACTTAGCCTCTCTGTGTGACGGTTTCCTCATCTGTGCAATGCAGATGCTGGATGTGCCAACCTCGAGGGCCAGCTGTGAAGATTAAATGAGGATTATAGGTAAGTGGCACGGAGTGAGGGCATCCTAAAGAACTGAGTGGAGAAGGCACATACCGTCAGCACGATAGTCACGCAACGGTGGGGGTTCACATGAGAACCCACTTTGCATACGTGGGTACTGTGCACCCCTGTAGAATACAACCCCCTTCCTTGGAGCATATATCCAGATAAAGCCTTGGGCAGTGTGCCCTCACTCCCTGGGTCCCCAGATGCTGAGGACAGCCTTCTCTGGCAGTGCTGACGCTGGACACCTGTCAGGAGGTGGTGTTGGGAAAACCACACTGTAGCCTAGGTGAGTGTACCCTCCACATTCTCCACTTGGAACCTCAGAATGTGTTCTTATTTGAAAATCATGTCTTTGCAGATGTAATTAGTTAAGGATCTCGAGATAAAATCATCCTGGATTTAGGGTGGGTCCTAAATTCAACGGCTGGTGTCCTTATAAGAGGAGACACACAGAAAGAAGACCA
>CM052448.1:8902490-8922749 GCA_028533085.1 Varecia variegata | reverse complement strand
AAAAAAAGAAAAAAGTCTGTGTATTTCTGAGTTTTTATTTAGGAAAACATTTCCTAACTCTGTGATGTGGTAGCAATTATTTCTGAGCTTTATTTGCAGTGTGGGGGTGGATCTTAGAAACCAGGTCATGGTTGGTCTGATTTTTTCTGGAGATGACGCTATCCCATTTAGAACGGCTCACTGAACCCTGATGTCTACACCTGCTTTCAAACTCAGTAGCTGCAAATGAACCATCCATGTCTGATTCCAGCTGACTGATAAAATATGGGAAATAAAACCTGTGCAAATGGCATCCTTGGAAGAACTTGCTCTGCATAGTAACTAAACTTCAGTGAGGATCCTCATATGATACTATCCTGGTCTACCTTTGCCTTGACAACTCCAATATTCCTGGACCAGTTTCCTTTGAGAATAGAAATGAGGATGCTGTGATTTTAGCAACTCTCAGATCACCAATTAATATGATATGTACTATGTAATATACATATATTAAATATAATATGCATTATTACAATGTAACTTCAGTCTCCAATTCTCCCCTGAACTCTAACCCTAACTAACCAACTGCCTAGCTGGCATTCCCAATGGTGGAGGCAAGCCTAACTTCTACATTTAATAATTCTACAATGCAGTTATTTAGTTAAATAGCCTGTTGGGTAATCGGGCTAACCTTGTTGAGTTTCAGATTCTTTGTCTCTTAAAAGGGATAATATTAATAATACCTCGTTCATGGTAGTGTTGTGAGGATTAAATGAGATTAAGCATGTGAAGTGCTCAGGGCTGTAGCTCACAAATTGTAAGGTCTCAATAATCACAAAGATGGCATGGAAATATGATCATGTTTTTCCAAAGGCACTTCCAACTTAATATGCTCAAACCTAAACTCATGTTTTTCCACATTCCCCCTCATTCTGCACTTTCCTTATGAAATATCTTTCCTCTTCCTTGTCCTGTCCACTCCATATAGAACTCGATCTCTCAATATCCAACTATTAACCTCTCAAAGTCCCTCGACTACCTACATCTGAATCACTGGCAGTACTAATCAAAATATGTATTCCTAAACTGCACAGGCTGAGAACCTGTGATCTAGAAAAGGAGTTCAATGCTCAATTTTCTATGAAGACATTTTTTACTCTGGCAGGGAGATGTGACCACCCCATTCTTTTGTTTTTTTCAGGCACATCACTGAGGACAACTTAAGCCTTTCAGACAAATGGTTATTGTCAAAAGACAATCCTCCCTAAAATTAAAAAAGAAATTGTGCATCATAAGACATTATCAATAGGCCAGGCATGGTGGCTCACGCCTGTAATCCTACCACTCTGGGAGCCCAAGGCAGGAGGACCGCTCGAGGTCAGGAGTTTGAGACCAGCCTGAGCAAGAGCAAAACTCCGTCTCTACTAAAAATAGAAAAATTATCCAGGCGTGGCAGTGCATGCCTGTAGTCCCAGCTACTCGGGAGGCTGAGGTAGGAGGATGGCTGGAGCCCAGGAGTTGGAGGTTGCAGTGAGCACTCCACCCGGGGCGACAGAGAGAGACTCTGTCTCAAAAAATTAATTAATTAATTAATTTAAAAAAGACACTACCAACAATAGTAGCTAAAATGTAAAAAGGTAACTAACAGAATGGGAAAAACTATTTACAAATCATTCTGATAAGGGCTTAAAATCCAGAATATATAAAGAACTACTAACACTCAACAACAGAAAAACCAAACAACCCAATTCAACAATAGGCAAAGGACTTGAATAGACACTGCTCAAAAGATGATATATAAATTGTTAATAAACACATGAAAAGTGCTCAGTGTCACTAATTATTAGGGAAATGCAAATCCAAACTTCAGTGAGATACCACCTCATACTCACTGGGATGTCTACTCTCAGAAAAACAGAAAACAGCAAGTTTTGGTGAGGATGTGAAGAAATTGGGACCCTCGTCTGCTGTTGGTGAGGATGTAAACGGTACTGTGGAAAATGGTATGAATGTTCCCCAGTGAATTAAAAATATAATTACCATATGATCCAGTAATTCCACTTCTGCATATTTACTAAAAAAATTGAAATCAGAGTCTCAAAAATATATCTGCACCCCTATGTTCATAGCAGCATTATTCATAATAGTTAAAATGTGGAAGCTACCCAAGAGCCCATCGACATGAATGAATGAACAAAATGTGCTGCATACATACAGTAGAATACTGTTCAGCCTTAAAAAGGAAGAAAATTCTGACATATGCAACAACGTGGATAAACCTTGAGGACATTGTGCTAAGAGAAATAAGCCAGTCACAAAAAGACAAACACTGTATTGAGGTACTTAGAGTGGTCAAACTCATAGAGACAGAAACTAGAACAGCGGTTGCAGGGGCTGGAGCAGAGGAGTCATAAGTTTTTGTTTAATGGATACAGAGTTTCTGTTTTACAAGACGAAGAGTTTTGGAGACGGATGGTGGTGATGGTTGCACAACATTATGAATGTATTTATTACCACTGCACTGTACACTTAAAACTGGTTAAGGTGGGTAAACTGTATGCTGTGTGCATATTACCGCAATAAAAAATATTGGATAAAAAGAGACAGTCTTCCCTTCCAATTCCTCTCTCCCACTACTCAATATAAAGGAAGCCAAAAGAGACCTGTTTCCCCACATTAGTGAGCTGGGAATATAATTGCACAGGGGACTCGGGAAGTCTGAGGGCTGAAGACTGATGCTTCCAAGGAAATCAGAACTTTCTCATAAATGCATAGACACCTAGTTGTGTACGAAAATCAATTAAAATAAAAACACAAACCATCCCACTGTGTCTTGAAATATGAGGATCTCTGGAGTGCTGGGGACATTGTTTAATTTAAATCCGGCACAAGTGCTTTGCTTGCAGTTTTGCCCACTTGCCAAAACTGTTTGGAGAACATCAGCTTCTGATGATCGAGCATTTGTAAATCTAAATCTGTCTCTGCTCATTTCAGCTTCAGTTCCCTCTCCTAGTGCGGATGTTCTTAAAATTTGATTAGCATCAACTGGAGTCACCTGAGGAGCTTGTTAAACCATGCAGATTTCCAGGCCCCTCCCCGCAGAGATTCTGATTCGTCTGGCTCACTGGGGCTCAGGAACCCACATTTCTATTAGCACCCCTACTGACCTCAGACTCTGCTACACTTTGGAAAGCATAGACCTATAAACCTGAAGTCAGTAAGGCTCACCCACCTTTGGTTCAGGAGAGCCCCACATGAAACAACATATCTGTTCCTGAAAAATCCTATCTCTGTTGATATTTACGCACCAAATTCTAATTTCTCACCAATTTACATGAGAATTTTTTTATTTCTTATGAATTTCAATACACAATGAGACTTAACTTTCCAGTTTCTCTCTGCCTATGCTTTTCTTCAAGCGTTAATAATTATGGATTCCGAAGACAAGCATTTGGTTTGTCTACTCTTTCTATGCCTGTCTCAATAAAATGTGTTTATTGAACTTCTTTAGAATAGTAGTTCTCAAATTTTAGCATGTTTCAAAATCACCTGGAGTGGGAGAAAATATTTGTTAAAATAAAGATTCACAGGTTCCATGGCTAGAGAGAATGTCCTGTGTTGGGCCCAGGAATCTGCATTTTAGCAAGTAATCATGTGATTTAGGTACAGTTGGTCCATTGGCCAGGCTTGGAGACACCTGGCTCTGGAGTATTATTCTAAATCCTTTCTGCAAAATTGACAGTACTTAGTATATGGGATTTGTCTGGATTATTATTATTTTTTTTATTTCAGCTTATTATGGGGGTACAAAAGTTCTGGTTATATATATTGCTCATGTCCCCCCATCCCTCCGAGTCTGAGCTTCAAGTGTGTCCATTCCCCAGACAGTGCACATCGCACTCATCAGTTTGACACAAAAGAATCTCAGAACTATTTCAGAGATCAAAGAATTCAAGACTTTCACTATGTAGACAGGGAAACTGAGGCTCAGAGAGGTGACATAACTTGTCCAAAGCCACGGCCAGCTAATAGTAGAATCCAGATTCAAACCCATCTGGGACTCTCACTTGATCATAATCTAAAGTCCCTCTTGTGTTTCAGGCTCTCCCAGGAGATTACAACCTGTAATTTCACTGACCCTGGTGTCTACGCACACGGCTTTGCTAAGCAGCAGATGTTACTGAGACTTCTGGCAGCTGAGCTGCCTGCTCTGGGTGTTCTAAGTCAAGGACTGCTGGAGTTTAAAGTGTTGTGGGGTAGGGCAGCATAAAGGGAATGTCCTGAAGTTGAGCAATTCAGCTAGGAGCATCTCCCTCTACCTTCCAGAGGGATGGAAACTTCTAGAGATGCTGTAGATGATTTATAAAAGTAAAGGAACGACTATTTTTTAAAGCCCGGTGGCGGACACATGAAGATTTCATTTTATTATTATTATTCCTTAAACATTAATATATTTCATAATAAAAAATTTAAAGAGGAAACAAGAAGATATGAGAGGGAAGGAAAAGATCTGTAAGTGTGGAGAAGGAGACGCTTGAAAGACAGCAGTCTCGCGGTGGGATATGAGAAGACGAACCAGTACAAAGAGTTTATTAGATCCTGGTGCAGTTCTCTGATGGCAGTTCTCATATTTTGGTTTTCATCATCTTCAGAGAAGATGGAGTCATAACTCATGCCATACACCGACAAAAATTCTGAATTCCACAAATGCAATCAAAACAGAAGGAAGCATAAGATATTTTGTAATCTCAGAGTGGCAAAAGACTTTTGAATTATGATTCAAAATCCAGAAGCTATCAGAAAATGATTGATACATTTGACTAGAGAAAAATAAAAATCTACATGGAAAAAATATCATCAGCAAGCTCAAAAGACAAAAAAGCCAGGAAAAACATTTGTAATCATACCACAAATAAAAGGTTCATCCCTCTAATATGTAAATTAGTAAGAAAAAGACCAACAAACCAATAGAAAAATTAATCAAAATAAAAAAAGGAATTGCAGGTGGCTCTTAATTATGTGATGAAAATATGGTCAAAATTTACTGAAAATAAAATAAATGCACATTAAAATTTATGACAGCACACTTTTTCCTATTAGCAAAATTTTAGAAGATTGATTACACATTGTTTTGGCAAAAACAATGTTGGGAAAATAAACTCTTTCATACATTGATGGGATAAGGATGAATTTCCTTCGGAGGGAAATTTGTCAATATCTGTCGAAATTATGTGTAGTCTTTGACCTGCTATGTCAGAAATTTATTCTACATCGTATGTGACACATATCTAAGGATATTCATTGAAGTGTAGTTTGCAATAGCAAAAGATTAGAAACAACCTAAATATCCATCAATAGGGGACTGACTAAATACAGTATGATACATTTACATAATGAAAGACTGTAAATCTATAAAAAATAACTCTATAGTTCTTTATGCATTGGTATAGAAAGATCTGGAAGGAAATATTGGAAGGACAGAGAGTAAATGTGATTATTATGCAGGGGGGTACTAGATGAGAAATAATGTAGAGGGAAGACTCTTCACTGTTTTTCTTTTTATATACTTTTTGATTTTCTAATCATATATTATCTAGTCAAAATTTAGTTCAAGTTATTGAAATAATTAACCAAGGAGCCTGCTAAACATACACGTGTCCCCCAACATTAACCCCACTGAAATTGAACCTCCAGGAGGGACCCCTGCTGTGCTCTCATCCCTAAGGGCATATCGAGTCATTTCTTTAAAAAAAGACTCACATTCTTTTAGCTCTAGTTTCTGAGTTTAAAGTACAAAGCATTCCCCACATGGGAGATTGAGTATAGAGTGAACCTACCATCTGCCCAAGTTTGCTAAGATGGATGTTATAATTATTATATGGCTTCTAGAAAACAATTTGTACAATTTATGGCCAAGGATGGTTTCCATTTCTCTACCCCTTTTTATTGTATTATATAAAAAAAGGATTGAAAAAGAAAGAAAACAACCCATTTTGTGCTCTGAGTAATAAATGGGTGACGAGGGAGCCAGCCAGGCTGCAACCATTGTCTCCAACCATTGCCATCGACATTCACGCTCGCCGCCTGTCCAAAGCAACTGTATGTGTTGGTTAAAAGATCACAGTAGAAACAAACAAAAAACCCATTCCCATGGTTAAACTGTGAAAGTCATTAAAAATCTGTCTTTTCTGGTGTCTACTGAAGTTGAATAGACACACATTCTATGGCTCAGTAAGCACAGCCTTAGGTACATACCAAGAGAAATGCACTGTCTCATGCAACAAATGACATGTGCAAGAATGTCCTTAGAAGCATTATTCATAATGGTCCCAAATAGGACATAACTCAAACGTTCACCGAGATTAGAAGAGAGAAATTTGTGGTACATTCTAACAATGAAATTCTATACAGCAATGAGAATGAAAGAACTGGAATGACATGCAATAATCTCACAAACAGAACATTCATTGGGCCAAAAAAAAAAAACAAAAATAAAAAAGAAAATGTATGGCATGATTTTATTTACATGTTAAAATAACATTTGATTCAAATGTTAAAGTAACAGGCAAAATGAATCTATGGCTTTAGAAGTGAGGGGGTTGATGGAAAATGTTGATCAGAAGAAAGTGTGGGGGGCGCGGAGGAAAGGTTCTGGGTGTTGATGACCTGGATGATCAGTTTGTACAAAGCCATAAAGCAGATTTAATATTTGTAATTTTTTTTCATTTTTGTTATACTTAAATTTAAGAAAAAATAATCCAAGCCAGAATGAGCAGTGTGTGAATGAGTTTTGGACAAGTCATAAGTTTGACTTCTAAATAAATGCTCTTCCAGCCCCTGCTAAGATACCAAAGAAATTCCAAAGACAGAGGCTGAAAGAATAGAAGGTTCACAGCCAAAACTCCTGGGGAATTATGCAGAGATTTGGGCTTTGATGATTTAAAGGCCCCTCCATCTCATACCAGATACAAAGCCAGCAGCAAGGCATTTGCAATGGGCCCGCAGAACAGCCGGGGAGGAAGAGGCTACTTATTAAGCTGCGAGGAGAAGGCACTTGCGGTCACGTTCCCATCTCAGGAATCCCTGATAGCCAAGATGCCCCACCTAAGTTAATTTTCCAGATAATCAAAACTCTCCTCATTTAAATAGCTCTTTCACTTAAAATTAAATCCATTTTTTATGGAACCCTTTCCAAAATGCATTGCACACAGAGTCCACGGAATAGAATTTAACTTTTACAACAAATAACAACACTAATAATTAGGTACTGTCTATGTCCCACGTGCTATTTAAAATGCTTTCCATCAAATATTCTCTCTTAGGTTGTGTTATTATTCCCATTTTAGGTATGAGGGTTGGCAGAATGCACTCTCTCTCCAAAGCCTAAACTCTTAACCACGGTGCTGTCTTTATTTTTTTCACAGCTTCAGAATAGAATATATGCTACACTCCACGGTGCCACAGGTAGACAAGAATGGTAGCTACACCTTTAGAGAGATGATTTGAGTTTTCATTGCTTTTTTCTCCATATTTTCTTTCTCCATCATCAATGTTATATAATTAGTTTCCATATAAAGCTGTTATCAGTATGCTACGCGCCGCCCCCCCGCCCCCGCAAAAATAAAAACCTGCTATCTAAAATCTGATAAAAATCTTTGTTTTCACTACTTTAAACTCTCAACCTTCTTAGATCTCTCCATCTGGTTAAAATATCCCATGGAGTTGGAGAAACTTTATTATCAGTTTAAGAAACCCTCCTGGTCCTCTGCATTTCAAAGTGTCCTGGATTTGCTCTGCCTTAACACAACCCAGAAGGAAACCTCTGAAGCTCATTAGATTAACAAAAACAGCCCTGGACAGGGCGTGCAGACTGCAGTCGCTCTCCAGAAAATACGAGGAAGGGAGCAGATAAGCACCAAGGCATGCAGAGCCGATTTCTGCGGGGTTTATAGGCTGGCAGGCCTGCGGAGAGAAAGAAACCACCTTCCTTACCCTGTTTTCAAGCTGACCAACGCGTCCTCTACTCCCTTCTGATTAAATTTGGTCATGTACTGATGCATGTAGGGGTAGTTATTCCGAATGTTCCTCTCTGTGCTTCCGTTAGGCACCGTCCCGAATCGAAAAGGTGGGGAATAGTCATGAGGTCTCTGAAACTGGAGAGAGAAAGAGAAGAAGAGAGAGAGGAGGAGGAAGAGGAAAGGGAGAAGGAGAAGGAGGAGGAGGAGAGGGAAGAGGGGAAGAACAGGAAGAGGAGGGAGAAGAAGAAATTAGAGATTACTTTGATGTTAGGAGGTAAAAATATGCATACATTAGGGCAGGACAGCAAGAAAAAGAAACATTTATTTTTGTGCTTTCTTTCTACTTAATCACATCTTACACTGGTCTATGGGCTCCTGGAGGGTGGAAACAGTGCCTGTCTTCTGTGCTGTTCCTCGGTTCCCAGCACAGGGCCTGGCGGGGTGCTCCGTAGATGTCTGCTGGGTTGAACTTTTCTGTGCCATTATAGAGACTAGCATAGAGCTAGGGACACAGTCAGTGCTCAGGAAATGCCGACTGGACTGGAATTAAGGTGCTACCTTAGCTCAGTTCATTTATCCACCCTATGGTGAAATTTTCTGTGATCCCCACAATCACTCCCTTCTCTGACCCCAGTTTACAACTGCCTTCACCTCACCCAGAAATGACTATGTGCTGCCGTTCATTCACCCTGCACTCATTCACTCATTCGGGTAGGCAGTATTTCTCAAGAGCACAATGCCCGGCACATGGTAGGCTTCATGAATCTTTGGGGAGCTGATGTCTCCACTGACCGTTGGTTTCCTGGGGATACCCAGGTCTTGCCTGGCTCTCCAGCCCCCAGAAGGGCATCATGAGTCTTCACTGATGGAGTGGCTGATACTGTCTGTCCACAGCTGTCTTGTTTCAGGGGACTCAACCAGATTGGAAGTCAAGAGAACTGGATCTGAGTCCCTGAAATATAACTAAAAACTTCAGGCAGCACGTGGCAGTGGTTCCGAGTATGAACTCAGACTGACTGGTTGGAAAATCGGGTTCTATCCCTTACAAACTGGATAAGTCATTCCTGTCACGCTGCCTCCACTTATCTCCCATGTGCAGAGTGGGGGTCATGCCAGCACTTCCCTTGTAGGGTCACTACGAAGATCTAAAAATACAACATTTGTCAAGTAATTGGAACAGTGCCCAGACCAGAACAAGCACTCAAAACTAAAGCCCTTATTACTACTTTTCATTTATATGATCATTGTGGGCAAAAAAGTAACCTGAGCTTCATTTTTCTATGAAATATGGAATTCTGGAACCAGAAAGTAATGATAATAATGACTAACACTTTTTTGAGAACTTAGTTGGGGCCAGCACTGTGCCAAGAACTTTACAAATGTCAGCTCATTTAATCCTCACAAAACCCTGCCAGGCAGCTAATTTTAGAAGCTCCGTCTTACAGACGAGAAAACTGAGGCTCAGAGAGGTTATGTGACATATACAATACTACACGACCAGCATGTATGTCCCAGAATTCAAACCTAGACATGCTCAGCCACAGGCCAAGGTCTTAACCGTACCGTTCCTCAGAGCCCATCGCTAGCGATTTCTCCTTGTTTAGAGACGGGGACCTGGGGACCCCCGGAGGGGAAGGACACCCAGCAATTCAGTGTCAGAACCGGGACTGTGAGGCCTTTCGGACATCCAGACCAGTGTGTCTTCCACGGAGACAAGAACTACCAGAGAAAGTGTTCAAATTTACCCAAGAGTCGGACCACTAGAAACATTCTTTTTTCCAGACTCACACTTCATTTCACTGTTAATTAAAATTTCCAGTTGAAAATCGTTTCCCCTAAATTAGGCATGCCACTGCCTAATAAGCAGACATAACTGGGTTTGGGAGAAGTGGCCATTCATTGTCCAAATGAGATCCTCCTGCCAGGGCGCGCCTTGTCTGGGACGGGGTGTGTGTGTGTGTGCGCACGCACGTGCCTGCGTGTGAACAGCAAAATGCTCTTTGCGGTCACTCTGCCAAGCAGCACCTTAACTCTTCACCAAAAGATGAGGACGCACAAGCTCCGGCGCATTTGCACGGCAGCCGCCTGCTCCGAGGGACACAGGTAATAGCTCTGTTCATAAATCGAGTTGTTGTAGCAGCCGTTCCCGACCTCCAGAGACATCCGGAGATGGCCTATTTGACTAAATGCCTCCACTTCACTCCCCATCTGCTGCATAGCTCTTTGAAGACTCGCTTTCCTCCCTGCGTCTGGTTTGCACGGTGACAGAGACAGATATTCAGCCTCCGTGATGGTTTCTCCAGTTCCCTGGCCTGGATAGTACCATCACCCACACAAAATTCAGCCTGACACCAAGATCCAGGAATCTTTCCCTCTAGACTACAGGCTGTCAAACTTTTTAAAGCATGACTCACAGTTCATTTCCCATTGTACATGCGAAACTTCCCAGTACTCATTCTTTCTACATGGGATCTACTCTGATGTTATCCACTAAGTTCTTTTTTAAAAAATGTTTGCAACCCTTAAATCAATTTCATGGCTCACTAAGGAGTCATGACATACAGTGTGAAAAACAGTTAGGGGGCAAGGATGGCTCATCTGTTAAGTCCCAGGGTCAGCATCGCAGACACACGCCATGTTTCCTACAGGAACGATCCCTAGTGCAACTTTCTCCCAGAGAGTCCCACGTGCAAGCAGAAAGAAGCGAATGTGGGCTTTAGCAAAGGAAGGGGCAGTGCAGAGGTCTCCATCATCAGCAAGACCACAGAGCAACATAATCACAATGTCCAGCGTCAGAGGAACTCTGCTGGCTTTTCTCCGGGCTGCCCTCGCTGTTTATGTTAACTGGCTTCACCCAGCCTTGGACAAGCCAAGTCCAGGTTCTCCTCTGCCACTTAGAAACTGAATCATTTGGGGCAGCCACTTAAGCTCTCTGAGCCTCAGTTTCTCTATCTGTAAATTGAGGATTGCTTTTGCAACTACTCTTAAATGAGTAGTTGCTCAAAAGAACACCCAGCATCCTCTGAGGCTTGGTAGGTACCACCTGTCATTACCCACAGTGACTTTAGCCAAATAATGGAGACTGTCTCCCTTCAGTTTGGAGAACAGATGATTATTTTCTTTTTCTTTTTTTTTTCCATTCACTATGGAGACAGGTCCGAGGGGTCCTCTGAGTGACTAAGACATGGCAAGCATTTTATGATGGAGGAGGCAAGAGACGCAGGGCTAGGACATAAAAAATTCAGGACAAATGTAGCCATTAACATGACATTTCTTCTTTCTTCTTAGGAACCCAAAGATACCTGATTAAAAATATCTGTCTCCTGTGTCTGTAAATGAAGGACATCTGGCAACTGAGACCCTATTTCTAGCACAGTCTTCTGATGGTGAAGCTCCACGTGCTTCTTGACGAGACCACCAAGCAGGTGTGGCCTTTAGCAGAGGGAGGACTGGCTCGGAGGCCACCTGCCCAGACGGGGAGCACGTGGCAGTGCAGTTGCCATGCCCAGAGACTGCACGGCTCCTTGAGAACACGTTCATGGGCTCATCCTCCCAGGGAAGTTCCCTGAATTCCTTCCAAAAAGACCTAATCGGTGCAATAACACTTTAGGTCCCGGAAGTGAAGAACAGTTTGGATCAGGCAGTGATCATGAGGATGATGGGGAGGAGGAGGAAGAGAGAGAGAGGAAAGAGAGGGGAGTGGGAAGGAGGAAATAACACAACAGGATTGTCTACCATGTGCCAGGCATGGTGTGAGGATTATTTCTAATCCCCATATCAACCTTGCCAGAAAGAAAATAATATCTTCCCTTTAATAGGAAATGAAGTCTTGGGGATACTGACATATGGGAGGCCATACAGTCATTGTATGGCAAGGTCAGGATTTGAACCCAGCTCTATTTGCCCCCTAAACACAATATTGCTCTGCCCACGACATAAATCTGCCTCCTAGAGATGGATTTCCTGTACCATAATGACTCCCGACATTTTGGAAAACATCTGGACCAACATTCCAACTTCCTTTCCTACCTCCTAGGGGAGCATCTACCCACGAATTCACCTATTTAAAATTTAAGCCGCAGCTCCCCTGAGCACACCATGGGCTCCACATACGCTGCTTTCACAGCAAGCACTAATGGCTTCAGAGCATTGCAAACCCAAGTTGCTACACAGGTATTCATGATTAAAAAAACAAACAAACAAAATATAGAACAAAACAAAACCAACCACTGTGTACAGTATTAAAATAAATTGATTCCATACAAATTTTTATTTTGTAGACTTTCCTGGTGTATCCGCTATTAATCTTCTGGGAGCATTTAGCTGTATTTACTCTAAGAATTTTGCTGTTTATCTAATTGTATCAAACATTTAATTAGAAGAGCTGCCGGCGTGCCTCTAATGCTTCCAGCCTGCAGACTGAGCTGCGTCTCGAGGTTGTGGTGTCTGTTACTGGGTCTTTCCCCATCAGTGAAGGTCGGTCGAATTATTAGTGATTTTAATGAGTTTTCCCACAAGTGGTCATGTTATTTGGAGCCAAAACCATGTAGCAAGGGATTTTTCCCCCTTGCCTTTGAAAATAGCAACACAAAGCAAACTATGTTGCCAACTACCTTCTTGAAAAATCCTTTCATCTGGGACATGGTTCGCATTGCTTCATGTCCCTCCAGCGACGTCTTCCAGGAGCTGCACTTTTGATCCCATAATGTGATGGGGCCACACAACAGCGCTTTGTGACTGTAGAGGAACTTACGGGCTACGAGGCACATTTACATAGGCAGTCTCCTTTGATCCTTACCACGATTGTGATTCCGGGATTTGCAAAGAATCCGCAGGCACAGTGAGGTTGCATGACTTTAAAGACAGCGCACGGCTAGTAGGTGGCAGGGAAGAAAGAGGACACACCTTTTCTGACTCTAAATGCAGCGTCTTACGTGCTGCCTCTCAGATGCCAGGTGCTTTAGGGACGGGCCTGCCAGAAGACGACCCTGAGCCAAGGATTTGGGTGGACATAATTTATTAGTGAAGGGTTTCAGGAAGAACCAGCAGGGCAGTGGGGAAATGTTAGGGAAGATTAGAGAAGAGGAAGAAGCCAACCACAAGGGTCTGATTTAAGGCCAAGTCTTCCTCTCCCCTGGGGAGCTCTGGAGAGTAAACTGTGCCTCGGAGTTTGTCCTGCTTAGAAGCCAGGGAGCAGCTGGGCCTTTGTACTCTGTTAGTTGTTGGTTCTAGGCAACCACAAGGATTGGGGTACTTAAATCCCCAGGTATTTACCGTTCCAGAGTCTAAAAGCAATAATCCTATGAAGATCTCTGATGTGAGCCTTCATCTGCAAAGCTTGCAAAACAGGGTTGGAAAAGGGATTCCAGGAAATCCAAGTGGAGTGTGTATAATGTGCAACACACCCTGCATTTATTCATCCAACCAGCAAGCATGCACTGAGCATCCCTCAGTGCAAGATAACTCCATCCAAAGCACATCCCCGGGGTCCTCTTCCCCCAAGCCAATTTTAGTCTCATCAGTTTTATTTCCTTTATAACATGTATTCCTGCCTGAAAGCTGCCTCTTTCTTGATGCTTATGTGTGTGTTTCTACTAGAATTTAAATTTCTTGGGAGCCTGAGCTCAGTCTGCAAGTTCATCACAGTAGCCAGGAAAGACAGGAGAGATTCAACCATGAGAAGACTTGGGAGGAGAACATTCTAGGCAGAGGGCACAAGAAGCTCAAGGACATTGAGGCGGAAATAGGACGGTAAGAGTGTTTAAGAAACAGGGAGGAAGCACGTGGGAGTAGGTTGGTAACACAGGGCTCTGTGCGCCATGGTAGGCAGAGTGGTCCTTACTCGGGCTATGGTGGGAAGCCATCAGAGAGGACAACCACTGAGACAGCATCTTTGGGACAGTGATTCCATCTTTAGCCCCGACCCTCACCATCTCTCTTGACAAGACTCTTTGTACCTCTTTCAACCACAGCATATGTCATGGGGAAGCGGCAGAGGCTTTTCACGGACTGATTTTCTATTCAGCAGTTTGTGCATGAATGCCGACAGGATATATGTAGACTTATGTCAACAAGATAGGATAGCGAGGTTTTATAAAGAGAGACAAATTATCCTCACACACACCAAACAGAAAAATCTCTGCGGTGCTGCAGTCTCAACATTGCTGAGCTTAGCAAGTCACGATTTGTTTCCTGAACTAAAATTTCAAAAGGAGGATGCACCCAGTTTTCCTCTTTTCTTCCTCTGTGTGCATTTCTGAATAGCCACTCAAACCCCAAAACCCTCATTAGATTGCAGTGGAGAAAGCAGAGAGCAGGTGTGAACACTCCCATCCTACTGACGTGGGAAGCACAGCCCCATGAGGGAAGAGTGGAGACGTGTCTGAGTAGAAAGAACCAGTGGGAACTTCAAAAGAAAAAAAAAAGAAAAGAAAACCCTGTCTGCTTCTTTTGTGTGCTGTGGTCTCTGCTGCTTTTATGTGCCGTGAAGAAATTTCAGGTGAGTCACAAGTGCTAATGATAAGGCTGATTTGGCTGTATAGTTTAGAGGAGTTGTCAGATAGTATTGTCTCTGGCTAAGGCCAAGAGATGACGTTTTTTTTCATGTCGCAGATGAGGAATCCACAGCATGAAGTGTATAAGAGACTCATCCAAGGTCGCAGAGTAGGAGGTACCTAATCCTACAGCCTTCTTCTCCCAAGTGTTTCCGGGTCCAGGCTAGAGGACCTTCCTCAACATCACGCTGTCCTTGAAAGGATGAATTTCAACCTAAGCTATACCGTGCTCCTGAATCATAGACCGTCACTAACATCAGAAAGATCATACGAATGAGGACAATGACCGCTTGGGGAAACTGCGCTTCCAAATTAGACCTGGAATCTTTTAGACCTTAGAGCTAAGCTTAAGGTTCTGTTCCTAAAGTTTTCAGAAATATGACAATTTGAGTTAAGGAAAAAAACAAAACAAAACAAAACCGTGTGGCTTTGTGCTTTAGAGTTGATGGCTCTGCATGAAAGGCACCCGAATCACTCCCTTCTGAACGAACAGTTAGGACCACCCCTCAGATAGAGGGGAACATAAGGTGACCTTACCTTTTTGTCACTGAGGCCAGTCACTTGGTCCACAAATTCCTCCTGGATCATGAAAGCAGCCAGGTTGGCCGTGTAGCTGGCCAGGAAGATGACGGCAAAGAAGGCCCACACGGACACCATGATCTTGCTGGTGGTTCCTTTAGGATTCTGGACAGGCACGGAGTTGTTGAACACCAGGCCCCAGAGGAGCCATATAGCTTTTCCAATCGTAAAAGAAGGCCCATGGGGTGCTGCAAAAGGCAGAAAAGTCATTTTCAGCATTTTCTCAAAATGCAAACTTGTGCATATATGATCATTATATGGCAGCCCCCAGCAACACTGGAGGTTGCCAGAAGGTGGAATTATATCACAGCTGTGTCCTGTCATGGCCCCGGAACCACAGCCCCAGTAACTTTTAAAAAAAAATTGGCACCCTTCCTACATTTCTATCTAACTGGACTTTTGCTGCATTTCTTTAAAAGAAAACAATAAAGAAAGGAAAAGAAAACAATAAAGAAAGGAAAAGAAAACAGTTGTGAAAAATGAGGCTTTGAATAAGAAGTAGAGTCATGATCTGTTTTAAATTTGGATTTGATTTCCACTTGGGAAAACTGATCTTCTTAATAAATATAAAGAGAGCCTGGCAAACACATGTGCATGGAGGCTGCTTCAGAATTCACTGGATGTGCTGTTGTATAAGATCCATGCCATTCAGCGGGACCGATGTTTGGTATTCTAATCCAATTGTCCTGAGTAATTGCTCCCGTTCAAACTCAGATGTAAAGTGTGCACAATATAGGAATTAAACCAAACTGAAAACCTCTCCAAATGGGGACATTAAGGAATGAAACAATAGAGCTTAATGCTTCCAACACGTCACAGATGGAAGATATCGTGTTGCAGGGTCATGGAAAATGAACACTGGTATCACAGCACTTTTTTTTCCCTCAGTGTATCCTTGCAAGAGCTGTCGGTCCCTTTTAAGATTCTTAAATGTTCCTCGCAACAGACTTAACTAAAGAGGCAGAACAATATGCCAAAATTTATTGGGATGGGGAATATGTAGGCTGTAAAACACAAATGTTAGGATTTTCAGGTCTTTGTTTTGCACGGGGAAAAAAAAAGAATCAATTTATGCCCTCATTTCATGGAGAAAAAAGGTCTTCCTTTAGCAGAAGGTTAATTTTTATGTCATTTAAGTAAATGAAGATAAGAAAAAATGATCCACTTGGCCCTCAGTTGGCAATGGAAGCAGAATGGGCAATAAATAAAATGGAGAAATGAATTCAGATTGATGGAAGTTACGAGGTTCTGGGCAGGAAGCCTAGGAAAGCAAGCTTTCTGCATATGGAGGCCAAACACAGTCTACAGCAATACTTATAACATCCATAACACAACACATTGAAGAGAAGACAATTAATCCTATTATTCTCAATCTCAACCTCTTGTTTTCTCTTTGCTTAGTTTTATGATCTTCTGGGCTTATTTCCATGAGGCTGGGAACTCTGAAGGAAAAAAATAATTAGAGTCAATCCAGTTAACTTTATGAACTACTTAATTTTTTATTAGGGAGGCATATTGATTGGAAGTGACAGCTACTTGGGAATCGTAAATAGTTGCAAAGGATCTATCTAAGACTTTCAGGAATTCCTGATTCATGAATACTATTACGGGGCCATATAACTTTCCCCATAAAGTGCAGTGAAACATAACAAGAAACCACTTTGCACAAAGAAACAAGTCACCGTCATTTTCCTGAGAGTTGCCACACGCAGATACGCAGGAAACATGAGTATGATGGAAGGTCCACGGAGGCAGCATGCCAGATTCTTTGCTTTACAATAGCCTTATCGTGCATGCTTCAGTCAAGGGAGAAATTATGGCACGAGATGGCCTTTGGACCATTTTTAACCTTTCAAGCTATGTCTCACATTTATCCACTTATCTCCATCCTCACTGCTCTCATCCAAGACCAAGCCACTGTAATCCTTTCTCTTGGAAAACTGACACTTTCTTAACTGGCCTTCCTGCTTGCACTGTTGCTGTCCCCTCCCACTATGTTGACAGAGTAGCCCCAGCGACCTTTTCGCATTGTACCTGTGCTCCCTCCCATTGTGTTTGAAAGAAAATCTGAAATCCTGCCGTGGTCAACTGCCTATCCCTCTGACTTCATCTGATGCTATTGTCCACCTCACTCGCTCACATCTCTTCTGTTTCTTGAACACACCAAGATTGACTTCCCCCTCGAGGCTTTTGTGTTCACTGTTCCTCCTGCATGGAATGATTTTGTCTATTTTACACATGACTGACTCGCTCTCATCCTTCAGGTGTCAGCTCTACGATCCTTTCCTGAGTGACCGTCCTATCTGACGCAGTGTCCCACACCATCATCATCACACCACTCTTTTCTTCTTTTTCTTGGTATTTATTACAATCTGTGATTATTAAATGTGTGTGTTTACATGTTATCTCCACAATTAAACCCTAAGCTCCTAAGAATCAAGGAGTCTCTATCTGATTTACCAATACAGTACTTAGCACATAGTACCCACTTGACAAATATTCATTGACTAAATGTGTAAATCACAACAGCACAAACTTGGATTATGCAAATGTAAAGATCTACTCTAGCACAGTGTGATCACTTAGAGAAATTGTCTCAGATTCCACCCTGTTGGAAAGTTCCTTAATGCTATGCTGTGATGTCAGTGTTCACTTTCCATTACCCTTTTAGTGAAGGCTTGCAATGTCCCACTAAGCACAAGAGGATCATGTATGGCATTTTTACTGTTTGGTGGATTGGAGATGGTTTATGTAGTAGTCATCACTCTTCAGTGGTTAAGAATATTTCAATAAAACTAAGCTCCTTATGAGATTCCCAGGACCTGCTGACTGTTTCCAATACTGGAACTTCCAAGTGGAAAGGAGATGTACCAAATGAAGGTGTCCTGTTTTTAAGAGCATTTGAGACTTTAAGATATCCTATCCTCCCCTATAACAAGTGATTTTGGGGGCAAGAGATTGGGTCATGGCACCTCTCTGATAACATCCACTTAGAAGGTGTTGTGCATTGGGGGAAACTGACTCAAAATGCTGTAATGTGTTTATGTATATGACATGAACCCTGGCTACAGTGGGAGTCTTTTAATGATTTATAGGCACTGAATGCCTCTCAATTCAATTTTATATCTACTAACTGCCCTTTTATCAAACATGATGCACTAAGGTCAGGCACTATCAAGAGGAAAATGTAACTCTTTGGGGAAAGATGCCATTTGTAGTTATATTTATTGTTCAACTGATGCAAATTGATTCAGTAGTTTGAAGAATGTTCTTAAACTAGCTTCTCTAAAAGCCATTTTCTCTGCATAGACTGAAGTTGAGGCTCACTATAATTTTAGCATTTCTTTTGACACACATTTTAAAAATTAATTGCCAAAGGAACCCTTCTTGAAATTTGCTTTCTTAACAAATTGAATATCAGTGGTTTTTACCTAATAACTCTTGACTTCACATTATAACAAGATTAAAATGTTTTATTTTGTTTTATCCTTCTTTCAGTTGAAGTGAATAAATCATACTTGTCTGACATTATAAGTAATATCAACGACACGATAGCATTTGTACAATGGCATACCAAGGCAATATCGGTTGATGTGTTCTAAAACGGAAATCTTCACTGAAGGTAAATGAAACAGCATCAGCGTTGAAATAATGCTCAAGAAAGCTTCCTTACCTTTCCCTTTGGCTAAATTTCTGTTGTACCCAACAGGACTGAAGTATTCGAAGACAAAAACAGCTATGGCAGAAACAATGAGCAGCATCACGAACATCATCACCCAGACAGAGGCGCTGAAGGGCTCTGCAAATAAACAGACCAGAGGGATTGAAACGCCGTCCGTCAGCTCTTCCTCACCTCGAGCAGGAAGCCCAGACATCCATTTGCAGGCTCACCAAAAGATTTTCTTTAATATGAATCCGATCATTCAAAAGAAGCTGGTCGTTTTTTATTCATACATTTAAACCATTCTTTATTCTACAGAATAGGTGAGGTATTCTACAAGACTGCATGTAATATGATAAAAATAGAGAAGAGCATATGACATTTTACAAATTAGGCCAAGGATAGTAACAACAAAAAAAGAACGGTAAGACCAAAAGAGAAAGTTACAAGGCAGAAAAACAGGCCACAGGGTCCTGTAAATTACAGAACCATCAGGGGGTCAAAGCTAGGGAGAAGCAGGACTAGATCTAAACAGCCATAAGGCTCCTGCAGACTGGAATGGTTTTTATTTTTATTTTTACATACTGGAGGGATAATATGCAGGGAACTCCAAAAGCAAAGGGAGAATTATAACCTATTAGGAAAGGATTATAAAATCATTGAGTTAATAGGAATATTGGAAAGTCACAATGTGCCACCACTGCTACCACACTCCGCGTTTCACCTTCTGCATCAGACCGATGAGATCTCTACAGTTTTATTCCTCTTGTTGATGCTGGTAACAGGCTAAATTGCAATCGAAAGTCTATTAAGGATATTATATTTACATGATAATTCAATAAAAAAGAAAGAGTAGAGGCCATGAAGGGGTAGATGGATAGATAGTTATTTTCCCTAAAAGTAGGTTTCATCAGTTCATTTTCATGTGACTTAGGAAGTAGGTGGATATCCCAGAAGGGGAGGCCAAGTCACAAGCTTCTAAACCTTAGAACACTCTAGAAAGGTAAGAGATAGTATGTAAATAAACTAACATATATATTCAACTTGATTGAGGATAAAAAAATTAGCTGATTGAAGCCATTGTATCCATTTATGATATAGATGTGCTAGAAAATCAACAGAGACTAACATTTTAAAAATGAATACTTCTCCGCCAGAATCTATCATAGGGAAGAAACTGCCCATGGACACCGATGAATTTAAAATTCTTTTTTAAGTTCCACAAGCAAACATTTTTCAAAGGTAAAATAAGTCCAGTAATACCTCTTGAACTGTAAACATTTTACTATTTTTAAATTGTTTTTCTAATGGAGCTACTAGTAATAATGAAGTATGATACTAACAGCAGGCCACCTTCTTTTTTTTTTTTTTTTTTTTTTTTAGACAGAGTCTCGCTCTGTTGCCCGGGCTAGAGTGAGTGCCGTGGTGTCAGCCTAGCTCACAGCAACCTCAAACTCCTGGGCTTAAG
>CM052448.1:8846449-8901990 GCA_028533085.1 Varecia variegata | reverse complement strand
GATCCTACTGTCTCAGCCTCCCGAGTAGCTGGGACTACAGGCATGCGCCACCATGCCCGGCTAATTTTTTTCTATATATATTTTAGTTGGCCAGATAATTTCTTTCTATTTTTAGTAGAGACGGGGTCTCACTCTTGCTCAGGCTGGTCTCGAACTCCTGACCTTGAGTGATCCACCCGCCTCGGCCTCCCAGAGTGCTAGGATTACAGGCGTGAGCCACCGCGCCCGGCCGCAGGCCACCTTCTTATTAGAGCCTGTGACTACCTAACACACATTCCAATTTAATGAGCTTATTGTGTAAAAAGGAACTAATACGCCTGAACTTTAACTTTACTGGATTAATTTAAAAGCTGTAAAGAATGCTTTGCAATGTATTTTGATAGTGCAGATACCTTAAAAAGCAACAGGTAACAACTTACTTGACCTAAATAATATACGTGAACTCCAAGAAATCAATGAGATAGCAACTGAAATTTATCTTAGTTAAATTTAGCTTGAGTAGTAAATGTCCCTAAAATCACAGCAATTTAGTAATTAGGTGTGTTCAAAAGGGAAGATAAATAAATAAGTGATTAATATTCAAGAATAGAGATAAAGTAATTCTCCAAGTTGGGTACACTGATAGCATGGGGTGTTTTACCAGAGGAGGGTCATTGCAATGGGTAAATAAGCACATACATGTAAGGCATTTTGCAGTGTGCCTCACACGCTTATACACACAATATATTAAATGGAATAGATTTTTGATTTCGTGATTAAAGCCAGAAGTCATGGAGACAGTATGCTGTCCATGGTGCTGAAAAGGTGCCCTGGTGTCCTGGTGCCCTTTTTTAAAAAGTGCTTTTTAATCTGATCACTTCCATTTCTCTGCATGCTGTGATAACATTATTTAAAAATTAGAGGAAGTCCTTACTGAATTCCTCTATTCACATGTCAAAATCTGTGAGCCTGCCGTGGACTTTATTTGGCAGGTGCATCCTAGTCACTAACACACTGGTCAGAAATTAGGTAGACGCTGATCAAGCAACTGATCCCAGATGTTTTCTCACTTGGAAGTGACCATAATTGTTCCTTAACTTGTAAGCATGACACAGAGATAAAAAGGATTCTGCCACAGTGTTCTGGATTTAGGAAATGAAGTACCTGTAAGTGCCCCCAAAGACTTGTTATTCTCAGACACTACACACACACACACACACACACACACACACACACACACTGCTTTTGTGATGAAGAAAAACATTAGGACACTGTAGAAGCACTGTATTGACAGTGTCTGAGGAGTGACCCAGAGATTTTTTAAATAGCTCTGGATTACCTCCTGTAATGGCTTAAAACATTCAATATTTGTCCACGAAAGAACTTCAATCTAGGAGGCAGCAGGTCAGGATTTCTTTGGATCAAAGAATCCAACTCGCTTGAAAAGTCTTTAGAATTAACTAGATGGAAGTGTTGCAAGAGATGTCATCTCTGTCCTTGAAGAGCCACTGGTTACATTTTCGCACAAAAGCTCAGAGGCATTACCTGTGAGTGTTTCCAATGTGAGTTAATGGAGTTTGTGGAGGAGAGAGAATAAGAAATAATGAAGAGCAATGCAATCAGATTTTGAATGTTTTGGCTCTTCCAGATGACTGAGCCAGTGAATGGAAAAATGTAGCTTAGCATGGTTCATTATGACTTTCCAAACCTGCAGATAATGACCGTAAATAAGAGGGTGCACAGTCAATCGAACAGGGATGTAATTTAGTGACTAGGAAAAATATTAAGCCTACTGTGTAAAAACAGCTCTGAAAATAGTTTCTTCTGGCTACAATTTATTTTATTTTATTTTTAAAGATACAGCAGGAAAAGTATGGGGCAAAGGATGATCTGCTAAATTTAACAAAATACTTGACTTTTTATGGAAATGTTCTACAGATGCAGGTAAGTTAAAAATCTAGGGAAACTGGGCTGAGGCCAGATTAAATATCAGTGACCCATTTTTATGAGACACACCAATCGATTTTCTTCCTCTCTGATTGAACTGGAAAACAGTTCTCTCTAGCTCACTAAGGCGATACGGGAACAATTTGTGAAAAGAAACTAATTTCTTTCTATTTTGTTCTATGAACCTCACTTCTTCCAATGCTTTCTTAACTGCCAGGCAAAGGATCCTTGTCAAAGAGACTAATAGGGAATGAGAAAAAATGACTACGAGCAACTAAAGAATGAATGGCCATCCAATAATTATTGAGAGTCTTCATGTGTTGTCAATATCAGTTGGCTGCAATTTTTTTTTTTGTATAATGATGCTACCTTATTGAGTAGTAAATGTCCCTGGAATCACAGCAATTTAGTAATGAGGTGTATCCAAAAAGGAACATAAATAAATAAATGATTAAGAGATTAAAAAGTACTTAATACTCAAGAATAGAGATTAAATAATTCTCCAAGCTGGGTATACTGATGGCATGGGATGTTTGAGTATCTGAATCTATGTCAGACAAAGAAACAAAAGGAACATAATGAGGTATGTATTTGTCAAGGTCTACATTACTCCAACAAAGGTTATAAAAATTGGAGCAATGAGCACAAAATCAAATCCAGTGAGTGGCAAGGATTTCAACAGCTTAAATGGATTATCAAAAATTGAAAAATAGTAAATCCATATGCCTCTGTAAGTTAGGCAGTATCCAAAATCCTGTTAGTCAACATTTCACTCAAGAGAATGAAGCATAAAAGTGTCACTGGATGCTAACATTACATATAAATGAAGACACTGGAAGAATAAGGCTATGAGCTTGGAGATGGTGTTCACAAATCAGTTCTAGGTAATTTTCTTCAATAGATAAAGTTTTTGCCTCTGTAAAAATGTAAGAAATTTAGTTGATCTTAATATAACCATCTTCCCTCTCTCATGCAGTTTTCCTCTAGAGATTAAGGCTTGTCATACGCTTCCCAAATTTGGGACAAACCCACTTTTATGAGAGTGCCAAGGGGGAATTAATCATCGGAATTTCATGATCTTCAACAAGACAGCCACTATCAAAGATCATTTATGATAACCAGTTAACATAACATTTTCCTTTAGATAAAAAAAATTTTAATAGTGCTTTGCTATGGTCTGTGAGGTTTCAACAGTCCAGCCAAGCTGTCTAATGTACATACAGTTATAGTGCTAAAGAAAACCAGATGATAGAAAATATAGCTCTTCCTTGATTTAAAAAAATACCTTTTATGTAAAAACATAAATTTATGAAATGGTTCAAAGGAGAGTCAAAAAATCTCCTGCTTTACAAACCATTTGGCTTAATGGATAGCCGCATTTAAAATCTGATTTCATTAATTTTAAATCAGTGGATACTCTTCAGACTACTTCTACTTCATTTATCCAAATACTGCCATAAATCATTGTGCAGTCATCATTATTTTCATTCTTACATCTAGTAAATAAATGACTGTCATTCTGTGTGGGATGGAGGATGGGTATGTGGACGCTGAATAAGGGTTTATGGGCTGATTTAAATTAACTGTGGACAGGTTTATTTTTAAAATGTTTTCAAGGCAGCTCTAAGCAATATATCTATTAAATTACATCCTACAGAGTCAAGACCATTATCTGAATATGTGATAGTATTTTTTTTTTCAGCAGGTATTTCCAAGCTAAAGATGTGAACTGGGGGGAAAAGTGAATTGGCATCATTCAAATGCAATGTGCTCTGGAATATGCTGATGTGATTGAACAAACGAGGTCCCGTCTGGTCCCATACTGATGGCAAACAAGCCGGAATACGTATGATTCCTTGTGAAGCAATAGTTGCTATGAGGTTCACACACCTAGAAAAGCAGAAGGTGAGACAGTGCCATTGCTTCTCGAAACCATGACGCTGATCCCCGTCTCCACGAAGGGCACGGAGAAGTCCACCACTTCAGAACGCTCCTCGTTGATGGTGAGCGAGCCCACTGCCATGACTGCCCGCTGATAGACCACCTGGATGCAAGGCAAACAAACAAACAAACAAAAAACAATACTTTTACTTTTCCTCTCTACAGCCCTAAGTTTCTTAACCCCTACGTCTGAATGCATGCCGGGGGATGAAAAGATAACTTACTTCTCCAATCATTCCATTCCACACATTGTTAACTTTTTTGCCATGCTTCCCGTTAGTCACCAAGTACAGGTCGTAAGTAAACTTCACAGTCCTGGAGAGCTTCTTTAGAATATCAATGCAGAACCCTTTGCAGCATTTTTTAACATTCATCCCCTCATTGGTTGAATTGCTGTAAGGAAAATCCCAAGACCACAGAATGTTAGTACTGGAAGGAAGGTTTGCTCACAATCGTTAGCTACACCCTTCTCGTGTTTTCCACACGGGAAGTTGAAGCTCCGAAAGGGGAAGTGGCTTTTCCAAGGACATGCAGTGAGTGCATGACGGCGAAAGTAGAAAGTGTTCTTAATTACAGCAGTTATCATGACAACAGGTGACATCTATTGAGTGATTACTATTTGCAAGGCACTATCTTAAGTGCTTTATATTAATTTTTGAATTAATCTCCATGACATTTCTCTAAATTAGGTGGTATTTTTACTCCCACTAAACAAGTAAGAGTTACCAACTCTTTTTTTATGAGTTTATAGCACATACAACCTCTTTAGACTAGAGTTTAGTCATCTGATCTAAACCGAATCATAAAAAGCCATTGGAATATGGAAGAGAGAAGGATGTGGAATTCCCAGGTGAAGTGGGGTTTTACTTCATCCTGTAATTACAGAGGCTTGAAACCAAAGGGAAGAAGTTAGGGTACCTAGAAAATTCCTCAGCTAACAGTAAGGAGACCTGAGTCCTATCTCATGCCTGAGTTCATGGACTTAACTTCTCTTGATAGAGCCAAATGTTACATGAGGGCTCATTCATAACATTTGCACTACCAGCCTACATGGCCTGAAGTATAAAAGGTGACACTTCTTAAAAATCAATGTTCTTGATGAGCAAAAAGCCCTACTAGCATATAGAGAGCATTGCCATTTTAAAGGCTATCGTAGAATCCACCAAGGTTATGCTCATTGCTTTCTACGAGCCACCCTGCTTTCTTCATCTGACCAAATCATACTCAAAGGACACCCACACAAATCATAAACACGTTTCAAAAGGTAGGAAACACTGGTCTACCTAATTGACAGCAAAAAGTACTTAGACAACTCATGCAGGAAGACCAAGGCCTCTTTGGGTAGTACACTTGATTCCATTCCTCCTTGCACTGGGACATCTGTTAGCTCAACTCTATCTTTGAGTCATGCCTGTCATGAAACATGTGCTCTGTTTGCATATTCCATTTTTGGCCACATCTACGCATTGGAGTGTTACCTAAGCACTAAAATGATGTTTATGGAAACCCAACATCATAATAAGAAAATACTTATGTTTCCACATCATATGAAAAAAGTAGGTTACACGGTGGCACAAACAGAATAATCACAGCTATGTGAAAACAGACGAGCTATGGAAAAACAATGAAACGCGAAGCATAGCTGTTTTGCATGGTGGAAAACAGTTTTTCCTCTTTTTCATATTTTTAGGGTTTTTTTTACCCCAAATTATCTAGTCAGTATGTATTACCCATGTAATTGGAGATACACACACATCTAGCACCATTGATGTATATCAATATGTATATCTATGAACGTGGACAGACCTGACAATATAATTTTGAGTGATGGAAGTGGGTTGCATGCAAATGACACCTTTTTTCCAATGCATCCCTTTATCTCAGGATGACAGATCACCTCTCCTGAATTGCTGACTTCACCATTACGCCCCTCCCATCCTGCCCCAGCTTCTGCTCAACCATCCTGCTTCTGTCAGCCCAGACCACCATGAAGACTTTGCTCTCTTATGGAGGCTGAATGACCAGACTGGGTAGGGGACAGCCACATCTGCATATATTCACATGTGATGACTGGTGACCTCAATGCTGTGGCATCATAGAAGGCATGTGCCTTCCCCACCCCCACGAATTACCCAGAGCAGAGGGGATCATGCTGGAGTTAAAAATTGCCATAAATATTATAGAAATGTGTCCTAAGTATATTAAATTAAGGAGATGTCCAGAAACCATTCCCTACTTGCTATATGTGGCTCTGAAAAATGTATCAAAATCGAAATCTCTCTTTTTCTTCCCAGTCACTATAGGCCATGGATGCCTCCCCCCTACCTCTGCTCATTTGTGTCTCCTTCACTCTCTGCTCCTTCTCTGCTCCTCCTATCACAGCCTCTTCCTCCACCTGGTCAAGATTCCTGAGTTTAGACGGAAGTTATGAATGCCCCAAGTTTAAGATTCGGGGCCACAGGCATAGAGTGGCTTTCTTTGGTCTCACTGAAAACCTCAGCCAGTTTATGAGATAAGTGTCCCCCCACATCCCTGAATACGAGGTGTATTTCTACATACAGATGGTCACTGATGCATTTTCACCCAACAGGCACCCACTGAGTGCCTACTGTGTGCAAGACAAGAAACTGGGCCCCTGGGAACACAGGATGAAAAAGACATGCAGCAACTGCAATAGTTGAATTTATAATGGTGATTTTGGAATCACAGACCAGCTTGTCATTGGAAACTTCTGCTGGTTCCTATCACAGCCCTTGAGTGGGTGTGGAGGGGGTGTGACTTAACTGCACAGACATCTGAGAAATGGTCCCCGTGCCATCTCTCTCAGCACCCCACCACCACCCAAAAGAAAAAAATGACTCATAAAAATAAATATGGGGAAAGGGACCCAACAAATGGTCCAGTTTGCTGGCTCTCTGATTTCCCAGTGTAGCCAGTGGGTAAGAGCAATGTCACACAATTCCGATGGAGCTGCGTTCAGTTCCTGGGTTGGCTCCTCTCAACCCTGGAAACTCAGGCAAGTCTCGCCCCACGCAAAGCCTCAGTCTGCTCAGTCGTAAATTGAGAAATCAGATACTTACTTTGCAGGAGAGTGGGGAAGATTAAATAAAGTATCTAAAGCACTTCTCCTGTAAGCACTTAAAAATAAATGTCCTCTCTTCCTGCCACTGATTTGATAGTTGGGGGGTTTGATTGACAGTATGACCATTTCTTCCTGTGTATCAGGCCAAATAATTTTTCCAATGTTTTCTCCACATTTTTACCACCCAACTAATAGACTAGAAGGAAAGTCTGATTTCTCAGCTCATTTCTTTTTACCTGGGTTTTTAGAAGATTGATGTGTGCCTTCGAGGCCTCACCATTTACTAGAGGTGAGAAACAAAGGGTTTTCCCTGGAAGACTATTACCGAGAAAACAAATACAATCATGTTGTCTAACAGGAATACTTTTTGCCTGCCTCCAAAATGCTACCTTTAAGAAACGCAATTGATCTAATCTGGGTTAACGCTGGGATTCGTGGATCCTGGTAATTTTCTACTGCTGTCAGGTAAGTCAAAGACTTTAATAATTTTACCTCGACACACAGTAAACTTCTCATTTCCCCAAGCGGAAAAAGGAAAGCTTCGAGCCACTACCTCCCCGTAGAAACCAAGAACGTGCATTTGAACCTGTTAAGCTGTTTATAGTCTTCCGTGGAAAAGTCAATTCTTTTAAAGAGAGTGATTTATTTCGGTTCCTTTCCTTCATACAAATGTGACCCGGGACTTGGGGATCTACTTGTTTCCAGCTCCAGGGCTTTTGATTTTAAAGATTCTCAGCTCCTATTATTGATTGTGAAGCGCAGGAGGCCCCCCGTGATCGGCGCTGCTGAAACACAGAGGGCCGGCCTGTTGCCGTGAAGCAGGTGCCCTGCCAAGGCTGCGTGCTTGGATTTCTGCCAGCCACTCTGCTCCCTTCATCTGCCCAAGCTCCGCTCAAAGAACATCCACCCAAGTCAGATCCTCGTGTGACGACTTCCCCGCTTTATCCTCTCTCCATCCTTCTTGCAGCTCATCACTCTGCAGCACTGCCCTGGGTGTCCTTCTGCTTCCCAAACTTCCAAGCTCCTTCCCTCCTCTGGGCCTCTGCACCTGCTGTCCTCTCTACCTGGAAGGCTCTTTCCCCAGATCTTCACGTGTCTGGCCTCTTCTCACCCTTTCTGTGTCACCTGGATGAGCTAAAGTGCCCCACAGACCCCAATTTACTCTCATCTCACACCTCCTTCTTTATAACCTCCGCAGGGCTGATCACAGCATGGAGGTGCCCTGTTCCCTCACTGGTCCAGCTGTTTTCTAACAGTGTAAGATCCATGGCTGCAAGGTCCTTGTCTTTTGTCTTCTCTATTCATCAATGTATCTATCCCCTGTGCTTGGAACTGTGCTTAACACATAAAACTGTGCTTGATGCATACTTATTTATTCTTATTTTATAACTTTATTTATAACAATATCTGTTTTATTTAGTTGTAAAGGAATCCAGCAAAAATTATTAAAACACTCATGCCCCCAAACGGGGCTACCTCCTTGCCTGTCCTGGGTGTGCCTCCCCTCCTCCTCGACCTCGAGGCAGGGGGACTGTTTACCAAAGGAAAAGTCCAGCCCTGAGAGCCAAGTGGGGGCACTGGAGAGGGGAAGGCCTATGTAGGAGGGACATATTTATTTATCGCAAATTTCAACTCCAAAGAGGATAACTTTAATGATCTCAGTGATAAAATGTTCTCCAAACCAAAATAGTAACCTTCACAATACATTTATTAATTATATGTATTTTTTAAAAGTATATCCTGACCCCAAGCACTGAGATCTGGGTACTTTCATCTTGTTTAATAATGACAGAAGTTGGAGTCTGGAACATGAGAGTAAAAGTACCTGTTCATCGTCTAGTCATGAAACAAACATCGGTGTATCGTGCTCTGTCCTTGTAACTGAGCGTACAAAGATTAATAAGACAACATTCCTTATATGTAGGCAGCTCATGAGCCAGGGAAAGAGACAGAGGAACTATAAACTATAAAAACAGGTGATAAGGGTAGGGATGGGGATATGCCCAGGGTACCATGGAGGTAGCTAATCATCTTGGGGAGGCAGTGGCCAAACTTAAGGGACACATAAGAATTGTCCAGGTGAAAGGAGATGATGAGAAAATATTCAGAAAAAAAGATTTACATCGAATAATGGGCCTTTTCCTTTGGTGAGTCCTCCACAATGGCAGCTCATGTTTACATCAGGAAAGACCACGATCAGGGTCTTGGACTTGGCCATGGAGCTTTCTGTGTCCTTTTTCAGTCATAACAAAAGGGGAAGTGACACAGAGGCAATGCTTGCTTGCTGCTGGTGAGCTGGGAAACTGCTTAAATCTCATCAGAAGGTCCCATGCAAGGCGTGTGTTTAACCCCAAGTGAAGAGAAGTTCTTAAAATTTTTGAAAAGTGTGGATCTGGGAAATAGAAAAGAGATGGAAGGAAGAGGAATGTGCTGGAAAGGGAGTGGTGGGAGGGGCAGCCAGAAAAGTACAAAAGAAATAATTATTTTTAAAAAGACTGAAAGGGAGGGTTGATTCAACACAAGGGTTAAAAATACAACTGTAGTGTCCGCCAGACCAGTGTTTGCAGAGTACCTCTTCCATTTCCTAGCTGGGTGGCTTTGAACATAGTTCTTAATCTCCCTATAAGTCAGTTTTATCATGTTATTTACAAAAGGCAAAACTACCCACCTCATATTGCTGTTGGAATTAAATGAATGCAAGCTTGGAGCATCTCCAGGCATTTATTTAAGTCTTTTTTAAATCAATTATTATGTTATAGCTATCATAGTAGAGTATATTTTATATTAAATGTTATTAAATTATGGGCCTTGTTATTATCAACGATACATGCTATTTTAAAGGACTGGGCACATTCAGTCTGCAGCATCCCTGGCACTCACTTGATTTTGACGAACTTCCGACACGGCACCGTGTTCCGCACACACGTCTCGGTCAGTGGGTCTATGTCTTCCACGATGACAAACGGGGCCTCCTCCAGCGTGACGATGCTCAGATGGTTGTCGTCCGGCTCACAGTCAGAGAAGGACTTGTACCTGGGCCACACGGCGTGCCGCAGGCTAAGGGTCTGGTTCTCCCACTTGCCCACCTGCATCACAAATACAAAGACACATCTGTGCTTCCCGGCACCACGGACTTCTCCAAAGGCAAGTCCCTCCCCACAGCAGGTGCAGGAGAAGGAATCTTTCAGTCTTAAGGGCCTTTCTGCTGCACACCTGAACATATGCATCTGCTTGTGGGCTGAGAGAAATGGGCATAAGGAGAAAACAGGATACTGGGGGGCAGCTCCCCATCCCAGCCTCCCCCCACACAGAGGAATTAAATATGCATGTCTGGGAATGGTGGCCAAGCTCTGACACTTTTAGAGCTCCCTAGGTAGGGCTAATGTTCTTCCAGAGTTCAAGACCACCGATGTCATGGAAAGAGCACGGACTTTTAGAATCAGAGAAGTCTGAGTCTGATTATCCAACTCTGCCACCTGCTAGCTCTAAAGCACTAAGAGCTTCTGTTTTCTCATCTGTAAAACAGGCACACTTCCTCCCACTTCATAAGGATGTCCTGGAATTTAAATAAGGCAACACATGAAAAGAAAAAGCACCGTGCCTGGCACATGGGAGGGATTTTATTTATATATATATATATATATATATATATATATACACACACACACACACACACACACATACACACACACATATGCACACACACACATATGTATTTTTTTTAAGTATAGAGAAGAGAAGATGAAAAGGAGAAACATTTTAAAAGGTGCTAAGAATCAAAAAGAAGAAAGGGGAGAGGAAGATGAATTTGAAGAGTAAGAAGAAGAGGATTGAGGGATGAGACAGCAGCGTGGGCAGAGCAGGTGAGGACATGAGAAGCATCATTTCAACCCCAGAGATGGTTCTATTTAAGTTGCAAATTAAGGTGAACTTTTATTAATCTGGCACAGAGCGGAGACTGTTCCTGCTTAGCGCACATCAAGACCTGTCAAAACAGAATCGATCGTATTCCCTCTGAGCAGCGGTCGGCATCTGAGTGAAATCAAATTGAAGGCTGTATGTTTTGAACTTTAATTTGATTTGACAGCTTATTGGCGCTATTCACATACATGCCGGGAGAAAGCTGCCCCCGCATCTCTCTCTTCTCCTTTCTCCTCCTGCTCCTACGCACGATTGCTTGACACCACAGGTCAGCTCTTTATTTGTAACACCAACCTCAAGGAAAACACCTTGTTGGAAAAACTAAGTGCCAAGTCCAGGCTTGTGTGTGTTGACATGACCCACTCACCTCTCTTCCTGTAATATAAGTGTCATCAGAAATGACTCTGAGGCCCTTAAATAGAATTCAGACATGCCGGACACCAGCAGCGGTGACAGGGTTAGGGGAGAGAAGAGAATCAGTGCTCTCTAAGACTATCTCATCGTTTGGGCTGGAAAGTTTTTGCTGGCTGTAGAAAAACACCTGTCTGGCTAATTACAAAATTGTCCAGCTTCATCCATACCATCTTCTATAAGACAGGAAGGTCAGTAGTATAATTTGGTCAAACAAACATGTTCATCTACCCATGCTATGATGTGTCACACAGGCTGGGGAGAATGTTGAGCTCATTTAATTCTTCATTCATTCAACATAGACCTTTTGAGGACCTACTATGTGCCGGCACGAGCCTGGGAAAACAATTGTGAATAAAACAGAATGCCTCCTGTCTTCTTGGAACTATCAGTGTGTTGTGGGACAAGGACCACACCAACAATCCTAAATATGCAAATAGATAAAGAGATATACAAGCTTTTCCTTTTGGAACATGTTGTACCAACCCCTTTTCTTTCCATTTATCTTAGAAAACTCAAATACAACCTTCGAAAGAGGCTGGGTAGTTCACTGGGTAAGAGAATGGCTTTTGAAGTCAAATAGAACTAAGTGTTAATCCTGGCTTTACCTATTAGCTGAATGGCCTTGGGAAAGTCATGTAACCTCTCTGAGCTTCATTTTCTCCATTTGTAAAATGCAGAGAGCAACAGGAGATGCCTTTGAGGACTGCAGTGAGGTTTGAATGAGCCAAAAATGTACCTAAAACATGGTGCACAGAACCTAGCATGACATGTAATATATGTGGCGGCTGCCATTATTTTATTATTGTTGCTAGCATTTAAAGACGCTCTTCAGTTCATGAGTGGATAAAGAAAATGTGGTATTTATATACCATGGGGGTACTACTAAGCCATAAAAAGGAATGAAATAATGTCACATGCAGCAATGTGGAGGGAACTGGAGACCATTATCCTAAGTGAAGTATCTCAGAAATGGAACACCAAAAACTGTATGTTCTTACTAATAAGTGGGAGCTAATAGATGGGTACACATGGGCACAAAGTGACATAAAGGACGTGAGAAACTAAGGAGACGGGAGGATGGCATCAGAACTTACCTACTGGGTACAATGAACACTATTCTGGTGATGGACACACGAAAAGCCCTGACTTAAGCATTACACAAGACATCCGTGTAATAAAAACACTTGTACCAAATTAATTAATATTTTGAAATAGAAAAAGAGGGGATTTTAAAAAAATAACAAATATACTCTCAGAGAAGCAGAGTAGCAGAGTTGCCAAGAGTGTGAACTCTGGAGACAGCCACCCTGGCTTAAAATCCAGCTATGCCACGTGGGTAAATTGCTTCATGTGTTTCCACCTTAATTTCATCATCCGAAAACTGGGATAATGATAATAGTATAAGTCACAGGATTGCTGAGAGGATGAAAGTAGTTAATATATGTAAAAGCTACAGAGGAATGCCCAAGACTATGTGCTATGTGTTGCTACTTTGTCATCAATGGTGGGAAAAATCCTTTTTAAGGGGAGTTCATATTATCTTATGTTTTAACTTCATAAAAGTTTATCTTGATACTAGCTTTAGTCTGATTTGGACACAGGGTTTTCCACATCAGTGATTTTAGACATAAATCATGCTTTTCTCCATGTTTCCCCAAGGGTTCTATAATAGCCTTTGCTATTGTAGCTGTCCATCATCCATTTACCAGTGCTTTGGCTCTAGCATATTAACTTTTCCCTCGGAGAGATGTCTGCTTCCAATTTCAAGAATAGGTACATGTCCATTATTTCTCAAATCAGCATATGTAGTCTGCCTAGCTACAGCAATTGGCTCAGGAATGTGCATGTGACCTCAGCTGAGCCAATGAGAGTTTTCCCTGGGACTTTTGCTGGGACTAGGAGGATAGGGTCATCATGAGAGAATAACCTCTCTGAGAATGAATATTGAGCTAAGAAATAGAAAGAAGAGAGAAATAAGGTGGTAATGGCATTTCTTGTGCTCTTGTAACAGAAGATGATATCCACTGGGCACTTACTATATATTAGGCATCATTCTGAGCACTATTTTAGTTCTAATAAACTCCCTATACATAACAGAAAGTTATGGACAGACTGTTTTTTTTTTATCTCTATCTTGAATTTTTTTGTACTTAAAAAGAGCACCAACTCACTCAAATAGGCTGTGTGAGAGGAGGAAAAAATCTTTACCTCCAAAACAAACTGAATTTTAGTGATAAATCTTTGAGTGTTTTCAGCAAATATACTTAAGTTGTGAGGACAAAGAAAAATAATTGACCTCTGATGGAGAAAAGTGATTTTGCTAAAAGAAATATAAAAAGAGGAAATTAACTTTGTAATGATTTTTCCCATTCTTATTAATAAAATTTAAATATAGTGCTTTTAGGAAGCTAATTGCTCTTCAGCTCCTAGAAAGAGTTTTGTGAAAGGGCAGTGATTACTTATCAAAATGTTCAGCCAATATTTTCTCGGAGCAGAGGTAATTTCCTCTCCAGAAATTGTATGTCTCAAGTTAATATCCACCCCTCATGTCTGGATGAATTCAGAGAGATGTCACAGAGGTTGCAAAAGGCTGGAAGAAATTAGGTTAATAGATGTATGTATCTCTTCTTTCAAAGGGATATGAGTGTTTGATCTTATTTGATCTATTCATGAGATGCTTACAAGAGACAATTAAGATAACCTCATAACTGATCTCCTGGTCTCCAAAGCCAACTCCTAAAAACATATATCTAAACAACAGAATTGTAAATCTACCCCTACTCAAATCCTTCCATGACACATACCACCTACAGAACCAAATCCAGACTCCCCTTTACGATAAAATCCCTTACATAATAGGGGTCCAATCAACCTCACTATTCTCTCTTTCTCTGGATTCTTCTAGTTCTTTCTCTCTCCCTCGCTCATTCCCTCTGACATACAGCCTACATGGTCTCACACTAAAACACATATGTGTATACATGCACACACAGACACATCTATACATACTCACAATTAAACATGCACACACCTACACATGTCTACAAATACCAAATACCTATGCATCTATACATAATCCTACACATAAACACACACCTATATACACGTGCACTCATACCTACTCAGACTCACATTATACACATACATCCACTCACAGCCACAGCCACCTGCACAACTACACACACACACCCCTAACACGATATACTCACACCTCTTCACACACACCCATGCACAAACAGACACACACGCTCCATACTAAGCTACAATGATGCATGCACTTTTGACAAAACACACACTGAACAACACCCACTTCCCTGCCTACATGATTTCTTCTGCCTGGAATGCTTCTCCTTAACATCTCCCTCTACTAAATCTGACCCACTCTTTTCAGGCCTAGCTCAAATGTCAATTCTCCCATGGAGACTAATTCTCCATCTGGAATTCATTTTTGCATTTTCTGTGCCTCTAGAACATTCTCTTCTTTCCCCCCTCACTTATTCATTCATGAAGTCAATACACATGTGTTCAGTGCTTTACGCCGTATCTGGCATTACAGGAGGCCCTGGGGCTATACTGGTGAACAGTCCTCAGAGAGGGACTGTTCCCATCTTCAGAGTTTCTAGTCTGGTTGGAGAGAAGATGTCAAAGCTTAATAGCAATAAAGTGAGATAAATAATGTGTTGAGGGTAAGCACAGGATGATATTGAAGAAGAGAGCTTCCTACACTGGAAGGAAATCAAAAGATGTAAGTGACTTCCAAATATGAACCAAAAGACATTCTATAAAAAAGACATTTGCATTTGAATGTTTATAGCAGCACAATTCACAAGTGCAAAGATGTGGAAACAACCCAAGTGCCCATCAATCCATGAGTGGATTAATAAAATGTGGTATATGTATACCAGGAAGTACTACTCAGCCATAAAAACGATGGTGATCTAGCAGCTCTTGTATTATCCTGGATGAAGCTAGAGCCCATTCTTCTAAGTGAAGTATCACAAGAATGGAAAAACAAGCACCACATGTACTCACCATCAAATTGGTACCAATTGATCAACACTTACGTGCACATATGGAAGTAACATTCATCGGGTGTCGGGCAGGTGGGGGGGATGAGGGGACAGGTATATTCGCACCTAATGGGTGCAGTGTGCACTGTCTGGGGGATGGACACACTTATAGCTCTGACTTGGGCAGGACAAAGGCAATATATGTAACCTAAACATTTGTACCCCTGTAATATTCAGAAATTAAAAACAAAAAATATAAACCAGGCCAGGAAAGTTGGTGTGTATCTTGTTAAGGGGTTTTACCTTTATCCTACAAACACATGAAGTGTGTTCTTTTAATCTTCACTGATTTGAGTGATGTTATCCCTCCCCTGATTAGAAGAAGTGTATTAGAACACTTCTTCCTAGTGCAGTGCAGTGAACGGCTTTGTGGCTAAAAGATACCTGAAGGCAGAGTGATGGGCTGGGAGGCAGCTGTGTGCATCTGGATGACAGAGGGCCACAGTGGGAAGACTGGAGTGACCTCTCGATCTCAGAGTGTTAGGATCGATAGAACTGAGAGACTGATTGTGTAGGGTGGGGGTGAGGGCCCAGGTTACCTTGAGTTATGGTTCTGTAGAATATCCTGGCTGGCCAGTCTTCCCCAACCAGGTTCACCCACAACCCAGTTTGATAAATATTTGTGGAACTGAACTCAATTCTGACTGCAGCATACCATCAATTTTTACTTAGAATTCCAAGTTAAAAGAGGAAAGTTGCCTGTTTACTCAGCTCCTTCTTTGGAGACAAGACAACAGGAATTGCAAAATTAAAAATCAGAGAGGAAATTTATTAAAACCGACAGTGGAAGCAGAGTTCAGGCTGCCTGTGCTCCAGCTCGACCCGGCCCGGTTAGCTCATTGGGTGATTTCATAACCATGGGGAAAACAAGCTTTAAAACAAACACTTCACCAGTGCAAACCATCGGAGAACATTTTACTCCAGATAATAAGCACTGATTTACTCCCAAGCTGGAGAAAATATGAGTAATTAACTCTTCAGGAAGATGAAGTGAAGTAGGAAAAACAAAGCAGACAGGAGGCTGATTTCTCTCCACCTGAAGGGAAGTCTTCCAAAGGACATGAGACGAATGACCATGAAGGAAATTTAGAATGATGCAGTGTCCATGTTTTGCATTAAGTAGCAACCTCGATTAGCATCACTTCCATCCCTCTGCATGCACATCTGACGCACAAACAAGCTGATTGCAGGTTTACCCATAAGTACTTTTGTGTCTTGGATTGCTGCTTCAAACCAAAAGCGGATCTGAAACTACAGCAAAGATGTATCTGAGTCACTGCTATGGCTTGACATTAAGTTGAAATAGGCTCTATCTGGAGCACTTTGAAATTGAGTTCAGTGATTTCTTTTTTTTTTTTTAACCAACACCTGATCTAAAGTCTGCCTGAGTCAGGTAGTCTAATGAAACCAAATGCCACTTTGGAACTCAGTTTTCCCCTGTATGGTCTATACACAAGATGCTTCCAAGGAAAAATTGCTGAAAATCAGCTGTGGGTCAAATCTACTCTGTCTTCAATGCAATAGCCATTGGCAGAGGGAAACTAAGAATTGCTTTTTAAATACCAAGGTAAAATGCCTTCTTCCTTTGAATGTGCTGTTTTAAATGCAATGATCGAAGGTAGTGGGATTAAGGAACTTCAGCATGAGTAAGAACCTCTTCTTGGAAGCTGATTAAGAATGCAGACTCCTGGATCTCTGGAGTGTCAGTATCAGTAGATTTGGGATGAGGTCTAGGAACCTGACTTTTCAAGTAGCATCCCAGACCCCATTTAGGGAAGCACCAGGAGAATCATATGTATGGCTACAGGCAGGATGAAATACAGCAAAAGAAAAGGATGGAAATCTTTCTTCTTAGGTTACTTATGTAACCAGTGGCAATTGCCAGCAGATCTAAATGAGTTTAATCAGCTATTAGAGTCTTAATTAAATTCCTCTCAGTTAAAATTTCAGAATTGCCTAATTGTTACACAGCTCATATTGGAGCAGGTTTTTCTCCCATAATAACTGCTCTCAGGATAATCTACTATCTTAACGGATAACAGCATCAACCATCTTAGAACCCAGGACTGATCTGGTAATTCATGAAGACGTGTTTTGATCTTTGTTATTTCCACGAACAACCAGCCTATCTGCTTCTATTCTCCTCTTGATGCTCAGCCAACGGGAGAAGAGCTCAATGCTTGTTCAACCTCACATTTAAAAGTGAAAAATCTTTGGAACAATGAGCTGTCATTTTCTTCAGGAGTTCATTTATAATCTTCAGTCCCCCCAGAGCTCCTCTGTTCCCAGATCCCTGGAGATGGATAAAAGTCCTATTTCTTTGGTTTTCTTTTAATTCTTTTTGTGCTCTTAAAAGGGATGAGTTCTGGCAATTAGCTAACCAGTTAATAGTGTTTTCTCTCTCTTCTTTGGTTCCACATTGGAAAGATATAACATCAGAGACATGAAAAATCAGCAAAAATAAGAAGGAGCTCTTTCATAATCACTAATTAATTTTTTGAATGTGCTTTTGGGAGTCTTTCATTGTGCAACTTCTCTATCATCCAGTCCTCCGTGGGCTGTGCTAATAATTATTAAATAATTATAACGCATAACCACTGGCATTTATTGAGGTACTGTGATCACCCCAACAGGAATTTTCTCATTTCACTCTCACAAACCTATAAGAAACAGGCCGTTGTTATCCTCATTTTACAGATTGGGAAACTGGGAACTTAAGTGACTTGCCAAAGACCAAACAGCCAGTGAGAGGACCTGGAATCTGAGCTCCAGTGGCGTCGGACTCCAGGGCCTGGGGCCATTACCACTGCCCAATAGTCCCAAAGTTGGCCTCATTTTGCTTTGAGAAATACTAAGGCAAACGTGAGCCATTTACTTTGTTGAGGGACTATACCACGGATCGATTAGGAAGAGAGTAATTAGCACCCTGCAGCTGACAGCACAATGTCCTGGGAGTTGGACCACCTGGGTTCTGGCTCCCAATTGGAATAATAGCCTTTCCTTTCCAGAAGGACAAAGTCTCCTTCCCCTGTGAAGTACAGGAAGTAGGGGGAGAGCAGCCAGAGGTGGTCTTGTAGTTTGCTGTTATGCATGACAGTTTTATTTCCTTAGTTTGCCTATGAATTGATTTTCCTAAGGACCTTGAATTGGAGCATGGAAAATGCCTCTCACAGCAGAGCTGCAGTGAGCCCCACTTTGCAGGCTGGAGGTTGAATTCCGCTGCTACTAACATGGACATCCAAAAGGCAATTAGAACAATAGATGGGGGGTGGGTGGAATCAACTGTTCAAATGTGAACCGTGTGACAATTAGATAATTTGGGGATTTCAACCAAGAGGAATGTAATTAAGTCTCTAAGAGCTGATTAGACTTCTTTGCCTCTGTGGTACTCTCCATCCATTACATAAGGGGCCTTAGAAGGGAGAATTCCATCTTCCTTTCGTATCGTGTTGTGTTTGAGATGCTGTCGGCCAAGACAACACAATTGTGTTTACATTGCTGCATCTGTTATTATTGAAACCCAAACATAAACTCGGTTGAACTCCTTAAGGAGCTGCTGCCTTGAAGAAGAAAACCAGAATGCACACAGGTCTGCAAAAACAGCTCAGGAGGAGACGTGAAGGCAATTAGGACAATCACAGAAACTGGAATTGGGGTGGGGGGAGGGTTAAGCACATAGTATCAGGTGAGAACTTGACCTAAGGTCAGTCTTCTAGTACAATATCAGTGCTAACTATTATTATTTTTAACACCTTCACAATGACAATTTAGAAATATGGTAAAGGTTTTCTTTTGACCTTCTAATGTACTTTTTCTGGGTAAATTTCAAAGATCAGCCTAGCTTCCAATTGTAAGATAAATGAAATGCCATTTGCAATTTGGCAAAGTAAATAGCTCTTTCTGGGGAGTATTTACCTGAATGATATTTAGCAGCTCTTGTTCCCTGGGCAGAGTTGCCAGTCAGAGTTAGAAAGTGGTCAAGAGAGGTATCCTCTGATCCGGGGCTGAGTGAGAAGAGGGCCTTTCACTTGCTGGGTTGATCAATTCATTCTTTCCAGCCTGAAAACTGTAAGGCTGAACATGCATAGAAACCTGGCTCCTCCTCTTACTCTACGGCAACTTTATTTTAAACAATGAAAACCTTGAAAAGTGGCAACATTTGGGGCTGAGTGTGTAACAGTTTATAAAAGGAGATAAGTTCCAGCTAATTAAATGGCAGGCTTAGGAAGCAGGAGGCTTCAATGCATCAGACCTGACTTACGGGATATAACAGGCCAAATGCTGATGGATTTCCTCGCTCAGCATTATGTAAAAGAAGCCAATTCCATTTGGATCTCAGCCCTGAACATTCAAAGTTAACCTCATTGACAGTGTCTGCAGAGTTTTACAATAAGGTTAGAGGACCTGGGAATATCGATCAGTTGAAAAGCATTTCATCCCCTCGCCTGGGAGAAGTTATTGGGTTGTGAGAGTTGAAGTGCTTAGAACTTGGTGGCAGGTCTCTGATGGGCATTTGTTTTTCTGTCTCTAGGGCAAAATAATAAATTTAAATCTTTGAGATGGACGTTTCTCTCCTTCCACATGAAAGGGCCAGCCAGTGGTGGATGCCTGGGGCCCTGCTAGTTATTACGAGGATGCTAACCAAAGCCCTTGTGCATGGGTGAAATTCATTGCTATGATGAAATGCACATGGATCAGAATTTCAATTTTCTTTAAACAAGATGGTATTTTGACAATCATTTTTCTTTGCTCAGCTCTGGTCCCAAACTACTTTGCTCTAGGCTTGTCTGAGCCCTAAAGTATTCTAACAAGAGGATACTTTGAAATACTAAAGCCAACAGAAGACGTGATGGTGAGGAAACAGTAATAAGCTTAAAGACAGCTTTGCCCACTGTTAAAAACATGATTATTAGAAGGCAGTGGGGGAGAGGAAGCTTCCCTTGGGATGGGCCAGATAAGACTCGTTATTTCAGAAAACTGAGCCTGAGTAACCTAGGACTGTCAATCCAATTTCGCTCAACCCAATTATCCTCATCTCAGACATTAATCAACAATTCCAGAGCCCTGTGGAGCTACTGGGAGAAAATGAGAATCAAGGTAACCAATCAGGCAGCTACTCACCATTGCTTTTCCCTCGGGATTATATTGGCAACTTCAGCAGTTTAAAAGAATCCTATACTTATTTGGAGTCAGAAGACCCAAGTTCAAGTTCAACTATGATGCTTACTAGCTGTGTCACCTTAGTTAGGTGAAAACCTTTGAGACTCAGGTAAATTGCAGCCAAAGGCAGATCCCAACATTCCTGATTATTCTCAGGGTTAAAATCAATAAGCAAAGCAATTTTCTAGGCCTTCAGTTACTTAGGGTCAAATTACATTAATTTCATTGGTTCATTCATTCAACAAGTGTTCACGGAGTGCCTACTATGAGCCATAAACTGTTCTAATACAGGTAACACGGCAGGGAATAGACGCTAAGCCTGGGGTTAGCAAATTACAGCCCAAGGGCAAACTGGTTTTGTACAGCCCATGAGCTAAGAATGGGTTTTCCATTTTTAAAGGGTTGAAAAAAATTGAAAGAATAATATTTTGTGACGCAATTATAAAATTACATAAGATTCGGATTTGAGTGTCCATAAATAAAGTTTGATTGGAGCACAGCCATCCTTGTTTCCTTACATACCCTCTATGCTTGCTTTCGCACTAAAACAGCAGAGTTGGGTGCTTGCCATAGAGACAGTATGGCCCACAAAGCCTAAAATATTTACTAGCTAGACCTTAACATGAAGAGTTTGCTGGCCAGGAGTGATGGCTCACTCCTGTAATCCTGGCACTCTGGGAGGCCAAGGCAGGATGATCACTTGAGACCAGGAGTTCAAGACCAGCCTGGGCAACATAGTGAGACTTCATCTCTGTAAAAAATTAAAAAAATAGCTGGGTGGGGTGGTGCACACCTGTAGTTCCAACTACTTGGAAGGCTGAGGCAGGAGGATTGCTTAAGTCCAGGAATTTGAGGCTACTGTGAGCTATGATGATGCCACTGCACTCCAGCTGGGAAACAGAGCAAGACCCTGTTTCTAAAAAAAAAAGTTTGTCAACCTCTGCTCTAAGTCCCTATCTATAAAGGACTCACTTGCCAATAAGGAAGATAAAATACAATGTCCTCATAATTAGTTAAACAATAAAATAGACAATGACAATTGCCAAAGGGTTAAAGGTATAACAAATGCAGAGGACATCAGATGTGAGAGAGCAGATCTGATGAGAGAAGGAGGAAATTACACAAGGAGTGCCGATCTAGGGGAGCTGTGGGGTCTGCAAAGGAGACTGGATGGGACGTTCTGGAAAATCAGAATGGAGAGAAGGGGCTTGTAGGTTGAGAGAATCGTGTGGACACTTAGAAGCTGAACTTAAGGGACATGTTGATGCTCTAGGAAGTTGTCTAAACAACCACACAGTATCCACAGGGGAAGAGACAGAAAGAGGAACAAAGGGAGATGCTGGAACAGGATTGCAGAGGCCCTGGGCTCTGGGCCTTGGGCTAAAGTCCTCACGTGCACATTGGAATTTGGTTGCATTTGAGTTCAAAGTGGCAATTGGCCTTGGGATCCCTTAATGACTGACTCCACCCTGGGGGATGATATGGGTGATTTCATCCACACATGGCTGATATTCTAGAATTGTCCTATTCGCAAAGAATTGATGTCATTTCCCTCATAAATACATTCCCACTTGTCAGAGTATTTGGATAAAATTGGAGGTAAATTTTTTGTCTTTCTGTCCATTGGCCACCTGCTCCCATGGGGGACATTCACTTAGAACCACTTGATTTGAATGATTCTAAATTCAGACGATCTGCAGCTCTCACTGGGCTATTCTCATGTCTCTTTTCAACATCATTTCGGCCCCTGGCTCTGGGCCCTTCTGTTTCCTCCCAATCAGTCTACTCCTCTGTGCCGCCACCTCTTCCCCGTTCCAGCCTAGACCTCTTCCTCCAGCACATCAACAGATTTCTTGCCAGACCCACAATTTTCCTGCCCCCACCCTGTCTTCCTGTCACACCCACCTGGCACCACCACCCCCAACTCTGAGTCAACCCAACCACTTCCTCACCTGTACACCGAGTACAGGTGGAGAACATCACATAACCACACAGATGAATGTCACTTCAAATTTAAGGACTCCCTCTCGGGCTAAAAAATCTTTCTCTCTTTTCTTAATTGCATCTCTTCCATTCCCTGGAAACTATTTCAAACCTTCACACCTGCCCACCAGACTGCGAGGCTGCCAGCTCCATCCTCACTCCCAGTTGATGAATCTGTGTCTTATTTCAGATTCTACAGACAGCCCACATCACCCACGAACTTACCTGCCTCTGCACACACGTCTTCCTGCTCCCCTCTTTCAATAATGAAGGAGGCATCTCTCGTCTAGCCCAACACTAATCCCATTCTTTGTGCTCTGGGCACATCCTCTTCTGCACTCACCTGTCCTCTAAATAGGCCTTACTAAGATCTCCATGGCTTGCACCAAATCCAACAGGTGCATTGCACATAAGTCCCCCACTGCATGTGACACTGGGAGCCACTCCCATCTTCCTTGAGTCTTCCTGCCCTAGACTGTCACGATACCACCCTTACCCACTGTGTCCCACCTCTTTGGTTGATCCAGCTCTGCCAAAATACAAGCTTCTCTTTCTCTGAGCTTGTCTTATATGCCTTTCACCTCCCTCCTGCCCCTAGACGTCCATGCTCAGGCCTCTTCTGCTGTGTCATCTCCAGCTACCCTCTCTATGTTGACAGCCCCCGATCTGCTGTCTTTCACCTGCTCCTCCCTACTGCCTCCGACAAACCTCAAACTCAGTAGGCTCAGAACTCATCTTCTTACCTTCAATCATAAAAAATACAGTTTCTCTCCCATCTGCCAAATATGAGTTCTTGAAATCCCAATCCTGAAAATATTCGTCTCTCTCCCGCCACCCCCATATCTATTAAATCAATCTCCAGGCCTTGATAGCTCTAATCTCTATTGAGTGTTTTTCATGTCTTTCCTGACTCACAACCCCCACCCTAGTCCGGGCCTGCACCTCTCATTGGTTTATGCAACAGCTTCGCCGCTGGTCTCCCTGCTCGGGGTAGGCTTTCACTCCAGCCCATCCTCCAGGCAGCAGCCCGAGCCATCGCTCTAAATATCTCTGCGCATCTGATCGTTCCATGCTTGTGCGCAAAGCCTTCTGATGGTTTCTCACGACAGGTGGGATGAAGTGCAAATGCCTGACCATGGTCTAAGTGACCCGGCCCCTCCGCAGGCCTTTCCGTCTCTCTGCATTTGCGACAGCCTCATTTCTGACAACCAACTCCCAGTTCCAGCCCTGCCCCACATCGGCTCGTGAATCACATAGAGCTAATCACAGGCTTCTGGGTACACTAAGCTCCTCTCTCAGTGCCAGGTTTCAACACACGCCACTCACCCCTTCCCACTCTCTGCCTGGCACCCTCCGATTTGTCCCTCGGAACTCGACCTAGAGGGCAGCTCTTCTGGGAGGCAGCCTCTGACCCCATAAAACTGGGCAGGTGGCCACTGTTTGCTCACCTCCTCAAGTATTGCAAGTACCCACATACTCATCTGTCAGCTCTAGCAGGCTCACTGAGGGTGGGGTTGTGTTCCGTTTGCCTTTGCAGAGTCCAGGGCCGCTTACATAATAGATGCACGAATGCTTACAGTAAATGGACAAGCTAATAGATGAATGTACTGATAGGACCACCATAACTATTATATTCCTGCAGTCAGTTACCAAATTTAATTGTTCTATTTTGGTAATAGGGTCTGAAAATCACGTGGATGTTGGTGTCCGCTAAACCTGAGCCCAAATACCCAGCTCTTGTGCTTGCCAGCTGTTTGCCCTTGGCTAACTTTACTTCTTAGATACCAGTTTCCTCATCTGTAATGTGTGCATAATAGGAGTAACCATATCTTAGGATTCCAGGGAGAACTAAATAACGACTGCAAAGCACTTATTACACCATCTGCCACATAGTCGCTGCTCAGCCAGTATTAGGTATTTTATTATATATATTCAGGGATCTTGCAAGGGTTGCGTTACCTCATGTGTTAACCAGCAGCAAGATGCCTGGCCCACAGTGGTCATTCAGTCAAGTTCCTTGCCACCTACAACGTGCATGTCCTCATCAGGTCCAATGGGGGGCCTTGGCTGTAACTCCAGAGCAGGTAAGAGCAAGGCATTGATTTCATCGAAATTCTAGGCCCGGGGCTTGTATACCAAAATGACACTTAGGAAATGTATTTGCTTTTTTTTCCCCACTAAGGGGAGACAAATATTCTTTTCACTTACTCCTCTCTGTTTTGGATAGAACTGATATTGCTTATTAATATAATTCTGTGCACAGAGAAGGCAGCCCTGCCAAAAGCAGCCTGGTGTTATTTTAGCTCTACCAATAAATCCAAAGTCCTGGCAATTATTTTTAATTCCATTTGCTAGTTTGAGGTTCCACACAATTAATGCATACCATCAATTCATGACTATAAATGTAACCCAAGCTTTCTTGGATCCTTATGCCAAAAAGTGAAACCTTATGTGTATATATCAATACTTGCTAGTACTCAACTAGTTAAGAAGCTATATTGGAAAAACATAAAAGTAAATAGAAAAAAATAAAAACTTCAGATAATAGACACATGGGAAGAAGCATCCTGGCCCAAAAAGCCGCGTGTCATTATGTGGATAATATTCTCAAAGTCCCAGAGTCTATACAGCCCAGGGTGGGTTACAGTTTTATTTGGCCATCATGGCAGAGTCACCTAAAGGTGAAGGAGATATTATCACAATTTTTCTGAGCAGTAAACTGATGCTCATTCAAGTAACTTTCAAATTTAAGGACAATTCTCATGTCTCTTCTCTGAGGTCATTTTGGTCCCGGGCCCTTCTGTGTTCTCCCAATCTACTCATTCCTGCCTCCACCTCTTCCTCGTCCCAACCTAGACCTCTTTATCATCACATCTACAGATGTCTCACCAGACCCACCACTTTCCTGCCCTCACTTTTGTCCACCTGTCGCACCCACCTGGCACCACCACCCCCAACTCTGAGTCAAGCCAACCACTTCCTCACCTGTACACCACCCGGTGTGATCGCACAAGTTACAGCAAATATGTGCAAGAATTAGAAACAGCTTCTGTCTCCTGGACCGGCACTTGCTTAACTGTATGTGTTGCAATATTTATCCGCTTGCGTGGGACTCACAGAGAGAAAGCAAATGGACAATGATTCTGGAGGATGCTGGTCTTCCAGCTCCTCTGAGAAAAGAGAATTCTGTCTGAAGCCTTCTCGAATATCCACTCAAAATGCAGAAACAAGACAAAACAACCCTAATCATTGTCATTTAAAAGTCCAGATTGCACTCTGCCTGCATAATAACTTCCCATTCATTAAGCTCTTTCTACCACATCCCAGGCCTTATGCTAGATGCTTGACATATATTATTTATTAATATGATCCCTGCAAGCTATGAAGTGGTTGGGTGACCATGTGTCAATTTATTCACTTCTCTGGTCCTCACTTTTCTCATTTGTAAAATAAAACTAATTATAATATCTGCCGTGTAGGGTTGGGGTGAACATAAAATGTGGTTAATTGTACATAAAGTGTTTGGCTCAGTGCCTATGAGGGAGTCAGAGCTTGAAAACTGTTAGGCATTTTGTTTTTACTATTAGGAATTATATAGGAAAACCAAACTTCATATGTTTCCCACTTGATTCCTCTACCGCCTACAATAGTGCACAAATGAGGGTTCAAAATATGGTTTAGATTATTGGAAATTATTAATTTGTTCTCTGTTCCTTGGTTTTCTCATTTATGAAATGGGGATAATAATAGTACCCATATCATAAGGTTTGCATGTGAACAAAGAGAGATCATGCATTTAAGGTTCTTAACGACTTATGGGAAGCATTTAATAAATGGTGGCTTTGATATCCTCACCAATAACCCACGGGGTTGGTATTATTGTTAGCTCCATTCTACGGATGGAACCACAGATTATCTGAGAAATACAAAGAATCAGAGCTTTTTCAGGTCTCAGAACTAAGTGTTGTCCGTGGCCAATCTCAACCCTATAAATGTTGATCAAACCCACTCTACCCAAAATGGTTCAGCTGCTAACAAGAGCCATGCTCAATGACCCAGGGGACCAGAGCACCAGCCCCTTTCTGCCGACTGTGATATTGATTTCATTGTCTGTATGAACATGTCACTTATCTCCTGACACTGATTTGGGATTCAGGGATCCTGATCAGACACATCCTTGTCTCCAATTTCTGTCCCCATTGAGTTACAGCACCACTTGGATGTTCCACCCACATTTGTGAATCCTCATCCATTTTCAATGAGATAACAGTTCCTGAATGCAAAGCCTCGGGTGTCATTCTGGTAATGAGACTTGGCTCTGTGTTGATTCAAGTTACCAACGTGAATGCTGCAAGTGGAATGAGGCATGCACAGTTCTTGCAGAACCACCTTATCTTCTCTGAATCTCAATCTCCTCACCTATTAAAAGAAGGTAAATGTTTCTGCATGGTTGTCAGGATCCAAAACCCAAAACTAATTCTTGCCACCTTTTCCTTCCTCAGATCCACCTGTCCTATTTTCTTCAAACACACTTTAATTGTGGAAAGAAAAAAAAAATATGCCATCAGCTATAATCTGTTTGCCTACATAAGACCAGCCCTGTGGGAATGAGCATTCTTCTGACTTGGACTGTTTGTTTCCGCTTTAAAGTTAAACACAACATAAGCAAGAGGCCATCAGTTTCTGAAAGTCATTCTACAACTCCCTCAAAGGGAATGAGAGTAGATCCTCTTGTCTTTTCCCAACTTTGGATTTTTTCATCATATGCATTGCCAATGAGAGAAATCAAGATGGTTCAGCCTCTCTTGTCTCCATCTCAAACAGGTCCACTTAGTCTTTCTAATTCACAGAATTATAATTCAAATGGAAGGAATATAGCCTTTCAGAACACTATAGATATGACTGTGATGAGTTTTAAAACACATTTTCCAAAGAGAATGGCTAGATAACAAACCATATGGTGGAATAATAAGGATCGAAGGAGCAGTTTACTGCAGGGTGGGGGCTGATTTACATATTCAGATTTGCAGAGGAATGCTGATTGGTTTTGCACAGAGATGCAAGCGACTGATTAAGAGGCAGATTTGCATACAGCACAGTGGGATGCTCCGAGCTGAGCTCAGGAAGAGACACACGGTTCAGCGGGGAATCTTGTACCCATAATAGTCCTTCTTGCAAACCCTGGGAGCATGTCTACCATGCAGTGATGGGGGGACTCCCAACATGGGTTTTCATAATTAAAGCACTGACAACCTTCACTATCAACCTGCAAACAACCCCCATCTCTACCACGTGGTGTAGTAGAAACAAAATGGACTTTGCAATCTGAAAGACTTGAGCTGGAATCTAGACTCTGTCACTTACTTGCTCCGTAAACTTGGGCAAGTCACCAATCCTCTCAGAGCCTCAGTTTCCTCATATGTAACTGGAGGGTGGAGGAGGTTCGAAAGTAATCATCTTGAATGTCTGTTAAAAAGGGATCAAGGTTGGCCAGGCACTGTGGCTCACGCCTATAATCCTAGCACTTTGGGAGGCCAAGGTGGGAGGATCACTTAGGGCCAGGAGTTTGAGACCAGCCTGAGCACCATAGTGAGACCTCATCTCTGCAAAAAATAGAAAAATTAGCCAGGCATGGCAGCGTGCACCTGTAGTCCCAGCCACTTGGGAGGCCGAAGCAGGAGGATCCCTTGAGCCCAGGAGTTTGAGGTTTGCAGTGAGCTGTGATAACACCACTGCACTCTATTCTGGACAACAGAGCAAGACCCTATCTCAAAAAGGGGGGTAGGAGATCAAAGTAATACATATAAAGCTCCTAGGCCACAATAATAACAATTTTTATTTTATAAAATATGGGAATTATCTCAACATATCAGGTAGCCCATTCCCTTGTCTTCAGAGTCTAGAAAGCATATTAAATCATCCACAGCTTAGAGACTAGCACTGGAAATATTCAATCCTTTTCTATCTCTGTTTCTCCTCCTGGTCCAAGCCAGGCTCCAATGCCCAGAAAAACAGGATAGTGGAAAAGGGCAGCTCCTGCTGCCGGTGGCACAGGGGAGAAAACCAAACTGCAGCTATGGAGACAGCATGACAACGCCACGTGGAGCCAGACACAGACTGCTGGGGTGGAGAGCCGCCTGTTCTGTCTGTTTTCTTAGGGACAAATGTCATTCCTGTCTGCACTATCAGCAGGCAGATGGGGAAAGAACAGAAACTGACAGCGACGATGCTGAGAGAGCAGAAAGCGGGTCCAGACAGCAGCCCATTGAGGTCTGGCAGGTGTGGGTGGGCGGGGGCAGAAGTCCGGATGAACTGTGACATGAAGAAAAGTAATGAAGGGCCTTAAATGTTTGTGGTTCAGTTAATAGCATGGGGCAGGTGACCCTCACCTTTCAGATAGCTCTTCTCAACCTTTAGGACTCAAGTCCCACCTTAGCTCTTTCAGGAAGTTTTGTCTCTTCACCTCCCAATGCCTGGGCTGAGGCAGGTATCCCACAGTGTCCTTTGTACACCTTTACCATTAACACTCATCTCAGGATGCTCTGACTGACAGCTCAATTCTCTGTCGCTCCCACCAGCCTGTGAGTTCCCTGAACTTATAGGGACATCGTATTTGTCAGCTCTGCTCCACATGTACCTACCACAGTCCTGGCACAGAGCAGGTGATTGGGCATTACTTGGCAAACAGAGTGGTGGCGGGTAAGTGGGTTGGAGAGTGAACCATTTGGATGGATGAATCATGGTTGGTCAGATTGGTTGATGGATGACTGGATGGTTGATTGATTGTTGGATAACTGGGTGATGGGTGGACAAATGGATGGACAAACAGCTCAATCCCATTAGACAGGCAGTAAGAGTTGAGTCCACTAGGACTCAATGCCATGTCTAGATACTGCCACGCTCCCCCTCACTCAACTTCCAAGGCAGGCACTATCCACAAGCATCTCCAGGTCCTATATGAAAACTTCCATCACCCATCCTAGAAACTGTGCAAAGTAGTGGGATGAGAACCAGACTTGGAGATGTGAGGACCTGAATTTGAATTCTTTCTTAGATACTGATAAAAAATATCACTGAACAGGTTTGCACTACTCAAATAGAGAATCAGAGAACACCGCCTATGTCACAGTCACAGGGTCATCATGTGGCTAAAGTGAAATAATAAATATGAACGCCTGTATTGTAAGGTTTGGTACAGAACAGAGGCTCAACAAATGCTTACTATTTATGCAAATCATATTCAGAGAGTCAATCCCTTACTCTACTTGCTTTCAAACTTATGTTTTAAATATTACGCTGTTCCCTAAATGAAAGCTCACTCTGAACCCGACACACTAGGCAGATAAAGCTTTACTATCTCCTGATGAAGCTGGACCCTGCCTCTTGAGCCCCCCACACACCCACAGACCCCTGTGGCACTCTAGGTTCTGAAAGAAACCAGCATCCCAGGAAACATAGCTAGGAAAAAAACAAACTTTGCCTAAAAGCCAGTGTTACTTTGTGTTATCTGCCTCCCTCCCTCCCTCCTTCTTTCCTTCCTTCCCTCTCTCCCCCTCTCCCTCTGTCAGAGATGCTCAGGGCTTTGCATTCCTCTACAACACAGAGGAGTTGATGACTCTATCAGAAAATCAAAATGGGTTTCATCTGTCTATTCAGGAGTTTCTAGAAATACTTCTGACTGAGAGGCTCTTTGAATAATTTACTCATCTGAGGTCATTTAAATAATCTATTCACTCATTTTCATAATTGATGGCAGCGGCACACTAGCAAGGGTGCAGCTTTTGTCTCACATTTATACCATCTGTCAGCTTAATCATGGCCCCATCGCCCTCAGAGAGCTTCGTCACACATAGGGTTTGGGAGCTGGGTAGAGATGGGTACTCCATCTGGCACGATGGTGGACTCTGGCTCTATTATAATATTGCCTGGGCTCACATTGTGCCTTTACCCACTACATGACCTTGGGCAAGTCATTCAACCCATGTAGCCTCCAACTTCTCTCCTATAACATAAGGGTAGAAATAATTATAATTGGAAACAGCATTTATTGCTCATCTACTGTGTGCCAGTCAGTGTTCTAAGCACGTGATACATTATCCTGTTTAAGTGTCCTGACAAGCCTATGAGATAGGTACCACCTCATTATCTCTTTTAGATACGAGAAAATGGAGACTTAAATGAGATAATACATTGAAAACGCTCTGCATGGTGTCTGGCACCTAATGGGAGCTTAGCTAATGTAGCTGCTGCCCTCATGACTGTCCCATCCATCAATGACATCACCACCATTGTCATCATCCGTCATCATCATCATCATCATCAATCACCTTTATCATTAATGTCCCTGTCAATGCATGTTCCCATACAGACGTCTTTTCTATGAACTGCATTTTTTTCTGTTTTAACTTCTGAAACTATGAATAGAAAACCTTCAGCAGAATGTTGCCTGGCAGGAGAGAGCTGGTTCAGTTGCTGTTCTTTTTGGAGTCGAGTTGATGTTACAACTGCAACAACAACAGCAACAAAAGAGCCAATACAAGACAGACACGCACACGTGCACGCACACGCACATACACACACGTGCGTGCGTAAAGAGATGGCATCGTTTATTTCAGTCGAGTGTGTTAATTCTCTAGAGACCTACTATATTTTCCCCACCGTGACCTAATGTATTGTACTGTGTGGGTATTTAAAATAGTCACTATGCGTGACTCTAGGGAAGTCAGATGATAATTTTAAATCTTTTGTAATGGCTCAACTTTCTTTTCCTCTCTGGCTCACATCATTGGAGAAACTTAATGATCATTATATAAGGAAACAAATTAAATTCCACACAGATTCTGCTAAGATTGGTGATATTACCAAACCCATTTTACAAAAGGGCACTTGACTTTAAATATGGATTTGGGAAAGAAAGAAGAGCAGGAGAGAGGGAGGGAAGGAGGAAGAAGGGAAGAAAGAGAGATTAACAATGTCATTTACAAGCATGACAAGATTCTTCTAGAAATACCTACTCTGAACATTCCTAACTACAGACCCAGACCTAAAAATTAACAACAACTACAAAAAGTCTGAGTATCGGATACCTCTCTGTCAAACATCTCTCAGAGAATCAGTACAGTCAATGCCTTGGGCTTCCAATTCTGTTTCTGAAATGTCTCTAAGATTCTACTGCCACTGTTCTTTCTCACACCTTCAATCCTCTGAATAGCCCCTTAGAAAACTTCCCAAAGATTCATGCCAATTACCGTTGTGTTTTTAATGAAACAGTATAGTTCACAGTGAAGAGTGCAGGCTATTGGGTTCCATATCCTGTCTTTGCAACTTACTAGCTCTGTGATTCTGAGCAAGTCACTGAATTCCTCTGAGCCTTGCTCCCTACACTTTCAGAGAGGGCAACAGAGGTATCTATCGCGGCACTGATGTGCGGGTTGGATGTATGCTTAGCAACCTGCACGGCACACCATAAACGCTCAGCAAATGTGAGTGATCACTATTATTACTTTGTGTTGTTCTTCTGTCTCAAGCTCTTAGCAGTGCCCCAAAGATTACTGAATTAAGTGTCATCGTCTACAATTCAAATTCCAGCATCATCCATTATTCCCGTAATTTCCCCTGGAACAAGTTGTACTAGCATTCCACTGTTGTGTAATAAATTCCCTGAAAACTAGCCACTTGCAACAACACCCATGTATGATCTCACAGTTCTGTAGGTCAGAAGTCCAAGTGGGCTCAGCTGGGTTCGCTCTGCTCAGGGTGTCACGAGGCCAAAATCAAGGTGTCCCCCAGGCTGGGCTCATATCTGGAAGATCTGAGGAAAATCCACTTCCAGGCTCATTTGGGTTGAGGGCCAAGCTCAGATCCTTGAGGTTGTAGGTCTGAGGTCTTCGCTTCCTTGCTGGCTCTCAGACAGGGACAGATCTCCGTCCCCAGGGGCCCCTGCACTCCTTGTCATGTGGCCGCCTCCATCTAGCAGTCAGGCTAACTCTTCTCATGATTTGAATCTCTCTTCCAACACTAGCTGCAGAAAACTCTCTACTTTTAAAGGGTTTGTGTAATTAGGTGAGGCTCGCCCTGATAATTTCCCTTTTGAGTAACTCAAAGTCAACTGAAAGATCCCCTTTGCCCTGTGATCTAACATAGCACAAGAGGGATTGCTCATCACAGTCACATACTCCCAGGGAACTGGCCTGTAAGAAGGGCCAGTGTCACTGGAGGCCGTCTTTAGAATCCTGCCCACCGCACCAGCTATGTTTCAAACACACTGAACTCTTCTCCAAACAGGCCTTGAGCGCTCGTGCTTCCGGACTTTGATTTGCAGTTTTCCCGCTGCATGGAATGGACTTCCCACACATACTCAGAAACCCAAATCCTGCTTATTCTCTGAGCCCTTGTTCAAATAAGAAGTCCCCTGTAACAATGTTCTTGATCTTTTGCCGACATATAAGATATCTCTTCTCTAAATACCCTGGAGTCTTATCAGAACATCCTTGGGGCACACTTCATGCCGTACTGTAGTTATAAGCAAGTGTCCTGCTAGACCCCAAGTCTCTTGAAGTCTTTTCTGTTTTGCAACCTTCAACTATGACTTGCACATAGTAGGTATTCAGGAAACTTTATTTGATCAAATAAATGTGTGAATAAATATGGGTTATACTCCCCAAATTCAATTTTCTCTGTTTATGGGTAAAGATTTCATAAAAATATCATTTAGTAACTTAATATTTATTGAGGACAAACTAGGTGATGTGCATTGAACTGCATTTGTAAACGGCATTTTATTTGGCCTTGTTGCCCTCTCAGTTACCAGAGATTACTCAAGGTGCAACTGGACTCCAATTTCCTTCTTCCCTTTCCCCCCTACACTTTATCCTAAGCATTGCTCCTATGCAGTGTATTCCAAAGGGAAAAAGAGGCACAAAGGCCAAGAAGCAAGGAGTCTTGATAACAGCATGACCTAGATAAAAAGCATTTCAGGGCTACAAAGAGTAAGTCTGTGCCCTAAAGCAGGAGTTTTACATCTTTAACAGGCATGGGATTCAGTAGAGGAGCTTATAAAAAATGCAGAGTCAGAAATCATTACATAGGTTTGAGGGAGGGCTAAGACCTTTACATCTTTCTCAAGGTGATTCTGATAACGGTAGCCCAAGGAACCACACTAGTAACATGACCACACTAAAAGATGTTCCTCATTTGGGGAATCAGTGGGGTGAGGGAGGCTTTCCCATCCATTTTCCCATCCATTCTACAAATACTTATTGGGCCTCTGCTATTGAATACCAGAGATATAACAGTAAAGGAAAAACTGCAAACCTGAAATTAAACACACCGTGTGCTTTCAGCGCTAGTTAGAATTCATGGCTTCTCCGGTGGGCTGCTGTTGTCTTTCTAAGCAAAGTGAGCCATAATATGTTTCTGCCTGCCCATAGGATGTGTAAACAATGCACTTCAATTCTAGCAATCCACCTAATTGTTCTATCAATTGTCATTTACTGTCATCCTCACAATAACAATTTTCCTCCAGGATTTTTTTACATAATCTTCATTGGAATGTATGTGCAGAAACCAAGTACAGTGTTTACACAAATACTTCAATCCTTTGGCTGGATGAACCTTTTTGCAAACTACTGATGTCTTTATCTCTCTCTCTCTCTCTCTCACACACACACACACACACACACACACACACACACCGAAACACACAGAGAGAAGCACAGACACACTAACAACCTGCACACTCTCTTTAGTTCTTGAGGCTCACTGGGTCCTTCTAGGTTAAACATCATGGAAAGGATAGGAAAGAGATGGCAAGGAGGGGGAGTTAAAATATAATGATTTAGAAAGGAGGGAGCCACAGCATTCTATAATTACAAACCACATCATGTAACAATTGCTCCCCATGCATCACCGCGCCTCGCTAGATCTGATAATACATTGATATGCGACAGTCAGAACCACAGATGCAAGAGAGCAATCATAGCTTTTATAAGATCTCCTTTATCATATCTGTACTAGGAATTCTGTAGCTGGCATCTTCTTTGTGCACAAGACACAAAAGACCGGGTGCAAGATGGAACTGCTGTAGACCAAAGAATACAAGGTCTGTGAGATGCGCTCAATGTTTATACCCCAAGTTCCAATTAGCTGGGTACAGGTGGAATCTATGGCATCCAGTGAGAAAAAGAAAGCAGACGCCACTCTAAAGGTAAGAGAAGGAAGTCCCTCAGTTTTTCCTCTAAAATACCCTTTTCGCCCTACCAGTCATTCCCTAGGATGCAGTCATGAGAAGCACAGCCTTTGGGGCCAGGCAGACCTACATTCACATCATTCTTCGAGTGTCACACACTAGCTGGGGGACCTTAAGCAGGTCACTACCTCTCTGAACCTGAATTTCTGTCTCTGAGACAGGGATAAGAATATCTACTTTAGACGAGTTGTTGAAATGACGAAAGGAGATCACGAATGTAAAGTTATCAGCATAGTTCTTGGTACAGAGTAGCTCTTAATAGACGGTGGCTGAAGTTATTGTTACCAACAGATTGTAGAGAGCCCCATCCCTGCACTAGACCCAAACCCTTGTGCTAGAGCTGAAGAAACGTAGATGAAAGGAATAGACCTTCCCCCGACAGGGCTCCTAGTCCAAAGGAAGATGAACATGCAGGTAAACAATGACAAAGCAAGCTGGTAACCCTCTTGAGAATTAGTATGCCGTCTGCAGAAATGATGCGGAAAGGGTCCAACCCACTTTGGGCAATTCAGACATAAAGTCAATGGAGACGGTGTCCTTGGCAAAGAGGGGGAAATGTTTGAAGGGACAGGAAGATCCAGGAGTCAAGGATGAGCAGATGACAACTGAACACGAGGTCTTGGGGGATGTTGAGGGGATAAGAAGGAAGCGTTTCTGTGCTGGGGCACAGGAGAGCAAGCATGTTGGTGGGAGGAAGATGATGAAGTTGGCTTTGCACAGATAATGTTGTGTGTCTGGGTCCCCCATGTGGGAGTATTCTGTAGGCAAGTCTGGAGGTCTAGAGACAGAGCTGGGCTCAAGAGAGAGATTTGGCACCTGAAACCAAGGGGTCTCCCTTAGGTCCTCCAGAACACCACTATCATCTTTAATGAGGTCTTCTCTAGGGAATAAAATGCTTGCTTTACTTTCTTTTTTATTTCAGAATATTACAGGGGTACAAATGTTTAGGTTATACATATTGCCTTTGCCCCACCCAAGTCAGAGCTTCAAGCATGTCCATCCCCCAGGCAGTGTGCACTGCACCCATTAGGTGTGAATACACCCAACCCCTCCTCCCTGTTCCACTTGCCTAACACCCGATGAATGTTACTCCCATATGTGCACGTAAGTGTTGATCAATTAGTACCAATTTGATGGTGAGTACATGTGGTGCTTGTTTTTCCATTCTTGTGATACTTCACTTAGTAGAATGGGCTCCAGCTCTATCCAGGATAATACAAGAGGTGATAGTTCACCATTGTTTTCTGTGGCTAAGTAGTACTCCACGGTATACATATACCACATTTTATTAATCCACTCGTGTATTGATGGGCACTTGGGTTGTTTCCACAACTTTGCAATTGTGAATTGTGCTGCTATAAACATTCGAGTGCAGATGTCTTTTTTATAGAATGCCTTTTTTTATATGTTTGTTTTTGTCCTATTTATATTTGAAGTCAAAACTTCAAAAATCTTTCTTTAAGTATCTCTCTCTCTCTCTCTCTCAATATATAGCCCTTTTAAAGTAAGTCTGGGATATCTTAATTAGCTTGATTTAGCTTTTCCATAAGCCATACATATATCAAAACATGATGTGTGCCATAAATATATACAGTTTTTATTTGTTAATTTAAAAAACAAACTTTAAAAAGCTAGTCTGTATGTTTATATAGGTGTGTGCCTATACACACATATATATTCATTTTAAAGCTACTGAAACCCTAAAATGGTAAATAGAATTATCCTCAAAGTATTTTTTCAGGTAGTTAATAAGAACGTAGTTCAGCCTGGAGAAATCCAATCTATCGCTCAAGGCCCAACTCCCATGCCCCCACCCTCACAAATACCTTCCCTAAGTGACCAAGCCAAGTTCCTCCCTCTCTCCTCTCTGTCTTGTGGACGTACCCAGTAGAACATATATCGGGTTGTAACCAGGGTTGGCTCAGTTATGAGCAACTGAGGAAAGGGACAGTTTCCTACTCTTCCTTGCAGCAGCTCTGGTGCCTCATATACTGCTGGCCACAGGGATGGCACCCAGGAAGCCCTGGTTGTGCTGGCGTCGACTGCTAATTGGCTTCTATCCAGGGTATTGTTTTTGAGCACCTCTGGGAAGCCTTGGACCCATCAAATTCCAAGGCAGAACAAAATCACAGAAAATAAAAAGGAGAGACAAAAGGCATGAAAGTCCTGATTTGCAAGAGAAAGCCTGCTCAGTTCTGAATTCCGTGTCTACAGTGCACACATGGGCACGGTGCACGGCACCGGCATAATCCACGCCAGCCACACACAAAGGCTCAGCAAAAAGCGAGTACCCCTCTAAGGACTTGTCGTGTTTTCCAAGACACCCTCATTACACGCTGTTGCTTCCAGTGACGCCACTGGGTGACTTCGTAGATGAAAAGAAATCATCTCTGAGTCCCAGAACGAGAGCTCCCTCCTGAGCAGTCCTGGCCCTCTGCTGACCTGCCGTACCAGCGTGTAGTGCTGGGGGGCAGCTTTAAGGATAACATGACTGGTATTTACCTGCTCCACTGGCTTCCTCTTTCTTCAGGACAGAAGCACAAGGAGTTATTTCTGAAGCACTAGATCCCCTGAGTGTCAGGAGAATAGAACAACCACAGGAAGAATTTGTGCATTCTAAGCTCAACTCAGCAGCAATTCCCCAAGCTGCCTTTTATGGGAAATTGCTGTATTTCAACAGGAATTTGAAGAAGGACCCACAAAATATTAAAAGGCCTTTTCTGTGTCTGGAAATGGAGTATATCAAGAGCAGCCTTCTTTTATTCAATGCTCTCCCCTGCACTACAGTGGGCCTCCTTGTAAACCACTTCTCTGGCAGATGAGCCAGATCCAAAGGTAGCACGGAAAATTCACAGGTGTGCGCCAAGCCTGACCCAGGCCTGGTTAAATCCAACCCAAGGAGAATGATTTTACAGCTTCCAAAGTGATCCTCAGACTCCGTAACATTAAAAGGTTGAAAATCCCAAAACTCAATAAGGCAATTCTCTACTTCCTGTTAATAAGAAAAACATGACTTGCGTTTTGCCTTTGCTTTTGTAAGGGAAAAGAAAAATCAGGAGTTGAAGGATGGATAAAAGAAGATAAGGATACAAGAAAACATTACAGGCAAAAGAAAAAAAATGTATAGCAAGTTCAAAGTCCCAGATGCATAGAGGAACCCAGCACATACTCCATGTATGTGGAGTTGTGAACCACCTATGTGGTGGGCTACACAATGGATCAGAGAGAAGAGATAAAAACTAGGGACAGTTAACTAGAAGCTAACACTTTCTTCAAGCATAACTGAAATACGTAGAATCCTAGGCTACTCCATCTCCTCCATATATGCACTAGAATCTAAGCTCCTTGAGTACAGAAATTATTTTTTTTCCTTGTTCACTGATAGATTCCAAGCATCAACAATATTGCCTGGTACACAGTGGGCACTGAATAAATATTTGTCAAATGAATAAATAAATAAACGAAGCACTAAGTCAGTGCCTTGGTGGATCACTTAAAGGAAAAATAGACTAGGTGATCAGTAAACAATGGCTATTGTTATTATAATTAGTAGTCATGTCTAGGGGTTAAATATCAATACTTAGCAAAAATCATTAGTTAATTGAGCTGGGTATCCCAATTTGACAGATTTAATATTTTTAAATTAAGTACAATGACATGCAATAAAATAAATGGATCTTGTATCATAGTTTGGTGAATTTTGACAAGTGTTTGAGAGAGGAAACGTTACCATCACTCTAGAAAACTTCCTGTGACAATTGTACTCCTCCACAGAAGCAACCATTGTTCTGATGTCTGGCCCCAAAGGCAAGGTTTACCTTTCTGAACTTCATATAATCACATAGTATAATCTTTTGTGTCTGTCTTCTTTTATTCCATGTTTTTGAAATTCAGCCATGTTGTTGTACATATTAGTAGTTCATTCCTTTCAGTTAATGAGAAGCATTCCATTTTATAAATATATCATAATTTATGTGTCCATTTCATTGTTGATGGACATTTGAGTTGTTTCTTATGTTTTGCTATTATGAATAAAGTTGCAATGAACAGTCTCTTATACAAGTATTACTTTTGCAATATATGTTCACATTTCTTTGGGATAAATAACTAGGAGTGAAATTGTTAGATCATAAGCTTTGTGTATGATTAACCTTATAAAAAACTGCCAAATGGTTTTTCACATTGGTTGTAATTTTACATTCCCACCAGCAGTGCATAAGAGACTCAGTTTCCCCACATCCTCACCAACATTTGGTATTGTCAAATTTTTTTTATTTTTATGGATTTAATTTTCATGTCCCTGATGGCCAATGATGTTAAGCATGTTTTCAAGTCTGTATTAGCCATTTGAATAATATTTTTCATGAGGTATTTATCTGAGTCAATTTCCAACTTTTAGTTGTGTTGTTTCTCTTTTTACTATTGATTTGTAGAAACTTTTTATATATTCTGGATATGAGTTCTTTGTAATATATATATTGTTAATATTTTCTACCAATGTGTAACTTGTCTTTTTCATTTTCTAACAATGTCTTTATGTAAGCAAAAGTTTTTAATTTTGATGGAGTACCATTTATAAAGTTTATTATTTTTATTGTTGGCTTAATGTTTTTTGCATTCTGTTTAAGAAATCTGGGTCTCGCTCAGATCACAAAAACATTATCCTATATTTTCTCCTAGAAATTTATAGTTTTAGCTTTTACATTTGAGCCTGCAATTCATTTCAAGTAATTTTTTGTGTCTAGTGTGAACAGTGGGTCAGGGTTTATTTTTTTCCCCTTTGGACATACAGTTGATCTAATACTATTTGTTGAAAAGACTTCCCTTTTCCATGTTGTTGTAATCATTCATCCAAAATCACTTGAATTACATTTGTGTGTGTGTTTTCATTATATCATCATTAAATAAGATATTAGTAATAGGGTTTTCATAGATATCCTTGTCAGATCAAGGAATCTACCTTCTTTATCATGAATATATACTGAATTTTGTCAAATGCTTTTTCTGCATCTATTGAGATGACCATATAATAATTTTCTCCTTTATTCTGTTAATATGATAAATTACATTTATTTATTTTTTGAATGTTAAACCGATCTTGCCTTCCTAAGATAAACTTCACTTACCTGTGAGTCATTATCCTTTTTAAAATTGCCTAGGCAAAGAATTTATGAAGAAGACCCCCAAAGCAGCAACAAAAATAAATAAATGGGACCTGATCAAATTAAAAAGCTTCTGCACAGCCAAGGAAACTATCATTAGAGCAAATAGACAGCCTACAGAATGGGAGAAAATATTTGTATTCTACATATCTGATAAAGGGCTGATAATAAGAATCTATATAGAACTTAAGAAAATTAACAGGAAAAAATCAAACAACCCCATCAATAAATGGGCAAAGGACATAAACAGAAGCTTTTCAAAAGAAGACAACGAATGGCCAGCAAACATATGAAAAAATGCTCAACATCTGTAATCATTAGGGAAATGTAAATCAAAACCACAATGAGATATCACCTAACTCCAGTGAGAATGGCCTTTATCAAAAAGTACCAAAAACAACAAATGCTGGCGTGGTTGTGGAGAGATTGGAACACTCTTACACTGCTGTTGGGACTGCAAATAAATACAATCCGTATCGAAAGTAATTTGGAGATATCTCAAAGAGCTAAAAATAGAAACACCATTTGATCCAGCAATCCCACTATTAGGCATCTACCCAAAGGAAAAAAAAGGCATTCTATAATAAAGATATCTGCACTCAAATATTTATGGAAGCACAATTCACAATTGCAAAGATGTGGAAATAACCCAAGTGCCAATCAGTAGATGAGTTGATTAATAAAATGTGGATACATATACCATGGAATACCACTCAACTACAAAAAACAATGGTGAACTAGCACTTCTTATATTATCCTGGATAGAGCTTGAGCCCATCCTTCGAAGTGAGGTATCATAAAAATGGAAAAACAAGTACATGTACTCACCATCAAATTGTTACTAACTGATCAACACTAAGGTGCTCACATGGTAGTAATATTCACTGGGTGCTGGTCAGGTGGGAGCGGGGTTCTTTTTATCTATATTGTCTAATTTGTTGGCATAAATTTTTCATTATATTCTTTTTTATCATTTTAATGCCTGTAGGATCTGTAAAGTCTGTGATGCTATTCCCTCTTGCATTTTTAATATTGGTTATTTGTGTTTTCTCACTTTTGTGTGATCATTATTGCTAGGAATTATGAATTTTATTAATCATTTCAAAGAACTAGCTTTTGGCTTTGTTGACTTTTTTCTACAGCTCGTGTTCTACTTTGTTGATCTTTACTCTTATATTTATTATTTTTTCCTTCTACTTCATTTGGGTTTACTTTGCTCTTCTTTTTCTAGCTTCTTAATTTAGAAGCTTAAATCATTGCTTTAGGCTTTCCTTTTTTAAAAAATTATAAGCATTTAAAGCTATGAATTTCCCTCTTAGTAAGCCTTCAATTTTTTTCTTCAAATTGTGATATATTGCATTTTCACTATCATTCTGTTCAAAATATTTTCCAGTGTCCAAAATATTTTCTGATTTCTTCATGACCTATAGATTATCTAGAAATTATTGTAATTTTTCAAACATTTAGGGATTTTTTCAGATATGTTTTTGTTATTAATTTTTTTTTTTTTTTGAGACAGAGTCTCGCTTTGTTGCCCGGGCTAGAGTGAGTGCCGTAGCATCAGCCTAGCTCACAGCAACCTCAAACTCCTGGGCTTAAGCGATTCTACTGCCTCAGCCTCCCGAGTAGCTGGGACTACAGGCATGCACTACCATGCCCGGCTAATTTTTTTTTTATATATATATATTTTAGTTGGCCAGATAATTTCTTTCTATTTTTAGTAGAGACGGGGGTCTCACTCTTGCTCAGGCTGGTCACGAACTCCTGACCTTGAGCAATCCACCTGCCTCGGCCTCCCAGAGTGCTAGGATTACAGGTGTGAGCCACCACGCCCAGCCACTAATTTTTATTTTAATGCTGTTGTGGTCAAAGAATGCATTCTGCATTGTTTCAATCCTTCAAAATATACTGAGACTTGTTTTATGATCTAGAAAGTAGTCTACTTTGGTGGATTGTCCATGTGCACTGAAGGAATGTGTATTTTTTTATTTCGGTATATTACGGGGGTACAAATGTTTAGATTGCATATATTGCCTTTGCCATACCCGAATCAGAGCTTCAAGTGTGTCCATCCCCCAGATGGTGCACACCACACCCATTAGGTATGAATATATCCATCCCCACCTCCCCCCCCACCTGCCCAACACCCAATGATGAACCATGGAGTTCTACTCAGCCACAAAAAGCAACAGTGATCTAGCACCTCTTGTATCACCCTGGATAGAGCTGGAGTCCATTCTACTAAGTGAAGTATCACAAGTATGGAAAAACTAGCATCACGTGTACTCACCATCAAATTGGTATTAACTGATCAACATTTATGTGCACATATAGTAGTAACATTCATCAGCAATGTGTATTTTGTAGCTGTGGGATGTAGCAAAAGTTTCCTAAGCTTCCTCTTCACCGTTCCCTTCTAGGAATCTGTCCTTGTCTCCCCCAAAGTCAATGCTTCTGTTTGCATGAATTTTCTCCCAATTCCAGTGAACTCTATTATGTCTCCCAAACTACATCCTGTATCTTCCTCCCCTCTAGGGTCACTCAGGCCTCCTTTGATGTGCAAAGTGAAGCTAAATCTCAAAATGTTGAAGTACTTTAGAGATCATGCATTGCTTGTCAAAAAAGACAAGATAATAATACAGGCTTCCCTCTTGGTCTTTATTCTTGCCCTTTATGTGATACTGTAGCGGCTAATTTAAGAGTTGAACTATGGGGGAGGAGGGAGTGCGACTGGGTCAGATATTGCCACTGTATGTATGAGATCATCTGTAAATTCCCCATGAAGTCTCTCCTCTCTGACTCAGGTCACAGCTTGTAGTACATTAGATACTTTTTTTCTTTGCACCCTAAATTTTTACATTTTTCAGTAGCTGATATATATGTACTAGAAAATGTGCTTTATAAGAAACATAACCTCTCTCTCCAACCTACAATTTATAGAAGCGATATGTTTAAGTTTTGAAAATTAGTGTGTTTAAAGTAAAAAGCTAAGTAAATGAAAATACGGTGGGTTCATCCTTCTGGCAAAATGGCGGGTACGGTACACAATGATGAGGTTTAGGCAAACTGGTGTGATCATTGCTATATAGTCAACATTTGCTATGGCAGTGCTGCAAACCAAACTTCGCTGGCTTTAAATATCCCAAGTCCGGATCCTTCCTACTGGGATTTGAGAACCCACGTGGAGAATAGCGCACAGTTATGTGGTTCACCCAGGGAAAGCATTCCAATTGCAACTTACAATATTTAGGCTGCCCTGTTCCAAGACAGGCCTGATCTTGGCTGTGGGATAGGATTCAGACATCTCAAGAGGAAACCTTTTGTAAAAGGAGCAGTCTGAGCCCCTTTACTGCCCACGCTTTCCCGCCTCCCTGCCTGGGGCACGGAGGATGCTCACCTTTTCCCACTCCCGGTCCTTGTTCAGCACAATCACCACCAGCCTGGGGTGCACCTGGTAGCCTTCCTCGGTGAAGGATAGGTCTTTGCCATCCCATGTCACGTTGACCATAAATCTAGAAAGAAGAAGAGAGAAAGACAAATTTTTAGGGAAGAATTAAAGAGGTCAAACAAATGACCGGATGCCATCATCTGTGTAACACTGAAAAGGTGTAAACTTACAATGCTGCCATTTGTCACAAATGTCACAATGTCACTACTCTGTGGAAGTAGTAGATGTCTTTGACAACATCTAAGGAAACATGGTGGTGGCCCCTTAGCGGACACACAGTAAACACAGTGTGGTGGACTGAAGCATTCAAAGACTTCCCCAGAAAGAAAAGGTATCTCGAAGCCGTAGCATTTTCTTGCTTCATATTCTACTAACACCAAGAGCAGCTGAAGACGTAAGCCATCAAGGAGGACAATTAGGCTGTAAGAAATTCCAAAAAGAGAGACTGGCCTAATGACTCACATGTCCATCCCTGGGCCACCATAATACAGACGAGTCTGACAGTGTGGTATGAGGGAGAATCCGGTCTCCAAGGACAAGGTGAAGAAATTGGGGAAAAGGCAAGGAACAATATTGTGAATCTATTAATATTCAATGGACTATTAGGATCATCACCAGTCATGTTTTTGGACACGTTAATGACATGGAAAAAATGCTCACTATTTAATATTACCAAAGCAGAAAAGAGGATGAAAACAGAGCTTATCTATGCATGGAAGGATTACAGGTATTTTTCATTTTCTTTTGTGTATCTTTGTATTTTTCAAATTCTCTGCAATCAAATACCTTAACAAATAGACAGATAAAATGCTGCTATTCTAGAAAGAGAAAAAAGTAATTGTTATTTTATTTGATGCATTTGGAGCATCTCTGATCATGTCCTAGAGTGATACTTTCTTGATTTAACCACTATTTCCTGGATGTCTGTTAAGTGTCAGTCCTTATGGTAAATCCTATAGACGCAGGAATAACAAACACAGTGCTCATCCACCCTCTTACCCGCATTCTTACAATTCAATGACACAGACACAGAGACAACAGCAACGCCTACGATGCCACTTGTGCACTGATGGAGAATGTGAGAAGTTGTGAGAACACAGAGCAAGGGCCCCTCACTCACGCTGGGGGATCTGGGGGGATCTTCCTGGGGAATCTCAAAGGGTGAAGGGGTTAAGGAGAGGTGGGAGGGAGCATTCTGAACAGAGGGGTCGTCTAAAGTAAAGAGTCAGCAAGGGTCCTGGCACACCCCAGGGGGAGTAGGAGACACTTAGTAAGGCTGGCGGTTGTATTATGTGCAGTGGGATGGGCCTGGAGAGGATCCTTGAAGCCAGATCATAAGGGACCTTGTCTGACACGCTAAAGGGTTTGGACTTTGTTCAGAAAGCCATGGGCATCCACTAAAGGTTTTAAGTAGAGGAGTGAGGCACTCAGATTTGCTGCCAATAGAAGCAGAAGTAAAAATGCTTCTGTGCACTTGAAGAGAAGAACATCATTATTTTTGTTAATGTGTGGGTATCTCCCCAAAGGAAAAGAAGTCATTTTATCAAAAAGACACCTGCACTCAAATGTTTATCACAGCACAATTGACAATTGCAAAGATGTGGAATCCACCTAAGTACCTACCAATTCATGACTGGATTAAGAAAATGTGATATATATTAGTATATACCATGGAGTATTACTCAGCCATGAAAAGGAATGAAATACTGTCTTTTGCAGCAACTTGGATGGAACTGGGGACCATTATCCTAAGTAAAGAATCTCAGGAATGGAAAAACAAAAGCCACATGTACTCTTTAATAATTGAGAGCTGATTGATGGGCACACAGGGGCACGAAGAGATGTAAAGGTCATTGGAAATCAAGAAGGGGGGGTAAAACTTACCTATCGGACACAATGAGCACTAGTCTGGTGATGCGCACGCTAAAAGCGCTGACTTAAGCATTATAAAAGGTATCCATGTAACAAAAACATTTGTACCCCTTTAATATTTTGGAAAAAAAAATATTCACTATCTAGGCAATTCAAACTGGTTTTTTTTTTTTTCCTGTTCCTTATTCTCTTTGATGTTGCCTAGCTGGAGTTTGATGAGCTAAATGAACATGCTCCAGACAGGCACATCTAGAAGCGTCCACTTCACATCCCTTCCTGAGACCTTAAGAAGATATCTGCATGGAACTGAGGTTTAGAGGAGAGCTGAACTTTGGTTAAATTCCTCATTATTTGTGGGCCTTCAAAGTAACCATTTGGGGCCTAAATTAAGTTGTTTTTATTTTTCAAGCTGACATTTTGGTTCTATTTCCCACGGTTATTATTAGCCCTGTTTCACATTGTCTGGCATATAGTAGGGACTCAGTTAATGTTCGGTGACTATGTTGACAGATCATCACCAGAAGTGCCATCCATCCATCCATCAATATATTCACCCATCTATTCATCCATCCATCAATACATTTATCCATCCATCTATCAATCCATCAACACATTCGTCCAGACACACATTAATACATCCATCCGTCTATCAATACATTCATTAATACATTCATCCATTCTTCCATCCAATAGACATATTTGAGTACCTACTATGTGTCATACCCTGTGCTGAGAACCACGCTAGGAAAATGATACAAAAATAACCAAACACACTTCAGTTTCCAAGGTGGGAGAGAGGGACACACACAACTTCAATAAAGAATAGCAAGTGTGAAAATAGAGACACTAATACTACGTAAGCCAGTAAGAGCATAAGGAATAGAATGTCCAATCCTACTGCAATGCAGGGCTGGAATCAGAAACAAAGTGGGAGACATTTGGGTTGTGCTGGTAAGGAAAAGTAAGGGTTGAGCAGGTGAATGACAAAGGGAAAGGGAGAAGACACATTGAGTGGAGGAAACTGCAGAGTCAAAGGCAGGGAACCATGAAACACCATGATGCATTCAATGAGCGGTGGTCAAGAACGGTAGGGATGGGGGGCACGTGTGGGACAGTAACCTGGGGGATGAAGCTAGAGATAGAAGGGGCAGTCAGGTAAGTAAGTAAGTGCTGTACAGACTGTACTGTGGGGTTTGCACTTCATACTGTGTTTCTTGGGGACAGGGGCTTGAAGAGCAAGTTTGCATGAGGCCAAAAAGGCTTTGCAGTAATCGAGGCAAGAAATAGAGCCAACAGTCAAAGGAAGCAGCAGTTGGAATAAAGAGATTGGACAGATAGGAGAGCAACCCCAGTGGGATTTCAGTATAAAAACTGCAGACAAGGACACCAGTGGCCTTGACCTGAGGACCTGAGCTAATAGAAAACAGTCTCTCTGTACCTGTACCAGCTGCCCAAGCTCAGAGTTGGGCCAGTCCATTCGCTGAGGCATTTCTAATTGAATCCCATGAACCCTCAAGCCAGGTTTTCATTATCCAACACTTTGGGGTGAAGGGAGCTCAGGTTGGATCTACCTAGCACCCCAAATATGGGAAAACTGAAAAATTTAGTAAATTGCCAAGAGGTTTAGAAATACCCAGTTTGTTATGTGTTTTGGAAAAGGTAGATCAGGGAACAAATGTTTCGGTATTGACATAGACACATGGCCCTGGGGAGAGCCATTCACGGGTTATGTTACATGAACTGAATGCCACGTAATCAAGAAGCTAGCATGTACCCTGGAGCATCTTTCTTTGGATTTTCCAGTTGAATTTAATTAAATCTCTTTCTTTAATTTCTCATCTCCATTTCCTCCACTCATTCCTTTTTCTTCCATTTTGTAGTGAAATCAGATGGAATTAGCAGGGTAAATATTCAGATGCAAACATTTGTCTTCAGATTATATGAATACAACTATCTGGAAATACTCATGCGCCAGATTTTTCTGTGTTCCTTTAAGATTCAATATTCTGGACCAGTGGCTCCATATACTCAATGTTAATATTGTCTTTCTTTTGCTATTAAGAGTCTCCAGTCCCTTGGGAGGAGAAAAAAAAAAAACTCTTAACAGAGATTTCTGCTGAACAGTAATTTCATTACGAAGTTGGCAGGGAACAAGTACCTATTACCTTCAATTCCCCCATCCAATTTCTAGGAAGGACAACCCATATTTCCTTGGGCTTTCTTCCCATTTAAACTTGCTCCAGAGCAAAATTCGTCACCTGGGGAAATACCATTATACACTACATCGCTTGGTCCTCGTTCATACCTATACCTGCTGGGCACTTGTATTAAACAGTAAAATCTTATCACTGTTTTCCTTATCTCTCAAAATTGACCATAAACCTTTAGTGGGCAGATAAAATACCAGAAATTCTGGATGATTCTAAACTTCAAATTACATTTTCAGATGTAATGGGCCAGAAATTGGGCCAGAATTGTCAAGTTCTCTTTAGACCTGCACTAATAGGACAGCCACCAACCACATGTGGCTATTGAGCACATAAAATATGTTCAGTCTGAATTAAGATGTGCCGTAAGTGTAAAATACACACCATATTTTGAAGATTTGGCATTTTAAAAGAGTATAAAAATCTCCTAAATAATTTTATATTGATTTCATGTTGGAATAGTTTAGACATGTTGGGTTAAATAAAATACATTATTAAAATGAATTTCATCTGCTTCTCTCTACTTTATTAATGTGCTACTAGAAAATTTAAGTTGCATGTGGCTCACATTATATTTCTATTGGACAGCTGTTCTAGACTCTATTTTCTCTCTCTTTTTTTTCTTTTTTATTTCAGCATATTATGGGGGAACAAATGTTTAGGTTACATACATTACCCTTGCCCCACCCAAGTCAGAGCTTCAAGTGTGTCCATCCCCCGACAGTGTGCACCACACCCATTATGTGCATATATACCCATCCCCTCCGCCCCCTCCCACCTGCCCAACACCCAGGGAATGTTATTACTATATGTGCACTTAAGTGTTGATCAATTAGTACCAATTTGATGGTGAGTACATGCGGTGCTTGTTTTTCCATTCTTGGGATACTTCACTTAAGTAGAATGGGCTCCAGCTCTACCCAGGATAATACAAGAGGTGCTAGATCACCATTGTTTTTTGTGGCTGAATAGAACTCTTTTTTTTTAAAACTAGCAGACTGTATACGTCATAGAGGCAGGGACCTCATCTGCCTTATTGAGTATCATATTTCTAGTGTTGAACAGAGTGCCTGGCACAGAGCTGGTGCTGGATAAATATGTGCAGAAAGAATAAAAGAGCATGAATCGCTGTTTCTATGTTGTCGAGGTTCCATGATGTCATGGAAGAAGAACAGGCATTGCAGCGGGACAGTACCTGGATCAAAGCCCGGCTCTGCTGCTCTCCAGCTGTGACACCTTGGGCAGCATACTTAAAATTCTCCAAGCCTCCATGTCCATATTTGTAAAAATGGATTAGGTTAAACCATGTAAACTAGCCATGACAATTTCATGTGGTTTAACCTAACTCAATAGTGCACATACAATGCCTAGCCCAATGCCTAGTATACAGCTGTTGCCTAATATATAGTAGTTAACATTTACACAAATTTTTCGTGTATTCTTCACTCTTTTCCCACCCTGTCATATTTTCTAACACCCCGGTACAAATGCAACTCTGCCTTTTTAAAGCCATTTAATGGACTCATTTCCAGGGTTCCTCTATCCTTGTGTTAAACGCCAACCACACATGGGCTGCACAAGCTCCTTTAACTATTACTTAAAATATCTCATTCCTCCAGATGTCTATTTTATCTCTTTCGCCTTGCCGTCATACGTCTCCTTCAACTTCCAAAATCTGATTATTTGAAATGTTCTCTAGACATATTTATTATTCACTATTTCCCTTTAGACTCTAATTCTCTCATCGTTTCATAAATGCCACCATAACTCACTTAGTGTTTCTCCACTTTGGGTTAATTTTCCATCTGCTTTGCCATTTCCCAAGCTCCCAGGGCCATTTCCCAAATCACAGGGTCCCTTAAATGCCTCCTCGCACTGCTTTGGGTGTCATAGTCTTTTCGTCAGTCATTTAATTTACATGTTTTTGAAAACAGAGTCGCTGTTTTCCTTAACCTCTTCTCAATTCTTAAGACACTTTCCTTTTTAGAATTTCGTTTTGCTCTTTCTAGCTTTCTCCTGTGTTTTAAAATCTCTTCAATCTTGATGTCTGCCTAGCGCCTTCTCATCTTCCATTAACTATTCCCTCATGGGCACAAATGAATCCTCAACCCTCTTTAGAGCAACCTCATTCTACTTTTACCAGTTTTCAGTTCCCAACTCATACACCTCTGCTTTCCCTGCTTCCCCCAAACACTCTTACACCATCTCTTTTCAGGAATCTCTTGATGGGTGCACCTTCCTCTTTGCCCTGTGCTCAATTTCATATATAGTAATCCATGGTGGTTTCCTGTTTCCCCTGAACAATTACCAAGGCATGACAGCAGAGCTGATACTTAAATGTCAAGACAGAAACTTCAGAACTCCAACACACAGATCTGCATAGTCCACACCAGTAACCTCCAAAACAGGCTTAGAAACTAGAGTGTAAAGAAATGGAAAAAAAAAAAAAAAGAAGAAGAAGGACATATCATTTACTCTTGCAACACAAATTCTATTGTGGCCAATTTAAAAAATATATATATTCATTGTCTTGGCTGAGAAATACTGAATTTTTAAAGAAATTGGAACAGAAAATGGAAAGCTCCTTAAAGGCAGGAATCTTTGCTTTGATTGCTGCAACTCTAAAACACCCAAAAGAGCATGCATGTATCTTGCAGTCAGAGCTTAAAAGCACTTGTTGAATAACTGAACAAATGAACGAGCAGGTCTCTAGGATCTCACAGGTTCAATATTTATTTCCAGTGCAACCACTGCAAAAAGGTAATTCTGCAAGAATTGGATAGCCTGGGTTAGAGTCCAGTTGTGTGGCTTTCAATGTCAGGTTAAGTTTCCTAAATTCTCAGAGTATTTGTTTTCTCTTCTGCAAAAATGAGGTCATAATGGCTGTGTCACTGGGTAATTATAGGGATTACATTAGATGAAGTTTAAAGAGAGACAGATGTAATGTGGCCAGCAGAGCGCTTGGCACGTTATGGGTGTTTGGTAAATGGTGGTAGAAGCAGCAGTATTTGTCATGTTTCACATAATTATCTTTCCCCTCCTAAAATTTGAGGTCAAAGGGCTGGAGGACCATTTTGGCTGCTAATTCCAGCCCCACAAGGGAGCCAAAGCACCATCTCCAAGGCCCCACCCCAAGGGAAGAAGAGGAGCTAATCTGATTATTCAGAGCTCACAATACCCCCCTGGGCTGTGCTTGCTGGATTTCCATGTATGTTTCACTCTTTTCCCACCCTGTCATATTTTCTAACACCCCACTACAAATACAACTCAGTCTTTTTAAAGCTATGCTTCTCTTTGCCATTTAGTGTACTCATTTCCAGGGTCCCTCTGTCCTTGCGTTAACAGCCAACCACACATGGGCTGTGTAAGCTCCTTTAACTATTACTTAAAATATCTCATTCCTCCAGATTTCTATTTTATCTCTTTCGCCTTACCATCATAAGTCTCCTTTAACTTCCAAAATCTGATTATTTGAAATGTTCTCTAGACATATTTATTATTCACTATTTCCCTTTAGACTTTAATTCTCTTACTGTTTCACAAATGCCACCATAACCCATTTAGTGTTTCTCGATTTTCAGTTAATTTTCCAAAAATTGAGGCTCCTATGGTGCAAGGGCCATGACCCGGATACCAGCCTGCCACTCACATCTCCCTCTTCTGTCTCTATGGGGTGAACACATGTCACTCCAGGGTGACTCTTTAAGGACAGGACCCTACATACAACCTCTACAGATAAAACTTGGGGCAAGTAAATTAGGTTAATTTTTCTCTGAAAATGACTCTCCCCGTCTTCCCTACTCCAGACAGCATACCCCTGAGCCAGCTGGCCAAAGATTTAAATGGTGAGCAGGGCATATAGAGTAGATTCTACAGTGCATGTCCTAATTCTGCTTTATTAAGAGTTATGGGAATTCTGAATAGCCATTAATAAATTGATTTTTTGAATCACACTCTGCTGTTTTTCCTTATATGTAGAGTTGTCTCAGTAACCTGGGGTGGGAGAACCTGGAAATTCTACATAGTATTTTTAACACTATTAAAATAGCACCAACTATATCACCATTAACCTCTAATAACTATGCCTCACCCAACCATTTGGAACTGGCTGGCACAAGAGTCAATGAAACCAGCTCACATAATGAGCATCTAATCCAAGAGAGCAGAAAAAAAGTAGGTGACATGACAAGCAGTTTGTGAGCTCACTCAGTCACCTGTGCCTATGCTACCAAATTATTCAAGATCTCAAAGAGGCAGGTATGCACAGAGGTTGCCTCCTCCACCAAATCCCAAAATATAGAATAAGATGATATGGATCGACTGACACTCAATTCAAGGTACAATTTTATCCAAGAAGTTCTGGATATTCCTATCCTGGAATATAGGACCCAGGAAAGCAGGGGCTGTGTCTGTCTTGTCCATTGCTGTTTCCCACTCGCAGAACCTGGAAGCGTTTGGCATGGAGTCAATGTTCAATGCCTACTTATTGAGTGAACAAAAGGCTCAGCTCTCTGTCCTTGTTTTGTCTTGCTTTTACCTTTGACAATGAACCCTACTTTATCTGTCTGTCCAGTGGGTATCTATCATGCTCTGTGGATCACTGCTAGGAATCTAAGAGGTAACTCAAAGGTAGAGAGGAAAGGTTAGGATGATATTCCAATGGGACCCTAGGATTCTCACTTGCATTTATATCTTTAATGTATTTTTCCTCCTTATGAGATACCATTTCGAAAAAATTTTACTGTTTATATTAATCAATTAAACAAACCAGAAAACAATTAAGATATTTGTCCCTCCATGCTGCTACAGAAGAGAACCCTAGTCTTCAAATCAGGAGACCTAGGATCTTGTCCCACCTCCATGGATGTGTAAGTGAGAGCAACCACAGAAAGATAAGGGACTCAGATGTATTTAGCCTCTAATATGGGTTAAATGTACTAAGTACTTTCCATGTTACCTGAGTTCTCACCCTAAGAACTAAGTGTCAATTTTCCCATTTTACAAAAAGCAGGAACAGAGGCTGAGAGGGTGCAAAAGGCTACACAGGGTGTCAGAGACTTCTGGTTGTCCATCAGTATCCTCTCTTTTCTTCTACCTTAGTAATAGAAAGCCCATGTTTAGCTGGGCACAGAACCTGCAATAATAAAGCCCTTATATACAAGCTTCCCTAGCAGATAGGCATGGCCATGTGACTATGTGGTCAATAGGAAGAGAGAAGATATGATATGTACAACTTATAGAAGTACCTTAGAGGGAGGAGGTGAGCCCTTCCTTTTTCCATCTTCCTTCCTTCTGGTTATAATACAGACATGATGGCTGGAGCACATGCAACCATCTTGGACCATAAGGTGGAAGTCATGGGCTGAGGGTGGCAGAGCCACAAGGTAGAAAAAGCCTGGGTCCCTGACACTGTGGAATACCACACTAGCTCCAGAGTACCTTTGGACTTCTTTTACACAAGGAAGAATTCAATGCCTTTCTTATTTAAGCCACTTTAATGTTTTAGACTTTCTGTCTAAACAAAATTAATCCTACCTGGTTTAAGTGGTAGAGTGACTATTTGAACCAAAATATTTTCCTTTGAATTAAGCTGCACCAGCTTCCACTGAGCCTCCCTACACCTCAGTTGTCTTCTCTGAAAAATGTGAGAGAGGTTCCACATATTCCTTTGTTTCCTTCTAGCTCTGCAATATTTGATTTTCTCTCCTAATCTCTCCCCCAACCCCTATGATATTCAATATATTTGGTGCTACTCCCATCTCTTAGCATATGCTGTTCCTCCTGCCCAAAACGCCTTTCTGCCTCATCATCCTCAATACTTTACCCAATACTTTTTTATTGGCAAGGCTGATTTCAAGCTCCATTTCTTCCATGTGGTATTTCCTGATACTATTTCCTTCTCGTGATTCTTTTTAATCCATCCTTCATGCGATAGCCTTTAGCAATATGTCGTCTCCTACTGTTTTCTGAGGATTCCACATTCGCACATTTGGTCTCCACCAGGAGGAGCAAAGATCGGGCCTCCCCTCCCGTCCTTCATGTTTACCTAGCAGCATGCCGACAGGCACAGTGGTTGCCGTCTATTGACTTGATTTGAAAAGCGATACGTTCATCTTCACCTCAGGGCCATGTTTTTCCCACTTCACACCAAACACAAGACTGAGTGGTGACAATAAGCCAAGGCCAGGCCACGTAGCTTCGCCCACACCGTTTTTCAGCAGCTATAATTCCTTTTCATTCCCTGCATCGTGCTTATTGGATGCCCTTCATGATCATCTCAAATATCATAAGACCTCCCCACAAAGTGGACATGACTGCCGCAAATCAGATGTGTCCTCTTCCAACCCTCAACGCCTATTCCTCATGTGGCACGCTCCTCTCTTAGAGTGTACCTTCATTATTTATGTTAGTCCCAACCTCTGTGTTAATTTTAAAAAGACACCTTTCTCTTAAGAGCCTTTACTACCCTCTGCCAGAACAACTGTGAAACTACAACGCAAGCCTTTGATGAATATGATGTGAAGGGTGCCTCCTGGACTCGTGCAATTCGTAGCCTGCACAACTTTCTCACCTCTGCTAGATTGTGCACTCCTCAAGGATACGAAGTCACAGCCCAGTACTTTGAACTCTGGGAACACTGAGTTAGAGAGAAGAGCCGATTTAGAGACAGACAAATTGGAGTTGAGTGTTCAATGGACCATGATTGGTTGTTGTACCCATAAGCAAATCAAGTCCCAAGAGACTTAGCTCACTCCTGTGTCAATGGGATAACACCACTGTTGTGGTCATTTCAGACTGCTATAATAAACTGCCATAGACTGGTCGGCTTAAATAATAAACATTTTTCCCACAGTTCTGGGGGTTGGAAAGTCCAAGATAAGGCATCAGTGGAAGATTTGGCACTAGTGAAGGCCCTCTTGCTGGTTTATACAAGACCATCTTCTTAATGTGCACTCACATGGTGGAGAGAGATGGATCTAGTGTCTCTTTCTCATTTTATAATAAGGGAATAATTTCATCACAAAGGCATTAGTCTCATAACATCATCTAACTCTAATTACCTCCCAAAGGCCCCACCACCTCCAAATACTATCATGTTAGTGATTATGATTTTAACATATGAATTTTAAGGGGGTGGGGGACACAAACTTTCAGACCATAACAACCACACAGTGTTGTTGAGAAGTTTCACAGTGATAGTGGTAAGACTTAGAAAATGATAAATACATTTTTTGATTGACACACATTAGTAGTGCGACCAACCATCCCAATTTTCCCCAGGGCTGCGGAATTTCCTGGGGCATGAAAATTTCAGTGCTAAAACTAAAACCATAAATTATGGATCATAAATTAAGAGTTTGACCCACTAAGCAGTACCCCAAAAGCACATCTGTCAAAAAGCTTCAAATCTACTTCTTAGCAAACACATCAATTCCACAAATATTAATTGAGTACTTACTATATGCCAGCGAAGTATAGGAAATAAAGTGGTAAGTAAAAAATTTGTGGTCCTTTCTCTGCCGTCATTGAAAGCTTAAGGAGAAAGCAGATCTTATACAAATAATTACAATAAATGGCAACATATTTGCAGCTAAAGTCTCTGTTGCTATAGAAACGTTAGCAGAGGAGCCTGACCTATCAGAATACTGGTTAATCTTCCATTACTCCATTTCTACTGGCTTTTTTCAGGGCAAACACCAAGTTGAGTTCTCAGGAAGAATCAAAACCTCTCATGCTTTCCAGGACTGGGCAGATAATACCAATGAGTAAAATGCGGCAGGTACAAGATTATAACCACGGTGAAAATCCCAGCTAACGGCATTCAAAATACATTTAAATGTAAATGAAATAAAACATAGCTACTGACCACTGATTGGAATTCTCTGTTCTGAACCAAGTGAAGAATATTCATAGTCCTTCCCTTGGCAAAAATCTAGCTTCCTTCTAGACTAGTACAGTTCACAGGACGGTACCCCTTGTGGGAGGCCTTATTGACATATAGTAGGTCCCATTCTTTGAAAAAGGCCTCCCTATGTATACCTGAATACCTATTCTTTTTCCCTGGATATTTAAAAAAAAATACAGATCAGAAGATGGGATACACCTGT
>CM052448.1:8640600-8845949 GCA_028533085.1 Varecia variegata | reverse complement strand
CATAGTCCTTCCCTTGGCAAAAATCTAGCTTCCTTCTAGACTAGTACAGTTCACAGGACGGTACCCCTTGTGGGAGGCCTTATTGACATATAGTAGGTCCCATTCTTTGAAAAAGGCCTCCCTATGTATACCTGAATACCTATTCTTTTTCCCTGGATATTTAAAAAAAAATACAGATCAGAAGATGGGATACACCTGTCCCAAGGTGAAGCATTCAGACTCTCTCTCCTAGGAATTTTAAACTTGACAGGTAAGACACAAAGATGAGAGATTGTTGGCTCTGAACCAAGGTAACAGTGACTCCCTTGCACACTGAATATTACCTCACATTCTAACCTTTCCGAAGCTTAGTTGCTCAACTTTTACTTTGATTTTTTAAAAAAATACCTCAGTAAAGTCCCAAAATATTTTCCATTGTTCCTTCTTCATTATCTCCTTTTGTTTAAATTAAGCTAATCAGAGTTCATTTTTGTTGCTTGCTGCCAACGTGCTCCAAGTAACACTCCCTTTGCTCCTACCTGGACTTTTATAACATATTACATGCTCCCCAGATTCCCTGCATAGCATCCTCCACACTCATATTAGGCCCACTGGCCAGATTAATGTTCCTAAACCTCAGCTCTGATCATGTCCCACTCTTCTAAAAGGCCTGAAATGCCACCCTCCCATTGTTGAAAAATAAAATCCATGCTCCTTAGACAACTTTAGTTTTTCCAACCGTACTGCCTAAAACTGTTCTTCACAGTCTTAAGAGTATTCTGCATTGGAGCAAACCCAAATCACTCATGGCATCTCGCTAAAGCCTCATGATGTCTCACTTCTTGGCTTTTGTTCCTACACTTTCCTCTGACGGGAAAGCAGGAATAGCTGTTGTTTCTGGCCACTTTCATTTCCTTATAATACATCTTCCCCCACCCACCAATAAGAGGGTCTCTGGCCACAGTGATTGGTTCAGGGATGGGCACATGACTCAAGCTCATCCAATCAGATTTCTTCTCCAAGAATTTTTGTTTTGTTTTGTTTTGGCTAGAAGGGATCACTGTCTTCCTGGACTTAAAAAGATACAGTGCTGAAAGTATGTGAATCGACACCTACTTTCGATGACTTTCTTCCCTATTTCATGAGGGGGAAACAATGTACCATAACAAAGAGAAATATGAAAGATGGGGGGGGTGGAGAGAGAAAGAGAGAAAGACTTGAAGACATCATTTGGAGACCGGATCTAGACACACAAGGTAACAAGTCCACCCATCCTTTCTAGTTGAACAGACAAATAAATCCTTTCCTTTTCATTGTGTTTTGTTTTCACTTAAGTTAATGAGAATTGGCTTTTTATCACTTAAAATCACAAAAGTCTTATTTATCTATTCAGCTATTGGAGGACATTTAGGTTTTTCCAGTCCGGTGAATTATGAAAAGAGAGATTATAAACATTTGTGTAGAAGTTTTGGTGTGACCATTAGATTTTATTTCTTTAGTCTGAATACCTAAGAGTGAGATCTCTAGGCTATCCATACAATAGAATACTATATGGCAATACAAAGGAATGGACTATAGACACACAGAACAACTTGGATGAATCGCAAGGTCATTCTATTGATTGAAAAGGAGTCTCAAAAGGTTACACACCAGGTGATTCCATTTTATATGACATTCTCCAAAGACAAAACTATAGCAACCCTCAGCGATTGCCAAGGGTTCAAGGTGTGGGGGGAGTGTGACTATAAATGGATATCATAAGGGATTTAGGGGGGTGATGGAACAGTTCTGTATCCTGATTGTGGTAGTGATTACATGAATCTATTAATATCTCTGTGTTAAGATTCATACAATCATGTATCCAACAGTCCATTTTACTGAATAGCATTTAAAAATAAAATTAAAAATTTTCACCATATGAATAAAAATAAGTAAAGCAAAATCACAAAAGTCTCAATTCAATATGAAGATCTTTCTCCTCTAAATAGTCACATGTTCAGATCCTCCAAAACTGAGCACAGAGTCCACCTCTTCTCAAAAAGGCCTCCACTCCCTCCTCGAAACACCCATCACTTCCCCTGTGTCTCCCTCTCCACCTTCCAGAGTTTCTCCAACACACATCATGTTCTGTGCTGGAGGGTAAGCTCCCGAGGAACGGGGCGTGTGTCTGAGCCATCGCCGCGTGCCCCCGCCCCAGCACAGCATCTGGCATATGGTAGGCGGTCAGTGACCATTTGCTGAATGAACAGGAGCAGATTTTCATCTGGCCGGAGCTGGAGTCCTCAGCAGCGTGGAGAATGTCCTGGTGTGCTGGATGACACCTCAGAACCATCAGGATAGAGTTAACTGTGTTCTGGCCTAAATAGCAGTCTAAATGCCGCCTCGTCTCATAATGAAACTTGACAGCCCCGTGTAAATTCAGCAGTAATAACGTTTCACATCTTGCCATAGGTCTCTGCTGTGGAAAAGTGTTCTCCAAAAGACCCAGCTTTGCAGTCCCAATCACTGCCCTGATAGTCATATCTTCACCCATAATTGCAAGGGCACCCTCTTGGTGGGGAAGAAAATGATGTATTTACCACTAAAGACCAAAAGAAGACCTGCTCGATCAATGAGGGCTTTTTTCTTCATAAATGATTAAAGAAAATAGGTTTTTATTGTTTACTATACCTCCTCTTTCTGTTTGTTTTCAAGTAGCTTTAAAGGGTTCATTTTGGCCAGGTGCAGTGGCTCACACCTGTAATCCCAGCACTTTGGGAGACTGAGGTGGGAGGCTTGAGTAAGTCAAGAGTTAGTTCGAGACAAGCCTGGGCAACATAGCAAGATCCCATCTCTACAAAAAATAAAAATGTTTAAAAAGAGGTTGATTTTACAACTTCAGAGAAAGGATTGTGGAAAAAGTAGGAGAAAGAGAAAAAGAAAAAGGAAACAAAGGAGTAGAAAAGGGGAAAGAAGGAAGAGAAGTAAAAGATAAGGAAAACCCAGGTGTAGAAGAGGAAAGACCAGTAAGAGAGTAAGAGAGAAGCGTGGGCAGAGGAGAAGTGATGTGTTCTCACACACTCAATAACAAAACAAAATGGATCTTGAAGCGGAGCAGAGTCCTTCAGGAAAGCCGGCCAGGGCTGTGTGGGAGGAGAGCCTCCCGTCAGTAACATGAGAGCGAGGGAGAGTGGCAGGATGGAGCGAGTCCAGAGCCAGGCACGCAGCAAACAGGAAGGGGAGCGGTGAGAGGAGGCACCACGCTGCAGCCTGGCACCGGGCCCTCCCTGGTGACATTGGAAAAGTAGGTCAGTTTCAGCGCTGGCTGGGGGATGAATGGTCGGCCAGGAACAAGTGGTGGGAGTGAGGACGCTGAGCAAGAGGTTGACTTGAGCGCAGGATCTGGGAGAGGGGAGCTTCCCCAGCGCTACAGGAAGAATCAAAACCAACTCTAGGCTGCGCCGTCCAATAGAACGTTCTACCACGATGGCGATGTAACATGTCTGTGATGCCCAGTGTGGCAGCTGCTAGTCACCTGAGGCCACTGAGCCCTTGGAATGTGGATGCTGAAATTCAGTAAGAAACTGAATTTTCAATTTTATTTAATTCTGATTAATTTCAATTTAAATAGCCACAATAGTGGCTGTCACATCGGCTAGAGAAAAGAGCTGTGTAGAGCACACTCAAAAAGGAATTGATTGCCAAGAGGAACCAAAAAGGCTGTTTTCTGATACCTCTGAAGTGAACTTCAGGTGGTACCCAGATGCATTTAGATGACACAGGGGTGAACTTTATTTTTAGAACTTGATTTCATTATTTTCATGTATGTTTGAAAAATGGACCTAGCATATCAAACCCACTGTTTCATAGATATCATTGCTCAGGAAGAAGTAGTGGAATTATGTATCTCCAAAAAAAGTAAGTTGATGTAAATAAAAACTACTATCTGAAAAAGATCACAAAGGACTTACAGAGATAACACAAGGTATTGAACAATTCCATATAAATGTAATCATACAATATGTGGCCTTTTGTGCCTGGCTTCTTTCACTGAGCATAATGTTTTCAAGGTTCGTTTGTGTTGGAACACACATTAGTATTTCATTCCTTTATGGCTAAATAATATGCCCTTGTAAGACAGACCACATTAAGTTTATTCATTCATCTGTTGATGGACATTCGGGATATTTATACTTTGGGTTATTGTGACTGGTGCTTCTATGAACATTAATGTGCAAGTTTTTGTTTGAATACCTATTTTTGATTCTTTGGGGTATATAACCAGAAGTAGAATCATTTGGGGTAATGAAAACGTTCTGGAATCAGATAGTGGAGATGGTTGCACAACATTGTGAATGCTCTTACTGCCGCTGAATTACATAGTTTAAAAGAGTTAAAATGGTAAATTTTATATGTATTTAGCCACAATAAAATATCATTTTAAATGAAAACAATGAAGGGAATAAGTAGATGGCTGAACAGACATGAGCTAACTCGAAGCATATAGTAAGCAGTCTAAAATTAGGATACAAAAATTATCAGGGTTTTCAGAGTTCTTCAGATTAAACCCTATACCCAAGAATCACTTCTCCACTATCTCTGGCATATAGGTGGGCCTGTATTTCTGCTTGTCCACTTCCATGGAAAAAAAGACCTCAGTCCTTCTCCAAAGTAACCAATATCGTTGCTGCACAGCTATACATTTTAGAAAGGTCTTCTTCATCTTTACTAAAATATTCCATCTTGTAACTTTCACTTGTGCTATAGCAGCCCTGGAATTATCAAAATAATGTAGTCTTACTATATGTCTGGTTCTATGGCAGAGGCTAACAGCAACCTTAACAGAGGAGTGACATCAAGAAGACAGCAGAGGTCAGCTGTAGAGAGTGCAAAATGGCCATAAAATGATTGGGAGGAGAGTGAAACACGGCGATTAAGTCTACTAGCTCTGCAGTCAGACAATTTTGAGTTTATATACTATCTCAGCTAATTCCTAGAGGTGAGATCTCAGGCAAGTTGTTTATGCCTAGCCTCGGTTTCTCCATCTGAAAAATAGGCATAATAGTAGCATCCATGTCATAGATTTGCTGTGAGGACAAAATAAAAATTCATAGAAAGTACTAAGCATCACTCCTGTATTCCTTAAGTATTTAAACATGCCAGAGGCTCTCACTATTATTAACCCATGAATGTTAACGATGCCCTCCCGCTTAGGAACATGGAAAGTCATAGCTCCAGAAGGAAGGGTCTGTCTCATAACCTGGGATGGTCATTTTTCTGTCCTGACACAAGGGGAAGCACACACTTATAATGACTAGACAATTTTAAAGGATTCTATGGAATCAAACCTGAGTATAAAGGTTGAGTGAACACTTTCAGTACTTTTGGAAAGTGTCTATGACTTATCCAAGTGATGATTTCCACCCTGAGTCAAGCTGAAAAGCAGCTCTGAAAGGGTGAGAGGCATGAACGTTTTGTGGTTAGGAGTAGGACTGGGTGAGCTATTTTCTCCATGTGTCAGTTTTCTCAGCTGTAAAATGGGGTTAATAACAGAACCTTCCTCATGGTGTTGACGTGAGGATTAAATGAGCTACTACATGTAAAGTGTTGGCATACAGTGAGCACACATGACAGTGATGATGGTGGTGATGATGATGATGGTGAAGAAGAAGGAGAAGAATAAGGCAGAGGAAAAATAGGGGGGGAAGAGGAAGAAGAAGTAGATGATGTTGGTAATGATGGTGGTGACAATGATGAAATGACAATGATGACTGAGGACGATGTTAGTGATGATGTGATGTTGACGGTACGGTGACAGTGATAATGTGAATACAATAATGGTGATGACAATGATCATGTTATTAATGAAAGTGGTGATGATGAGTCCAATGTTAGCATCATTTAGAAAGCTCTAGAAATATGCCTCTGCCCTTTCCAGAACCTTGGTTCCACAAACACCACTCCCAGAACTCAGTCACTGGTTGAAATGTACCTATAAGCTCTAGCAAACTGGAAAAGGAGCAATGAGAAGAAAACCACTTCTCTCACAATTTGAAGTGATGGTGATAGTACAAAGATGTGGTTAAGAGCAGAAGGTCTGGATTTGGAGTCCCTACTTTGTATCGCCATACTGCTAGACATTAGTCTGCATCTTTGAGTTAATCTTGCAACCTCTCTAAGCTTCGCATTTTTAAATCTACACAATGGGGATAATAGCAATACTCATCTTACAGAGCTTCTCTGAGTATCAAAAGGGCAACGCACACAAAGTGCTTCATGCAGAAGCTGGAACACAGTAACTGAAGAATAAACATTAGTGATCACTGCTATTAACGGGCACAATTAATGGTGGAATGATCCGCGCCAGGGAATAAATGCTGTTGGATTTCACGTCTGAAGGATAGTAATAGCTGGACTTTTCAGCAAAAGTAGATGAAACGATACTAACGCAGAGAATTTAATGGACCCTAAAAGTCTCCACATAGAAGGGTTTTAAGGTCATTCATCTAAAGCAACAGAACTACTCCTTCCACACCTGGCCCCACCACACATTGCAGAAACCCTTCCCAGACTTCCTGACGGGTAGCTGCCCACCTGTCAGGAGGGATCCAGGGTCTGTGTGACATCTCTCTACTTCCTAGGAGGGTCTCTTTCACTGACAGCTCAAAGTGTTAGCAGGGGCTTCCTTCCACTGAGCCAGAATTATTTCCTTGGAACTTCAACCCACCGGCTTGAGTTCTCTACTGTAAGCAAAGGAGACTAATTCTGCTACAATTTCCAGATGGCAAGTTTTCAAAAATCTGAAAACAGTTCTTGGGTCCCCCCTTAGAAGGCTTTTCTAGAGATTTCTTCAACCATTCCTCATAAGACACATATTAGACATAGGTGCTTCATTCTATTCAAAAACACACTTCTAGATTCTTCTCTCTTCTTCTCCAGACAGGATCTGGAATTTTTTCAGAACATTTTCAGAATGAGATTCCACCCCAGGAAATATTCTGTAAAGATGTATAGACATTTGCTACAGTGAGTTGTGCAATCTTGTATTTCAGATCAAAGAAGTCGTTGAAACCAGTTTTTCTATGTTTCACCTCTATAGAGGAGTAATTAATAATAACACAAGTTGGGGGCCCAACATGTGCTAGGCACGGTGCTGAGTGTTTAATATAAGTTATCCCATTTCGTACTTCAGCAGCTCTGCAACTAAGCAGCTAATGGCTTCAATGGAGAGAAGTATTTGCATGTTTCGGAAATTGGGACTTGTATCCTGGAACGGAGTTATATTCTACGCTTCATTTGCAGTTCACTCATCAAAACACTCTTTGGTAAGAGCTATTTGATGTACTAGGTCCTTTTTTTTAGATTTTGCCTTTAACTAAGAGGTCACATTTTGAATTCTCTGACTCAATCCTCAAAGGCTCTCAGCCTGCTTAAAATGTAGAAGGCAGATAACATTGGTGTGGGCTTGAAGTTTGGGAGAACATCTTTTTTTCCACCTCTCCTTTAGGAGGGATATTGTATTTCACCCACAGGGGTTCTTTGTACTTGTTGCTGATTTTCAAAAGAAGGAAGGAAAAAAAATTACAAAAATCCATTATAGGAGGGCATTAAAATGAGTGTGAAAAAACAATTTAGAACAGAGGTTCCCAACAATCTATGATATAGAGAGAACTAGAAAATCCTTCTTAGTAAAAAACATAAAAATGATACACTTTCCAGTATTCACATAAAATCAGAGACTAATTTCTTCCAGTTGAAGTAGAACCAAGAGTCAAAATGCCAAGTCATCATTCAAAAATGGCAAACCTGAGTGTTTCTGTCCCAAAACACCTAGGAAGACAATAAAACTTTACAGAACTGCCAGTTTCTAACATGCTGGCAGCTAAACCCAGCAGATGCACCAACAAGGAAGGCAGACCTAAACTAGCCTAGCAGGGGCACCATTTGGCGAATAGACAGCCTGCCACCATACTGGTTTCTATTTCAGACAACAAAATTGCCCAATACTGTCTAATAGAGTTAACTCAACCAGCTGTGTGGCTGACAAGCCTGCACCTGCTTTCAATATCAGATTTGGCTTCTGGACAGCAGTCTATTCCAGCGCTTCTCACCGTGTTAAACCACAGCAGAAAATTTCCCAACGCGCGAGTTCTGGAACTAGCTCTAGTCCATATGCATATGATGCACCGTGGCACAGAAGTTAGGCTTATCCAAGATGGGAAAATGGCCCCAGAGTGAAAGGAGCTGGAGGCTGAGGGATTCCCAGACCCAAAGATGAAGTCAGCGGATTCAAACTCGCTCTTGATGCTGCGTCACTTCCATTACCTGAATGTGACAGTAGCAGTCAGACAAGCCACCGAAAACAAAGAGGCTCAATTGAAAGCTGAAGTATCATGCCGCAAAGGCAGCTAAGGGGCAGAAGAGCCAACAGCAACATTTCCCACATGCGGGGAGGTGCATATGTTTCCATTTATTTGCATCCTATTGACTATGCAGAATTCTTAATAAGGCAAGCAGAAGAAGCTGAAGCTGACAGCAAAACACAAGCCAGGAAAATAGGAATCAACTGGTGAAGAAACACATCAAAACGGGGAGGGCTTGAACTAAGTCTATGATCCTTAATATAATAGCAGCATCCCCCTTCCTTAAGAAGAACAGCATGGATCCACACAGCCATCCAAACGTTCTGATTAATGAAGAAAATACATACAAACAAGTTTTCTCCATGATGGTAGCTTTAGAGTAGGGTTATTTATCAAGGCAATTGATCCAATTACTTGTTTCTATTTGCTTATGTGGCCAGAGACAGCATAATGCAATGCTGTTCCTAAAACTTTCATGTCTTTCTAACTGACAGTAAGAGATGAGATTCACAACTGGAAATATGCTCTGTCCATCGAATTGATGGAATTGATGGAATTGCTGTTAGTATCAGAGGTACACCATCGCTAGAGCTAGTTTAGGTGGTGGAAACAAGCACTGGCTATGCAGTTAAACTGTTAAAGTTTGTGAACTACCTCTGAAACTGGCTTTTAGGTCATTAAATATGAAATGTCCAATTTTGAATCAGAGTGTAGTTTATTATCTCTCAAACAAGAAGCAGTATGATTAATCAAAGGATGCGCCTAAACTATCGACACAGTTTTGCCATCTAACGGTAGCTTGTTTATGCCAGCAGTGAAGAAGCCTGGAGAATGAGTGGTGATGAAATTGTGAAAGGTGTTTTCAACAGCTTGCTGAGAATTGAATATTTTTCCTTGCAAGAAGTGGTCCAAAGCCTGAAAGAAGTTGTAGTCAGTTGGTGCAAGGTCTGGTGAATATGGTGGATGACAGAGTAAGTCCAGTCTCTGTAGTTTGAGCAGCGTTGTTTGTAGGACATATGGTCAAGTGTTGTCTTGCAAGAGCATTGGCCTGTCTCTGTTAAGCAATCTCAGCTACTTAATCACAAGTATCCTGATCATTTTGTCCAATTGGTTGCAGTAGACATCCACTGTCATCGATTGACCAGGTTTCATGAAGCTGTAGTGGATGATACGAGCGCTGGACCACCAAACACACACCATTAACTTTTTATGATGAATATTCGGTTTTGGACTGTGTTTCAGCACTTCATCTCTATTCAACTATTGTGCCAAATGCTTGTGATTATCAAAAAGAATCAATTTTTCATCACATATAAGAATACAGTGGAGAAATGGTTCGCCTTTATGTTCTGACAGCAAAGAAAGGCAAGCTTCAAGACAATTTCTCCTCTGATACTTGTTTAATTCATGTAGAACCCATCCACCCAGCTTCTTTACCTTTATGATTTGTTTCAAATGGTCCAATAGTGTTGGAATAGTAACGTCAAACCTTGCTGCTAATTCTCAAGTAGTTTGAGATGGATTCGCTTCCACTATAGCTGTCAGCTCATCATTATCCACCTCGGTCTCAGGTCACCCACATGGCTCATTTCCAAGATTAAAATCACCAGAACTGAACATCTTAAACCATTGACACACTGTGCATTCATCAGCCACATCCTTGCCAAATACTTCATTGATATATCGAGCTGTCTGAGCCACACTGGTTCCACAACAGAACTCATATTCGAAAATAACACGAGTTTTTTACTTATCCATGGTTTTACAAAACTTGCTCTAAAAAAAAATTTGAAAGATAATCACAAGCCAAAATGTGCATTTGAAAGACTTAGGATGCACCTTCCTTCACAATAAAAATAAAACAAGAAATGTCAAAGTGAAATGTCAGAGATATCAACTGTCAAACTTAGTACTTAAGGAAATTGGACGTTTCATACTTAATAACCTATAGCTATGGGGACTGGGGTAAGCTGCTACTTAACCTCTTTGAGCCTCAGTTTCCACATCTGTTAAATGGAAATAATAATGGCACCTACCTCACAGAGTTGTTGTAAGAACTAAATTAACTAATAAATAGAAAGAATTTAGCACAATGTGCCAGGCACACTCTAGATACTCAATAAATGCTAATTATTGTAGAAGTGGTAATACCATTAGTTGGTATTCATCAACATTTTACTTCCTCCCTGAGATTGTTGAGAGAGGTGCAACAGTCTCATATCTTCCAATTCTTTGCAACTTTTATCTTTTGGATTTGGAGGCATAAGAGTTGGGTTAATGTCTTTCCGTGATTTGGGGTACATTATGTTACCTCTATGATCTTTATCTGTCAAATGGGAATAATTTCATGCAACTCATAGAACTGTTATGAGGATTAAATATTTTGTAAATAAATCTAAAATAATCTATATATTATCATAATTATTAATTATGTCTAGTTAAGGGAGGTGAACCAGGAAAAATGAAGTCCCATTATGCTACAGATCCTCCCAACAGTCCAAAGCTTCATGACTTAAGTCCTTGGAAAAAGCAAAAAGAGAAAGTCACATTAAAGCATCACGCAACTTCTCAAGAGGACCAGAGATGGAGAGTGGGAGCTTTTCATACACCCTAAATCTGCAGGCATTTATAAGTCAAGGCCTTCTCTTTCTTCCCTTATTTTCAATGCTTCCTGTTGGGAAGGAAGGTCCTGAGATGAAAACCATTTGGAACTAAAAGGCACAACTTTCAGAGCCAGAGCAACACCATGACAAGTGAGATGGGCTTTCCGCTATGCTGCTGTGGATCAACAGAGACACCTAGCGTTCCACCTCGGAGCTGCCCGGTGACTCAGCCTTCTTGACTAGGGCTTTGGCTCCAGGTCAGCTGCCCACTCTAGTTCTTCTTCCACCATCCCCGCTTCTCCAACATTGTCAAGCCATGACCCCTTTCCCACCAGTCCTCCTCGCCCACCCACATCCCACATGGAAGCAAACATCTCCTCTAGCTTTCACAGGGCGGGGATGAGGTTGGTCATATAATGTTCAAAAAGAATTCTCTTCTGGAGAAGTAAGTAATTGAGGGGAAGGAGGGATAAGCATCCCTGTGACAGCCGCCACTTCATGGTGTCTCTTGGCCTTCAATCACTCAACTTCCCCTTCTGCAGAAGGAGTATTGATTAATGGTTAAGAGCACAGCCTTTGAAGTTAGAGAGACCTGAAACTGAGTCTACCATGCTGACATTTTTTTTTTCATTTCCTCATGAACGCTAAAGTTTTTCCTACCTCAGGAACTTTGCACAGTCTGTTCCCTTTGCCTAGAATGATTTTCTCTGGCTCTTTGCATGTCTGATTCTTCATCCTTGAGCTTTCAGTAGAAATGTCATCACTGCAGGGAGGCATTCTTCGTTTACTGTATACGGAGATGTTCCCTTCCCGTCCTTGACGTTTTCTATTTCAGTGCCCCGTATCTGTCCTTCACAGGAGTCATAATATAGTGTAATTATTTTATTTATTTGATTCCGTACTGATGTTTTGTCTAAATTCCTTATTAGACTGTAACTCCAGGGGCCACACACCGTTGTTTTCACTGGTGTATCCCCCGAAGGGCTTAGCACTGAACACTAGATAAATTAATTCTTCAGATAAATGGATGAATTTAATTGTGATGGTTATCCACTAGCAACATGACCTTGAAAAGGTCACTTCACTTTCCTAAGCCTCAGTTTTCTCATATGTCTAAGGAGGACAATATTCACCTACCTCATAGCTAGTTGGAGCACTGTACGCAGCATACACTGTTACTGTATTGTATCAATGCTAAAATGCACATCTTTAGCACTTAAACTTTTTCTTCAAATAAAGATCATCTTATAATTGCTGGAGTCTTTGATTAAATAAAATATGGTAACATCTCATTCTTATACAAAACCTAAGTTCTTCTTACATTAAAAAAAAAAAAGTCCTTTGGAAAGACATGCTTATGTGGCTCTATGTGTGCGTTTGCTGTCCAAGGAGCAAGATGACATCAGTACTTACGCATTCCTACTCCACAATTTCACCACTTTCTCCCTCTCACTTCTTGCCCAAAGATTGCCCCTTCCCCACTTCATTAGTTAATGATTCTGTCTTTCTAAATTTTTTTTAAAAATCTACCTTTCCTTCAAAATCCTCAGGGAGTTAGAATAATGAAACACACTTAATTAAGCTATGCAGAGCAATTCTGCTGTCTAGGTGGTATTTTTTGTTCCACTTTCCTTGGTTATTTTGAGAATTATATTATTATATAAGAACTAACATAGATCACTCACTATGTGCCAGGCACTGAGCTAAATGTTTTACATGCTTTATTTAATTCTCACAAACTCCCCCACTGTGAGTGGGGACAAGTATTATTTCCATTTTACTGATGACAAAAATGAGGTTCAGACGTATTTAGTTACTTGCTCAAGGTTCGAGCAAGTAACGAGTAAGTGGCAGAAAAATCTGGAATCTGATCCTAAAGCCTATGGATGTACAGTAACCCCTCCCCTGACCTTACGGGGTTTCTAAGACCTCCCTCCCCCCACCCCCCGTGGATAACTGAAACCTTGTATAGTACCAAACCATACACACACAATGTTTTTCCCTACACGTACATAGCTATGCTAAAGTTTAATTTATAAATTAATATAATATGGTAAAGTTTAATTTATAAATTAGGCACCATAGGAGATTAACAACAATATCTAATAATAAAATAGAACAATTATAATAATACACTGTGATGAAAGTTATGTAAATGTGATCTCTCTCTCAATCTCAAAATATTTTATTGTAGGTAATATTTTTGGATCATGGTTGACCTGGGGTAATGGAAACCCCAGAAAACAAAACCACAGATAAGGGGGGACTACTATACAGGTCTGAATCCTCCCAAAGCTACAAATATACACCAAGCACAAATTATGTCCATCAAGGAGTTTTCCATCCAGAATTAAAGGCCAAAATGTATAGTGTAAAACAATCTTTCTGAAATTCTTACTTATAATATCCCTTTGTTGTTCACATTCAGCTTTGTTAAATGCAACCATGTAACTTAAAGAGCATAATACATCAACTAATTAGCATAATACTACAGATCAGCTGCCAAACATGCATATCCATCTAAGTTCTTTTGGTTACAATGAACAGAATCTAACTTGAACCACTAAGGGAGTCTGGTGGTTAATAGCTGAAAAGATCCATGGTCGGGTGGACTTCAGGTACAGTCTGATCATGGCTCTGGCTCATTCTCCATACCATGCTTCTCTTAGTTCTGCCCCACATGTGAATCACCTTTAACCTCAGCCCAGTTTCTTTCATGGTAGAAAAATGGCAGCCGAAATTCCAGGCCTCACATCCACACACTTGACATATATCAAATAGCCCAAACTTCTCTCTATTAGACCCACTTAGATAACACATCCATTCCTAAACCAATCACTGTAGTGAAGTGGATGAGACGGTTCTGATTGGCTATAGCAAAATAGGACCCACCCACCAAGGCCTGCAAGATGGGGAGGGGAGGGATAGAATCCAGGAAAGCAATTGCATTGTACCCCACCCAAGCAGAGCTTGTTTCTGATGGAAGATGAAATAGCACACAGAAAACGAAAAATAAATCAGGCTCCGGATACAACTTGTGCAAACTCAGAGATCACTGCAATAGTATAGGTCACTTCCCCAGTAAAACTCCCCATAATATTCAAAACAAAACCCAAAACCCTCACCATGGCCTCTAAGGCTCTACAGAGCTTGGCCTAACTCTCCAATGCATGCCCCAGTTGGCCAATCTGCTTCTGCCATTCTGACTGTCATACTGTTCCTCAAACCCTCCAAGCAATTTCCCAATTTCAGGCCTTTGCACTTGCTGGCCTCCCACTGAGATCTCTCTTTCCCCACATTGTCACATTACTTTCTTGTTCACTTCATTCAGATATCTGACAAAATTCACCTTCCCAACCATTCCACCTAAAATAACCCTCCTTCATTCTCTATCCCCTTACCCTACCCATATCAATACCAAATTGACATTATATGTATTCATTTATTTTTCATCTCCCCACTGGAATGAGAGCTTTAGCTAGGGCACCTTTGTCTGTTTTGTACGTCACTGTGTGTATCTCATACTGACTATAAGTCCTTGCCCGTAGAGAGTGCTCAACAGAACACAGGAAATGGTAAATGAATGAAAACAAACAAATGCATGAATAAATGAAGAAGTGAATGAATGAATTCCAGGCAATCAGCAGATGAACGTGGGTAACAGATGTCTAGGGGACTGTTTTCATTCTATTTGTTTTGTTTTGTTTTGCTTTCACCTAGTCGGCTAAAGACAAACACCTTCTCCCAGTCCTGCGTTCAGAGCTCTGAGTCTATTTAAGAAATGCTCTGTTTTGAAAGAAGAAGACTTATTAAACTCAAGATAAAGTTTAAACTCAAGTAAATAGTCCGGAAGCATGATGGATCCCTCCTCTCCCTCTACTCCCCACCATCTCCTGAACCGAATGGAAAATATTTACCAGTGGTTTGACCTCCCTGCATGTATGTGAACAGAACACTTTAAAAATCAAGGCAGACAACCCCATTATGAACTGGCTTGCACCTAGTATCAAAATTAAATCTTGGCTTCTTTCTTTCTTTCTACCTTCTATTTCCTTCCTTCTGCCTAGTCAGAATTATTAAGATTCCTTCGCTGACATTTTTGACTAATTCTTTGTGGAGTTACTATTTACGGGCCCTCCTCAGGGGTGCACAGAGTCTCGAGGGACTCGTCGTAGAACTAATTTAAAGGGAGGTGATGACTGTGCAGTTGGGCTCTTGATGATTCTCATCAAAATTCTCCCTGGAAAGTCCAGCTTCTTCCCTTTGTTCTCTGCCTGCCTTATCGTTGGTAATGCCAAACATAGATTCCTGTGTTAATGACAACAATAATAATAATAATTGATATTGATGGTGAGAATATTAACATTTTCAGAAAGGGTTTGTAGTGTATAAAATGAATTGTCATCAATCACACTTTCATGATAAATTAGCTTTAAAGACAAGCACTTGACTCCTGCCCACAAGGGAGGGAACATCTTTGGACAGGCACCGTGGCACTGGAAGACATCCTAGAGCCTCATGAAAACATACCTGGAGCCTTTTCTTTCCTCTGAGAAGCCAGAGAATCAGAGGACAAGGTGCTAAAGTCAGAGACGTCACCTTGATCCTGATGAGCCTGAGCCTGAGCAAGTCATTTTCCTCTCTGAGATTATTTTTCTCATATGAAAATGGGAATAACAACACAACCTATTTGACAGAGATGTCGTGAGAATAAAAATAAAATGGTGCATGTAAAAATCCTTAACATAGCACCTAGGTCAGAACAAGTGCTGCGTTAGCAATTGTCACTAGGCACTTATTCATCACATATTTATTAAGTGTCCACACTATAACAGGTACTGGTGTGCAAAGATAAAATGGGCACAGTCCCTGGAGTTCTTTATCATCGCATTGTTGTTATTAATCATGGGACAAAGAGGGAAAGAGGATGGGATGTCGTGGAAGCAACACTCCTAGGTCTGGGAGAAAGAAAAATGAGGCTTTTATCGTGTCTTTGCCATTAACCAGACAGTGAAAAATTAACCCTGTCTCTTTGGGGCCTCAATTTCCTTGTCTGTAATACAGCGCAGAGAATTCATTTACAATTTTGATTTTGTAAAACCAGTTGAAAATAATCTGTTGCAACTAATATATTTTTATGAATTTGTCATGAACTATTTGTTAAAAATATGAAATAGAGCAGAACCCCTGTCATTACTCATTTGCATTCTAATGTTTTCTTGAATGGGGAAAAAAGGGGTGGAGTTAACACTTATACCCTAGGGACTCTGATGATATTGTACAAGCACCCAAGAGCCTCCTTATGGACAAGGAAGAAAAATAATTAAAAATTATTGGCCTAAGTGATCTCCAGCATCCCACCCTGCCCTGACATCTTGCTATTCAATTCCAGATTACTGTAGCCAACACATTCCATCAATCTACAGAGGAGAAATCTTAGATCCGGATAAATTAAGAATCTTAACAGAGATTACAGCCATGTACAGGCACAAGCATGGATTAAAACCCCATGTTCTAACTCTTAGTTTGGGTAATATTTCCACCATCACACAAAAACTCTGATGAGCGCAGGGAATATGGCTTGCCTGAGAATTACACCCACACCCATCTGGATCCAGTTTTCCATTATTTTTGTCAGGAAACACATTCTTCATGCCCTCAGACCTACAAACTTCTGTGTGGACATCAATTCCTGACCTTCCTGAGCAACAACTAATTAACCAAAGGGCCAAATGCCCATTAACTTGATTAATAGAAGATGTACCTCATGCCTGAGTGCAGAACAGTTTCCCGAAAAGGCCTGGATTTCTGCCGAGGGATAACTTGGATAAAGGGTCTTTTTCATGTAATGAATTCTGAAAATTTAATAAATGCTGTTCATTTGACAAATTTCATGATGCTGTAGAAAAGCTGGATACCCATCCCACCTCCCACCAGAGAGAATATTTTCTTCCAGCTTTAAAAGAATACATACAAATTAACCTGTCTGATAGATGGGAACTCTCCTTGGATAATTCAGTAATTTCTTGCCTTTGGACAAGCTACTCTAGGCATAACCAACTCAAATTCTCACCTGTAAGTTGAACAAAGAAGGAGACTTGTGACCTACAGCTACATAAAATGACCACTAAGTCCCAGAAAACTATGTCCCAGATACCCCAGCTGGAACTTTGAAAGCCATCTTTATTTTTTTGTTTTGAGAAAATGTGGGTAAAATATTAAAGGCGCCTCTCCAATCTTGGGAAGTCTCTGGTCACAGAAAATCATAAACCAGCAGGGATTTATATGATTTCACCAGCAGCTCTAGGTAGGAATGTTTGAGCAGTAACGCTGCAAGCGTATGTGGTAAGAGAGACTCAGGTTGTCCACAGAGCCAGTCGTACTAACTCAGGTATAAAGATCCCTGGAGGGGAGATACTGAAACCTCCTGCTGTTGCTCCTCCTAATATCTGCTGGTCTTAATCATCAAGTTCTTGTTTTGACAATGATTAGAAATAACATCTCTAATCAGCAGGGCAATGAAAATCAAAACCACAATGAGGTATCACTTAACTCCAGTGAGAATGGCTTTTATCAAAAAGTCCCAAAACAAAAAATGTTGGCATGGATGTGGAGAGATAGGAACATTCACACACTGCTGGTGGGACTGAAAACTAATACAATCTCTGTGGAAAGCAATTTGGAGATACCACAAGTAGAACTACCATTTGATCCAGAAATCCTGCTACTGGGCATCTACCCGAAGGAAAAAAAGACATTCTATGATAAAGACATCTGCATGTCAATGTTCATAGCAGCACAATTCATGATTGCAAAGATGTGGAAACAATCCAAGTGCCCATCAATACATGAGTGGATTAATAAAGTGTGGTATATGTATACCATTGAGTACTACTCAGCTATAAGAAACAGTGGTGACATAGCACCTCTTGTATTATGCTGGATAGAGCGGGAACCCATTCTCCTAAGTGAAGTATCACAAGAATGGAAAAACAAACACCACATTTACTCACCATCAAATTGGAACTAATTGGTCAACACATACGTGCACATACAGTAGTAACATTCACTGGCTGTCAGGCAGGTGGGAGGGGGAAGGAGGGGATGGATAGATTCACTCTGAATGGATTCAGTGTGCACTGTCTGGGGGATGGACACGCTTGTAGCTCTGACTCGGGTGGGGCAAAAGCAATACATGTGATGTAAAATTTATACCCCCGTAATATTCTGAAATAAAAAAATTATGGAGAATTGAAAAAAAATAAAAAAAATAAACAGATGAATGAAAGAAAAAAAGAAATAAGATGATTATGATAAAAGTAAAAAATAAATCCAGGACACTTTGTGATAAAATGTTTAAAGAAACCCTGGAGGTAATATGAATGGGTTGGTGTTCCAGGTGAGGATGAAGGTGCCCTGGGCAGGCCTTTCTCAGTCTAAAGGCAAAAGTTACTTCAAACTTCCAGTTGCCCATCACCAGGCAGGGATGTGGGATTATCATTGCCACATCTTCATATTTTACATGATAAGCTAAAAATATAATTTTTGTGAAATCTTGTAATTTGTAAACATTGGGACTTTCTTGACTTTCGGAAACAGTAAAAATACACTGTGAGTTACACACACACACGTACAATGCAGGTCAATTTGCAGCCTTTGAAAGTAGCATGGTGGGGTTTGGAACCAAACAAAACTAGATTGGAATTCTGGCTCCATTTCATATTAGCTGAGTGGCTTTTGTCAAGTTTTATAACATTTTTGGTCCTCAGTTTCCTCCTCCATAGTATGAGTTATTATGGTTTATAATTGCTTGCTGGTTGTGTACCCAGCATTCACTTCTCTCTTCCTCATTCTTAACAGAACTCAAGTTTCCTTGAGACTCTCTGCCTCCCATAAGTCCATGGGCCTTGGGCAATGTTTACCAGACTCCTAGCTCCAGGACTAGGTCTGGTTTGAGATCTTATTCTGTTTGCCTTCTCAGTAACTGGCTCAGGAGTCTAGAAAGAAGCCAGTTCATACATGGCATTTCCAAAATCACTGTTATTGGCCCCAAGACGGGTACATGACCTCATTTGGCCATGAACAAAGAAGTCATTCCAGGTGTTGATGAAAGCAAACTTGAGGGAATAGGGAAGCCAGTTAGAGAAAAAAATATCACATTCCCCAAAGAGTAGAGTCACATGATCACAGGGAAAATCAATAGAATCTTAATCACACTGCATCTGAAGTCCAAACTACTTCTGGGATTTCTGTTATGTGAAATAATTCAAGGACATAACTTTGAATTAAGTTGACTGTTACCTGCCATAAAAACATCCTAATTCACACCTAAGGATTAAAGGTAATATATTCAAACTGACTGGCACATAGGAGGCAGTCAATACATTAGAGTACTTTCACATTTTCAATACATCGCATTTTAGAATATATATACTTACATACTATAACCTATGAAACTTGAAGTTTCCTCCCAACCCCTCACACAAAATGATGCATTAATTAAATTAAAAATTTTTAAACTTCCTTTATCAAGAGTGATGGAAATGAAAAGAAAATGAGCACATGTCCTAGGAGAGCTATTCTCTATCAGGTGAGAACTGAGCAGTATGTGTTGATTCGTTGTGTTTGGCCAGGACTTCCCCAAATGAAGCAAATCCTCAGGAAACCGGCTGTGGGATTTGGACAACAGCACGCCAGACATCGGCAGATCTGCCAGTTCATTCACCAAACTTTGAGGCCCAGGTAAAAACATGGCTGGCCTCCCACGCCCACGCAGAACACAGCTAGCACCACCTAGCTGGACAGCGACGCCTCCATTTCTGGGATCCGCGCCAGGCTTTGCGGCACCAGGAATCTGGACGGGGGCTCAGTCACACCTGCAGGCAGGCAGCATCCACATGGAAGCAAGAGAAGGGCAAAGCAGAGAAGCAAAGAGAGAAAGGCAGAGAATGGGTGGAGAGACCTGTCCTGGCTCCCTAGCTCCCACCTGGGACAGATGACAAGGAGGGCTTCTGTCCTACATAGAGGAAGGTGCATAGGACGATGCTCTTTGGGAAAGCAAACCCAGGACAGCGTGTACATAAATCAGCCCTGAGCACCTGCCTCTTCGTGCTCTGCCACATGCTTCTCCTTTTTGGTAGAAAGAATTTTTAATTTTGTCATTTTGTATGACATCAGATGTTTCCCAAATCACGTCCAGAATGCAACAAAGGCAGAGGTTTCCCCCCTGCCTAAACTATCACCTCCTCATCGGTCCAGACCCAAAGCTTAGCTCCCTGTCGTTGCCGTGACTCAAACCCAGCCTGGTGCTGCTTTCCTACGACTCAAAGGATCCACGGCTGGGATGATTTGCCTGGCAGTTCATCATGTAATCGATTTTGCTGTCTCAATGTATTGATTAAATAAACCTGCTGATATGATTAACTTTAGTAGGTTGCACTGGCTAAACCCAGATAGGTTAGCCATGGCCATGGGTTATACATCTTTGGAAGGTTTATCGTACCTACTACGATGTCTAGCACGGAGCAGACACTATACCGATGCCCACCAGGCTTCAAACAAAATAAAAATATTGAGAGTCTCCATGTGAGGAAAGGCTGGATTTCACAGCCCAACTCCTTCTCTCCAATATTGTCCTTCCCCTTGAGGGATTTTTTACTAATTATGGTTAAATTCCTCATGGTTTGAGCCCAGCCCCTTCTGAGTCTTCCTTCTCCCCTTGGTGATCTTGCCAAATCTTGGGGCTTTCGCTGCCATCGATAAGCTCAAAGCCTGTGTATTGTATTTCCAGTCTGAGCTCGCACTGTCCTTTCCAACTGCCTGCTTGAGAGTCCCACGTGGATACCTTAAAAGTATGTCCCATTTAACGTCTGAAATTAGGTGTTGCTCCTGCCTCCCTGACCCCCAATTCTTCTTCCCCAGTTTCCTCTGTTTAGTAAAAGGCTCCACCATCTAGTCAGCTGTACAAGTGAAAAATTATTGTTTATTACATCTCTTGTATCACCTCATATTTATCCAGCAGGTCTTGTTCATTTTATACCCAAACTATGCATTAAGCCAGTCCACTTCTCGAAGCCACAGCCATTGCTGTAATCCAAGTCACCGCCTTCTCTCTGCCAGAATTATGCCACAGTCTCCCAACTGTGCCCTGTGCTTACACACTGAGACCTCCCACTGCAATATACAGAGTAATAAAGATGGTGCTTTTATTTGCTTTATCTTTCCATAGAAGAGAGTTATAGCGAATAATTAGTATATATCACCAAATTGCCAGGTTTCAGAATGAAAACTTCTCCAGTATTCAGTTCTGGAAGAAACAGATCAGTGCATCTTTTTGTTAGGCATGCTGGTTCCAAAATCCAAAGACGTACATCTGGCTTAAGGCAAATTTGAACAATATTGGTGCTTTCTGCGTGACCTCAAAACAGCCCAAACCACCTTTCCCTCAAGGTAAAGGCACGGCCAACTCCTGGTCCTTCCAAGTTGCCAGCATCAGGTTTCCACCATTTGTCGAGCTATTCACTGGGTGCCAATTGGAAATGATTGACTTGCATTGCAGGGTTGGCATACGGTTCTTTTGACTCCCAGTCAATAAAGGGAGGGCTGTGTTCCAGGAGAGATGCCACAAACAGAGAGGATGCTGAAGAGAGGCTGTTAACTTAGCGCTCAGCCTGAACACCCAGTGAGCTCAGCCCACCTCGCACGGTTCCATCAGGACACACGAGGAGGCCAGTGCATCTCCAGGGAAGGAGGGGAATTAACATCTTCAGAGTGCCGACTGTATCCTAGATGCTTGGCTAAGTATATTACGTGCATCTAATTGTCCTCATCATTCCCCTATAGTTGGAATTCTCTCTGTTTATCATCAAGGAAATGGAGGCTCAAAGAAGTTATGCAACTTTCCTAGAATAACCCAGATAATAAGAGGGTTTGAACACAGCACTGTTTAAATCCACATCGCACAAAGTCACATAGGCTTGGGGAATGTGCTTTGTGTTCCCAGGCTGGCACATGCCTCTGGATTCTCTTGCCACACGTCTCTTACTGATTTACTCTGAGGTTCAGCCTTTCCCCATTCCTGAGTCCAGAGTCCCAGTCAGATGTACCGCACAGGCTCGCAGGATAGCTTGGTCTCTGGGGTGCCTGATGTTACTGCCAGAAATGTTTGTTGAGCATATGGTGATCCCACAGATAAATATTTGCAAAGAGTTATCACATTCACCCAGGGAAGTTTTAACTCCGGTCAAGCTCAGAGAATTAACAGAGCAGGCTCTTTTTTAGGCATGAAGAAAAAAAAAACCCAACAGTGATAATTCTGATTATCAAATAAAAATATGCCAATGAGGTTTAGTACAATCTCTTAATGGGTCATTAAACCAGGAACTTCTCCTGTGGTTATTTTAGAAGATTGAAAGAAGTACCAGTGTAACTTGGACATGAGTTAAACTGTTTCTCCCATATCCATCTTCCTTCCAAATTCCCTTTCTGTGCAGGTAATAGTTTATGATGTTGTTGCTTCTTAAAGCAGAAGCCTGACTTCATAAATAAAAGAAGTTAATGGAAAACACATAAATGGTCAAGCCATGTATTAACAATAAGGGCTAAATAACTTCCCTTTAATACTAATTCATAACTCTACCAGGAAAGATGTTTTTTGCCCATTCATTTGTGCTATAGATTTACTTGAGCACTGCGGTTTGACTTCCATGTGGTAACTTCTCTATGTCCGCCTGCCTTAACTAAAACGGGAGACACAGAACATGCAGTGGTAATTCAGTAGTTGAAAAATAAAATTACAATACACTTCCATTTCTCACTTGCCTATCTTGTGTATAGCATACAGTATAAAAAGTATAAAGTTATAATAATGATGATAATGATCATAATAACAATTATAAGGTGATGATAATGACTTGACAGTTATTTGTGACATACCAGGCACGATGCTAGATGTTTTACATATATACTTTCATTTAATTCTGCTACAATAAGAAGGGATGGCTGGCTAGCTGGCCGTGGCTCATACCTGTAATACTAGCACTCTGGGAGGCCGAGGTGGGAGGATCACTTGAGCTCAGGAGTTCAAGAGCAGCCTGAGCAAGAGCGAGACCCCATCACTACTAAAATTAGAAAGAAATTAGCCAGGCAACTAAAAATAGAAAAAAAAATTAGGTGGGCATAATGAATGGCACACAGCCGTAGTCCCAGCTATTCGGGAGGCTGAGGAAGGAGGATCACTTAAGCCCAGGAGTCTGAGGTTGCTGTGAGTTAGGCTGATGCCACGGCACTCTAGCCTGGGCAACAGAGCCAGACTCTGTCTCAAAAAAAAAAAAAAATTAAAAAAGAAAGAAGAAGAGGAGGAGGAGGAGGAGGAGGAGGAGGGGGAGGAGGAAGAGGAGGAGGGATGGCTATCTTGCTCTCACATACACACTTTAGAAAAAAATCCTGGGTTCAGAGTGGTTAGTAACTTACACATGCTAAGTATGTGGGAAATTCATAGTCAAGTCTGCCATACTACCCAGCCCATGAACTTTTCTCTGTGCCACACTGCCGCCTTCCCACTGGCCATATTCCTCCCATGGTAATCGTTTGGCAAGAGGGTTTAGGTCTGAAAAATATTAACCTTCTTTCTTCTTTGACTTCCTCTTCAATTAGTATAAAATATGCTCCCTCTAAGGCAGAAGAGGAAACACGCACACATACACACACACAAACAAGCATGTGTGGCTGCACAAACACATGTGCACATGCATGTACATATAGATGTATGTACACAAATGCCCATGTACACACACAAACACGTATCACTCACAGCACAAAGTTAATGGTCTGCATCTCACAAAACCACAGTTCTAAAATGTGTTAGGAACTTCATCTGAGTCTACATGCTCGAACCAAGAACCAACGGAGGCTTTAACAATTAGAGCTTTAAGCACCAGAAGAAAGGATAAAAGCTACTAAAAAGAGGCTTGGAAAATATTCATAGAGCATTGAGTCATCCAGATTTAACTCTTCTTAGGTGCTGTGCTTCACCAAAAGGACATTTCCCTTTCACATCTCTCTCCAACTGGGAGGCTGGGCCTCTACTATGGAATATTCCTCGAGTCTCCAAACCTCAGAGCAAACAACAGACGAACGACAACCCTGCCCTACCCAGTATTTACAGGGTGGCCTTTCTGCATCTCACCACCTATGGATAATTTATACCCAGCATATATAAGACATTAAATACATTTTTTGAATGAATGAATGCTATTATCATGGGCTTTGGCATACAGATATACTTGTTTCACTCATGATTTTACATTTATAAGTTTCATCAATAGTAGTAACCATTTATAGACTGCTTTTCCATGTGCCAGGCAGTGGTATAAAAGGCAAATGTTTTTCTTATCTCCATATTACACCTGAGGGAGCAGACTTGGAGGAGTTAAGTGACTCACCCTAAGTGTTAGGTCTAGGAAAGTGCAGATCAGGGATTCGAACCCAGGAAGCCTGGCACCAGCACCCATGCTCTTAACCATGATGCCACACTGCCTCCCAGGGGGCCCCAGCCACTAATGATCTGGACAGATCAGCCTGGGCTCCACACCAGCAAAACAGGTAATGGTTTACCGTCACAATTCTGGGAGTTACCAGTGACATGCTCTGTGCTTGGTGAAGGAACAGATGTTTAATAACTTTGCAGTAGCGAGGAGGAGGTTATATAACATGGCTGAGCTATTTTTGAACTTTGGAAAATGCTGACTGCTCTTTTCAAAGTGTCTTCTGTAAAATCAGGAATATTAAACATAAAAATAAAAAATTCCTCCTTTCCCTCACTTTTTTTTCCCCCTGAAATCCCATGGGCAGAAACAGGTCAATGGTAAGGTCACAGACATGCCAACCCTCCCAAAGCAGCCCCTTGTACCACACCAGCCTCATGAGCAATAAGCCATGGTTACAATGTCCTAACTGCACAAGCTCTTTGCATGAGATTATGAGTAAAGTCCATGAGGACGACCAAATGACAAGTCTAGCTGGCCCCAAGATGTTGTTCTCAACCGGTCAAAGCTGGACCCTAGATCCCCTCAGTAACTCATCATGAAACCATCAGGAATGAATTCATCGGAACCTCTTCTGAAGCTATTTGCACCCTCCATACTACATCAGGGAAAGAATGAGAACTATTTCTTTACCAGACACTTTGCAAAGAAAGACTTTTTATCCAGCTGAAAATGTAATTTTTTAAAGCTTAAAGTGAGGAACCTCTAACTAGGGTTCCACTGAACAAGCTGATGGGTCCACCTCAGGCTACAGATATATCTGTTCTCTGTCTTCAGCTCTCTAAACTGAAGGATCCTTACTACCAACAACCTAAGTGTCCATCAAAGGAGAATAACTTTTAGGAAAAAAAAAATGGAACCCTTATACACAACAGAATACCTAACAGCAATTAAGATGACTATGCTGGAATTACATTGTCTTCATAGAGAGATCTTGAACACATAAGGTTGAAGTAAAGGAAATTCTAGAAACTATTTGTGTACATTAAAAAAAGAACTATGTATCGGGAGTACAGTGGCATATACAACTGTATTGAAAGTACAAAAACATGTGCGTGGATTTGGATACATACCAAATTCATCACATTGTCCTTCCCTCTCATGGAGAGAAGGAGAGAAAAATGGGACCGGGAAGAGGAATAATCAGGACTTCTATAGTATCATTACTTTTTTATTTCTTTTAAAATGTTGAAACAAACATTAACCTTTGACATTTTAACCTTTGTTCTCTGTGGGGACTATGGGGTTGTGTATTCTATCATATTCTGGATTTTTCTGTACTATTTTTTTTTTCAGTATTAAAAACAAAAAAGAATTCTTATTACCTGAGGTTGTCTTTAGACAAATTTCCCCCATCTTCATCAGACTGTGAGGCCTTAAAGGAGAGAAGTTATATCTTAATCCATCTAAGTATTCCCGGGGCTAGCACAGGGGCTGCTGGGTGGAGGGAGTGATGGGTGGAGGATAGAAAAATACAGTGCCCTTAAGACTATTTGATTTGGTGTTTTTATTTTTTTAACTGCCTTCTTTGGGCTTTCTCTCGCCCCAGTCAAGGGCAGCCTGGCAGCCTTCCACTCCTGCCTGGGGTGGGTGTAAGAAACACGGTGGTGGTGGGCAAGTGTGGCAAGGAGACACTGCTTGTGCCACTATCCAACCTCACACACAGAGCGAGCACTGCCAGCCCTCCACGGACCGAGAGACGTTTCATTAAACACCAAGAAGTGTGTGATGATTTACCACACTTGATGCAGGCTGCTCCGGGGCTGAAATACCATTTACCAAATTGCTGCATTTAAAGGCATAACTTCTGGGAATAGCACAACAGCATTTCACGGCAGCAGGACTTTTTTTTTTTTTTTTTTTTTTTTTTTTAAGAATGGAATCCGGGGTGGTCACCAGAAAGGAATCTACATGTCTTGCCAATCATCCCTCTCGAATTCCTTTTCCTGTACATATTATATTTCAATTGCCCTAAAATTGAGTTACGTTTCCCTCAAAATTATACATTTCTGAATATCCCAGCTGCAGGGCACATCTTACTATGCAGAGTCAGAATTCATTATCCCAGCGCTTGTCTTTGGGCTGGCAGCCATCCTGCCTTTGAAAGAGCCTCGCCTGTCTCCTCCTGATTTATCTGAGTTCCTTCCTGGTATTCGGACAATTATTTAAAATGCTGAAAGTGGCAGCGTAGAAACAGGATCACTAAAAGAGGAGAAGGGAAAATGTCAAAGGAGCATGATTTCTTAATTCAAGAGTTTGTTTTTCAGGTGTATGTTAATTATAAAGAAGTATACTCTGTCCACTCCATCACACATGCTTGTACACACACACACACACACACACACACACACACACACACAGCCCCAGTTCCAATATAACCTCTGAACTGTAGCAAAGTCCTAAAACCTTCCAGAGACATTTTAGAGTGATATAGTATTCTGCTGGCAGTAAACCAATATGATCTGCTGACTGCAATTTCTGATGACCAAAAACTTGACTAGTCACTCTGAACATTATTAAATGATTACCAGGTGGTAGGCACTGTGCCGAGTAGCACTTTGCATGCATTGCCTCGTTTAACACTCACGAAAACCCCTAGAACATTGGTTCTCAAAGCATGGTCCCCAGACCAGCTGGGGACCAGTTCAATATCACCCATGAACTCGTTAGAATTGCAAATTCTTGGGGCCCACCCCAGATCTACAACTACATTAGAAACTCTGAGTGTGGAGCCCAGCAATCTGTGTTTTAACAAGCCTTCCCAGAGATCCCGATGCATGCAGAAGTTTGAGAACCTTTGCCTACAAAGGAGGTGCCATTTCCACCACTTTGCAATGAACACCTGGTGCCCAGAAAAGTAATATGATCATCCAAGTCATATAGAAAGTGGATGAGACAAGATTTGAACCCGGACAAGTCTAACTCCAGAATCTAGTCCCTTTATCACAGTACTACACCGCTCATTATCTGAAGAATGAAGCATGGGCTAAATCAGTGAATATCAGACAAAAAACAAAACAAAACATGCAAAATGGGTGTAGGAGTGATAATTCTAAATCTCAACAGCTGAGCCATAATGACTCCCAGAAGGAGCAATGACACTTCTCAGAACCATAAAATTCAACCAAGATTGGATAGTTAAATAAATAACGACACATCCATATGATAGAATATAAAGCAGCTCTAAGAGTGACGTTTGCCACGGTTTCCAATGACCTACAAAAACATGTAGGATACAAGAAGGGAAGAAATCCAGATACAAAGTCAAGTATAGACCATGAGTACCAGTGTGGGCAGTCTTCCCAAAGCGTAACGTGTGGGTAAGGATGTGGGAAATCGGGTGATTTCACAAACTGTTGGTGTGAAGGTAAATTGGGCCTGTTATTTTGTAGGACAATTTGGCAAGAGATGTTTAAACTTTAAAATACACATGACTTACGACCCCAAATCTCACTTCTTAGAATCAGCCCTAGCAAAACACTTGCACATGTGCATAAAGCGACAAGGAAAGTGATTATCATGTTTAGCTGCTAATGGGAAAAAATCTGAAAAAAAAAAAAAAAACCACCCTAAATTTCTATGATTATGCAGATAGAATAAATAAATCATGGCAAATCCATATCGAGGAATGCGATGTGGGCTCTGGAGTTAGACTTGTCCAAATCTTTGTGAGTTACAAAGAATGTAAATATACTTAAGATATAGCTACAGTCTATGGCCACAGCAGCCTGAAGGCGCCGGGTCTCGTCCGACCTCGGGAAGATATAGCTATAGACAGATATATGATAGATCCCAAGTGTAAGTTTCCAAGAGATTGTTGAGTTAAAAAAAAAAAAAGCAAGTTGCAGAAAATAGTTAAAGTACGATGTTACTTATCTCATGAACAAAGGAGGTGCAAAAAGGGGAAAACGAAATAAAAATCCCCTAAATACACACACAACATTCTGCATTTTCAGTGTGTATTTTTTATCAAGGAGTATGTAAACAAACAGACAACAACACAAAACTCTGATCCCACTTTGGGAGACAAATAAAGAGCCCTTTCTTACTGGTGCAAAGTGTGCATGGGGACCTCTGGCTTCTCCGCCTGCCCGTAGCAGCTGGCCTTGGCCTCGGGGATGTAGGAGAACTTCTCCAACATGGAAGACGCAGCAGTGGTGAGAATGCCAATCCCGTCCCTCACTCTGGCCTCCAGGGTGTAGTCCCAGTCATCGTAGGAGACTGAAATGAGTCCTGATGGAAACTCTTTGGGGATGAGCTCCGTGTTCCCAGAGACCAAGCTGGGGATGATCCAAAAGAAATCATACCCGGTGAGGCCGAGGGAGCGGGCCTCGCTCAGGATGAGGACAGCCTCGTCTTTGGAACAGTAGAGCAAGATGACAGAAGAGTGGATCTTCTTCAGCTGGACTTGCGTCTTCGCATCCTCAAAGGACGTGTCCAGGGTGATCACGTTCTGCATGTCCCAGCCCACAAAGCTGTTGTCCACTGTGGTCTTGATGAAGCTGATGAAGTCCCTGTAGCCAGGGAAGATGGTGGTCACCAGGGAGAAGACATGCCAGTCATAATCCTGCATGATCTTCAGCATGACCGTGGCTTGTTGCTGGATGGACGCTCCAAACTGGAAGAAGGTAGACGTCGGATCCTGCCAACAGGTAAAAAGAAAGCAAAACAGAGGATGAGGCAGAAGGCAGTTTATATATAACTCTATGTCTTTATGGGTTTAAAGATGCTCCATAGAAGTAAGGGAAAATAAATCACACATCTATCCCTTTGCTAACATTCCTGAGCACCTACTTTGTGCCACTCTGGAACAGACGCTAGAAATACAGAGATGGGAGAAGCCCCTGTACTAGAGAGCCCACAGCCAGACACAGGGAAGCACGTCTGTTGTTACTGCTTGCCCATCATCTATCCTCATTCTCCTCTTGTTCATCCCACTCCTCCCTCCTTTGAGTCCATATGGTTCCTAAAGAACAAATTCTATCTGGCCCCCAGACTCATAACTGGAAAATGAAGCCACAGAGACAAAACAGCATCAGCAAAGAGAGACATATTTCTGACATATTGGGAGCCCCTGGAGTCTGCTGTACCTGAAGCCATTGACCCTGGACCTCTTGGTTATATGAGCCAACAGGTTCCCATGCTCACGTTAGTCAATTTGAGTAGTTTCTGTTCCATGAACCAAAGACTCCCATGTGATACAGAGGATAACACCTGCTGTGTGACCATCTATCTGTTCAATCAGAAAATATTTGTTGACCCCCTTACTAGGTGCCAACCCCATTCTAGACCTTGGGGAAATAATGATTTAAGAGACAGACACAGACATGGTCTCTGCCTTCATAGATCTGATGGGAACTTGAGGAAAAGCAACTTCCATGAACTGGGGACTGAGAGAGAGGCATTTGGGATGTTGAAGGAGTACCCAGATGAGGAAGAGGAGAAATGAGTGGACATTACAATCAGACAGAGTTCTAGGGATACATTCTGGCTATTTTGGAAACCGTAGAAGAACGCATTATGGCTCACAAAGTAGAAAGGATAAAATGATGTTGAAAAGCTTGGCAGGAGCCCCACCTTGTAGGGCCTTAGAAGCCATATCCAGAGGCTTAGACGCTGTCCTGAGCATAAGGAGAAGCCACCGAATGTTATCACACTAGAAAGTGACATGGTAATAAACGTTGGGTTCAAGGGCATAATTGGTCCTAACATCTCCACTAATCTATGATCAGGAGAAGAAAATTCCACTAAGAAAAGGCAGGTGATGCATATGGTCATACAACCCGCAAACCGCCTTCACACCCCTGGAACTCATCAAATCCCCACAATGATCCTACAAAGTTGGGGAGAAAATGAGGCTCCAAATGATCACATAGCAGTGAGCATCTGAACCCCAGTTCTGTACCTCCACATCCAACCCCTTAGAGATTCAACCACAGCCTTCGGGGTCATTGAAGATCTGCGTAGAGCAGATGCTTAAACCGTGTTATTGACTGGCTGGCATGGTACAAAAATGCCAACTAAACAGAAGGTGGGCCTCTGTGTTGCAGCAAAACAGGATTTGACAAATGCTGAGATACATTTTTTTTCTGGGAACTGAAAGAATTCTCAAAGGGTCCTTATTATATTATAGCCATGCTTTTATTTTGCATTCTGTATTTACCATGTGTATCTAACACAAGCTCAATAGTACAGCTTATGAATATTCCATTGTGTGTGTGTGTGTGTGTGTGTGTGTGAGAAGGGTGGATGATTCTATTCATGTCTTTCAGAACAATACTTTGTAGCTGTGCACGTCAACTCCTTCAACCAGTCTGCATCGTTTTTCCTGTGGATGCTCACTGAAAGTTTTATCAGAATGGGCCAAAAGCTACAGTTCTCTGAAATACTGCTCTTTTCTGAAATGCATGGGTTTAGGGGATAATTTAAGTGAACTGTGGCCTGAAGGCAGAGAGAAGAAACAGGAATTAATGCCTTCTGGGCCCCATCCAACATTACAGTTCTATGAATTTTACCTAATTAAATCAATTAAAGCGGGTAACAGATTTAAAGACTTTGGATAATTATCTTTTTCCCTATAGTAGCTTTTGGAGAAGTCCAATACTCTTGAATTGATGAATCGTTTTAAATCACATCTCAACAAGATTGTGAGCTCCTTAAGGGCAGAAATTTTTGCTGTCCTCATCTTTCTGTCCCCAGAACCTGGCAGAAGACTTGGCACGTGTCGTACCCATAAGTGGATGATGAGGGAATGCATGAGCAAATGAATGTGTGAATGAAGCCCATGAGGAATGTCCTTGGTTTAAACAAGAAATTTAGAGGGGGAGAATTCAGTATCTGAGCTTGTATTTTGTGTGGATCTTGAATATCATGTCCAAAACAAAGCACAACTTTCAACATCATCACCTACACCTACCTACCCTAAAGAACCACTCCTGCCTCTAACGCCCCAAATATATTTTAGCATGTCCTTTATGGATAAGGAGGAGAATACAGAAGTCCTATAAACCTCAGCAGGTGTCCATAAAACCTCATTAAATACCAAAAAAGACAACAACATAAAGAACCCACCAACAGAAGACGGCACAGAAGAAAAGTCTAAAGGCAGGTACATTCGTCAACTTCACGCACTGTCAGGGGCCTCTTGGGATGGGACTGAAATGTGCCAAACTTAATTACAACAGGACTGTAATGACTCCCATGGAGAAATGACACCTCTGAGGGAGCCAGTCATCAGACTGCAAAAGGCAAGGCACAGCACCTTTCTGCACTGCATACATGCAGAATAGAGACGGTTCTCAACAGCGTACACTCTAAGTGCACAATTGGAACCCAATAAAAAGGGTCTATGAAACGACCCATGTACACATGCTCCTTCCTTGCAGTCATTGGAGAGGTGGAAGCCAAACATGCGAGATGTTGATGGAGTTTGGGACCCCCCAACACCCTTGCTCCGGGTGCTCTGAGCTAGACATGACCAGTGTATCCATGAGATTTGTGCACAGAGCCGTAAGCAAATGCAGTCTTCTCTGGTTGTCCACATGTAGAGGAGGTGAACTTCATGACGGAGAAAGCTAATCATAGGAACAGCAGTTCATCGGCCCAGAGCCAGCTCAGCACCGGCCATCTGTGAAAGAGCTTGTGCAAAATCCCTCGCTCCGTGCTGTCTCCATCCCCGTCTTGCAACACTTCAGCCCAAGCTGACTCTCCCCCATCACTGTCTAGTCCGATCTAACAGCCACTCCCCAGGATGGAGACGAGGGTAACTTCTAGGGTTAGAAGTTCTCAATTCTCATCGGCTTCAATTCTCATCGTGTGGCCTCAAGGGAAAAAAAAAACAAAACCACTCAACCTTTCCAAGCCTCAGTTTTCTCATCTATAAAATGGATGTGGCTAGGCTAATAAATAGCATCGTTAACATGCCGGAAGTACTTACTCTATGAGAATCATGTTGCTCAACACTTCCAGATACCTTCCAGATATTATCTCATTTAATGTCACCCCCAACCACCTTACTAAGTTGGTACTAGTATTATGCCCATTTTACAAATGAAAAAAACAGACTCAGAGGTAGAATGACTTTTCTGGGGTCACACAGGTAGTAAATCAGGTTTATCTACCTTCAAGATCCCAGCTGTTCCACCTCTGCACTGTACTGTTGTCAATAATGGCACTTCCTCAGCAAGTTGTACGAATGAAACGATCTCCTACATCAAAACATCCAGTGCAGTACCCGTCGCATATCAAGTGTGCAGCAAATATAAGTGACTATTATTTTTCCCATGGGAAAAAATACCCCCTTGGTATCTCACATCAGGGGACTATGCTACTCCCTCAAAGAGGTAATTCACACTCTGGACTTGGAGCATCTGAACCACTCTGTTCATAGCTGCCTGGTTGAAATTCCTAAAGCATCACTTGAACCATGCCACTCCCCTGCTCTATAGTCCTCAATGGCTCCCCTAGGTATACCACATTAAGTTCAAACTCCCTAGCCTACTCCTTCATGTGAACCAGTCAAGCTCTATAGATGAAATATCATGGGTTCTGGAGTCTACCAAACCCGAGTTCAAGTCCTGGCTCTGCACTAACTGGCCATGTCACTCTGGGTAAATGCTTAACATTTCTGGGTCTGAGTTTCTTCATGTATAAAATGGGAATAGTGACCAGCAGCCCACAGAGTTGCTGGAGCGTGAGATGCACTGGTAGTGGCTCGTATGTCCATGCCTAACTCCCGCAGTTCCCGCGCTGCCTTCCACGTCCCCCGTCCCGCAGACTGCATGGACAGCACCAGAAACCCAAGGCACCTCCCGATCCACTGACATGCTGGTTCCACATCCCCACTGCCCGCTGCAAATCAGCCCATTTGTTCTGAGCCCGAGGAGCCTGCGTGACAAGGAGGAGGAACCAGCTTTCTGCACAGTAATGAATCTGTGCTTGGAGAGGAACTGTCACTAATGTCCTTCCTGGGCCTCATGCAGTTACCCTTGCACCACTTTCATCTCTCTTGGCATCTAAAATTTCAACTTCACAAACCCCTGTGGACCAAAGGCATCGTATACCCCTCGGAGGGGCAGAAATGTGGAGTTACTTGCAAAACATAATTGCAGAGCAAGGCCCTGAAGAGGCTCACATTTAGCGTTGGGTTTTTCTAGGGTGATTTTATGGACTAGCAGGAGGTTATGGGGAATCTGGCCACACTCCCAGGGCCTGGCATCCACTATGCCAAATGGCCCTTTCTTTCAAGCCCCTGAATGTCCCTGCCTGGATGATAGAGGTCGCCTTTCTCGCACTGACCTCCTCCTGCCATGGCTCAGCCTGTAGATTGTGGATGCTACAGATCAGTGTCTGACCACCTCTGGCACCCGCTTCCTCCGAGTGTGCAGCTGGGGAGAGGAACAGATTTCACACACCCACTTGGGTTCTGAGCAAAAGCCGTTCCCTCCCCATGCTCCCTGCTCTGCAGAGCACAGAACAAACTGTTTCCAACCCAGAGCGAGGGAGGCAGGGGGTGTGGGACTCTGGGTGTCTGCTCCAGACTCTGTGTTTCAGTCTCCCCAGAACTGAGGTCTCATCTGATCAGGTCTGGAGCATCAGATCCTGTTCTAGAATGTTCCAGAGCTTGCTGAGCCCCCAGGGTGACACCTGACTCCACGGATACCACGGCTTGATGTTCAACAGAGTCTAACAGCAACTTCCATTTCACTTCCACAGTCGCGAAGGTTATAAAGCACACCCACCCCCATCATCTCTTTGATCCTGACTACCCAAGAGTGGTCAAGTGGTAGAACCCTCATAAACGGTGTTTCCCATAATGACACAGGAAGAGAGTTAAGTGATGTCCCTGAGACCGCCTGGCTCTGTGGTGACAAGGGCTCGGTTACTGTGAGACGTGTCCAGTGCTGCCTTGCACACAGCAGGGGCTCATTCCTGACTGCACATTAGAATCACTCGGACAGTTACAAAAAAATAAGCCCTGTCTGTGCCCTGTGCCCGTCTGACTGAAATGGAATTCCTGCGACCTGAGTATCTGAACTCCAAAGCTGATTTATTGGTTTTTCTCTGTCTCATCTCAACAGTAGGATGGGTGTTGTTCAACTTAGTATCTTCAAAGCCTCGTACGACGCCTAACACACAGTAGGGGCCTGATAAATACTGGGTGAGGAGACAGATGAACAGGAAGCTTCTACCCCCAGGAAGCACGAGAGAGTCGGTCACTGGTACCGACCCCGCACCCATTGGCCCCGCTTATCTTCCTGCCGCCGCCAGGGTAGGCTCCCACAAACAAGGAGAATGATGCAGAAACCCCCCAGTAAAGATCAAGACAGACTCCTTGGGAGTTTGCTTTCTCCTGCTGGAGGACTGCCCTGGTGAGCCCCGATGTGCTTTCTGTGACTCTCACAGTCATAGTGCAGCAACCGAGCTTTTAAACATATTTTATTTCCATTTCCATGGATGAGTGGAAGAGTAAAAGTATCAAATAAGCCTGATATGCCCAAGGACTGAGAGGAATAGAATTCTCTAGGCACATAAACTGAATCTGTCCCACTGGAGAATGTCTATCCCATCATCACCCCAGCTCCCACTCCTCCTGCATCATCATCACCCATCGTCATCACATCCATCCTCCTCCTCTTCCTCACCATCATTGTCATGGTCATCACAGCTAATATTTATTGGGCGTATCCAATATGTAGCACTATGTAGCACATAGTGGGGGGTCTCACTATCAACTCTGTATTACACATTTTAAAACTGAGGCTCAGAGAACGTATATTGGCCAAACTCATATAGCTAGGATGTGGCTGAGCAAGATTCAAATGATCTGAATCCAGAATCTGCTTCCAGGTGTGCAGAACAAAAGCATGTGCGTGTGTACATGTGTGTGTGTATGTGTGCATGTGAATAACCACCACTCAACCTCTCTCAAGGTGCCCAACCAGAAGAGAAAATCCCCCAGAGATGGGAAAGTGTCAATTATCTCATGTGCCATTGGCAACTGATTTATGGAGAGTCTGAGTTTGGGTGGTGGAAATCATACCCAGGGACCATTTCCCAAAAACACATCAGATCCATCACCCACAAACATGCAATTCCACTCCAAGCAACCCTCACTCATTGGACCATTTTATGATTGACATTCTACCCTCCCCCCCACCACATCACTCCTCTTGGGACAGGAGGAAGTATCTCTTCCCATGTTCACTACCATCCAAGCTTGGAGGCATCCATGCCCTTCTCAGCACCCCACGGTTTCTTTCTTTTTCCTTTCCCTACTCTACCTGCTCATGTTCAGACTCGTGGCAGGTCAAACTGTAGAGGGAGCTTCCTGTCTGGGGCCCCTACCCAGATCTCATCCCTTTCCCTTACCCACTCTCCACGGTGCTGCTGGAACTATCTTTTGAAAGTTCAAATTGGAGCATGCCCCCCTCCAGCAGCTCGCATGACCTTTAGAACAAAGTAGACCCATATGCCAGCCCCATGGCCACCTGGACTCAAGCGTTAGGGGCTCTGCATCCACTGCAGCACCCAGGAGGGGTCAGGTACTCTGTGAACATGGGACCAGCTGGATGACTGGATGAGTCCAAGAAACCCAAAAATGTGTGCTTGGCAGGAAGATCAAAGAAAGGCTTTGTCTTTGCTCCATCCATCATTTCCCAAGGGCACATCAGCTCCATCACTCACAATCACAGAATTCCACTCAAGCAACCACCTCTCATTACACCATATTATCATTTATACTCTATCCCCCACTTTACTCCTCTCAGGAGCAAATCCACCAGCATTCTTTCAAAATAACATAACCCCTCCTTTCCCTGCTCTCTCCTCCTTCTCTTCAAATAAGAAGTGTATTTCTGGGTTCTCTATTCTGTTTCATTGATCTATGTGTCTGCTTCTATGCCAGCACCGTGCTGTTTGGTTACTATAGCCCTGAGGTATAATTTGAAGTCAAGTAATGTGAAGCCTCCAGTTTTGTTCTTTTTGCTTAGGATTGCTTTGGTTATTTGGGCTCTTTTTATGGTTTCATACGAATTTTAGGATTTTTTTTTTTCCTAAGTCTGTGAAAAATGACGTTGGTATTTTGACAGGAATTGCATTGAACCTGTAGATTGCTTTGGGCATCATGGCCATTTTAACAATATTTACTCTCCCAATCCACAAGCATGGGATGTTTTTACATTCGTTTGTAACATCTACGATTTCTTTCAGCAGTGATTTGTAGTTGTTGTAGAGATCTTTCACCTCTTTGGTTAAATATATTCTTAGGTATTTTATTTTATTTATTTTTTGCAACTATTGTAAATGGGATTGAGTTCTTGATTTGGTTCTCAGCTCGGTCGTTATTGGTGTATAGAAATGCTATTGGGGTTTTGTATGTTGATTTTATAACCTGAGACTTTGCTGAATTTATTTATCCAATCTCAGAGTCTTTGGGAGGAGTCCTCAGGGTTTTCTAGGCATAAGATCCTTTTTTTCTTTATTTGGTTTTTCAGCTTTATGGAGGTTTAACTGACAAATAAAAATTGTTTATATTCAAGATATACCATGGTGTTTTTATATATGTATACATTGTGAAATGATTATCATAATCAAGCTAATTAACACATTCATCACCTCACATACTTACCTTTACATGTGTGTGTGTGTATGTGTGTGTGTGTGTGTGTCTTTGTCTGTGTGTGTGGTGAGAATATTTAATATCTACTATCTTAGCAAATTTCAAGTACACATTATTAACTAAGGTCACAATATTACACATTAGGTCTCCAGAACTTATAACTGTAAGTTTGTACCCTGTGTTCCATTTCTCCCTTTTCCCCACCCCCAGCTCCTGGAAAATACCATTCTCTTCTCTCTTTCTACGAGTTCAACTTTTTTGTATTCCACATAGAAGTGAGATCATGCAGTATTTCTCGTTCTGTGTCTGGCTTATTTCACTTAATATAATGTCTTCTAGGCTCATCCACATTGTCACAAATCACAGGATTTCATTCTTTTTTAAATTTATTTTTCTTTTTGAGACAGGGTCTCCCTCTGTCACCAGGGCTAGAGTGCAGTGGCATCATCGTAGCTCACTGCAACCTCAAACACCTGGGCTCAAGTGATCCTCCTGCCTCAGCTTCCCAAGTAGCTGGGGCTACAGCCTGTGCCACCATGCCTGGCTAATTTTTCTATTTTTTGTAGAGATGGGGTCTCACTATGTTACTCAGTCTGGTCCATAACTCCTGGCCTCCAGCAATCCTCCTGCCTCAGCCTCCCAAAGTGCTAGGATTACAGGCGTGAGTCATCACACCCAGCCTCCAGTATTTTTTAAATTCCCTGGGTAAGTTTAATGCACAGGGTTGAAAATGCTAATCTAATGCTCCAGTATCTCACCCTAGCTGTGCATCAGCTCACCTGGGGAATTTTTTATACCTTCAGGTTTGCAGACTCCATACCACACCCACTGAGTCAGACTCTCCACTGAGGAGCGCTACAGGATGTACTTTCCCCAGGATAAGCAGAACGTGCTGACGGATGGCAAGACTCAGGTACTGCTAAGTCCAACTTCCCTATTTTCTAGATGAGGAAACTCAGGCTCCAGAACCTTAGCTGACTTGCTCCAAATTTCACATAAATTAGTGGCACAGCAGGAATAGATACAGGGTCTCTTGATTCCTAATTCGGTGCTCTCTTTGTTGCATCATGATGCCTTCATATGTGAAGTATTTTCTACAAAGGGAGTCTACAAGGAGCAGGGAGTTTGCAGGAAGACCATGGATTTTGCTGACAGCCCTCTTGGGACCTGCTTCTTACTGCAAGTGAGTTATTTAACCTCAGCCTCTGTTTTCCCACCTAAAAAATGAGAATGATAACAACAGTCACCACCATCAAGGGTTGCTGTGCATATTTTGAGAGAGAATGCACATAAATCACTTGGCACATAGGAAAGGCTCAGCCAAGTTGAGTTGGTGTTGATGGCGGAGAAAATGGCAGCCTCATCCATCAAACCCTGAGTCCCACATCCACCGTGGACTTCTCAGAGCCTCCACTCCTACTTATTCAGTCTCCTCTAAATTTCCAGCGTCTTTGTCATTAGCCCCAGATTGTATGTGAGAGGTAAAATCTTGTGCATCCCTCAGACTGAGAGCTCTCGAGGGCAGGGCATGATGCCCTTCTGAGGCCCCCCAAGAACTCTGCAGTGCTGAGCCACTTGCTGGGCCACACTGCTTTGGGAATGAAACTGGCACGAGTGCCCTGAGTCCTCAAGGCGGCCAGTGGGCAGGAAGGAATCCAGTGCTCCCCATAGTTGAGCAGACCCGCCAGATGCACTGCTCCAGGAGGAAGCATCCATCTATCGATTGCCTTTCATTCATTCATTCAACAAATTTAACACACTCCGGCTATGTGCCGGGCATCGTTCCAGGAAAGTGGAGCCAGGGAAGGAGGCTACCAACGTGAAGGCCCTTGCTCTTATGAAGTTTACATTCTTATGGTAGGAGACAGGGAGAAAAGAAAACAACAAGTAGGATAATTTCAAGGAAATCAGATGATGTCATAGTCCAGGAGTGGTGTCATCGAGTCTGCTGCACTGGGGCTGAGTCAGCCAGGCAGAGACTAGGTGTGGGCTGGGGGTGGGGAGAGCTATTCCAGCAGAAGCAGCAGCATATGCAAAGGTAGGAAAAGGCTTGGCAAGTTCAGGGAACAGAAGGAGATCAGAGCAGCTGAAGTTTAAGGGGCAAGGGGGAACGGTGAGAGATGAGTTAGGAGAGGAAGCAGAGTTCACATCACACGGTGAGTGCCCTTCAGATCATGATAAGGGGTCTGGATCCAATTCCTAGTCAATTTTATTCCAAATAACCCTTCTGCTAAGTGCACCATTAGTGTCTCCTAACAGGGAAGCTGGGAGGAAATTTGGAACTTTGGGATTTTGTGTGAGCCAGCCGTGTTCTTTTCTCTGAAATTCTGACTGTGTCAATAGGTGAGCCCACCTTGAAGATGCAGCAAAGCACACCACTGTTTGCTGTATCATTAATCAACTGGTACCCTAACCTCAAATATTGTGGCCAGAGCTATCATGTCTGCCTGGCAATTCCAGACCTTGTCCCAGTTCAGCATCCGGAGCCAAGTTTCCCACTAGCAAGTTCTACAGTGCTAGAGGAAAGAATACATAAATGCATGGAGAGACATATTCCTTGATTCCTGTTGCAACTAGTTTAGGACAGCCCAACACACTCTACATTAATTAGAACCACACAAGGACTGTTGCACTTGGACCCAGCCCTGCTTTCTAGATCGTTAGCAGGGCTGGTCAAAAGGAGACACCCGCTGAGATTCAGGCCCTTATTTCTATGCAAGGGCACACAAAGGCCCAAGCTTCCTTCACTTGGTGCTCCGTCAACCTGCGGGGGAGCATCTGACTCCAGGCTTCCAAGCAGGGTTGTTAGCAATTACGTATTGTCGGAGACCAGGTCCAGCTAGTCTCACACACAAAGCCCGGCTCCTACTGAGCCAGAGAAAAATCCTCCCTGACCAGAGGCCATTGGGTCAGGTCTCTGAGGAGCAGATCAACTTAAGTATAAGGCAGCATCTTTATTTTGCCAGTCCCAACTGTGACTGAGCCCCTGGCCTTCTCTGTGCACCTGAAGCCATTTTTTTTCAGATCCCTTTTCTTAGTGAAGCACGACTCTCCCTGAGCTGCATGTGAACATTTGTTATTCTGACCACTGAGCATCCATTTTCCCTTTACTGATAATAGTGAATTTCCCCTCTCGCAGTCAAGACAATTGGCTCATCCAATCCCCATCGTGTCAGTAATTAATTCAAGAGTAGGAACATGTCCTAACCTGGTCTAATCAGAGTGCCTCCCAGGATTTGTGGAGAAAGAGACTAGGAAAAGGCAGTTCCTTTTTACTGTTAGACTTAAACCTGGAAGGATGTTCAGCCCAAATTTCTGGGAGCCACCCTACCACCATACACCATCCTATGAAGGAAATCATCAGAGCCAAAAGCAAAGCTGGAAAATGGAGACTTACCAAGACCTAACATCCTTGTTGAGCACCTTGTTCAAGCCATACCTGAAGCCAATACCCTTACTGTCGATTGCATGTCCCAATTAATTACCTCATTTTGGTTAAGCTAATTTTAATTAGCTTTTCTGTCACTTCCAATTAAAGATTCCTGACACCACTTTGGCTAGGAAAAAAAAGAATGTTATTCATTCTCCACTCATCTTCCCAAACTTGGATCAGAGGAACTCAAAACTACAGAGTGATGTGTTTCCCTTCATCTTCCTTCCCTTTTCCAGACTTTCTTCCCAGGGGCGCCCGCCTCTCTCCCCATATCTCCCGCTTCCCTGCATGAGCTCTTCATTCTCCCTTTGTTTTTTGTTTTTCTTTAATATGCTGCTGAGATTGGTTTCTTCTCAGAGAGTCTGACAGCCACAATTGCCATGACCCAGACTTAAGACATGACAAGTTGCCACCAATAATAATCGCTTGTCATCAAGCTGTTCCAGCGAAGAGAAAAAACCGAACCAGTCCCATTCATTATGTTTTTGTCTCTGGCTGTCATATACAGAGGGGACGCTCCTGAACTGAAAGAGGCAGCCTTATTTTTGGAAAAGATTAAGGCTTCCCCATAACCCTTGCTAGGGGCAGGCCCTCGTGGTCAACATTATAGTAGGAACATCCTCTTCAAAAATGTCCCACCATTCTCTAAGAAAAGTCTACAACAGCTCCGAGCACTCAGCCTCCAGAGGAAATTGCCTCTCCCTTTGGGAGTCTGTATGTCCACGGTATTAAAGGCACAGACGCTACCGCCAACAACAGGATTGAGTCTTGGCTCTTTCTCTCACGGGTGTCCAGGCCTTGAGCAAAACCTTTATTATCTCCGAAGCTCGATTTTCTCAATTTAAAATGGAGGGAATTTTAGTCCCTACGTTAAAGAGGTTGTTGTGATTAGGATAATGTATGTATTGCTCTTAGCACGTACTGAGAGCTCCATTAATGAGAGCTGTGATTATTGTGGCTGTTGTCATCAAGAAAGAATGAACCACCATGTCAGCAACAAAACCCCAAACACTACAACCCACCAGCACAGCACTAATGCAAATACAAACAGTCCCCTGTGGCTCTTCCCACGTGCCCTAAATCCTGCCTCTGTGTGACACCACTGCAAAGGAGCTCTTGTGGCGTGCCAGGCGCCAAGCTGAAAGCAGGTGGGCGACTCGTGCCAGTGTTAAAATGGAATGTCCCACATCCCAGGAACCCCTTCGGTACTGGGCAAACAGGGATGATCGGTCAATCACACAGAGAACTTTAAGTGCGTTTATTTAATCCTCACACTAACCTTTCAGGCAAGGTGTTTCTATTCCCATTCTACAGGTAAGGAAGTTGAGGCTTAGACAGAGGTGCTTCCCGAACTGTCATGAGCATAAGAATCACCTGGGGTCTTGTTGCAATGCTGCGGGAGCGGGCAGGGGCTTGGCTGACAAGCTCCCAGGTGGTGCTGAAGCTGCTGGTCCACAGACCAAGCTCTCAGTAGCCACGTTGCAGAGGGCAAGTCACATGTCCCAGGTCACACAGCGAGCATCTGTCAGAGCGAAGGTCCAGACCTAGGGGTCTGACTCCAAAGTGGCCTCTGACCACAGTTGTGCCGGGTGACCTCTGACTCTCCCAGGGAGGAGTGGGGAGTGATGCAAGCAGGTGTCTGGTGCCTGACATCCTCACCACAGTGTTTCCACCAGGCCTCCTGGGCTGAGACAGCGGCATGTCACAGTCTGTCAATCCGCACCGTCTTAGCCAACAAAGCACTTTCAGCTTTGAGTCAGAACGTACCGTGTGGGAGGAAAGAGAGAGGGGCTGCCCTGGGGTGAACCGCCCCACTCTCGAGAGGGAGCTGGAGCCATCCAGGAATGTGCAGAGGACAGAGGGGGAACCACCAGTCAGACGGTGCCCGCGGCCATCTGCCAGGGGGAAAACGACCCCACCTGGAACGCAGCGGCTGTTCCCTGCACGCCCGCCCTGCTGCTTCCCAATGCAAGCAAGTTGTGGAGTCTCCCTGAGCCTCCGTTTTTTCATCTCTAAAATGGTCCTACTGGCTCTCTAGTTACCAGGAGGGGTGCTGGGGCATCCGTGACGTGGTGATGAGCAAGAGCTCCGTGAACTGAAAAGCAGAGGAGCAATGTGAGAGCTCGCTGGGTAAATAAGGAGCAGCTGCCACCTCCTCTGTCCCCTCCAGCCCCACGGAGCTCCCAGAACACACTGCCCAGGTCTCCATTGTCATAATCACCAGGTATTTTGTGTCTATTTAAATATCTGTCTCCATGCGACCAGATTAATACTAATTCATCTCCGCAGCAACAGCACCCAGCCTGGCTCCTGGTTCACAGTGGAGCTCAGAACATGTTTGCTGAAGGTGTAAGTAAGTGAAAGGATGGATGGATGGATGGATGGATGGATGGATGGATGGACAGGTGAATAGATGCATGGATGGATAGAGGGATGCATGGACAGATGGATGCATGAATGGATGGATGGATGGACAGAGGGAGGGATGCATGGACAGATGAGTGTGAAGTGAGTTGTGGGTATGAGAGAGTGAAGGAATAAAGAATATTCAATGAGAAAGAGTGGCTGAGTTAAGTGCACATGAGTGGAGTTAGGGCGGGTGGGGTGTAAGTGGGAGTTGCATGGCAAGGGGTGAGCTGAGGAGCTCAGAGGCAGGACTGAGTATCTGAAGTGTGGCAATCTCTCGCCACCCAAACTCTATGATCTGAAGGCAGGAAGTGAATACACAATTTTGGGGGGATATGGGCTGGTATTCCTCATCGCCTGAACTCTTTTTATGTGCTCTGTAGGACTCAGGAACCAAACGGATTCAGACAAAGTGGACTCCCTCTCAGAGGAAGAATGGAATAGAGGATTTTATTCCAGCAAGAAGCTTGCTGCTGTCAGGGCTGACTCAGGGCTCTCATGAGCACAGGGACAGACTGTTTCCCTCCCAAGCCTGTTCTCCCATCCCAGCTACGTATCCTCTGTAAAAGCTTCTCCTTGGTACCTTCAGTCTTGCAGCTGGTGTGAGGGAGGCCTTAGGGAGCCTTTGGACCTTGTGGCCACTTGAGGTCCTGGCCCAGATGGAAAGAAGAAACTTCTAGGAGTCCAGGAGGGAGGAGGCTCCCACCTACCAGCTGGCACCTGAAAACCTGTATCTTACTGCTCCTCCCAGGTAGCCAAAGCCCCCAAGAAGCTTTACAACCATCAGTCTTACCCCACTGGCCTCACAGCACCTACAACTTGAGTGGGCTATGACAATAGCCTTCGCTAACAGGGCTGCTAAACAGGTAGCAACCAGGATGGCTCAGTGAGAGCAAAGACCCAACCAAATCGTGGGAGGTGGCTTGGTGCAACGGGAGGCACTCAGGTTCTGGGATGAGACACATCTAGCTCAGATCTCAGCTCTTCCACACACTACCTCTGTGGCCTTAAGAAACTGGCTTGATCCTCTTAAGCCTCCACATCCTGGGCTATAAGACAGGAAAAGCGACCACCACCAGCCTCGTGGATGAGATGAGCTCAGGTACAGTAGCTACTGCTTTCCGATTACTTATCTCATGCCTGTCACTCCTTGCACCTTCTCTCACTTAATCTTTAACACAACACTAAGAAGGTAGTATTAACGTCAAAACTAGTTTATTTTTAATTTGATCGGATTCCAAAACCCTGCTGTTCACCTCTGGCAACATGCACCCTTCTCCTTACCAATGCTTAACCTGTTTGCTCCTTTTCCTTGACTCAATGTTGGCTCCTGTTGCATACACTCAGATACCACCTGAAGATCATCCCTGCCCCAGTACGGTGCATCCACAGCAGAAGGATGAGCCTGAACTAGTAACGCCAGGAGATTAACAACCTAACCTGTGCCGTTTCACTGGAGCATAATATTCTGCCTGCTCATCACTTCCCCACCTAAGCTAACAGAATACAGAGCTTCCTGTGATTTATGCAGATAAAGGCATCTTAGGAATATCAGATTTATTCATCTCTAATGTCCTTGGAGACCATCAAACCAAATATATAATATTGTCACGCTTTAACAGAGCAACACAAAATTCTCATGTATGCATTGATGTACGTGTGTGCACACGTGTGTGTATGCAAAAAAGCTAACATTTGTTTGTTCCCTCCAGTAACTGCTAAGCCGGGCAGCCTGTCCAAGATTCGCTTGAAGCTCAAAATAAGAGGATGTACTAACTGTGATCAGAGCTCACTATCAAAATTGAACTCCGAGCACAAAAGGAATTGGGAACATAGATGAGGGGTGGGAAGGGAGAGATTTTAACAGAAAAATTGATGGTTTGAGAGTTTTTCTGAGAAATGATATAAAAGGGAGAATTGAATGTTAGCCTCTGAACGGGATTCCAAATTACTATTTGAAAGGAGAAAAACACAATAGATGATGGTTCATTTATGTCCGTGCTCAGCCCCCAGGGCCTCCCGGTTGCCATCACGCTCAGAGCTGGGATCAGGCAAGCGCCCAAGTCGGTGGATGTGTTCTTAACCTCAGGTAGCTTTACCTTTTCCCCTGTTGACAACATCAGGGACACGTTCCTCGGGGACTCAGAGGCCAGGGGAGCCCTGCCACACACCACCCAGTGACCTCCCATCCCTCACCCTCGGGTATTTCATATTTGCCGCAAACCTTGTGGCAACCATGAGAAATCTACAGAAGGCTCTCTTTCTTCCCGTTTTGTACAAAAATTAAGGCTGGAGGGCAGGGGGCTCACTGACCTCCTACGCTCACCAGGAAGCAAGCCGCAGAGCCACAGAGCTCAGCCCACCCTCGCCAGGGTCCAGTGGTGCTGAGAGCTCAGGGTGCCAAGGGAATCCGGACAGCGTGGAAACCCACCTAACCCAGCGAGATGGGGTCTGAGGGCTCCAAGTAGGCGACCCCTGAGCTGCTTCTGAACAGAAGGCAGCCAGACATAGGCTGGAAGGGTCTAGAGACCGCACACAGAGCACAGTGTACAAAGACACAGAGAATGAGGAGCACGGTGCACACTGGGAACGTGAGCAGCTTCGTGCTGCGGAAACAGAAGCAAAAAAGAAAATGTGGGGGGCGCATGCAGCCGGGGAAGGGGTTGGGGCCCACGGGCAGGTCCGTGTCTGTCTGGCTCACAATGTGGAGGACCCTTGAATCTGATCCCGTATTTAACACCTTTATACGCCATATAATTCATATGCTTTACTAACTATGTCTATTATTTCCTGTCTTTAGGATATGAGCTCCGTGAGGTAAGGGACATTGTTCGTCTGTTCATGGATCCCAAGTCCCTGTGGCAGAGCCTGGCATATGCTGAGCTCAATACCTGTATCTGTGGAATTGAATTGAAGACATTCAGATCATTGTGGGAAGGAAGGGAGAAAGTCAGGCGAGAAGAAAGGGAGAGAGGAAGAAAAAGAGGGAGGGAAGGAAGAACAGAGAGACATAGAAGGGAGTGAGGAAAGAGCTGAGGAGCTAAGATTTTCTGGGGTTGATGAGAAGCATCCGCTGAAGAATGTTTCCAGCAGTGGCGTGACATGATCAGATCTTCCGGAAGGACCACTGTGGCTAGAGTATTACTGTTCTGGAGGAGGCAAGCGTGGAGGCAGGAAGGCATGGCCAGCACCATCCCACTGAAGTGATACCACAAAAGAGGGAAAGACCAGAGCTGAGATCGTAGCAACACAGATAAAGAAGGGAAGAAAAGGCTCAGGAGATGTTTAGGAGGTAGATTCAGTTGGCTTTGGCAATGGATCGATGGAACTGGCAGGGGTCTTGGGGTGTGGAGGATGGCCAGGTGAATGGTGACATCACCTACAAAGGCGGAGAGCAGGTTAGGGACCTTGCTGTCCTCCTCCCCGTTGCAGCCCCAGCACTTAGCACTGTAGCCGACATAGAGTAGCAGCTCAGTCACTGTTTGCTGAATGAATGAGTGGACAAAGGGTGACAGCAAACATAGGTAGGGGAAGGGGAAATACACATGGGATTCAGTTTGGGGCTCGCTGCTCACGAGACCTCCATGGAGGAAGCCCAGCAGGCAGGTGGGTGGATATACAGGTCTGAAGATGAGGAAAGGGTTAGGGCTGAGACTTGAGATTTAGGTGTTATCTATGTGCAGGGGTTTTTGGCAGCTGTGGACGACATCTCCTAACTTCTGTGGAATGAGAAGAACCTTGGGAACTTTGGGGGGAGCATTAGAGAGTCTGAGCTGGCAGAGGGAGAGAATGCATGGAAAGGAGGCAGAAAGGGAGTGTGGGAAAGCTACAAGGAGAAAGCCAGGGAGTGTGATAACTTAGAGGCCAAGGGAGTGGGAGCTTGAAGATGGATGCATGGGCGAAAGGCGTCTAGTGTCCAGGAAGACAGACTGAAAGGTATTGCTGCATAGCACAGTGAGAAGTTCCCTGGGGGCTTTAATGTGAGTGAAGGGGGTAGAAGCCAGACCTCAGGGTGATCTGGAGGAGTCCAGGAGACACAGAAGTGAAGGGGACAGCAAAAGAAGCCCTAACACTTTCTATTCATAACGGCCCCATGCTGCTTCTCCAACACAAAAGTATTTCAGAGGCAGAGAGAAGAATCCCTCTGAATGCCAAGATTGAACCTTGGCTCAGGTGGCTTCTCCTCCTGTCTTCCTCCCTTTCTCCATGCCCCATGTCCTCTACCTCTGACGAAGAACCTTGTGCCAGAAAATGCGGGATGTCCCTACATGCTAAAGGAACATGAAGTGAACATTTTTCATTTTTAATTCCAAAATGGATGCTTGCAATACACCCTTGGTGGTGAAGAACGAGGTTCCTCCATTCTTTATTCTGGACATCCCTTTTTCCTTGCAGAGAAAACATACACCCTAATTGTGTCTTATGCTCCAAAGAGCAGAAAGAAAGGAAAAGTTGAATGTGCACATGGTCGGCAGATTGAGACAGACAGCTTCCCAGACACTCTCTGAGTCGAGATGGTTGCTCTTTGCAGCTCGCACACATTGCATCATCTTTCTGTTGATGTCTCCTCAAGGATTTGTTCCAAAACCCTCTGATTTGAACAGGACAGAGAAAAGAGCTTATTAAACATCCAAGACATTATATTTGATGGGGGAACATCGAGGGGCCACTGAACACTCAACACGTTAATAGCCTGCACAGGTGACATCTATCCTAAAGCTCATGTGAGATGGCAATTAGAAAATCCTGGCATACAACCCCAACTCTGCAATTTTTAAACCCTTGCCAAGCAAAATTTTCAGGCCACAAATTAGAGATATTGCTGGTACAAAAAAAAAAGTTGATATTTTAATGTGCCTTCTGCGTCTAAATGAATCTATCTCCCCAACACTCAAATCCTCTCCATGCTTAGATGAAATGCATCCAAGTCAGGCTGTGAGACGAGCCCCAGAATTCAATAATAGTCAAAGTCCTCCTTTCCCCAGGCCAGTGTCCTGTCTGTTCATCATGCCAACGAGTGATAAGTTTGTAGCGAGTGGAGTCAGACTTACTGTGTGTTATTAAGCAAATAGCAACTGTGATGATGAGGATTCTATTACCTGGCATCACAATGTGCTTATTCTGCAGACTGGTTGAAGCCGGGGATGAGTTTGGTGTCATCCCTGTGGGCCACTCAGTAAATCCTTGCAGCCAGTTGCCTGAGTCAAGGGGAGGGTTCCACTCTCTCAACAGCCTGAGCTCATCTCCACTCTAGCACTGACCACTCAGTGTCAAATGGCTCCTGGGACAAATACAATGAACCACTGCAGGGCCTGTAGACACCAGCAGGGTCTGGGCCCTGCTACCCCTGTAATCTGGTCTCAGCCCACACACTCCTGTGCTTTCCCCTCCCCAGATGCACTGGCCTCTCAGCCACCTTGTGCCTACCACAGGGCCTTTGCTCGGACTGTTCTATCTCCCTTGGAATGTTCCTTCCTTCTCGGTCTAACTCCTGTCCTTTCTTTGTTTCATTGCTGGATCATTTCCTAATGGACGCCTTCTATAACCTCATTGATTAGGTTAATCTCCTCTCTCCATGTTCTGCCTTATATTTTCATACAATGTGAATTAACATTTATTTATAGGCATCTTTCATGAGTGTGTCCCCCGCTGGAATATACACTCCATGGAGGCAGGGACTGTGTGTGATGTTTTATTTTGTTCTTTTCATTTGGTTTCAGTAATCAAACAGTAGGGGCCTAATTCCATTTTTGGTTTACTGGCTTGTTTTAAATGAAGTCAGGAGTCTTGTCCAAGTGAGTCAGGGTAAATGAATTCTTCAAGTCACACAGCAACAAGGAAAACATTGAATTCGGATTCTCTTCTCACCTCCAACTTCAACAGACCAGGTAACTCAGCAGATGGCATGGCCTTTGGGCAGAAATGCCCAGAGTCTCGTGCATCATGCTGGCATGTCTCTGCCAGGTATTAGGTGCTACTTCCTACCATCATTTCCATGTCACCCCTTAAAGTTTTCTCATCATCTTTGGCAGGTTTTGTTGCTTAACCTCATGATCAAGGTGCAAAACTATTCCCAAGGGTTTGAATCAGCTCCTCCTTGCTGCTACCAGGTGAGCACTGAGATACACCAGGTCATTTAAATGCAATACTTAGACCTTCTTCAAATACAAGTGACGCTGAGGTGAGGCGATTTAAAATAATCCACTTTCCTGTGGGCTTCGGTGTCTTTCATTTTTGTTTTGTTGTCTTCTGCTTGTTTTAATTTTTAAGTTTTTAAAACTTCTGCTTATGAGCAACATATTTAAAGCAAAGATGGATAAAAATTCAGATTCTCAAAGGTTCTGTACCAGTACTGGTTCTAACACAGGTGGGTTGTATGTCTTAGGAAAGTCACTTCGTTTCACTAATCTTCAGAGCTTCAGTCTCTTCATGGGAATGACAAATAGTACCAGTCTTACCAACTTCTAGAACTGCACAAAAGACCAGATGTCAAGTTTGACGTAACTATGTCTTTCTTTAATTAATTCATTCATTTATTCTACTGTTTATTCATCTCTATACCAGGCACTGTGCTCAAGGCTAGAGACCCGTGGGGAACACAAACAGCCACAGAACATGCACCCACAGAGCTTATGCCTGCATAGGGGAGGCAAGCATTTAATCCAATAGCCATGCACACAGGAAATTGCTACTGATATTCACATTTTATAGGAAAAGTTTATGGTACTTTAAGCATCCACAATGGGGGAGACAGAACTATAGATAGTCAGAGACTTCCCTGGGACACTGGGATAGGAGTTATCTAGGCAAAGAGGAGGGAAAAGAATGCCACTTCTGAAAAGAGTGCTTCATGTGCAAAGGCCCTGTGGTAGGAGGCAAGTGTGAGGGTCTGAAAGGAAGCCATTGTGGGGAGGGTGAGAGAGACTGGTGTTTTATTTATAAAATGTATTTTTATTCCCCTATACCTACAGAAAAGACTATTACCTTTCTTTCACCTCTCAGTTGCCCAAGAATATTTTCACAGCTTCTATATAATCCCTTTCGATAATTCCCTTGCTGTTAGTCAGAGAAAAGGTGTTAATTCCCTTATTAGCTGCTTCTCTGTGATCACAGAAATCTCCCAACTTCCCCCACCCTGGGAATGCCCTAGGCCTTCACTCTGGCCCTGTGTGCTCCCTGCTTTGGGCCTGTGCTCAGCCAGGGAGACCAGAACTTACCCGGTGCCAGACACCAGTGTTATGCATGAGTTAAAGGAGCAGCCAGGTTCAGAACACAAACCCAGGGCTGCCCTCCCTATGTGACACAGCCAGCCACCTGTGCCCCCCAGGCTGTCCAAGAAGGAACAGCGTCTTCCACTTCTAAAAGCACTCCTCAGCATTTGGGTCCAGATACTGCAGTTTTCTTTAAGGAACCTTTTTCATGCCTTCCCTTATGAAACCCCAATTCACTTTGAAGACATTACCAGGAACAAAATCACAATGCACAGTTATTCTCTGCATGCACTGGGTAGCAGAAATAAAGCAAATACAAACCCCAAGAGGCAGTTTCCTAGAGGAAGGGAGATTACTCAGATGATGTAATCATATCATACTTAGCGACGGGGCCAGAATTTCCAAGCATAGGAAAGCACACACAAAAAAGGGCAATCTCAACTCTTCTTTAACTGGGCTATTTAACAACCCCAAATGACTCATGATGTCTCTGAAGTGCTTGGTTGCTCAGAGAGGTAATTTCCGGACCTCTGTGAGCCTCACATGAAAACTGTTCTACAGACATGGGCAAGAGAACATCACCTGAACGGCTTTCTGGAGGTTTCTAGCAAGCGCACTCTTGGAATTACAGAGTGTCACATTAGCCACCCCCATGAGCATCACTTGCCAATGATATGAAGATCTTCCCCAAAGAACAGGTTGCCTTGTTTTGCATATTTATGGTCTTTCCTGTCAGTTATACTGGAAAGGAGAAACGGTGATAAACTGCATTAGGACTCCTGTTTTGCTCTCTCCAAGCTGGGTGACCTTGGGCAAGTTGCTTCGCCTCTCTGTGCCTGATTTCCTCCTCCATAAATGGAGATAACTGTACCTTCTGCATAAGTGACTGTGAAGATAAAGGGAGCAATGGATGTAAAAGCACCTGGCATGCAATGAACTCCCAATACATTTAGTTACTGTCGTAATCACCACTGATGTCATCCAGTCCACGTTGAACGTACTACGACATCCATCCTTGAATGCTGACTTGCCACAGGGCCACAGCTCCCTCTTGCTGGATTGGGCCGTCTTGGCTCTAAACCCATCTTTGTTGGCAAACCAGACTGTGAGCTGCCAAACTTACTACTGACTACTCCTCACACTTATCAAGTGCCCTACTGGCCACACACACACACACACACACACACAAGTTCAGCCTCACTTCCAGGTCTTTATCAATGGTCTCCTTGGGCCCTATTCCCATAGATTTTATCTGGTATAGTATGTCTGAGATCAGGCCCAGGAATCTGTATTTACAAAGCAGATTCTGAGATAAATTGTCCTCAGATTTGCCCTAGGACAGACCCCCTGGGATGGAAGCATCTTGCCAAAGTGAACTATCAAGAATTACAGAGATGGGGAAAGAATGTTTGCTATGTAGTAGGTTTCAGTTGTGTATATTAGCGCTCATACCAGACTGCATGCTACTGAGGGCAGAAATTAGAAACTGAATAGCTTCATACTTCCAGCTCCCCCCAGGCCACATATAACAGGGGGAAGAATAGATACCAAAGTATAAACTGCCCCAACAGACTATAAAGCCCATATAAGCAGGGGCTGGCTCACTGACGTATCCCCTGTGCTGGGCATACAGAAGATGTTCAATAAATATTTGCTGGATAAATGAATTAGTGGATGAACACAGAGGAGTTGGTATGAAAAAGGCACAAAATGAGCAGAATTGGTGCTAATTTATGTGGATACAGACAAATGTTCAGCTTATGCCTCATAGCACAAATTTTTATAACCATCTTTCCCTGAAGCCACTGAGCAACTGCTAGGAGCCTTTAAGCAGATGTGGTCTGTTTCGATGCTACCCCATAATACTCATTTCCATTCAAATATTTGCTTTTGAGAGTCACAAGGACAAGTAATCATCTGGACCAGAGAAATAGGCTGGATTTGCACTCTTCTGCCAAAATGCCCTGCAATCAGCCTCAAATGATTCACAGCCCTCTTGAAAATATCTCCAACGCCCTAAGAGATAAAAAAGCTAGTTTCTTTTGCTCACCCCAACACACCCACCAGCTTTCATCCCTGAACCTGGGGTGAAATTCCTGATGTCGCGTCTCCTCCTCCTATTTCAAGTCCTTGTGCCCTGCACATCCTCCTGTAAGAGCTCGTAACAGGCTTGCAGGTTCCACCTGATTCTGAAAATCAAGTTATAGCACCCAGGTTTTGGAATCTTTTCAATCTATTTGCAGAGCAAGCCTCGTTAGTATTTAAATATGCAGCCCAAGCTCCCCGAGTGCGACGTCTGAACTCCTCACCTGGGATGATGTATTCCAGGAGTCTCTGCTTTGATTTGTTACACAGGATTCCCACTGTGCCAAAGCAAAGAGCCCAAGGGATCGGCAGGGACTTGTCCACGGTTTTCTTCTTTCATTAATTAAAAAAGGAGCAAATAGCATCAAACCTGGGAACCCATTACAGGCACATAAGCCAGCAACCTCAACGTGCTAAGGCAGAGATGGTGTGTCTGGTTGGGACCCAACTAAGCTGGCTCAGGTAGGAGACAGTAGAGCTTAGTGGCAAAACAAACAAAAAAAATGAGCTTTTCATAGTGCTCTGCACATAAAAGGGGATCAATGAACAGTGCCCTATAATAGGTAATTCATAAATAGTTGAATGAATATTGGATGAAATAGATTATAGCCACTGAGTTTATAATAACCTAGGATGAAGTTAAATGAAAAAGCAGGATATAATTTTGCATGCGTACTGTGAGCATAACTATATTAAATAAACAAGTAATAAGCTATATGCAGAAAATAAAGCAAAATGCTAATATGCTCCAAAATACTAATAGTGATTATCCTTGGGTTGTAGCACATGGATGCCTTTATATTTTCTTGCTTCTGCTTTTATGTATTTTTCAAATTTTCTATAATTAACCTGTTTTCCTTGTAAATGAAAAATTAACTAACTTGAAAAATACAAAACCTGGGTAGGTAGGGAGAACATACGCTTTGGAGTCAACCAGTCCATCTTTTATTAATTGTATCACCTGGGCCCAACATGTAACTTTTGTAGCCTCAATTTCCTGAGTTATATACTAGAGCTCATAGCATTTACCAAGTGAATTGTTACTGTTGTTTTGTTACATGAGATAAGGGACGTAAAACGTTCAGCACCCTGATGATTGGTATATAGTAAGCACCCAGTATGTGGACGATTTTGGCACCTAATGGGTTGTCAGAGAAGTACAGTACTTGTTCAGGTACTCGTTTACTGAACGGCCTGTTGTTAAGCCTTGACTATGTACCAGGAACCACTGAAGCTATAGTCTACGTAGAGGACATTATAGGCCTGGATCACTGGGTACCACTCAAATGTAAACAAGGAGCCGTAATTCAACAGGGGGTCACATCCTCCAGACTGGGAATTCATCTAATAATATGGGGCATCACTAGTGGGGTGCAGAAGTAAAGGATTTCTACACTCAACATTGTGGATGAACCTCAAAAAGCATCAGGCTAAAGCAAAAGAAGCCAGCTACAAAAGAATGCATGCCATACAATTCCATTTATAACAGCAAAGAATAGAAATTTTAGATCGAGTTCAAGAACAGGCAAAACTAATCTATGGTGATTGAATTCTGAGTAGTGGTTATCTTGGGGTTGGTGGGAAGGCAGCAAAATAGAACTGTCTAGGGCACTAACAATGTTCTGTATCTTGATCTGGGTGGCAGTCACATGGTTGTACCACATGTAAACATATACCGAGCTGCATGCAAGATTCAGGCATTATACTATATGTAAGCTATACCTCCACAAAATACTGTTGAAACATAAATAAAAGGCTTTTGACAATTGCCACAGGTTTATTAATCCTCCATCTTTATAAAACATTTGTTGGATAAATGAATTTGTGGATAGATACAGAGGAGTTGGTATGAAAAAGGCACAAAATGAGCAGAATTGGTGCTAATTTATGTTGATACAGACAAATGTTTGGCTTATGCCTCATGGCACAAATTTTTACAACCATTTATTTATTGAGAACCTGCTAGTCATTAACTCTCCCACCCAACAGATATTTATTGGATAGCTATTATGTGCCAGGCATTGTTCCAGGCACTGGAACACAGCCATGATGGACAAAATTCCCTGCCCTCATGGGGCTTGCATTTTAGTAGGCTGTGTTCCAGACATAGAGCTATGTCCTGATGAAACAGAGGTAGGGTTTGCAATGTAGGAGCTGGAAGAACTCACAGTCTGGGAGGAAGACCACCACAAAGTCAATGCCACACTGTCCAGTAAGTGTTGTGAATGGGCATGTGGATGTCCTTGAGGCACAGGAGGAAGGGGCATGTGACCTGATGGCAAGTTTGGAGAGGGCTACTAAGAAGACACAACACGGCCTGAGAATTGAAGGATGGAGAAGCAGAGCTTGCCAGGTGGCTCTTTGTAGAAGGCAAGAGCATCCTCAAAGGCGTGTGTGCAAAGGCATAGCCGCATGATCTCATGGGGAATGCCCAAGGATGCACACAGAGTTTCCTGCCGTGGAGCTCATGTGAATTCACAGTACAAGTGTGGCTCTGGAAACAGTCCAATCCCGGGTCCACTACATGATAAACATGTGGCCTTGCACAATTACTCAGCCTCAGATTCCTGTTCCTAAAATGTGGCCAGTGCTAGTACTAAACTTAGGGTTCTTGTGAGGATTTAATGAGGTCAACCATGGTGTGTTAGCTTTCTATTGCCGCTGTAACAAATTACCATCAACTTGGTGGTGGCTTAAACAATACCCATGTGTTATCTCACACGTCTGTAGCTCTGAAGTGCAAAATATGTCTTGCTGGACTAAATCAAGGTGTTAGCAGGGTTGCATTCCTTTCTGGAGGCTCAAGGGGAGAATCCACCTCCTTACCTTTTCTGGCTTTTAGAGTCCACCTGCATTCCTTGGCTCGTGGCCCCTTCCTCCATCTTCACAACCAGCGCTGCTGCACTTCTCTGACCCCTCCTCACTCTGCACATCTTTCTCTGACCACAGCCCCAAAATACTCTTCACTTTTAAGGATTCATAGGATAAATTCTGGCCCACCTGGTTAATCTAGGATAATCTCTCCATCTTAAGGTCCTGAACCTTAATCATAGCTGCAAAGCCCCTTTGGCCACGTAAAGAAACATATTTACAGATTCTGGAGATTAGGGTGTGGACATCTCCAGGGAGCCATTATTCTTCCTACTACATATGGCATGGCTAGCTTATAGTATGTGCTTAATAACCATTAATTGCTATGATATTAATATTGTTATTATTACATCTGATTCAAGAGCATGAGAAGGAAATGCCAAATCCTCTGGTGTCAATAGGCATGCAAATCTGAACCAAATCAGTCGCCAATCCTGGCAATGCTCAGGTCTTAAGGAACAACTCCAAAAGATGCACAAATCTAGAATTTCCATTTAGACAAAAGTTCCTAATAAAGTAAGGCTTTTTCACTAAATGCTATCAGTTGCATACTCGTCTGCTGGCAGAACAAACACTGCATGGTGTTTCAGCATCTCCATACCAACAGCTAGAACAGATTCCTCTCCTAACCCTCTGTACCGTATCAACCAGCTGGTCTGGTCTGAGTCATAAATGGCCTGGTGGTGGGTAAAGGAGACTCTGTAAACCATATGCAAAGAATTCAGGCAACTGGGGGGATGGAACCAAAAATGCTCCCTGAAGTTGCCTCAACTTAATTAAAAGTTGGGCAGCTAGAAAGCCAGGAAATTGAACACAAAGCATATTGGGCTGGGCTGTGGAATCAGAGACTCCTTGGAGGGCTACTAAACTCTCCTGCCCCAATTTTAAGCAGAAATTACAATAGATTTTGACCCCATTTAATAATTTGCTCCACACTTGATGACACTACAACTTCCACAAAAGCAAGAATCTTCCCGGGAAGTAAACAGCCAATCTCTGATAGCTGGTCAGTGTCTGGCACACAGCCAAGAACCAATAAAAACTGTTGAGTTAAAGAATGAATGAATGAATAAGGAATCACTCAGGATCAAACAAAGGGTAATATTTAGATTATAAAGCAGGGATTGACAATCTATAGCCCATGGTCCAAGTCCTGCCCACAGCCTATTTTATACAGCCCAAAAACACAGTCACACTCATCCCTGAATGTATTGTCTGTGGCTGTTTTTGTTACAACAGCAAAGTATGTGGCCTCTTGGTTTGCCGAGCCTGAAATATTTACTATCTAGCCCTTTACATAAAACATTTTCTAACCCATGCTTTATAACATATTCTGGTATCTCATCAGAATAATCTTGAGATCTTTTAAATATGCAGCATCCTAGGCCCCAAGTCTGCATTTTAACTAGTGTCCCAAGGTTTGAGAATCTTTACTCTAGAAGAAGAGTGATTTGATTTCAAAAGGGCAGGGTTCTAAACTTTTAGATTGAATCAGAATCGCCTGAAAATCTCCTTAACAGAAATATTGACGTGCCCTGCCCCCAGAGTTTCTGATTCAGTAGGACTTGCACTGGCCTAAGAACATGCATTTTTGTCCTATCCCAAGTGATACTGATGATGTTGATCCAGAGTCCCCACTTTGAGAACCACAGTTCCACATCTTCACCTTCCACTCACTCTTCAACCCACAGTCAGCTGTTCTTAGTCCTCCTCTCCCTACAGAAACTCTTGTTTTTATGTCAGTGCTGTCCAGCAGAGATATTATGCAAGCCACACATGTAATGTTACACCTTCTAGAAGCCACACTTAAAAAGTAAAAAGAAACAAGTTGAAATTAATTTTAGTAATGTATCTTATTCAACCCACTATAGGCAATATGTTATCATTTTAATGTAAATATAAAAATGATTAATAAAAATCCATATCAAGCATCTCTTATGAGCCAGACAAAAAGCTGGGAACTGAGGATATAATAAATAAAATAGGCAAATTCCCCAATTTTAAGGAAATTACAGACTGGTAAACTCTCAGTGGGAGAAATGTTGGAGGTGTCAATATGGTCCCTTCCCCTGAGAAACTCAGATTGATTGGTGAGGGAGACAAATAGATCTTATCATTGCAGAACAATACAGTAAATGTTAAAGTATGTACAGAATGCTATGGAATAATGGAGAGATGAAAAGTTCTATTCACTCTGAGAGATAAAGGCAGTCTTTCTGGAGAAGGCAGAAGATTTGTATAGACAGACGTGAGAGAGGCAGACTGGAGGGAAGGGGACAAGTTAGAAGACCATTTCAGGATTTTTGTAAAGAGATGGTGAAGGTATGAACAAAGGCTGTGGGTGGCAGGAATAAACAAGAACAGGCCATATCAAGTGGAATGAGTTAAAAATGTCCATACTATTTTTTGCCATCCTTCTCCTTGACAGGTGGAGTTGCTTTATCCTTCTCTTGCATCTGTCTGGAACTGTGGCTGTGTGACCAATAAGGCCTAACCTTTAAGAGAAATGGAAGCTTACACATCCTCCCTCAAGCAACACTTGGCCTTTAGCACTTCAACTCAGAACCCAAATGCCATTATTTGCCACACTAGACACTCAGCTGAGCCCACAAGCCAACAGCCAGCACCAACAACTAGCCATGTGCTGAGCCATGTTGGACTTCCCAGTCCATTTGTGCCCTCAGAGGACTGTAGCCCCAGCTGACATCACGTGGAGCAGAAGAACCATCCAGCAGAGCCCAGTCAACCCACAGAATCGTGACTGATAACAAAGAGATTGTTGTTTTAAGCTCCTAAAGTTTGCAGTAGCAATATATTACAAAACTAAGAGTCAGATCACTGAATGAGACAGCTGAAGGTGATGACATTTCAGTTTAACATAACCATAAAGATTATCTGACTTAGTTTATCTGCAAATATAGTTCATGCCAGTACCAGTAGTGTGGAAGGGTGAGAAAGAGCAGCAACAGGAAGCTAGATGCATTCTGCTTCTAGTATGGTAGAGTAAGATCCTAATAGATTCCCTCCATGCTCAAACAGAAAAAAAGCTTAAAACTGGAACGAGGAAAAAAAAAAAAACTACCCAAAGGCTCTGGAGAATGAAAATAGCCAGTTGATTTTAGAGGGGCATTGAAACATGGACGAAGTGCTCACCTTTTGCATGAGTTCTGCAGTTTTACCACCCAGGCCTGATGGCATGCATGCTGCTGCCCAGGAATGGCACTGGGTAGACCAACCTCTAATAGGAGAGCCAACATCTTTCTGGCCTGAGAAGCTGGAAGTTAGAGACCTGGGAATGCATGGCCAACAGAATATGAAATAAAAATCCCAGAAACAAGAGACTTAGAGAAGGGAATCTCTGGCATATGCATGTAAACTCTGCCCAAATCTCTGGCCAGTCCTTGAATAAGAGGTGAGTGGAGAAAGCTTGAAGTAGTTTGTATCTAAACCCAAAAAAGAACTGAGATTTAAGCTGCCATCCAAGAGACAGGGTTGGAAATTTAAGTCTAGCCAGGTTAATTACCTGCTAATATATAAATATGACACTCTTTGAATAAATAATATAACATGGAGATCCCACAATATAGCATTCACAAAGTATTAGTACAATTCAAAATTACTTTACATATTTAAAAAAAAAAAAAAAAAAACAAGAAAATGTGACCTATTCTCAAGGAAAAAACAGTCAACAGACCCAATATGACTCAGATATGAAAGCAGCTATTACAACAATATACTTAATGGGGTAAAGGAAAATATGCTCATCAAAAAGAAAAAGATAGGAAATCTCAGCAGAAGAACAAATAATACAAAAATAAAACAGAAATTTGGAACTGAGAAATAAAATATCTGAAATAAAGAATTTACCTAATAGACATTTAATATGAGATGGAAATGACATAGGCAAGAGCCAGGAAGCTTGAAGATAGAGCAATAGAAATGACTCAAGCAGAGAGGCTTTTAAAAATTAACAGAGCAAGGTCTAACATGCATGTGATTAAAGTCCCTGAGAGAGAGGGAAGAGGGTAGGAAAAAATATTGAAGAATAATGGCCATAAACAAATTTGGTAAAAGATATAAATTTATAAATTCAAGAAACTCAGAGAATCCCAAACAGGATAAATGTGAAGAAAACTATGCTAGGTGCATCATAGTCAAACTGATGAAAATCAAAAGAAAAGGAAAATCTCAAAATTAGCAAGAGAAAAATAGCACATTATAGATAGAAAAGAATGATTCAAAATTTTCACAGACCTAACATTAGAAATTATAGAGTCCAGAAGACAGTGGAATAATGTCTTTAAAGTGTTGAAAGAAAACCTCAAAATTCTATATTTGGTGAAAATGTCCTTCAAGAATGAAAGCAAATTAAAGACTTTTCAGATAAAAGAAAATTAAAAGAATTCATTTCCAGCAGACCAGCACTTCAAGAAATGCTTAAGGAAGTTTTTTAAGTTGATACTAGTGGGAAATTCAGATTCCTTCAGCAATTAATAAAGAACATTAGAAGCATGAATATATGGGTGAGCATAAAAGACTAATTTTTCTCTTAATTTTTAAAAACACTTTTGCATATGACTATTTAAAGCACAAATCCTTACATTGCCATGTGGGGTTTTAATGTATAGATGCAATGCATATAAAACTATAGCATAAAGGATGGTGAGACGTAGTAATGGGCTAAACATTAAAAGGTTCCTACATTGTATGTGAAGTGGTACAATATTGACCCTAAGTAGCATGTGTGAAACTAAAGACATTTAATGCAATCCCTTTAAAAATGAGCAATCACTTTAAAAATGCAGATAGAGATAATTTTACTTCTTCCTTTCCAATTTGAATGTCTTTTATTTCTTTTTCTTGCCTAATTTCTCTGGCTAGGACTTCCAGTACTATGTTGAATAGAAGTGGTAAGATTGAGCATCCTTTTCTTGGTCCTGATCTTAGAGGAAAAGCTTTCAATTTTAACCATTGAGTCTAATGTTAGCCATGGGCTTGTTGTATAATGGCCTTTATTATGTTGAAACACATTCTTTCTACAACTAGTTTGCTGAGCATTTTTATCATGAAAGGGTGTTGAATTTTGTCAAATACTTCTGCATCTATTGAGATGGTCATGCAAAGAAGTGTAGGTAAAAAGCCAGTAAGTTAAAATGGAGTTCTAAAATATTACAAAAATCCAAAAGAAGGTAGGTGTGATGGCCGAATGGCCCCCAAAGATGTCCATACCTTTATCCTTGGAACCTGTGAATGTGTTATGTTGCATGAAAAAAAGGATTTTGCAAACGTAATTAAGGGTATCGGCTTTAAAATAGGGAGATTACACTGGATTAATTCCATTGAGTCTATTCACATGTGCCCTTAAAAGCAGAGAACTTTCTCCAGCTGGAGTCAGAGAGACGTGGCACAGGAGAAGTCGGAGAGATTCGCAGTGCAGGATGACCTTGACCGGCCATCGCTGGAGGGGGCCATGAGGAAAGCCTGCACAAGAACACAGGCAGCCTCCAGGAGCAAAGACCAGCCCCCAGCCCACAGACAGCAAGCAAAAGGGACCTCAGACCTACAACCCTTCAGTTTGTGATAATTTGTTACAGCAGCAATAGAAAAACTAATACAATGGGAAAGAGAGAAGAGAGAAATGAAAAACCAAGGGGAAATTTGGAAAACAAAGATAAAATGGAATACCTAGTCCAAAGACATCAATAAATGGTAGTGAACTAAAAGTTATAAATAACTAGAATGGATATTTAAAAAAAAACAAGACCAACTATTCTTTATCTGCAAGAGATGCACTTTAAATGTACAGACAGAGACAGATTGAAAGTGAATTAGTGAAAAAAGATATACCGCCCAACCAGTAAGCATTAGAAGGCTGGAGTGTCTTTATTAGCATCAGATAAAATAGACTTCAAGACAAAGAGTTCTTACCAGAAGGGCATTTTATAATGAGAAAAGGATCAATTCATCAGAGAGATAGAACAATCATAAATGTGTATGAACTTAATAATAGAACCTCAAAATATATGATGGAATTAAAGGGAGACCTAGACAACTCCACAATCATGGTTTCTCTTCAACGCCAATCACAGATACTTCCCATTACTTATTATTAGTCTATAAATCAGCTCACCTTTCAAAATGTAATTAACCTATTTTAAAGGAAATTATATAGCTTCCATAAATGGGAAGCCGTGTGTCACTTACAAAAATAATCACCAGAAAAATAAAACACACTGCATTATTAAAATCTAGCTAGACACCGTGACACGCCTACTATATGAGTCTATGTTCTCTAAGGCTAGAGAACACCACCTAAAACCATCTCATTTACCTTCGGTGATATGCACCCTATATTCTGGGAAACACTTACGTAACCCAACTCTCTCACATGTGCAAAGGAGGACACTAACTGGTCTCATGTAACAAAACAAGCTACTGCCAGATCCCGGCGTTCTGATCCTTTGTCAAATGTTCCTTCCTCTGTACTGCTGGAGCCTTTGATTAGCAATAAGAATGGAACCCAAGCCTCCTCTTTAAAGTTGGTATTTAGAACCCAACAGAAAGCCACAGGCTCCAGGATCCTGAACCGACTCAAAGGGTCAGGTGTGCTGAGAGCAGCCAGCATCCATGAATATTTAGAGCCAAGTCTGTGCTATCTTTTTAACATGACTGATGTCATCAGCAGAGTTACAGAAAAATGGGAGTCAGGGCTCCAAGCCCAGTAATGGAACCACAGCCAGGAAGCTCCCACCCTGAAGGAGCCTCACAAATGGTACGTGTCCTCTGAAGCCATTTAGCTGGCACAACTTGTAGATTTATCCCTCAGAGAGAAGCCACTATCCATCAGGTGGCCAGGCTGACGCCACCTCAGGTGACAAATGCGATCTGGGAACCAAGTCTTACCAGGAAAAGGCTGCCACATTAGTGGAATACAAATAGTCTATCCTGCTTATGTTCAGCTCACTGCTATGAAGGAAGTTCATCCAAGACCTGAAACAGGAGGACCCAAAATAATTTTGGTTCTGTTTCCAACAACGAAGAGAGAGTTGACTCTCCCCCTTTCCTGATTGATCACGGTGATCAATGTCTCACCCACCAGTTCGTTACCTGGCCCCACTCACCATGAAGCTGGCATCCAAGACACCAGTTTCAAAATTAAACAGACCTGGGTTTGAGTCCTGGGTCTGTCATTTGCCAGTTGAACGATTTTAGGAAGTTATTTAAGCCTTTAAGTCCCAATTTTTTGATCTGTAAAACTGAGGAAATAGTATTTACCTCACTTTAAATGAAATAATAATTATAATTAAAAGTAATTTCATCACATACCATCTGCCAGATACTATGTTCCGCCCTTTATGTGTATTGCGGCATATATGTTAAATGTAAAGGTGTTCGGTGTACAATACACCACCCACTCCAAAGCTGAGAGTTGAAGGCAGCGCTCAAGCACTCATTGCACACGTTTAGGCAACTCTACCCCTAAATCTTAAGTAGTACATATATAAATGTGTCCACACCCCTCCTCACACCTCCATGCATGCACACACGCACACGCGCGCGCGCACACACACACACACACACACATGTGTACTTCAATTCAGTTGGTTAGTTTTTTCCAGGAGAGCAGACTTTGGTCTACTCTCTCTTAGCCTCAGTCTCAATGCCAAGCAAATTGAAACTCTTTTCTAATTCCCAAAAGAATGTTCTCTATGAGGTTGCCCTGGAGCTTGACAACAAAGGTAAAGAAGGAAAAGATCTTGGACGAGAACAAGACAGCTGCAGTTTGAGAAGAAGGCAGTGCACTTGGAGTTAGAACTTGGATGCAGTTCTGCTGCTCACTGGATGGATGAGTTTGGACACATTCTTTCCCTTTCTGAGCCTTTTCTTACTTGCAAAAAAAAGGCAATTGGATATTACACTTCTAACCTGCAAGGATGCTACCACAGAAGCAAAGCACAACTTGAAAACAAAGAAGCAGCAATGGGTTGTTAGAGTCCAACACAAGTTAGAGTTAAGTGAGATTTGGGCTAGAAAGCTAGGGACACTCACTTTTCAAGGCATCCAAGGAGAAGCTGTGCTTTAGGGACATGGAGCTACAGAGGCCTGGCTCAGCCTCCTCCTGTCTATGTGAGCTCGGGCTAGGCCCTCAACCTTGCTTAGCCTCAGTTTGCTCATTTGCAGAAAGGTGATGATCATTCCTAACCTTGCTGGGTTTCTGTGATGATTAACGTGAGTATGGAAGGTGCTTAGAAGTGCATTGTCTGCTCCTTAGTCTTCCTCTTCCTCCTCCTCTTCCTCTTCCTCCTCTTCAACAAAGCAAGGGTCTTCCCTCAGTGATAGCATTAAATTCCTCCCACTCTGTGACTTGTCTCAAGTTTGCCATGGCAATTCTGCCAGTAGGAAAATTCCTCCAGAAGGCTTTCCATTACGCTTCCCCTCTCTGAAGAAGGGCGAGCAGGGAGTCAACAGTTGGCGGCCCTCAGGATGAAAGCAAGTGGCTCCGTGTTCCCAACTGATGCTCCACCGGAATTAGAGTCTTGTCTTAATGGACTCTGTTCCGATGACATAACGCGGCTCTGGCTCTTCCTCTCACATAGCAGTTACTCAGCGACACAGAGGGAGAGCGGCAGATGGATGTGACAGCAAATTCTGCTATGTACCCACAGACACTTCTAAGACATTAAAAAGTTGTGCCCACATTTCCTACTCCCACAGCGAAGCCTGTGAAGAAATCCTGACGTCGATTTGAGGAGCACATGGGATCTTGCCTCCCCCCCCGGTGCAAGTCCCTGGCTGTGGTCACACCAACCACAGCTTGAATTGACCTCTCTGGTGGTGAGAAAAGAAAGACGAGAGGAGACTAAGACTATAACAGGTTTATTTTATCTGCTTGGAAGGGACACTGGATCTGGAGTCCGGTGAAAAGGACTCAAGCTCTTCTCGTTCCATGACTCACTAGCAATGACATGAGAAGGCTGCCTCAGTTGTCCCATCTGTGAAATGGAGGAACAATGAGAACAGGTCCCCATAGTTGTTCTGAAGGCCAGATCAGCTCCTGTCCCTCGGACCACTCTCCCTTCTGCTCATTATACTCTGACCACAATAGACCTCAACGCATTCCTGACCAGTCAGCTTTTTCCCACTCAGCGTCTTTGCACTGGCTGTTCCCTGTGCCTGGAATGCTTTTCCCTCCACTCTTCCCATCACCAGTAGCTCCTTTTCACCCTTCAGGTTTCAGCTTAAATGTCACAGGCTCTGAGAGTTCTTCTCTTTTTAGAGCAGGGCCTTTGTCCATTAGTCATTACCCGAGCTCTGTTTAATTGTTTCCCCATAGCACTTTTCAGAATCTAATCTGCAATTAGTTTTTTTCACCAGTGCGTTGACATCTCCCCACACTATCATGTAACTTAGAATCGGGTCTTTTCATCCTGCAGCCTCATCATCTAATGCAATGCCAGCTATTTAAGCATTTAATAAATATTCACTGAATGAATGAATGTATTAGAAAACAGTTGGAAACTGTCAAGCCCTATATACATATAAGGGACTATTAGACTATATCTAGTCTCATATATAATATATGAGGGCTGTCCGGAAAGTATCCAGCCATGGATACAATGGATACATGGATACAATGGCTGGATACTTTCTGGACAGCCCTCATATATATATATGCATGATAAAAGTATATCATATATACCTAAGATATATATATGATATATTACATACATGTAATATAACATAGAAAGAGAAACCACAGACTCATTCTGGCAATACTGGAAAATTCCCCTATCTAACCAAAGAATAGTTTCACCCAGTAGTCCCTATACCCCACAGCTAAATTAGAGGAGGAAAAGAAGTTGGCATAGGCTCCAAACTTAAAAAAGCTACCAGTCACTGTCACTGTCAGGCACCCACAAGGCGCTGGGAGAACTACAAGACAGGAAATGCACATACTGGCAGTAGAATAAAAACTGAAAATGCCATCCATGCTGTTTGTTGTTCACTTCCTGACGGGGTGGTTTCCTTCTATGATCTCAAGGCAGTGCTGCCATCCACTCTCAGAGCCTCCAGTAATGTCTCGAAGTTATTGGGCTGGTAGATTTTTACCCATCTGCAAGGCTTATTAGTTACAGCCCAATTAGGTCATTTACAGAAATGCTTGCATAAACTTAGGTCACTTTATGTACTTTTTAAACTTGTTATTATGGGAAATATCAAACATAGAAAAGAGAGAAAGTAGAATAATGTAACCCCCTGTACATATCACCCAGTTTCAAAAATCTTCAATTCATGACCAATCTTGTTTTTTCCATATTCTTACCAATGTTCTCCTTTCCTTAGATTATTTTGAAGTGAACCCCAGACATTGTTATCATTTCATCTATCAATACTTCACTATGACTCTCTTAAACATCAAGGACTCCCTTTTCTAATGTCACCACAAGACCATCATCATACCCAGAAATTTTTTTATGCTTAATATTTTCAAGTGTTCAAATTTCCCTGATTATCCTATATACTTGTTTAAAATTCTTTTTTTTTTAATTAGAATACACAGAAGGTCCATATATCACGATTTGTTCATGTGGCTCTTGAGTCTCTTTTAATGCATAGGTTCCCTTTCTACCTTACTATTTTATTGCATTGCATTTTTGGTTGAAAAAACTGGGTGTTCTGTTGCAGTTCCCCATAGTCTGGATTTTGTTAATGACATTCCCGTGTTATCATTTAACAGGCTTATACCCTCTCCCATATCTGCTGAAAATCGGTAGTTAAATCTAGAGACAGATGCAGATTTTATTTATTTTTTCAACACTACTTAACAGGTGATGTGAGTACTTTCTTCAGGAAATAGAAATTTCTAATTGTCTCTTTTTGTAACATTAGCAGGCATCGATCATCATTGCCTGGATCTGTTAGTTCATTAGCGTTTTCAATACAGGGATATTCCAATTCTACTGTTCCTCCTTCATTTATTACCTGGAACAATGTCAAAAAGAGAACTTTCACTCATCAACTATTTGATTAGCCTGAGAGAGAGCTGATACAAAGGTAGAATACAGGCCGGGCACGGTGGCTCACACCTGTCATCCCAGCACTCTGGGAGGCTGAGGCGGGCAGATCGTTTGAGCTCAGGAGTTCGAGACCAGCCTGAGCAACAGCAAGACCCCATCTCTACTAAAAAAAATTATAGAAAGAAATTATATGGGCAACTAAAATATATATAGCAAAACTTAGCCAGGCATGGTGGCGCATGCCTGTAGTCCCAGCTACTCGGGAGGCTGAGGCAGGAGGATTGCTTGAGCCCAGGAGTTTGAGGTTGCTGTGAGCTAGGCTGATGCCACGACACTCTAGCCCAGAGCGAGACTCTGTCTCAAAAAAAAAAAAAAAGGTAGAATACAGTATGAGTTGGTTCCCTAGCATTGTCCAAAGGTTACCAATAAGGTTTCTTTTTAATATTTTGTAATAAATTCATGAATGCATTGTTACAAAACTCATGGATTTTATGTGCTTCAATCCCTTGCACTTAGTAGGCTCACTGACGCTCAAACTGTTCCATCTCTGGCCAGTTGGTACTTTTCAGGTTGGCTTTGAGTCCTTTTGACCTATAACTTTGTAACCTGTAGTCTCCGGTAACTGCTGTGTTCTTTTCTACGACAAGACATTCTAGGAAAGCTCATCTTGTTTGTTTTCAGTCTGACACCTTGAATTGGCCACTTTCCCAGTGGTTTCCTTCCATGGGAAATAATAGTTAGAAACAAAAATCTGAGTGCTAGGGGTGCGTATTATTACTGGGTTGGTCACTGCTCTAAGGGTACATACATTTTAAGTTAAAATACATCATAAGTTCATACTGATACTCTTTTATTTATTTATTTTTATTTATTTGTTCAGAGACAGAGTCTTACTCTGTCACCCAGGCTGGAGTGCAGTGGCCTGATCATAGCTCACTGCAACCTCAACCTCCCGGGCTCAAGTCATCCTTCTGCCTCAGCCTCCCAAGTAGCTGGGACTACCAGCAGGCGCCACCATACCTGGCTAATTTTTTTAAATTTTTTGAGGAGATGGGGTCTCACTATGTTGCTCAAGCTGCTCTCTAACTCCTGACCTCAAGCCATCCTTCCACCTTGGCCTCCCAAAGTGCAGGAAATGCAGGCATGAGCCACCATGCCCAGACTATTATTATTTTTAATGGACACATAATAATTGCACATGTTTATGGGGAATGATGTGATATTTCAATACAATGTGTAAAGATGAATATCGACGTGTGATGATGACTGTGACAGGGCCCTGATACTCTCTGAACACCTATCATCTCTGCCCAGGGATCAAAACTATAGGATTGAGGGAAAATGAGTGGTAACTCTAGATTCTGCCTTAAAATAGAGTCTTGACTAAATTCCTAATGTTGGCATTTTTTTCTTTTACCTGTCTCCTTCTCATAAAGGTCAAGTGCAGGAGAGATTTTGGCTAGCAGAGTTTGCAAGGTAGGCTTCGAATACTACTGATTTCTTGTTTTAACAAATAACTTGATATTTCTAAGATGCCTGTGTCCTCATTAAAAAGAAAATGGAAAATGGCAAATGCCTGATATTTCTTAATGAGGCACCACTCAGCACATTATAGGAGTTATCAGATTTAATGTTCCCAACAACTTAATATCAGGTACTATTATTAACTCCAATTGCAAATAAGGAAACCAAGTCCCAGAGTGAGGACATGACACCCCTAAGGTGGAGAAATAGTTGGATTTGGGTCATCTGGTTCCAGAGTCCAGCTCTGAATTATTAAATGGTCCAACTGGTAAAATAAATGATGTGAGTTCAAGTTGCAATCATGGTTCTTAATGTAAAGGCTACTCAGAGGATAAGACAGCTTATAGAGGAAGCTGGAAGATATTTAAAGAGAGGAATTTCTATGTCTAGGAGCTCTCAAGCTGATGTTCTCATGTGAAGATGGAACAGGGAAGAGAGATTCTATTTGCTCAGCAGACAAGGGCCAGCTTCACTCTCTGTCAGCTGACTGCAGACTGTTTGTGTCCTATTTCTTTGTGCCATCAAAGGTAAGAAACAGGTCAATATATTTCTGAGTTCCCAAAGTTAAGGAGAAGGTGTCTATGGTGAAAATAACCTGCCCTGTTTTAGCTCCTTCCACCAGAGGCAAGGAATAGGACCAACTAACTCATTTTCTGCAACTAATGTTCTGGATATTTGCTGATAGGGCAGGTTATAAATTGTTTTTGATTTCACACAGAGGTTCACTTTGCATCCACCAGGGCTGACAAATCAGGCCAAAGATGAATCAACGCAGCTGTGCAAAGCACAGTTCACAGGGAAATGTTGACACTGGACAAATCTGAGACGGAGAAATGATACCCAGCTAAGTAATTGAATCAGTACATAACATGAAGTACAGTGTGAGCCACACTCGGACCCCAGATGACCTCCTTTTCAATCTTGTTTCCAACACTACTTTTTCCTGCAACAAATAGTAATGATAAACTGTCATTGAAAAAACTAATGTTGGTTTTCTTTCCTTAAGAGTTGAGACTCCTCTATTTAAAGTCTCTCCTATGCATGGGTGTATTTTAGGTGGGGAAAAAAAGACACAGAGTAAATGATGACATCCCCAAAGTGACCCAAAAACCTCTGTCAAAGGGAGAACTAAGACCAAATCCTAAATGTGTTCCACTTCTAACCCCCATTGGTAAAGACCCCAGAGAGGCAAGTGGCCCCAGAGCGCACCATGGATCGGTACAAATGGCTCCCGAAAGGAAGAAGACGCACCTTTTGTTCTAGCCACTGTCTCAGATTTCAGAAGCATCATTGTAATCCTCTGGTCCTCTGTTGCACCATCATTTCTACTCACTTGCAAAGAGTAGTTTGATATTCTACAGGAACTGCAGGTGGAAACCTTATTTTTGAACCTTCTGCAGCAAGGGAAGGAGAACTTCATCACACGGAGTATCATCCAGCCTGTTATAATCTTACCTCTTTGGCACAAATGTTCAGCAGCAACGGCGATACACGAAACACCTCCTTTCTCACTTAGAAAGCAAAATGAACATGCTAGATCTTCAACTGCAAGGCTCATTTTTCCAATTTCCAAGGCAAACTGCGGAAGAGGGCTTTGCCCTTGTCAGGATACAAAGCTCATTTATCGGCTCCCGGACAGTTTCTTTCAGCTATTTGAAAGGTGGCTTGGGTTACTGGCCTCACATTGCCTGTGCCCCATGCCTTGTAGTTCCTTCTCTCCAAGGTAATCAAGCAAAATGTCATTGTTCGGGGGACTGTGGAGGCCTCCACATCTCCAGGTGGGACGTGGAATGAGAGAGTCTATGTCACGGGATCCAATCAATTAGGAGGAAAACATTCTGTTAACTCAGTCCTGCCCTGAGGATCAACTTCTCCAAGATGCTGACCCCTGTATGTCAACGGAGCACGGAACCTGGAGACTTGATTCGCTTTTCTAAATGCAGGAGCAAAATGAGGGAAACTATTGATTTCTATCAGAATAGACAAGGAGCAAATAGAAGACCGGGGACGGGGACAGATTTGAATACAAATGGAAACTACCAGGTACAGCATTGCAAGTTTCTGAACTAAGTTTCCAGCCAGAAGCACCTACAGCGCCACAGCATGAAAAAATATTACATGGAATTGTAGGCTCAGGACGTCCACTGGATTTCCTTCATCCTGAAAAAGTGCTTCCTGTTGCCTATAGCTGCTATGATAACGGAGGTGGTCTGGACTAGAATCTTGATGACGGTAAATAAACAACCTAATTTCAGCTAGTTATAAGAGTTAAGAAGCAAATAAATGCAAGTTAATGTGATAGGATATGACAAGGGCAGGAGTGCTCTTGGAGACTGACCTGGTGGTGCAGATGCCTGAAAAGTCCAGTGGTGGGATTTGGGGAGCAGGGGGAGCCCCTGAGATGGGGGGAAATGGAAACTGTCGTGTGTATGAGCATCTTCCTGTGCAGAGAGTTCTTCTTTCATCAAATTCTTCGAGGTAGTCCCTCCTACGACCACCCCCCACCCCAAGGTTAAGAACGACTGCAGGAGACAATGGTTAGAGACAATGGCAGCATCTGAACCGAGACCTGGATGACGAGAAGAAACCAGCAACATGCAGACCGGGGAGAGCCTGTGGGGGATAAGGGAGAGCAAGGCTAAGCCCATCTAAGTGATCAGGCAGGAGATAGGAAAGACAGCATGAGCGAGAGAGGTGGTCGAGAGAATTTGGCGGGAAAACAAGAGAGGAGAGATTTTAAACAGGGTCATGGAGGGAAGAGATGAGGACTTTTGAAAGGCTTCCTCTAAGTGTTTATCCCCTCAGGCTCGATAAAGACAAGAATGTTGTTGGTGTTGCTGTTGATTTGACCAAGATACTATGAATCGGCCTGGCCCTTTCAGGCCACACCGGCACAGCATCCCGGGAAGGCTTGCATCCATGGGAACAAACAGGAGGGGTCAAGTCAGTCCATGAGCCCACGGTCAGAATGAAATCTCCCCAAACAGCTAAATGTGCCCACGGTCCGGTCATCTAATAACAACACCTCCCATCTCCCGATGTACCCTATGCTTACATCTGTGATTCTTGTATTCCATTTCCCAAAGCTCTCACTGGCTTTCCTTTGAGTGGTTCCCCCATATCCTCAGAACAGTGCAAGGGATAAATGGTCCCTGTAACTCTAGTTGGCCCTGAAGGAGGGGACAGGGAAGCAAAGCTTGTAGGATCCACATGGGATCATCAGTGGGTCTAAGATTACGGGGGAAGGGTTTGCAGGGAGGGAGAGAAATCAAGAAACAAGCAGAAGGAGAAGTACACCCGACAAGAGTGAGGTAGGAAGTAAAAGAATAGACCAAGGAGGAAAAGGGATGGAGGGTAAAGAGAGAGCAAAGAAAAAGAGGGAGGAGAGGAGGAAGGAAGAGAACAGAAGGAGATAGAAAGAGAAAGGAGGGTTTGGAGATAAAAGAAAGCAAAAGAGAAACAAGTGTGGAAATACGCTAATAAAAGGATGGGAGATACAGATGGCAGAAAGGGAAGAAGACACCCAAGGAAATGGCAGAGTTACGCAGGATGGAAGGTTGTCTCCAACAGTTACCTCCAGCTGGGTCATAACCTGCCCCTTTCCACCTTGAGAAGCGGCAAACCTCAGTCTCTTCCACCACATTGCATTGCGTGAAAACACTTCTGCCACCCCCTGCTGTGACGTGTGCTCCCTGGGCTCCCCCGAACAGCTGTTCTTTCAGACTCAGGCAGACATGGAAATTGAGCTCAACCAAATGCAGACTGAACTCCAGAAGACCTGCTCCTACCCGTTATGGTAATTGTTAAGAGAGAAAATTAATTGCCTGAGGCCAGAGCCTGGAAATCCAACTAGACATCTCCTCCCAAGTGACCTGTCCCTGAACGGATGGTGTTAGGCACACCTGCAAGTAATATTCCAACTTCATTTTTCTATACAGAATTTCCCCTGTCAGGATATATAATCATATATACATAATTGTTGTTGCCACTATGTTGTTGTCCCTCCCAATACACTCTAAGCTCCACTCAAGGGAAGAGGTTATGCCTATTTTTTAACACCACAGCACCTAGCGCAGACTAATCACTCATTAAATACTTCTGAAGGATGGGGAAATAAATAGGGGTGGGGATCTCAAGCCAGAACTCACAGTTCTCAACAAGGAAAACAGAATAAAAATAAAGGTGCTTATTTTTCTGGTCTGATTCTAAGACCAGGTTTTTAAAAAATCATAAAATTATTTCTCAATCATTGAATATTTCATTGCTATGAAGTTCCAGACAAGAAACACCAATCTTTACACAATTCCTTAAGTCACGCTCTTCCATTCTGTTAAGCAAACCATGATTTTTTTTTTTTTATCGCCACCATCCCCTAAATCTATCACCCTGACAACACAGAAAGAACAACTTGATTAACCTTGGAAAACTTCCTCTAAAATCGAAACACAGATTGGGAGTACGACTCAAAACAGTAGCTTCATCCTGGACTGGGCTCTAGACTTTAGAACACTGGAACAAACCAATAATCACCAGCATTCGAGATGCTGTTATTCAAGTCAACTTGTCACAATGGGGAGAAGGCTGAGTCTAAAAGCTCTCACTGTTCAATGCCCCCCACACCCTGTTCCCGCTCCAAAGGGTACGGCAATGGTATGGCGACGGGGCCACCCCAATTCCACCTGGGGGATCTCTTCCTCTGGGTGGGCTTCCCTCTGTGCTTTTCTTAGCATCATTGGTCTCTCTCTGTCTTTCATTGCTTTTCTTGTTTTCTTTCAATTTGACTCATTTATATAGACACTTTCAATATGTGAGTATGTTCTCCTTTGACAAATCCAAACATTAAGAGACAAAGCTAAAGTCCTCTTGACCGATTATCTCTAATCTCAAGTCATCCTACAGCAACCTCTCTTGTGTTATGTGCTTGTCGAGTACCCACCCAAACCTCTGCCTGTGCAGTGGTGTGTCTGTGTTTACGTATAGAATTAATCTCTCCATCTCATAGCTTTTTACATACATAGAAGGATATGCTTTTTGTTCTATAACTTGCTGTTTTCACCCAAGAACATGTCTTGGAGACCTCTGCACATCAGTACCTGGTTCTACCTCATTCTACCAGGTGAGTCCTTCCCACGGTGCAGGTGTGCCATAGGTTCCCTGCAGCACTGCGATTGATATTTAATCTGTATCCATATGTTGCTGTTGCCATGTACACCAACACGGATGAACCTTGAAAACGTTTTGCTAAGTGAAAGAAGCCAGACGTCATCTATATGATTCCATTTCTGTGCAATGTCCAGAATAGGCAAATCCATAGAGACGGAAAGTAGATTAGTGGTTTCCAGGGCCTGGGGGGAGGGAGGATGTGGAGTGACTACTTAATAGGTACAGAGTTTTTGTTTGGAGTGAGGAAAATGTTCTGGAACTAGATGGTGGTGATGTTTGCACAGCATTGTAAATGCACTTAATGTCACTGAATGGTACTCTTAAACATGGTTAAAATAGTAAACTTTATGTTATGGGTATTTTACTGTAATATTTTTAAAAATGTAGACCTGCTGGATCACAGAGTACACTCTTTTGGCAAACGGCCCTGCAAAATCTTATTCCTTTTCTCTGTTTTTGTATCACTGTATACATCTTTCTTTCTATGTATCTTTCTCAATTTGTTTCAGTATCTGTCTGACTCCTCTGTCTCCCTCTCTCCATTGCTTTTTCTGTTTCCTTTTCAAGAGAGTGGGGAACACCTTCCTCTCCAATAGTTCTGACAATTGTCACAAATACTCCCCCTCCTCCTCCCTGAAAAGATTTCCAGGTTAAAACTATCTTATAGCTGGTAACCCCTCATGGACACAAGATGGAAACACACCAACCATTCCCGGAGCTCTTCCATGCATGTCCTTCCATGTCCTGAGCAATAAGGACAGGGTCTCTTTACAAAGGTTTTAGGAGCCCTCCCATCAGATATTCTCCAGTCTCATTGTTCTAAACTGTGACTCATCCCAATCAATGAGCCAATCACTGTGACCAATGAATAGGAATTATACTGAGTGGTTCAGGTCTGTCACATGACATGCTGTCCTTTCCCCAAAGGACATGAACTCCATGGGGTAGGGGTGGCTATCCAGAGGAAAATTATGGCAGTTACCAAAAGAAAAAGGAATACATTTGAGGGAGACAAATACAAGGTCCACCACCATGGCCTTTGAGAATATATTTAACTTCCCTTAGTCTCAGTTTTCTCATCTATAAACCAGGATATGATGCCTGCCTTTCATTAGGATTAGATACAGTGGTGCTTGTTAATCATTTATCCTAGCATAGAGTTTACCCTGGAAGCATGTTTCCAATAAAAGGTAGCTACTAAAATCATCATCATTATCAACACCATTATCATTATAGACACTCACGTGGGTTCCTCTGGGTCCTACCAGGTGAACCTTGAGGAAACTCTCAGGTGGCCACACACATCACACTGGAGCTTTCAGAGGGCACAAAATAACCAGGTGACGCACAGTACAAATGACGCATCAGAGTCTTTGGTGCTTTAAAATCAGCAGAGTAAAAATGCTGAAATGATAGCCCTTGGAGTGCCTGAGCCCTTGGGTGTGCAGTGGAAATCAAGTTTTGGAGGAATAAAATAATCCAAATAGATGCTCAACCAGTAGATCTCCAACCAAGAGATGGGAGCACTTAAGAGATGAAAAAGCTACTTCAGTGTGTGGGAGAACTTTCTCCCAGGGAGAGCCCATCACAGATGGAATGACTATGGAGGAAGGCAATGAGAACTTCATCTCTGCAGGCTGAGTGACCGTTTCAAGGTGTAGAAAAGGGACATTCACAAATAAAGTGGGTAAGAGAGTGGGGGTCAGTGTCAACATCTATAGGTACCTTCTTCTCTATAAGCCTGGAACTCCATGAGAGAAGTTGCAAACTCAGATGCCTGCAGAAATCAGGCAGGTAACAAAATTGAGCAAAGCAGAGTGTGTTAAGAGTAGCCTGAAATGAAACAAAGCTTGCCACCTCGTCCCAAGTGGCAGTAACTACTCAACTCCAGCTGTCTCTGGCTGCACGAGAATACGAGCTTGCTGTTGCAGAACTTTCAGTATTTCAAGATAATCGTGAAGTCAGGGTTTTGCTTGAAATCTTCCTATTTTAGCAGTCGGCAACTCATGCACATTTAAGATCTTGTGTAGGAAACATTTGTGAATAAGAATCCCCCAAAGGACCACCATTTCATGGCCTTTATGAGAAGGGAAATTTCCCCATAGGACACCATAAAGCCGTTTATTCACATCAAAATTCATTAATATTTTGTAAAAAACCATAAACTTTTAAGCATTCACGACTAGAAAAATCTGGCACACTGCTGCTGAGTGAGTGTACAGCAACTGACAATTATGGACAGTAGAACTCAATGCGCTCTTGATGCATGTTGAAGGGAAAAGAGAATATAAAGCAGTCAATGTAAAATTAGAACCACATTTTTCAGAGGCCTCCATCTGTCTTTCTATATGAGGAGTGTGGAGTCCCTGATACTGCACCCATTTTTGAGTGGCCCTGCCCAGATGGAGGGCAACAACAGAAATCCCAGATTCCAATTCCAATGGGAGAGGCAGGGAATTGTCAAGAGGAGGGTAGAAGAAAGAGGAAAACCCATGTGGAAAGCGCTGACAGCAATTATCCTAAAGGGATTTCAGATAGGAAATCTGTGACCTATGAAAAGGAAAAGATATCAGGACTAGCTAGGGGAAATTAAAGAATGTAGTCAGTGAATTCAGGAAAAAGTGGATAGGCCTGCTAAAACATTAATAAAAAGAGAAAGAAAAAAAAAAAACGAAGAGGGATGGCCATGGAATAGTGTGCATCATTTTGGCTATGGAAGGTAGGAAAACCAAGAACACGGTGGGAGGATGCTGAGTAGATGTGAGTTCTTGGACAAGGCTGAAATTTCACAAGCTCCCATTTCTGGTTGCCTTGGCAATGAGACTCCCACTTTATACTAATGATATGAGAATGAGTAAAACTTCATGCAAAGGAAGCGCACAGTAATCAGAGGCAGAACCACATATAGTCTAGATAAGGCCAGGTCAGAGGGACGTCTAGGGAACAGTCTCGGTGGGCTTGTGCAGCAAAGAATGAGGTCGTAAAAGCACAGACTGTGAGTTATAAATAAAAGGGATAAGTGCTTGAGAAAGACTGTGGGTTCTACAGACTTGGTTCTCCCACTGATTTGGGGCAAGTCCTTGTGGGTAACAGATCATGGAGTCACATGTCGACGTCACCTTGTCTGCTCCACTTTCCTGCATCCTTCCTGGGAAGGAATCTTGGAGTGGAGAAAGAAGGTAGTTCACCACCCTGGTTCCCAGTGTGTGCTGCCTCACTACTGTCCGTGAAAAGCAATCAAAGGGGACTGGGGAAGTTTCATGGAGGAGCTTGAGAATCCATAAAGAGAGAGGCCAATGATGGAATGTATTAGTTACCTGTGGCTGCTGTAACAAAATACCACGAACTTGAAGGCTTAAAACAATTTTCACTTATTCTCTTACAGTTATGGATATCAGAAGTCCTATATCTGTTGCACTAGGTTGGAATCGAGGTGTCAGCAGGGGTGCAGGAGTGTATTCTCCCCAGATGCTCTAGGGGAGAACCCATGTCCTTGCCTTTTCCAGCTCCTATAATTATAGTCCTAGCATGCATTCCTTGGCTCACAGCCCCTTCCTCCACCTTCAAAGCAAGAAGTATAGCATCGTTCATCAATCATCACATTGTCTTCTTCTCCTATAGTATCAGAAGTACTAGAGTACCAGAGTAATAGCATCTTGCTCGATCTTCCCCTTATAAGGACACTTGTGATTCTATCATTGGGTCCACCTGGATAAGACAGAATAATCTCCCCATATGAAGATCCTTAACTTAATCACAACTGCACAGTCCCTTTTCCCATATAAGGTAACATATTCACAAGGTCCAAGAATGAGGACATGGACATTGCAAGGAGCCATTATTCAGGCAAGAGAGAGCAGACGTGGAAAGGAAAGTCAATTCTGAGAATTGTTACATACACTGAATTATAAATTAGATCTCCATTAATGTTACTGGGAAGATACAAGTAAAGGTGGGAATTTGTTTTTAATAACTGTTAACTAGGTTTCTCTGAAGCCGTTTTGAGACTGGGGTCATTGGTATGTATGTAGGTTACAAGTGTTAACCAATTAAAATGGCCATTTGAAAAATTACACCTAGTAACATGCATCACTTAAAGTCATGATCTCAAGAAATGGCTTCTTTGCCAGCCCTTATTATTATATCAATCAGTACTGGTGTGCAAAGTGGCAGGGGAGATTTAGCTATCAAAAGCTACTTACATTCTCAGCCAATGTAACTTCAAATGTTGATTTCTCACCTGTTCTCTTTCAGACATCTGCTATTCATATTTGTAAGCTTGGGCAATTATACAAATTAACAAACGTAGATATCTCTTTTTTTTAATTACTCACATTACCTGATATTTTCCATTCTGAAGGAAAATGGATGAGAAATTTCAGAGTGAAGGTCACAAAAGCAAATGTCTTAGGGGCCGAGCATATAACATAAGGGAATGAAGTGCTCCAGATGGGTAAAGTGACAAACTGGAGAGCACCTGTCCCACCTGGAGAAAAAGGTGCTATTCACTTCTCTCTCTGATCACTGCCATTTCAACAGGCACTATCACTGAGCTTTTAAATTTTCAAGAAAAGTTAAAAATCTGGAATTTCATGTAACATCTCCTGATTTTTAAATATTGGAGACTAATTCAAAGCACCATGCAAGCCGAATAAAAACGATTCTACCAGTAGTGTGACACTTTGCAAATTCCATTATAAATTTTCTGAAATACTTTTGACTTTTTTTTTTTTTTTTGACACAGAGTCTCGCTTTGTTGCCCAGGCTAGAGTGAGTGCCGTGGCGTCAGCCTTGCTCACAGCAACCTCAAACTCCTGGGCTTAAGCGATCCTACTACCTCAGCCTCCCGGGTAGCTGGGACTACAGGCATGCGCCACCATGCCCGGCTAATTTTTTCTATATATATTTTAGTTGGCCAGATAATTTCTTTCTATTTTTAGTAGAGACAGGGTCTCGCTCTTGCTCAGGCTGGTCTCGAACTCCTGAGGTCAAACGATCCGCCCGCCTCGGCCTCCCAAGTGCTAGGATTACAGGCGTGAGCCACCGCGCCCGGCCACTTTTGACTTTTTAAACCGGAGACAAAAAGGGGACATTTTCATTCAGTGGAATGACATGGTCGTATTTGTGTTGAATTTGTTTATTTGTTATGTGAGATTATGCACACACACCCACACAAACCTCTGATTGTGTGCATAAATTAGTTTTGAAATCACAAGTTCTTACAGGATAGCTGTTAGCCTCATTTTACAGCTTTGGCTAGTACTGTTTTCTTTTCAGTGAAGATCTATGTAAGGTTACAGGTTGTGATAATGACCTACTTCATGTGAGAGAAAACAAGCCCCACAAATGCAATGAGATTAGCCCTGGTGGTCAATCTAGGTAAAATGGTCCCAGGAACCTGGGACACCATCCTAACTGCATCAGAAATATCATCAAAAATATTTTCCTGGCCCTCAGTCAGGAGTTGAATGGACCCATCTCAGACAAAGGAATATTCACTCAGATCTTTAAAACTGGTAGTAATGGTGGGACAAAGGCAATATATGTTACCTCAGTGTTTGTACTCCCATAATATTCTGAAATAAAAAAAAAATATTCAAAGCCAAAAAGAAAAAGAAATAAAGATTTTTAAAACCAGTATTTTAAAAAGCAACTGCAAAGTCTACATCAACAAATCAAACATGTGAACAACCAAAACAATTTCTTCAGATAGTTAGAAGAGCCGTGTGCAAGATAAAACAAGGCATGAGATAGAGCATGCTGAGGGGCAGTGGTCCAGGAAGACTGTCATCCCTGAGGAGGTGACATTCTAGCTGTGGCTAGAAGGAAGCAACCATGTAAAATCCAGGGAGCTAAATGTCCCTGGCAGAGGAAAATAGAAGTGCAAATGCCCTGTGGTAGGAATGAGCACATAAATTTGGGTGGCAGAAAGAAGGCTATGGTAGCTGGAGAAAGATGTGGGAGGAAGAAAGTGGGATTAAGATTAAGTTGGAGGTATTGTCAGAGGACAGATAAGAACATGTGAAGACTTCAGAATGGAAGGTCTTAAGCAGGAAGGGACTTAGTCTTATTTGTATTTTTTAAAGTCTTTTTTTTATTTTTAATTTATTTTATTTTATTCATGTTTATAATTTTACTTTTCACATTTAGGTCTTTCTCCATTTGGGCTTTTCTTTTCTTTTTTATTTCAGCATATTATGGGGGTACAAAAGTTTAGGTTATATATGTTGCCCTTGCCCCCCCCCCAAATCAGAGCTTCAAGCGTGTCCATTCCCTAAAGTATTAATTATAATTTTAAAAGCAAGTCATTCTACCTCTTTGACACTTTGGGGGGTGGGCATACTTGTAGCTCTGGCTTGGGCAATGCAGAGGCAATATATATAACCAAAATGTTTATACCCCAAACACATTCTGAAATTTTAAAAAAGAAAAAATAAATACATAAATAGATACTCTGTTGTATTCTCTATAAGATGCAGCTAGTATCTTTTTTCCACAGGACTCTTAAATTAGATCCTGGACAGAAAGCACCTGGCATGCAGTAGGCGCTCTATGAACGTGAGCTGAACCTGAACATGTTGGCGGGACGCGATCACACCACAGACAGGAGGTTGGGGCTGAAGTTAATGGAGGAGAACTGTTCTCCTGAGCCCTGACAGCTCCTGCTCCTAAGAGAGATGGTGATTTTATGACAGCACCTCCCCTTGTCTTGATGTCTCATGGCTATGCGACAGCTGTGCCCCAACTAGCATCCCACAGTGGCTTCCAACAGAAAAACTAATTTGGTTGTGTCATGCTGAGAAATCCATCTTCTAATACAAATGTAACAGATTAGTACACAGTCCATCAGAATGGACTACTGGTGACCACAGAGAGTAGCAATGGAAACTTCAAGAAGCCTGAACAGTGTGCGGTCACTCCCCTAGTGCTGTGGTTTTGTAGAGCCCAGGAAAGTGGATGGGTTGTTTCCAATAGCATTAACCAAAAGACCAAAGATCCAACCCATGGGAACTGTGATTCCTCCCTGGGCATACAATAAAACAACTATGCAATGTCTACTCAAAATAGCAACACCATGTCAGAACCAGCAGTTCCACATGTAGGAAACTTCCTAAAGGTGCTCACACTTTTGAGCAAAGAGATCTATGCAAGGATGCTCAGGGCATTTTTGTGTGTAATGGCAAGAGATTGGGAACCTAGATGACCATCAGAAGGGGACTGGTCACATCAGTCAGGGGACATCCTTACCACGGATGCGCATTCTATGCAGCTGTTGGGAAACAAAGCTGATCCATAGGTACTAAAAAATAACAATTTGAAAAACATGGTGTTAAATGAAGAAGGCAAAGTACAGAACAGTGTATACAGTTGGCTACTACTTGTGAAAAGAGAGTGGTATATTTATTTATTGAGAGTCTTTTTTGGTGTCAGGCTCTGGAGACAGCAGTGAACAAAACAAGCCCCAACTCCATCGAGTTTACAATCTGAAGGAGAAAGACACACAATACACATGAAAATGTATCAGGTGGTGACAAGTTAAAGGGCCCATATTTATGCTTGAATTTGGTTGAACCGTGGGAAACTGCCAATAGGTGACCACTTTGACCTATGTAGAAGGTTATTTCATAAGGTTTAACCAAATACACACCCAGACAAAAACAACGTACAAGAAACAGACAGGAAGGGAGATTAGGAAGGGAAAATGCTTGCTAGACACACGGTGGGCTGATTAATTTTTTTTTTTTTTTTTTTATTTTAAATTTTTTTTTGAGACAGAGTCTCACTCTGTTGCCAGGGCTAGAGTGAGTGCCATGGCGTCAGCCTAGCTCACAGCAACCTCAAACTCCTGGGCTCAAGCAATCCCCCTGCCTCAGCCTTCTGAGTAGCTGGGACTACAGGCATGCGCCACCATGCCCGGCTAATTTTTCTATATATATTTTTAGATGTCCGTATAATTTCTTTCTATCTTTAGTAGAGACGGGGTCTCGCTCTTGCTCAGGCTGGTCTCGAACTCCTGAGCTCATATGATCCACCTGCCTCGGCCTCCCAGAGTGCTAGGATTACAGGCGTGAGCCACCACGCTTGGCCCTGATTAATTTTTTTAAAAATCACATGTGGGTATTGCCTATTCAAAACAAATAAATATTTAAAAATATCTAATCATAGGAGCACAACAGAGTTGGCACACAGAGAGGCAGAAAGTAGGTAAGGATGTAGTGAAGAGTAAGAGCCAAGAGCAGGTGGATTTTTTTAAAAACACAAAAGTGAGCAGGTGACAGTGACATACTGCAGAAGGGTATGCTCTGCTCAAAACCATAAGTGGCCTTTTATTTGTGATTCAGCTCAATCCCCAAGGACAGCAATACCCCTAGATCCAGGTCAGGAGAGTTCACTGGCAACAGGTCAGAGAGCCTGGGCAGGATGGTGGCTGGCATGGAATCCATGCCTGAGTCACCTGCACACCTGAGCTCACCTGTTCACCTGCCACACGCGATCTTCATGGATCTCTTGCTTACACTCAGTTCACTGACACAAGCACGGATTACAAATCTCAACCTCCTATCATCACCTTCAATGTCCTCAGGGCCTCACTCAAGTGAGCAAAGAAACCTGCCCACCTAGTCTTTCCTGCAGGAAATGAAAACCGATGTATCGTCCCTGCACAGAACAGAGAAGAGTCCAGGCAGCTGAAATACATGGCCAGAGGCAAACCCAGCAGGAAGAGGTCACGGGGGACAGAGATGAACAAGAGGCAGAGACAGGCAGGATGACAGCCAAATGCACAATGACACTGGAACTGAGGTTTCCAAAAATGCTGGCCTGGCACTGAGTGGTCACTTATCTTGACCCAGACCCCAAGCATAGTCCCCTCTGGTCTATGAGTGGGCAGCAATGCCTAACAAGACAAGCACGACCTTGAACTGAGGTTGAATTCCTGCTTTGTCCTCCCTAGCATTGTGCTCTCGGGCCCACATAGACGAACATCTCGGGGCCTCCATTCTCCAGCCTGCAAAGGGCAGATATCAACAGGGCCTATCTGGCTGGTCTACCTATTTTATTATTACCTAACTGCTCATTTCAGTGTGTACATCTAGCTTTTTATTTTACTCTTTCCGCTTAGGCACGGATAATCCTAACCTAGGCTAATTCCCACAGCCTTATTATCTGAATCCTCCCGAGCTTTCGAGATAGGAGCTTGTTCCAGAGACAAGAGAGTATTTGGAGTCTTGAGAGCATTAGCAATAATACCTACCTCTAAGAATTATAGTAAAATTAAATAAGATAAGTATAGGAAGTGCTTAACATAGTTCCCTGTGCTTCATAGATTCTCAATAAATGCTTCCCATCATTATTATTGCTCTGTGAACACTGTGGATACGCAGCACTAGCAAGCGATGATGATGACTAGCACCCGGCTCAGAGAGGAGAGAGGAGAGGATAGGGGAGAGCATGGCTCCAACCCAGGCACCTGCCCAAATAGCAAAGTCTTCCCTTGCCCCTCCAGCGTTCTTACCTTTCCGCTTTAGGGATGCTGTGTATTTACACTGGTCTCTTGGCTGGGGCTGCCACACTGCACAACTCCAGAGGGGTGGAATTCACATCATATTCCATGCATAATCCTCCACCCCACCCAGCGCCTGGGATTGTGCAACATGCACTAAAGTTTCAGGCTTGCCAAGTCATCACTGTAGCATTTGCTTCCACGACATCTCACTCCAACACTTCATGGCCATCTTCAAGGCCCCCAGCCATCGATGCCACACTCTTCCTTAGCATCAGACACCCTACAAACAACTGGAGAGATACTCACCTACCTCTCCCCCTCTTTTCCTGATTTATGAATCAATTTGACATTACAGGGAAATATTTGTGCCTGTACTCTAGCTGGCTCTTACCAGTAATCACAGGTACCTGTTAAACTAAATTTTTTAATGCTAAGATTATCTTCCCAGGTATTTATGTTAAAGAGAATTCTAGATTTGGAGATAAGAGGAAATACAGAGACCCTCTAGGCTGCCCCCCTTTGTTTTAAGAGGAGAAATTGACGCCCAGAAAGGAAAATGGACTCATTCAGCCCATCAGCAGCTCTCGCTACTGCTCACAGCACCAGTTCACCCTTAAGTACTCAGTAAATGCTAAGGGACCTGTGGAATTGCCTGAGTCTCAATTTTAAGAATCATTTCAAGTTTCAGCAGACATCAGCACGCAACCTTTCTTCTGCTAGTAGCAATATCCGACTTCCTTTTGTCTTGGTGGGGCTGTCAGTCAAGGTGTCTGCTCAACCAATTAGAGTCATTCTCCATGAATTTGTATCTCAGGGGAAAAGACACAAGGTCCGAGCTGACTCACCCTGACTGCTATGTGCTAAAATACCTGCCTGTCAGACCCGGGTTCCTAGGCCCCCCAGAGAAGCTCTCCAACCTGTTCATTACAGAGGCATGCTTTTTTTCAGAGCACCCTTAAAACCTGCCAATGAATTATTTTTTAATCTAAGTTATGCACAGTTAGTGGGTAACTTCTTCCCATTGCCCTATTGCAGAACTAGAAAGGGTATCGGCTTTGGGGTGGGGTGACGTTCACCAAGCATCCTTCAGGGCTGGTTTGTTATCACGCCCTTACGACCCCCTGAGCACCTACTGTCCGTGCCACATAGGTAAGTATTTGGTCACGTGCTATGGCAAATTGCTCTTATTTCACCCTGTAACACTTATGTCCACAGACAGTCAAAGACCTTCCTGAAGCCTGGAGACCATATCATAGCTAAGAGGTCCTCGATCCCAATGGCTCACGATCAGCTACGAGGTGTGACACAACTAATTTGTCAGAATCCCAGGTCCAGCAGTAATGTTTGGAAATGATTTAGGCTTATTTTGTAAGTTCCATGCAAGCTCACTCCTGTAATGACATCATTCTTGCTCACTTGGATCCTGAAATGTTTCCTTGAGTGGGAAAGAAATGGAATAGGTTTTTACTGTCTTATGCTTTGTCTTACAAATTTTTTAATCCTGTAAAGAACACAGCACATGATCAGTCATGATACATTAAATTGATTATGTGACATCTGACAAATAATAAAATCGTCACATTTAAACAGTGTTTAAAATTCCTTGTCATACCCTTTATTCCTGTTCGCCGATCCCCTAACAGAGAGAAAGGTTTTATTAACTCATTTAACCCTCATATGCTAAATCTCATTTCTATTTATGGAATAACCACAGTAAGAGTGATTATCCAGCCAAACCCTTTAACTTGAGAACCGCAAATGCAATCTCTACAGTGTAGAGGCAGGTAAAACAAACATATAAACCCTGTTCTAAAAGGGTGGCCATGTATGCGGTGGGCAGAATAATGGCCCCCAAAGGTGTCCACACCCTAACCCCTGGAACCTGTGAATAGGTCGCCTTATGTGGCCAAAAGGATTTTGCAGAAGTGATTAAGGTAGGAATCTGGAGATGGGAAGACTATTCTGGATTATCTGGGTGGGTCCATTGTAACCACAAGTATCCTTAACAGAGGCATAGAAGGAGAAGTGATGATAGAAGTACAGTCAGAGAGAGATCTGGAGATACTACTCTGTTGCCTTTGAAGAGGGAAGAAGGAGCCACAAGCCAAGGAATTCAGGCAGTTTCTAGAAACTGGAAAAGGCAGAAAAGCCGATTCTCTCCCAGAGCCTCCAGAAAGAACGCGGTCCTATCAACCCCTTGATTTTAGTTTGGTGGGACCCATCTCAGACTCCTGACCTACAGAGCTGTAAGATAATAAATCTGTATTGCTCTAAGTCACTACGCTTATGATAATTTATTTCACCAGTAGGAAACAAATATACCATCTATCTGCTACTAACAATCATTGCACTTCTGGAATGCTGGCCCCATGTGCCAGTTCTTCTGGATTTTAACAGGAACCCAAAGCTAGATATTTGACTGAAAACTAATTTGATTTTTATAGCACGCTGAGGCCCAGAGCGTATCTGTGGGCTGAATTCAGCCCATAGGCTGCCCGTTAACCTCTGCTCCACCCCCAGGAAAGCACCCCCCTGCTTTATTCTGAATAAAGCGAACTGGCTTCTGCCTAAACACCAGCGTCTGCCTAAACATGCCATGTGAGGCATGCTGGCTGCTTTCCTAAGCACCATCCCAACAACCAAGGGCTTTAATATTCCATCCCTCTCTCTCCAGCCTCCTTGCTCTTCCGAGGGATCATCAAGTTCCTGGGTCAGCTTCTGCTCACCCCTGGAATCTTGCACAAGGACCAGCTACGAGTCTGGGGCGAGGCCCTCTGTTGAGCGCCCTTTTCCTTTAGAACACTCAGCTCTGTCTGTCACTGTGCACAGGTACTGTGGGGAGTTGCTTGATGCCTGTGTCCCCCTCTAGATTACAAGCTCTGTGGGAGCAGGGCCCAAGTGCCTCGCCCAGCCAATAAATGGGTGGGTGGGTGGGTGAGTGAATGTGAGGGTATGGGGGGGAGTCTAGCTGGTTGATAGGCTGCCTTGTTAATTAGAACCAGTAAAAATTTCCACCTATCAACATCCTTTGGTCATTTTCTCCTGGTTGGATGCCTCCGCTTTCTCAGTCTGGCACTTGTAGAATAAATTTTGTAACCTAAATGCAAGCCTTCAATATTTATGTCTCTTACACGGTGCCTCGACAGCTTTACTCCGCATTGTAGTTCAGTGACCCACATTTGCAGCTTGATTTCATTTGGCCGTTATAGGTACTTCCCTCCTGGCCTAATAAATTTACAAGTTTACTGGAAAACTCTGGTCTTCATTCATTCTACAAACATGCCATGAGCGGGGCCCAGAGGGTGGCTGGAGATAAACAGGTGAACAAAGCATGAACTCTGCCCTCGGATCAGTCTAGCAGGAGAGACACACATGGACCACCCTGAAACCAAACGTGGAGTGACACTGAAGAAAGTTGAGTTCTATGGGGTAAGCAGGAGTTAACCAAGTGAGGATGGGACAGGAGATCCAGGCACAAGGAAACACATTACCAAGAAATGGAGATGTCTCGAGAAGTGACATGTACTTTAAGTGGTTTAAATACAGGTGAGTGAAGACAGGCAAGCTTGGAAAGCTATGAACAAAAGGGTTGATGCAGCAAATTCAGCAACGTAGACTTTATCAACGAGTGATGGATTAATAACAGGAGCATGGTATTTGCATTTCAGAAAAAAAATCTAATGTCTATAGGAGGCTGAATGGATAGAAAAGTAGGAAGACATTTGGGGGCTTGTTGCAATAGCCTAAATGAGAAATAATTGGGATCTTATCTAGGGTAGAAGGAAAAATGGAGAGGAAGAGAAGGACTTGGAAGACCCACAATGTTATAAAACAGACCTAAGTATAGAGACCTGCTTCTACGTGACTTACTCCAACTCAGCGACACAGTGACTAGTGAAAAAAAAATAACTCAAAAAAAAAAAAAAAAAGACTCTCTGGTTATTTTGAAATTTCTGAATATACCCACATTTGGAAAATCATTTTGCCCTTACATACGCAGTTTGCACTAGATTCATGTGCACACATTTAACATTGCAGAGTAAGCTTTCTCTCAAGTATTTTCACCTGCTCAATCACCCATTGACTGCATTCCTTCAGCAAACATTTACCGAGCACATACTATTTACCAGGCGATGGCAGCTGCAGGGCACGGGGAGGTGAAGCCACTCAGCCCCTGCAATGAGGAAGTTCACGGTCAGTGTGGGAAGTGGACACCCAAGCAGAACTTCACCAAACAACACGGTGGGCAAGCTCTGAGTGACGGAAGCCCAGGGGAACGGCGGGAACAGAGAAGAGACAGCCAATTCAGCCTGCGATGGCGTGGGAGGTGGTCAGGAAAGATACCGCGGATATCTGAGAGTTGTTTAGTTCCCCAGCTGGCCTGTGGACTTCTCGTGGTCAGTGTTTCCTGCCTCCCAATTCAACTCCCAGCTCAGACAGGATGGGATCAGACCTCCACTTCAGGCACGATGCATTTCCACACGCATGGAAAAGGAAAGGACCACTGCCCCATGGACGTCCTGCATCTGGTATTTCTAAGGGGCTGCAGCTGCCGGCCAATCACAACCCCACTTCAGTGGACAACACAGATGGCACACGCTAACCCGCGCGCTTTAGCAGGGCAGGGAGCCCTGTCCCTCTAGACCGCTGGTGAAACCCCAGTGTCTGACATAGCATCCCACACCCAGTGGGTGCACAGTCATCATCCCTGGGATGAATGGATAACAACAGGGACCAGGAGTTTAGTTTAGTTGGGGTTTTCAACAGCTTCTCTTCCACATGAGGGCAACATGAGCTAACACATCTCTGACCTGCTCTCTGGGCCTCCCAGCCTCTCCTGCCATAAGTGGGCACCTATGATCCCACGGCCCCCATGACGCCGATCAGTGCAGAGCAGAGCCACCCTGTCCCCACCACTAACATGCACACAGGGCGGCAGGACAGGGCTGACACAGAAGACGAGCCTCCCATGCCTCCTCCGCCAAATCGTCAAATATCATCAGTTACGCTAGAAAATGGCCCCAAGCCACTGCTGCCTAACGGCCGTGATAAAAGAGCACAGATCCAGAAAAAGGCCGTGTTTACCGACTAAGGGACGACATGCCCAGGGGCCTGTTTCTGGGTGAGTGAGTTTGAGTCCAGAGCCCACAGTGAGCAGGGGAGCAAGCCCATGTGACGTGGCTCATGAATCCCTCATCTTTGGGCCACGAAATAGCCATGAGGACACTGCCATTTTTAGGAGCCCTCGTGAGGAAGACGGACAAGTAAATAGATCATCAATACACGGCATTGCTAAGTGCTATGATGATGGGTCCAGGGAATCCGAGAAGGCTACCTGGGGGCAGCAGGGGGCGGTGGGGTCTCACAACAGAAAACGGGGCCAGAAATGACTTCTGCGCAGGGTATGGTAGCCTGAGTCCACGTTCCAGAGCCGAAAGGCCTGGGTTACATCTTGGTTCTGCCTCTTTCCAGCTGTGTTAATAGCAAGTTACTACTCTGCCAGTCTCAGTTGCTCTGAGAAATGTGAACAGTAACAGTTCCTAGCTTTGAGAGTTGTCGTGAGCATTATACACATGAAAAGCATATGAACAAGGCCAGGACACTCGCGTGCTCATGAAACACTGGCCGTTATTACCGGGACTGAGACTAGAGCAAGGCCAACGAGGCGCTTGCTTTGGGTGCAAAATGTAAGGGGGTGCCAAAGACTCAGCAATCAAAATCAGTAACATTTCAATGCAAATCTTTTCACAAATCAAAACCAATGCAAAAAAAAAAATCCATGATGGAAAAAAATCAAAATTTGACATAAAGATGGGATTCGGCCCCACACTTGTCTGAGCTTAGTCCCAGCCCTGTCGGGTCCTCTCTTTATTTAAAGATCTAGTATTTTGTTCTTCCCAGAACTCTTTACATTGATTTCTACTCTTTAAAATATTGCATTAAAGTAGTATTTGCCTTGACAGCTGAGTTATTTGGCACCCTTTGAAATTTTGCACCAAAGGCAAGAGTCTCACCCCACCCCACCCTCGTCCTGGCCCTAATACATTTCTTTCACATTTTTCTATGAGTGCATGTTACTTTTATAATTAGAAGAACAGGATAAGATTACTGTCTTGAAGAGATGAACTATTAGGCTTGATCGAACGCAGTTAGTCTAGTTCGGGAAATGAAGTATACACACGTGAGCCATTTCAAACACAAAATCCTATGTGATAAAGGACCCATTGAATGAAACAATAATGGACATGATAAGAATTCTGAGAGAAGGGCTAGCCAGTGTTTTCTGCAAAGAGTTGGAAGAGAAGAAGGTGGGATTCTGTGGTAGCACCAGAAGGCACCCTCTGGGGACAGCAATCCCAACCCACTGGGAGAACAGTTCCTCAAAGCACAAGAGGGGATACCAGCAGCCGTGTGCTATGGTGGTCTGGGTCTCAGCTCTGACCTGCCTGTAGACAGGTGAGAGGATCCTGGAGGCTATTCCAGGCTGTCTGCACAGGGGACACTTTTGCAGAGGGAGCGGTGAGCCTCCGCTCCAGCTATTGCTGAGGCTGCACAAGAGGAACTCCAGCCAGGAAGGTGACTGTCCTGGTGTGTGGCATGCAGCTTGGCGTACGCGCCTGCCTGCACCCACACACAGCGCACACCCCAGCCCTGCTTGCACCAGGAAGATGAGCAGGATAGAAACTCACCTCCCAACTCCAGGCTACTCTGATTCTCCAGGTCCCAGACCTGGATTGCCACAGACACCTTGGAAACCCTGATTCTCATAAATGAGAATACACCCAGAGTCACAGCTCCACCCTTGATCCGGCCACTGGCTGTGACCTAAACTCAGTGACCATGGACCATGCCAGTGGCCCAGACCCCATTTTTTCTCCCAGATCCCAAGAAAAAATTATTTTTTGGAAAACATATTTTTAACAATGAGGTGAGGATCATCCAGTCTCCAATAAATCCAAGAAGTAAAGATCTCTAAGAAAGACCTGGATCCCAATTTAAGCTTAGGATCTTCAGCAAGTTGCTAGATCTCTCTGACTCAGTCATCCCATCAATAAAAGCGGGGAAGTCACCTCACTGCTGACACCTCATTAGTGAAAAGGGGGGCACGAACAGTACCTTCCTGGTGGCAAGTATAAGAGAAACATGAGACAGTACAGGAAAAGCAAGCATTCAGCACAGGGCCTGGCATATGACAAGCATTCGATATATGAGAGCTGTTGTTTATTATTGTTGTATAATTATTGCTATCATTATTAGTAGCAGGTTGTAAAGATTAGAATTAGATCATGCACGTGAAGCATCCATCACAGTCTGGCATGTGGCAGAGGCACAATAAATGCAAGATGTTGTCCCAAGGATGGCAGGTAGGAGATGTTAAACCTGCAAGCATTTCAAAGCTAAAGCAGTATTTCTAAGCAAAAATCTGTGGGCCTGCTTTAATGTAAAGATAAAACACATTTCTAGTTAGTAGCATTATTTGCACATAAGCAATTTATCTACATAAGGCAAGAAAATAGTTTGCCCTCACGTAGATTAAACCACCACTGCCTCGTGCCCCATTCCCTCTTTTTATTACTCATTTGCTTGGTAAATGTTCTCTTCTGAGATCGCAGCCAGGTCAGTTTCAGCCCAGCCCAGAGAGGATTCAGGATGACCAGAGTCAGGCCTTAGAAATGACGCCAAAGAAAAGATATTGGTCAAAGGGTACAAACTTTCAGTTATAAAGTTCTGGGGATCTAGGGCTGATAATAAGAATCTATCTAGAACTTAAAAAAAATCAACAAGAAAAAAATCAAACAACCCCATCAATAAATGGGCAAAGGAAATGAACAGAAACTTTTTAAAAGAAGACAGAATAATGGCCATCAAACATATAAAAAAAAGCTCCACATCTCTAATCATTAGAGAAATGCAAATCAAAACCACAATGAGATATCACCCAACCCAGTGAGACTGGCCTTTATCAAAAAATCCCCAAACAACAAATGCTGGTGAGGATGTGGAGAGATGGGAACACTCTTACACTGCTGGTGGGACTGCAAATTAGTGCAACTTCTGTGGGAAAGAATTTGGAGATACCTCAAAGAGCCAAAAATAGAACTACCATTCGATCCAGCAATAGCACTAATAGGCATCTACCCAAAAGAGCATAAGACATTCTATAATAAAGACATCTGCACCCAAATGTTTATGGCAGGACAATTCACTATTGCAAGGATGTGGAAACAACCCAAGTGCCCGTCAACTCATGAGTGGATTATTAAAATTTGGTATATGTACACAATGGAATATTACTCAATTATAAGAAATGAATGTGATCTAGCACCTCTTATATTTTCCTGGATAGAGCTTGAGCCCATTATCCGAAGTGAGGTATCACAAGATCGGAAGGATAGGCTCCCTGAGTACTCGCCATCAAATCGGCACTAACTGATCAACACTATGGTGCTCACATGGTAGTAATATTCTCCAGGGATTAGGGGGTTGGGGGGTAAACTCACAACTAATGGATGTGGTGAGCATTGTAGAGGGGAAGGGCATGCCTCTAATCCTCGCTTAGGTGAGGCAAAGACATAAAATGTAACCAAAATGTTTGTACCCTCATAATATCCTGAAATAAAAATAAATTTAAAAAAAGTTCTAGGGATCTAGTATATAGCATGGTGACTATAGTTAATAATATTGTATTGTATACTTTAAATTTGCAAAAGGAGAGCTTAAGTGTCCTCATCTCACACACACACACACCATGATAACTAATTGTGTTAATTGTGATAAATGTGTTAATTAATTTGATTGTGATAATCATTTCACAATCTATATATATACATATCAAAGCATCACTTTGTACACCTTGAATATGTCCAATTTTTATTTGTCAATTATACCCAAAGCTTGGAAAGAAAGAAATTACTCCAAAAAAATGACAAGTCTCTCTAGCTCTATGCTCAAAATCTGAAACCATGAAATTGTATTTTTTCTCCATGGGTGGTTGGTTCAGAACATTTAGTCTCAGATCTTTAAGAAAACTCTTTAATAAACTCTACTTTTGGCCAGAAACTTGGGTAAATGTGATTCAATCTAGGGGGATAAAAGCCAGTGTTGTAAAACAGCTCTCTGCATTTTTCTACAGGTTTGAGTTAGTTTATAAATAAGGAGGAGAAAAAAGAGAAACAGGCTTGTGCCACCCAGGCTGTTGGGCTCAGTATTGCTGGCAGCACAAACCTTACAGTTGGAAGGGGTGTCGGGCTGCTTGGTCCAAGCCCTGCTTCTCTGCAAGGCACTGAGGATGCATGCAAACTCCCCTTGCAATTTCAGGTGCAGCTCCAGCCTCCAGGGGCTGCTCACATCTTTCCTTCCTGCCACAGGGACTGGCTTCCTCATTCTCTTGCCTACCCACCATCTAACCACAGGTCTAGCAAATGCAAGCAGACTTCCTGGGACCCAGGCCTCTCATTAAACAGAAGGGATTCCTGGGTCCTTGAGGAAGGAAGGGGCTTTCTCTGGGTACAGGAAGAACAAAAAGAACCCTGAACTGGGACTTGAGACACTAAGTACTAGATCTGGTTTCACCATGCACGTAATCTCTCTGGCTTCCCTGTCTGTAAGAAAGGAGAAGAATTGGGAATAATTCCCATTGCCTCTTTTCCAGCATGGTTTCAAGAAAAATAGTGGGTGCAAACACTCAGAGGCCATGTCAACCTGGCTGTGCTTTCACACCACGCACAGTATCGTCGAAAAGCACAGGTGCTGGGCCTGGTCTAAGGGCGGGGCAAAAAAAAAGGACAGATGCCAGGACCCCACTCCAGAGCAATTAGAGCCGAAAAGCTTTCTGCAGATGCTCATGTGCATGCAGGGTTGGTAACCACTGGGCAAGAAAGAAATGAGGTGGCAGAAAGACAGAAGTGTGGCCCATGACCTGTTTGTTATGGGTCCATGACAATACAAGCACAGAAATTAAGAACAGTGTTTTGAGACTTTTTATAGCAATTTGGCATCACTGCACTGTCCAAACACAAAATCATTTTCTAGTAATTATTATTATATTTATCAAAGTATCTGACAATGAAGGACTAACAATTAAAATAAACAAACACACTAAAATGTAGCATCCATCACTGCTGTTTGAGAAGCACTGGTGTGTTGGAAGGAGACCAGCCTTGAAGTCAGGAGAGCCTCCGTTCAGACCCTGAATATACTTTCTTTTTTTCCATCAAACAAGATTTATTAAATACTGGTGCATCCATATTAAAAATGACTGAAAAAATGTAGTTACTGACACAGAAAAAGGTTATCAAACAACATTTTTAATTTGATCCCATTTTGTAAAAATGTATATTGCTAAGTTGCATGTACTTTCATACTTACTGAACCTCCTTGGGTTCAATTTCTTCGTCCGAGAATGGGAATCCTCCTATCTTCCCTGCAATATCTTTCCAAGAACTTCAGAAGTCAGTTGTATGAAAAAAGCACCTTTCATATGTAGGTGATCAATAAAAATAAAATTGAAGTTCAGAAAATTATAATTTCAATATATGGTGGGAGTTTAGTGCACGGGACACACAGCTGCAGCTGTGCGTGCAATAAATGTAAAATCAGAATTTTCTTATTGAGTTTCTGAATAACCAAGGAAAAAATGGAAAAAATGGAGTCAAGAGATCAAATGTGTGCTCTGTTGCATACTAGCTATATGATTCAAGGTAAATTAATTGAATGTTCCAATTCTCAGCTGCAAAATGAGGATGAATAATCATGGTGCAGCCTGCGATGTTATATGGATGAGATAAAAGTAAGTGCACATAAAGCACCAAGCATAGTGCTTGGCCCCTGTTAAATGCTCAGTAAACAGAATTATTTGACTATAATCATCATCGTCATTATTCTCATTGCTGCTCCCCTGCCAGGGGTAGCAGGGATTCTACCTGCGTCGGCCCCAGCATAAAGGAGTTTGGGCACGTGACTAGATGCTGCGGGTCCTGGTCAGCCCTTTGCACTCCTCCAACCTGCTTGTGATGCCACCACATCCCCAGGCTTCTCTCTCTCACCTCTCGGTTGGTGCTAAACAGCTTACCAAGCAGCTTCAAACTCATTGGCATCTAATCAGCTCTAATTGGCTGCGGTTCGTCAGGCTGAGCCCTGGGAGAAGTCCTTCCAGGGGACAGGTGACTGTAGAATCCCCACAGAAGCATGCCCAGGGCCTTTGGAGAGCAGCCACCAGGCAGGTGGGAGATGGAAGACCACAGCTGGGTCCCTAACACACCTGTGCCTTCCCAGCTCTAAGGCAGCCACGGGAGCTAGGTCGTGAATGAATGGATTGGTCAAGCATGGCTCCATCCAACACATATCTATTGAATTCCTATGTGCGCCAGACTCTGCCCTCCTAGAATACCCCCTGAATGACCCTATAAGGTAGAATCTATTATTGTCCCCACTTTATATATAGAAGAGGAAAATGAAGCCCAGAAAGGTGATAAACTTGCCCAATGTCCCAGCAGCTGGTAAGTGGGAGCTGCGAGTCTCATCCCAGCAATCTGCCCCAGACTCCAAGCTCTTCGCCACTCCCAGTTAGCAGTGGTAGAAGTTTGAGATGGAGGGAAAAGAAAGAAGCTGAGATGCCCGCTGATGGCAAAGATGGGCAGGAGGGGAGCAACAGGAGCGAGGCAAGCTCTTTCTGAGGAAGTGATGCATAATGATGAGCAACAGGCAGCCATGGAAGCAGTGAGGGGAAGAGCATTCCAGGCTGAAAGAAAAGCATATGCAAATGCCCAGAAGTGGGAGAGAAATTGGCACTGTCAGGAAACTAAGACAAAGCCAGTGTGGCTGGAGCAGATGAGGAAGATGCCAAAGGTCAATGTCCACCAGCCCCATTCAGGACAATCTGGGTGACCTCAGGATGCAGTCTGCCCCATCAGCCTCATTTCTCTGCTCAAATGGACTCACCCCACCTAGTTATGGGGATCATGCTGTGTTACCATGGGCAAGTCACCTAACCTCTCTGAGCATCGGTTTCCTCGTTTGTAAAATGAGAGTAATGGTCATAATACCTATTTCATGGGGTTACTGTGAGGATTATATGAGGTAACACATGCAAAACACCATAGCACCAAGCACAAAGCAGGTGCTTGATAAATGCGTGTCAAATAAATGAATGCAAACTCCATGGCAGAGCACATAGGACCCAAGTCTAGCTTTCCAGCTCAACCTTGCAGGCACATACACACACACACACACACACACACACACACACACACACACACGTGCGCCATTCTAGCCGCACAGAACACCTTGCTCTTCCTCCATGTCCCACTTTGACGTCTCTACCAATCTCTTCCCTCTGCCTCTAGAATGTCTTTCCCCATCTCCCTCACCTGTAGGGTTTTCGCTGTCTTCAAAGTCCAGCACAAATGCTAGTTTCATTTTCCTCTACACCCTTACAATATTTCATACACCAAAAACAGAGTCTACATCAACTCTGCACTATAATCTATTTCCCTGCCTCTCTTCCTCCACCGCACACTGAGAGTTTCCGCAAAACAGGTCTTATTCTTCACTCTGTTCTGAATGCTTAGCTGACATTTTGAGGATGATAAATAAGTATTTGGCGACTGATTGAATGAGTGAGTGAATATCATGAAGCTGTTTTTCCATAAATACATACTCCTACGGTTCTATTCCTACCATACTCAATCAATGAAAAAGGATTTAACAAGAACCCATTTTTTTAGTATTATGCCAGCTATTTGGGAGAAAATGACAACAGTGACACTGTTCTAAGGAAATCAAAATTTGGCCTAACAGAGGCACCACTAGAAAATACTGCAAGATAATATATAATCAATGTAGTAACACGCTTTGGCATTCCAAAGTCTACCTCAATAAACTGCTCAGTTTTTTAGGTTAATACAGAAATTGGAGGAAAAAATATACTAATCAGGATAATATAACTTAACTTTCTTGAGATGATCAACCAGCCTTCCCAAGTCTGGAAAAAGGGGGCTCTGCCAAGAGGAATGAACCACCACCGGATAACGAGACGGTAGATTCCAACTGGGTTCTCCCAGGCTAATCTTAGACCACACCATAAACAAACAAAATCATGACCACACGCTGCTCCCAATGTTCCAAAGCTAAAGAATGAGCTATTTCCAAATCTGAAATACTTCAGCCAACTGAGGCAATGGCTCTATAAACAACCACCAGAAGCCAACTAACATCTATTGGACAAATATTATATAGTCTACTTTCTATTTTCTATAGTACTTGCATCTGTGTATACCTAGGTGCCTTCAAGTATGGTTTTCACAACGAAACTTCCAAGTGGGTATTACGATTACAACTCTATAGTGGGAAAACCAAGTAAAAGATTTGTTTAGTTGTGTGTCCAATTTTCTCCTTTTTAGAGACACCGGGCTCACCCTAATGACCTTATTTTAATTTGATTACCTCTGTAAAGACCCGCTCTCCAAATAAAGTCACGTTCTAAGTTACTGCAGGTTAGGACGTCAACATATATCAGGAGAGGGGGCACATTTCAACCCATGACATCCCACCAGGTAACACCTCCGATCCTAGGAGGGACCCGTGCCATGGAGACAAACAACTCTTTAGTTGTCTTGATGACCTACCATCTCCTAGACGTTCCCCCATCACCAGTCCAAGCATCGGAATTTGGGCTACTGGAGAATTCCGCTTAGGTTCGCAAAAGTCAATTGCCCATGTCCTTATGCAATGTGCTGACCCAGCTGGTCGTTTAAATGAAAAGGCATCAGTAGCCATGTAAAACTCAGTCTCACTAATGCTTTTCTTCCCACAGCTTTCTTCTTGCAATATAAAAACGACCCTGTTGTATAACTGCACACCGTCGCGCTGAATTAACTAAACCAAATCTGGGCCTTTTGTGGAAACACCATGTCGCCTCTCCACTTGCACACATTAACAGCCCCTACTTGAAGCCCCTCACCCCTGCACAGCCCTGCCACCCTCCACCTCACCTGCCACGCTTGGACTATGGCACTCCCCTGCCGAAAGCCCCTTAATGTTCCCCCTTTCCCTAAGATAGAGTCGAACCTCCTTAGCACGACATTCAAGGGACTTCATTAATCTGCATCTGACACCTCTCTGCTCCGAAGTCTAAGCCCTCCCCACTCCTGGGTGTTCTTCCAGACAAAGCCAGCTCCTTGCAGCTCCCCTCCGTCCACATCCTAATCCCCTGGAATGCTCTTCTGTCTTAGTCTGTTCGGATGGCTTATAAACAACATAAATTTATTTCTCACAGGGCTGGAGGTTGGGAAGTCCAAGATCAAGGTGCTGGTGTATTCGGTGTCTGGCAAGGGTCGGCTTGCTGGTTCACAGACGATGCCTTCTTGCTGTGTGGTCACAAGGTGGAAGGGTCTAGAGATCTTCCTTGCACTTCTCTTAAAAGGGCACTAAGCCCATTTGTGACCTAATCACCTCCCAAAGGCCCTGTCTCCTCATACCATCACCTTGGGGGTTGGGATTTCCAGCTATGAATTTGGGGGGACATAAACATTTAGACCATAGCACTTTCTGCCCTCTTGCCTAGGCCAGTGTTTCTCAGCCTCAGCGCTGCTGGCATCTGGGGCTGGATGATTCTGCACTGTAGGGAGCTGTCCAGCACACATCGCAGGGGACTTAGCTGCATCCCCGGCCTCTACCCACTAGCTCCAGTAGCAACTCCTCCTCACCCCCTGGTGTGGACAACCACAAACATTCCTGGATATTGCCAAGTGTCCCCTGACCTAAATAATTCCAACTGGTCCTTTAAAAGTCAGGGCACTTCCTCCAGGAAGCTTCCCCTGCCCCTCCTCCAGGCCCTGCATCCCTCACATTGCAAACCGTGTGTTTAAGTTGGGTCTCCCCCAAATTAGATGGAACCAGGTCTACTTCTATCATGTGCTCCTCCTAGCACAGTTCCTGCCTGGCAGGGTGCAGACACCAGCCCACTCCCACCCTGTTGATGTTTGCTGATCAACTACATGAAAAAAAGGGGGTGGAAAAGAAAGGGAGAGAGGGAGCTGGCCCTGCCCCTTGGTGCCAGGATTGAAAGAGGTTTGACTGAGTCTGGAATGTTTTTTCTCAGCAGTTCTTACGCTCAGGACATGCTCAGAGCAAGCAGGTATGAACTACACTCCACATCAGCACTACAGATCTGCTTTCCACCCCCAGGGTCACAGGTGAATGTGGCTTTGTTAGAACGCACTCACTGGGTCTTTTCTTTTTTGAAAAGTAAAAGGTAGAGTTTAAAAAAGAGAGAGAAGCTGACATCTTAAAGGGTTTTGCTGAAGCTGTCTCCCCAGAGGCAGGGATGGAGCAAGGCTCACCAAGGTTGCCACCTGCAGAATGCAGGAACAGAGAGAACTGTGAGACCAAGCAGGCTGGCACCAGGCCAGGGCCAGGTCACTGCCCTGGAGGGGCCTCAGCCAGCAGGAGGGGACATTCAGAAAAGGCACCCTGAGGACCAGGGAGAAACCCATCCCCTCCCACAGCTGTGCAGGAGCCAGGCTGAAGGGGAGAGGGAAGCCATTTCTCCCCACCTCTCAAAGGAGGGGTACAGGGTACCCGCACACACATAGTCACCTACACACTGGCAACCCACACACTTGCAAATGCACACACACACACTCATACCACATACACAGATACAAACTCACACTCACAAATACACACAAACTTACACACATATCTATACCACACACATATACAAACCCACACACTCACAAATACACACATACTCACATGCATACGCACAAATACACACCTTCATACTACACACACAAAACACACCACAGGCAAACTGTATACATTCTTACACACACTCACACGGATACACACGCCCACACAACAACACTCACACATCTTTGCCTCTAATTCTCTTTACATCTGCTTCTGTTCCTCAGCAAGCCATTATTGAGGCTGAAATCCAGCTATGGGGAGACACAGCTGTAGGGGGGAAACATGGCTGTGGGGGGACATGGCTATGGGGGGACACGGCTATGGGGGGACATGGCTGTGGGGGGACATGGCTGTGGAGGGGGAAACACAGCTGAGGGGGGAGGCTGTCAGGTCCTGCGCTGCTCCTGGTGACATGTCCTATCTGTGTCCTGCAGGAGCAGCTACAGCCTGGAACATTCCCTTCTGCCTCAGGCTGGGGCGGGGGTGGTTTCTCTGTGCCTCCCCAAAGCTCCTCTCTGCCTCAGCCTGACACCAGAGTCCCTTGGCCAAGCCACCGTGGTTGACTCAGCCCTGCTCACCTCCAAACACAAGTGGTTATCTGAGTGGAGGGGTGAGTGGGGAAGTTCCAGGTGTTAATTAACAACAATTAATGTCTTTTCACTTCAATAAATCTTATCACCTTTATCATAAAAAAGTGAAGTTAATGTTTCAGACCGCATTTCTTCCATGAGACCTTCCCAGTTTTATAAGCTGATTTTTACCAGCTAATTCTTCCAACAACCCAGCCTACAAAAGGTATAATGCAGAGTAGGAATTCCAGGGGGAAAGGTGTGCAAAGTAAATCTTAATAAATTTTGAATCATATTTTCAATGCATTGGGTGGGGTGTGGGCTTGATAATTAAGGAGAGTCTTCTGTAAAGGTTCAATAAAATGACAAATTCTTTTGTAAAGAGATTACTCACTCTGCTGTACCTACTCCCTAAAGCTAAATTATTATATAAAAGCCTCACTTTGAACAAGCCAGGCAAGTTTCTTAAGGAAAGATGTTATCCTACAAGTTCTTTGACACACAAGAATCTCTTAGGTAAGGGCTCTGAGGGGGGCCTCTTACTAGCTATATGGTCTGGGGTTGGGGGGATCACTTACTGTCTCTGGGCTTGTTTCTTCATCTGTAAAATAGGGCTAATACTCCCTGTCTCTCAGGAATGCCATAAGCATTAAAGATAATATATGTACAGAGTCTGGCACACATTAGGAGCTCAATAAATGCCAGCTGATACCGTTAGTATGATCATTCTCTTTACTGACCCAAATCCTCATCTCTGAATGTATAAATCTAACCCATTCCATGGAACCCCATCCAAATCCCCCCTCCTGGGTAAAGTCTCTCCATGAATGAGCTAATTGGAAGGAAACTTCCTTCTGTAATCTGCAGTCACCCCCAGCATGTTAGCTGCCCTGTCCACATTTAGCTTTCTATGTCATAATACTGTCCCAGGACATGTTACAACTCCTCCATACCATAATTACCAGGGCCCCATCTGACTCCTCTCTGTGTAATGAGCTGCACACAGTGGGGGCTCCATGAATGCTCATTATGTTGCTAATGGCATTAGGATGGCAGACCTTGAGGTTGGCTGCAACATGCGTTCCACCTCTGAGCCCCAGATAATCATTCTAAGACAATCATGGGATTTCTGTTGCATCACCTATATGGCAGTTTTAAAATACGTCTACAATTTTTTAATACTCCTCCCTTCAAAAGGTGAGGCTTAATGCCCCCCCCAACACACACACACCATGTACTTGGTGACTTGTTTCTAATGAATGGAGAGTGGCAGAAATGACAGTCTGTGATTCCTGAGATGGCATCAGCAGAGACACTGTGGCTCCCTTCTCTCTCTTCTGTATCATTTGCTCTGGGGGAATTCAGGTGCCATGATATGGGGACATTCAAGCAGCCCCATGGAGAGGTCCTCAAAGTGAATAAGTGAACCTCCTGCCAGCAGCCGTGGAGTGACCCGTCGTACCAGTACCAGCAGGTCCTCCAGCCTCAGTCTAGCCTTTAGATGGCTGCGCCTCTGGCCATTGTCCTACCTGCAAATTTACAAAAGACCCTAAACCAGAATCCGCCAACTAAGTGGCTCCTGAATTCGTCACCCACATAACATGTGAGACAAAAAATGCTTGTTGCTTCAAACTTCTAAGTTCTGGGATAATTTATTATGCACCAATAGCTAACTGATACACCCCATCAGTACATGGTTCAGGATTTTAACCCAATTCTGGACAATAATCCATCAAGAGGAAGCTGCTGGGGTGGAGGTTGGGGGTCTGGGAAAAGGCTCACTCACTCGCCCATAAAGGGGCCATAGGAAGATCAAGTCTGTCTTCTGCTACAAGATGTTTGTGTCTGTATGCAATGCCTAAAATTGCAAGAACCCTTTTGGTATCAGCCTATGAGTGGAGCCAACAACACAGATGGTGGGGCAGAGAGAAGGGAAGAGGTAGGTTCTTACTGATGCCATGGAGCCACTGAATCCACCAATCCCAAAGCCTGATCTACTCCAGAATTTCTGGTCAATTGCAATAATAAATACATACACCGAATAAGCTACTTTGAGTCAAAGTTCTCTTACTTGCAGCTAAACACAACCCAACTCATCTAAAAAGTTACATTTAATGTGCTCTCTGAACTTTCATATTAGGTACTATACTAATGTGATTTCTAATCACCCCAGGATCCTACATTTAGGTATTATCATCCCCTCTTTACAGAGGAAATTGAGGCTCGAAGCAGTTAAATAACTTATCCCAGGTCATAGCCAGTGAGAGGCATAGGTGGGATTCAGTACAGCCCTTTGAACTCAAAGTCACCATTCTTCCCAAGCCACCATGCTGATGATAAATGCAGCAAGCTAAGAAAGCATCCCAAGATTCACTCAGAAAGGCAGCCACGACTACCTCAGCAACAAGCCCAAACTTTAAATGCTAACTCCTTATCTTTATGCAGAGTTGAACATTACCCTCTGCCATGGAGCCTACCAAAGCTGGACATGTCTTGATGTGATTTTCCACTTCTTATTATATAAGGTATTATTTCTTAATATCCTACAAAGGCACCACCAACCTTCAATTATCTCAGCTGGGAAAGCCTCTGCAATCACTCTAGCCCACGGTGAAGGCTCCCTGCCCTGAGCCCTACCGTACTGATATCCAGAACCACACAGTTTAGTGCTGAAGGGTTTTCAAATGGTAGCAAGCATCCTAACCTTCTGCCAAACTGCCTGCTTCTTAAGATCACATCCCTGTGCCAAATGCTCCTTTTGCTCAATCCTGAGTCTAGTATCCCAGCTTTCAGTGCTTAATATACACTTTCCCACTGTCCGATCAATGGATAGGGGCTGCAATATTATTTTTAAAATCATGTCTACATCGCTTTTTGCTGCATTGAGAATATTGACTTGCCTGCCCTCCTTGATGCCTTTTCTTCCCTCTGCTGCAGGCTTTGCTCAATCCTGGCGAAGTCTTTCTTAACACCACTCCCAGACTTCCAGATTAAGTCACTTCATCTAGGCTATCATGGTGTTCTGTACATATCTGGAATGAAACAAGCATTCTCTTGCTTTACAATTATCTGCTCTTGAAGAGCTTTCAGGGAGTCAGGTGTGTTAAAAAACACACACTTTTAATTCTCTGAGTACCAATGGCTGGTTTATAGCAGATGCTCAACAAATGTTGATGAAATGGATGCACACATTTATCATCCAAATGACATCCTGTCTCTGCTGTGTTCCTATAACAGTTGTCACAGGTCTCATCCCATTTCATTGTAATCATATATTCCAGTTTGTCTCCTTTATTGGACTGTGAGTTTCCAAGGGCAAGGAATGGATTCTTTTCACCATTGTGTCTCTAACACCAAGCATATGACATAATGCAAGCACTCAACTATTTGCAGATAAGCGTATGATGATTGTGACCAGTTAAGCATGAAATGAGTTACTCTTCCCCAATCAATGACCAGTGAATTATTGGGCAATTCAAAGGTACTGGTCTTGAATCAAGCATTTACTGTGCACAATCACCTGGCAACAGACAGTTCAAAATAATTCTTTTATCAAATATTTTGAGGGACCATTAGTTGATGCCATAGGTTTCTTCAAGTTGGGGACAGTTCCTTGCCAATTGGCCAAAGTCTTCCTTGGAGACCTGCATCACCAGGTTGCAAATCTGACTCAAGGATTTCTGATAAAGTTTGGCCTAGTAAAATGTATCCCAAGAATTCAAAACTACCATGTGGTATTGTTAAGAGTACAGATGCCCTCCCTCAGGAAATTATTATTTTCTTTGCCCAAATAGAAGCAAGTTAAAAATGTTCTTTCTTCCCCTTCTGTTTACCAGGGGTCTCTGGCTAGTTCACATCCTTTTATACAGCAGACTTCCATCTCAGAGCTCCTGCTAACTGGTCTGCACTGCTCTGGCTGCATAAGAGTTCAAAGTGGGACACAGCTTCACCATCAATTAATCCTGAATGATCTTCTGCCAGAGGTGACATCCTATCCTCAGGGTTTGGCAGTGAGCCTGATGGAGATAAGAAATGCCAGACTGGGTCAAACCAATGGCCCGTTCAGGCCACGGCACTGTCTGACAGAGGCATCCAGAAACATTTTGCAGAGAAGAGCTCTATGTGTCTCCTAGGACATCAGTCATCAGAAATGTGCAAACTCCTTCTGTAGCCGGCAATCTTGGTGCCCCACCCAACTTGCATGCCACCCTTTTCCATGCTGATGGAGTCTTCATTTTCTTCAGGTGTTCATCCCTTCCCCCAGAAGCTCAGGATTCAATTCTTTTCGCCCTGTGTGAGGGTTTCTCAACTTCTGCATTACTAACATTTTGGACTAGGTTATTCTTTGCTATGTGAGCTGTCCTACGCATTGTAGGATATTTTGCAGCATCCTACATGCTCGATATTAGTAGCATCTCCCCCCACACATCTAGTTCTAAGAACCAAAAATATCTCCAGACATTGTCCTTTGGGGAGAGAGAGACAAAAACTGCCCCTAGTTGAAAAACACTGCTCTCAGCCAATATGGTAGCCCCATTGCCTTCATCGGTGATTGGTTTAGGAGTGAGCATGTGATTCAGTTCTGACCAATGAGACACACACAGAAGCCATTTTGAGGGCTTCTGGGAAACGTTCTCTCACTCCTAACATGATATGAAACAGAAAGTCCCTTTCCTTTTTCTGGTTGCTGACATGTCTGGATCTCATACCTGGAACTGCAGCACACATCTTACAACCACTCTGAGGATGCAATCAATGACAGGAATAAAAGATATGAAAAAGTGGTTTTGTTTTAAAGCCATAGCTCTCCAATTGACTTAACCAACCCTAAAGCAGCCATATCTCAAGACTTTTCATTACCTAAGATAATGAATGTCCTAAATAAATTTGAGTTCAGATTTTGTTACTTGCAGCCAAGGCATCCCAATATATACACCTTCCTATCTTCTCCATGAAAAACCTACCTTACCTCTCTCACTCCTTAGTAAATCAAAACATCACCTTTAAATGCATTTAAATGCTCCATAGTGTGGTTTTAAAGAGCCCTGGATTCTGAGTCACACAGAGCTAAGTCTAAGCAGCAGCTCCACACACACAGCTCTGTCACCTAATTTCCTTCATCTCCTCCATGGTGATAAAACTATCAATTCAGCACCCCTTTGAGATTGTGTGATGGTCTAGTGAGATCGTGCATAGGAAAAGACATAATGAATTCCAAATGCTTTGCAGGTGTCAATTTATTTTCAGTGCCTCACATCCTTTGAAGGGTGGCACGTCTGCACATTTACCACCCAACATCCACACGGTCAACTAACATTTATTAAGCCTAACAATGTACTAAGTACTGTGCATATGAGTTTCCCAACTTTGGCACTGTTGACATTTTGAGCCAGATAATTCTGTGTTGAGAGAAGCTATTCTGTGCCCTGTAGGATGTTTAGCAGCATCCCTGGACTCTATCCACTGGATGCCTGTAGCATCCACCCCAGGCAGGACAATCAAAGATGTCTCCAGACATTGACCAACCGACGTCTCCAGACATTTTGCTCCTGAAGGACAAAAATACTCATCATTGAAAACCATTGGTGTAGATGATGGTGACATCCAGATGAAAAGGTTTGTTTCCTGTCTTCAAGGAATTTACATTCTTGTATAAACAATCATTTATTTTTTATAACATAAAAGTACCATACCCATTATTTGATAGCAGATAGATCTAGATTCAAATTCTGGCTCTACTCTCTATTAGCTTGTGGGTGCTACTGCCTCAATCTCAGTTTCTTCATCCAGAAAATGGGGGTGACAAAGCCTACCCCTCTGGATCATTTTCAGACTTAACTAGGATAATGACTATAAAACACCTAACAAAATGCCTGGCACACAATTAGTACTTAATAAATGTTAGCTTTGCTTATTATTGTGTTCTTGGTTCAAAGATTGTTGTCTGGTTTTAGACATTAGGACCTCAGTGTCTGTTAACCTTCTTTACTTTGTCCTATGATATTTCAGACTTGAGTCCCACACCTGACAGAGATGTTGCTGGTGTGCCATCTGCATCCCCTCAGGTCCTCTTACCATTTCTGCAAAGCCACCTTGACTCCCAACGGCCACAGCCAGCACCTGCATCTTGTGGGAGAGAAACCGTTTGAATATTCGACGGCACATTGCCAGCATGCTTGGAGGGTCAGAACTGTCTGAGAATTAACGTACCCCTCTTCACTCTGGAATAGCCTTTAAAAGACAACTAATGGGCATAGAAGTATAAATACCTCAGCTCCCTCACCCCTGGGCAGGGATACTTCTCAGGCATGCATTTTACATTGATTCTAGGAGCTTCCTTGCAGGATTAAGTTTCTCTTTCCTCCGTGGTATCTGGTTTAGTAGCATACTTCTCACTGGCGGCCTCCCCCTCCTTGGATCACATCTCCCCTCTCCCCGGCCCGTGTCTCTGCAGGTCCTAAATAAACCAGGTGCACTCAGTCTTTAGTCAGGGTCTGTTCTAGAGGGACTGCAACTAAGATACTCTCCCTTTACTTTAATGATTTAGAGTCCAGACTCTGGAATTATATTTCCTGGTTAGAATCTCTTTTCAAACATTTATTAATTTGTGGCCTTGGGTGGGTTATTTAATCTCCCTATGACTCCATTTTCTTTATGTAAAATGGAGATAATATTATTAATACTTAGCTTCACAAAGCTATCACGAAGACTAAATGACGTAATATTTGTTAAATACTTAAAATTGTGATTGACACCTAGCAAGCCCTATGTAAATAATTATTCCTTTTAAATCCTTCATAATCAATCCCGGTGTCCTTGGCAGGCTGAGTCGAGTTTCCGGGGCTTGGAATTGTTGCCTACGACTTCAAGCCAGCATCTCAGGAATTATTTAAGAATCTAATTTCCAAAAACAGTCAACATCAAGAAGGAAGCTTCTCCTATTTGCCCAAAGCATAATTCCAGCCTTCGTTGGTGAAGACATGTGTGGGAACATGTTGCCTACAAACTGCCTGGATTCCTGAACTTGAATTAATATTCAGGAAATGGGCCTGGGTCTGTCTGCATTTGCTGAACTACCCTTCCTGGCCTGGAAGAAAAGACCAGAGATACTAGTGTCCCCAGATACCGACACAGTCTGGCACTGCCCTGAAGAAACATGCATTCCTCAGGCTGCAGAATGGGTACAACAGTCCATCTTGCAAGACAATAAAAGATTTCTCTCCCCCTTTCCTCCCTCCACCTCAACCCGATAGGGTTTATGTTTCCCAAAACCTTTCTACATGGCAGCTGGAATCTCAGTGCAAATCCCAGGGCCAAGTTCTACAACAGCCTCCTTCCTGCTGACATGGGAGGCGAAGCAGGGACAGGGATCTCTCTGGCCCCAGCCACTGCCCATTCCTGCATCAGAATCTTGCTCTCCCCAATCTGAGCTACTTACCTCCCAGTTGTTGCTATTCCAAGAGAGAGCCAGAGAGAAGGGAGATCTATTATAGTATTTTAATTTCCTGGGATGACACATTCCATACTGAAATAGCCCTTCCGAAGCTCAGAGTTCCTCTTGGCAAAAACCCAGTGAATTTCAATGAATGATACCGTGCAGAAAGAACAAGGTTTTGTTTTCTGGATGGTGGGATGATAACGAAGAGATGGATTGCCTATTTATTTATTTAAATTTATTTTTAATTTACATTTAAATAGTCTGTTTACTGTGCCAGGCACTGTGCTAAGTATTCTAGACTCATTATCTCAAATATTATCTCCTCGATGAAGCCAAACATCACCACCTTATTTAAATGAGCAACACCTTGCCCAGAACTCCCCAGTCCTCTTCCCTTCTTGATTTTTCTCCATTATACTTAGCACCCTCCCATATATTCTATAATGTGCTTGTTTATTTTGTCTGTCTCCTCCGATCAAAATAGAAGCTCTATGATGGCAGGAAATTTTGTACAATTTTTTGAGAGCAGTGCTCAGCTCATAGTAACCATCTGACTAATATTTGCTGAATGAATAAATGGATCTCCCGGAATCTTTCTGACAATCTAACAGAAGAGCCACTGTTATTGTCATTCCCATACCATTGTACCTGGTAGGCAGAATAACAGCCCCCTAAAGATGTCCATGTCCTAACACCAGGAACCTGTGAGTATGTTACCTTATATGGCAAAGGGGACTTTGCAGGTATGATTAACCATCTTGATGTGGGGAGATTATCCTGAATTATCTGGTTGGGCCCAGTGTAATCTTAAGTATCCTTAGAAGAGGGAGGTGGAAGGGTCAGAGGGAGACAGAGATTTGAAGACACAGCACTTCTAGCTTGGAAGGTGGAGGAAGGAGCCATGAGCCAAGCAATGAGTGCAGGTGAACTCAAATGCTGGAAAAAGGCAAGGAAACAGGTTCTGCACTAGAGTTTACAACGGAGCACAGCCCTGCTTTTACAAACCTTGATTTTAACCCAGTAAGACCCATTTTGGACTTCAGTCTTCCAAACAATATAACTTGGATAAAAAACATGTGCCACTTTAAACTGTAAATCTTGCAGTGATTTGTTATAGCAGCAATAGGAAACTAACACACCCATTACTCAGATGAGGAAGCCAAGACTCAGGAGCATGTCCCAGGCCCAGTGGCAGGATGTAAATGCCGTCACCTTAACTTTGGACTCTTCCTCTTGTCTTCCGCGCAAAGTCAAAGGAGTTGATCAAATAAAAAGTAACACTGTGTGCAACACTCAGCTCCTGGGATTTTGGTGCTATTGCATCATGACTATTCACCCTGCAATCTCTTCAGCACCTACTCTGTACTTTGGGGCATAGATTTTCCTCTTCATGGAATTTCCACCTCCTGGTTCAAATGACTACAGTCAGCAGTAAAAATGCACAGATGTAAATAAGACACTGCCCTGCATGGAACTCGGAGCCTGGTGGAAAAAGCAGTCACAAACGAGTAGCAATAAAACAATGGGAAGGTCAACTCCATGGGTGCAGGGGCACTGCCTTTTCACAGGTGTCTCCCCAGAGCCTAGATCAATGCCTGACCCATAGTAGGTGCTCAAAAAGTATCTGTTAAGTGAACAAATGGGTGAGTAGTAACTCAACATAGTTCTGAGAGTGCTCCAGGTGTACGAAGCTGGAAGGGATAAACTCTGCCTTGCGTGTATGTGTGGCTGAGGAGATGTATCAGCGAATGAACCACTTGAGTGGAACTTTGCAGGATTCATAAGATTTGACAAAGAGAAGGGGCATTCCAGGAAGACAGAACTGCATGAGCAAGAGCAAGGAGGCAGGAAAATACCAAGGAAAGCAGAACATGCCAGGGTGAGCATAGTACCCAGCAGGTGGTGCAGAAGACAGGGAAGAGGGACTAACCAGACCCCACCTGACCTGCAGGCTGGCCTGCTCCTGTCGGCCACAGGGGCCAGCTCCGACACTCAAGCAGGAGGATGACTGATTAGACAGGTATTTTATAAGGCAGTGTGGACCCCATAATGATGCATTTTCATGTCTCAGATCACTGTCGGATACTTAAAAAGCCTTGTTAGTGCTGAAAGATCTCAAGCTACCTGTTTTACTAATGAGGGAAAAAACTGCAGAATCATAACAGAGTGGAAAGAGACACCCCTAAAAAACAAGGATAATGGTCAGAAGACAACAGGCACCTATGCCCGAGATAATGTCATCAGGAAATGCGGCAGGTTTTTAAATCATACTGAGAGTGGAAAATAACAAAAAGATAATCTTAATAATAGATGTATTCTGCTGATCACTCAAGCTCTTCCCCATTTGGAATAAGTGAGAATAGAGAACTACTTTTCAGAGAGCCGATCACATTTCATCTTCCCCTGAAGACCTGTGAGGTGGGCGCACTATCATCACTTTACAGCTAAGAAGACTGGGTAGGCTGAGCTCCGTGGACCAGATCTGGCAACTTGGCAGAGCTGGGGTTTGAAACCGGGCAACCACAAAGCCTGTGCTTCCTTTCCACACTCTCCTCAAGTCCTTCCATGCATCACGCACTGAGCTTCCAACAGGACGAGTCAAGTTGAAAACAAGACATTGTCCCTGTCCTTAAGGGGCTCATCATCTGCCAAGGGGACAGGAGTGATGCTTGCCAGCCAGGGAGAGGGTGGGCAAAGACATGTTCTGCCTCAAAGCCGAAGGGAAGGCAAGCTCGCCCAGCGCTGGCTGGGTCCCATGCTGGGCATGAAGAACGGATCTGCTGAGGCAGGAAGTCTCAATCACTACAGTGGATCCATTCAACTGGGAGCTTCTCTCAAATGCAGATCGCGGGCCCCATCTTTAGAAAATCAGACAGTGGTCTGGGTCAAACCTGAAAATCTGCACTTTAACAAACCCCACAGGTAGTTCTGACACAGTTTGGGGCCAGGCTCGGAAAAACTGGATGGAGAAGAGTGGAGTGGAGGCAGAAAGGTTTCGTCTGAAACTTTCCAAATTCAGGAAGAAAATCAGGTGACTGGGACAGATGGTTTCTGTAGGTGAGTAGCAGAGGATCCCGTTGAAGAGGTGGTTTGATCTAGAGGACCTTAAATGTCAGACTGAAAGAAAGATAATGGACATTTATTGAGCATATAATACAGATCAGAGTCTCTAATCTTCACAAAAACCCTACGTGAATGCTCCCGTTTTAATTTAATTTACCCAAAGTCAGCCTGCTAGTAAGAGAAGAACTAGAACTTGAACCTGAATGTTTGTATCTCGAAAGCCCATATTTTTTTCACATACTATCTGTGCTAGGGACTGTAAGTTATGATTAAAGAAGAGTCACTGATGTCTTTTGAGCAGGTGAGGACACATTCATAGGAAGTTTTAAGAGGGCAAAGGTGGATTGGCCTGGGGAGAAAATGGAGCCAGGATTAGACCACTTTGCCTAGTCTACATCCTGCCTCCTGCAGTGACAATGCCCTGTGCTTATCAGTTCACCTATAAGATGCAATAAAAGCAGCAAAAAGAAAGAAATGTACATCCTTAAATGTATGTATTTGAATATGGGGTGACAATAATAAAATAACATTTAATTTAAAAAACTGTGAACAGAATAAAGAAGCAAAACCAAAGAAAAGAAAAGACCATACATGGATAAAACAGAAACCAAAAACAGGCAAGCAAAAAAGAAGCCAAATAAAACCATAAGCTGATTTTGGGGGAAAAAAACTATTAAAAGAATCTTCTGACACGACTGTTCAAGAAAAACAAACCAAAGAAAAGAAAACCTGAATAGCCAACAAATATGAAAATACGCTTAGCTTCTTATGTTATAAGATACATGCCAATTGAAAACAACAGTAAGATTCCATTTCACATCTATCACATACGTAAAAATGAGCCAGACTAATAATGCCAAGATTTGAAGGGAATATGAGAAAGTTGTGTCTTTCGTTCTTTGCTGTGGGAGCATAAACTGGCTCCATCATTTTGCAGAACAAATTGGCAATCTCTAGTGATGCTGAGGAGGTCCACAGTCCGTGACCCAGAAATTCTACTTACAGGTGTTTATTGCTGAGAAAATTTCTCATCTGTGCAAGGATGTTCACTGCATTGTTTTTAATAACAAAAAGGTACCTGTCATTCAGTTCATGGATAAGTAAAATATTTTTTTATTTCAGCATATTACGGGGTACAAATGTTTAGTTTCCTTATATTGCCTTTGCCCCACCTGAGTCAGAGCTTCAAGCGTGTCCATCCCCCAGATGGTGTGCACCACACCCATTAGGTGTGAATATACCCATCCCCTCCATCCCCCTTCCACCTGCCCGACACCCGATGAATGTTATTACTATATGTTCACATAAGTGTTGATCAGTTTATACCAATTTCATGGTGCGTACATGTGGTGCTTGTTTTTCCATTCTTGTAATACTTCACTTAGTAGAATGGGCTCCAGCTCTATCTGGGACAATATAAGAGATGCTAATTCACCATTGTTTTTTGTGGCTGAGTAGAACTCCATTGTATACATATACCACATTTTATTAATCCACTCATGTATTGATGGGCACTTGGGTTGTTTCCAAATCTTTGCAATTGTGAATTATGCTACAATGGATATTATAAAACAGTTAAAATAAATCCACTACAGCTATATTTATAAAGACAGATGAATCTCAATAATATAATATTGAGTAAAAAAACAAGTTGGAAAAGGATAGGCACAATAGAGTGTTGTTTACAAAAAGCTTAAAACATACTAATGCCATGCACTCTAAATTAGGTTTGCATACACGTATGGAAAAACATGTGCATCAGCTTCAGGTCAGTGGCTTCCCTTGATGAAGGAGAGAAGGGAATGAAATGAGGGTGGCAGTCTTCAACAAAATCTTTATTCCTATTTTTAAAATCTGAAATAAATGTGACAAAAAATATTGACATTTGTTAAATCTGAATAGTTGGTACATGGGTGCTTGTTATTTTATTCTCTGGACTTCTCTGCATGTCTGCAATATTACAGCATTTATAAATCTTTTCTTTGGAAAGAGAAAAATTAAAGTTTCAAACACAACCACATGACTACTTCTCTGAGACTTCTGAGTTCACCGGAGATCTCCGGACCAAGACTAAAGGATGCTCCAAGCAGATAAAACATCTGAGAAGATCTCTGGAATCTGATAAAATGAATCCATCTGGCACCAACCTGCCAACCCCCTATTAAAAGGGCAGGGGCAAACTCACTCGTTTAAATACACAATATCAGAATAGATGCTTTTAAAATCAACTAAGCTCTCCCTTAGGTAAATAAAATAAAACCTTCAACAGAAATCAATTTACCAAACTTCAGGATCACTGACACTACATTAACCTCTGTCCAAACTGAAATAATGAAAGCAGTTGTGAATGTCTGAGGCATATTTATCTGACATCAGGTTTAAGATTTTAAATAAATAATAATTGAGATATAAACAGTGGTATTGGTATTCTTTTTCAGTTCCTAAACAGCAGGAATTGTACCCAACATGTAATTTCTTTCTCAGAGTTGCCATAGGCACCAGAAGCACATTCTAGGCTACACATAATCTAAACTGAACATTGCACCAAACAAATTTACACCTACACCCCCTCTCCCCCTGGAAGTTCACAGCCTAGGACAGCTGGTAGCAGCCATTCCAGTGAACAGCATTTCTGAATGCAGAGAAAACCAGACAACAAATATTTAATAAGCACTTCCTAAGTGCAAAATATAATGCCAAGTAATACAGAGAAGGTAAATACATATACCAGAAATTCTACTGTGAAGAAATTAATAATCTAACTGATAGACCCATACCATATCCAGCCAACCATCCATCTATCCCTCCACCCATTTATTCTTCCATCCATTCAACTTTCCACCCCCATCCATTCAGCCCTACATCTTTCCACCCATCTACGCAAACCATTTGTCCATTGTCCCATTCACATAGCAACCCTGTCACCCATCCTCCCGCCCTCCCACCACCCTGATCTTCCCTTCCAATTCTCCACCCACCCACTAAACTGCCTTCCATTGCTCCTTACATCCATCCCCTCAGCCCTCTAACCACCTGTACTGGGTTGAAGAGTGTCCCCCAAAAATTCATGTTCACCCAGAACCTCAGAATGTGACCTTATCTGAAAATAGGGTCTTTGTAGATGTTATTAGCTAAATTAAGATGAGGTCATGCTGGATTAGGGTGGGCCCTAAACCGATGACTGGGGTCCTGACAAGGGGGGTAGACAGATACCCACACAAGAAGAAGGCTATATAATGATGGAGACAGAGATTGGAATTATGTTTCTACAAGCTAAGGGATACCAAGAATTACTGGCAACCACCAGAAGTTAGAAAAGACAGGGAAAGGTCCTCCCCTAGAGTCTTCAGAGAGAGTACAATCCTGTCTCCACCTTGGTTTTGGACTTCTAGCCTCCAGAACTGTTACACAATAAATTCCTCTTGTTTTAAGCCACCAAGTTTACAGGACTTTGTTGAGCAGCTCTAGGAAACTGATACACCATCCCTCCCACCAACCCTTCCTCTCCATCTCTCCAACCCCCAGCCAATATCCTCCCCCAACAACCCAACCCTCCACCCATCCATCTATCTATCCATCCGCCCAGCCACTTATCCACCCATCTGTCATCCACACATACGTAATACCTTATTTAGGGACTATGTGCCAAGCATTGCTCTGTGTGCTGGGTATACAATGACAACAACAGCAATAGCAACATGTCATGGATTTTGCCTCCCATGTAGGCTAATATTCCCAGTGATATCACAAGACCTCAAGTATAAATACAATCTAAGTAAATACAATGGCTTGCTATAAAAACTGAATTTCAAGGCAAGTTCCTTAGCCATCCCTGCCACCTGCAACCATATTGGTGGCACTCAGGCCCTTCCAAAATTGAAGTTTTGGAGCCTCCACTAGGAAATGAGCAAACATCCAAGGTCTCTTCCCAGGTGGATATATTGACATTACATAAATAATCATACAAATAAATACACATTTATCAGTTTTGCTACATCCTATGAAGGCAAGAACTCAGCTCTACAAAGAAGATAACAGCACTGCAGAGGCCAGGGCACTACTTAGGATTGGAGAGTGATGGAAGCCTCCCTGAGTTGGAAAAACAAAACACACTCATAAGAAGTAAAAAACATCACTTCACAAAAGGGCTTAATGCAGAATCCAGGCTTTACTGGATTTTGGATGACTGCTGCACACCTCAGAGGAGGGAGAGCCCACTGCAGACTGCAAAGGTTCCCTGGAGAAAGAATTCCTGGACCCTGAAGGATAAATGAGGTTTAAGTAACGGGGGAAAGAGGGGTACCTATTTTTAGGGTGTTCCTCATTAAACAAAAGTGCAGAAGTCATTGATTTATTCCAAGGGATCGAGATTTTCATGCGCCAAGGATCACTTTAGCAGTCCGATGAAGACTTCAGTTTCCTTTTCAGAACAAAGCTGTTAAATAACTAAAATAAAATACACTGGATTACCAAAAAAATACCCAAACTATATCAAAATACAGCCATAATAATTTTTTAAATAAGCTTGTGATGTGTATATGTCTGTATTAACAAGTTAATTTACAAAATCTGTGCTGTGTACACTAACTACAATGATTTCAAAATAATTTGGTGAAAGTAAAAAACAATTCTGAGACATCTGCAACAATGCTAATGTCATATGAATATATATGTGATTTCTCCTAGTGAAAAAAAAAATAAAAGAGCTGCTGCTATTACTGTGGTTTGTTGCTACCATTCAAAATGAAAGGAAATGAATATTTCAGTTAAAGGTAAATGAAAATAGGCAATTTTTTTCTCCCATCCAAATTTACAGACCACTGAATTCTATCCACAGACGCCTTGGGGGCCGATTTAGGTATTTAGGTATTCATGTATTCATCCTTTCATTTATTTACTCATTCATTCCCCTAAATCCTGAGTGTTGATGACATTCCTGACAATATAGTTAGTGCCAGCAACACACCGAGGCAAAAAGACAGATGTGGTGTCTTCCCTAATGAGCTTATATTCTAGTGGGCAGAGACAGTCACCAGGCAGGTGAATAAACAAGAGACTTGTAGATTGTGATAACTGCTGGAAAGAGACTCCCCAGGGTGCCGTGGGGACAGGGGAGGCTTCCCTTGTGTTAGCATCCACAAGGAGCAAGCTGTGCAGGAGCATGGCAACCACAACACAGGAAGGGGGGATTCAGACAAAGGCCCCACAACAGGGGAGAAGCCAGGTATCCGAGAAATAGGAAGAAGGTTCAGGTGGGCAGAGTGAAGACAGCGATAGGAGATGAAAACAGGTGGAGCAGCCGCAGCCCCCAGGGAATTGGGTTCGGGCAGTGCTTTAAGTGCAGCGGGTAGCCACTGAGGCAGCTTAGGCAGGGGAATCCCAGAATTGGATTATATTGTTTTAAAAGATTTCTTTGGACAATGAGTGGAGAGTGGATTGTAGAGAAAAAGGTAATTGGCAGAAAAGACCAGCTTAGAGGTCTCTGCGTTCATCCAAGTCAGAGGCAGTGGTGGCTCGAGCCAGGGCTGGGGTTAGGGTGGGATGAGTGAGGCGTCTCGGGTACAGAGTTTAAGGAAGTGCTCACACTCGGGACCATGCAAGTGCAGGGTTCAGCAAGTCCACACCTGGACTGGTGGCAGAGACAGGCAGGTTGAAGATACATTTTAGAAGTAAAATCAAATTTATTCTGGAAATTTCTGAAGTTCAGAAGTAATAATTTTAGAAGAGAGCAAAAAGGAGTTTCCTACCTAATGTCCACTCTCCCCTTCTTCTTTAGTAGAACTCCAGTTTAATTCTAGAAACAATGTTTCCAGGTAGAACATTGTATTCCCCAGCCTGCCTTTCTATTAGAGGAGACCAATAACATGTAGGCTGAAATGCTACAGTAGGACTTCTGAGACCCTGAAGAAGGGACATATAGCTGGGTTGTGCCCTTTTTGCTCTTTTCCTTCTTCTTGCTTCCTGCATTGAGTGTTAATGTGATGGCTGGAGCTGCAGCAGCCATCTAGGATCATGAAGCAACTTTGATGATGCAAACCATGTGCTTAGGAGTACAATGGAAATACAGAAAAAGCCTAGATCTAAAATGACACCATGAAGCCACTTTGCCAGTTCCAGACCACCTATCTTCAAACTTCTTTAATCTGAGAGGGAGATAAGCTTCAATTTTGTTTTAGCAACTGATTTCTAGGCCTGTTTACTAGCAAAAACAATTCCTACCCAATGCATGCACCTGCCCACAATACTTACTAAAATCCAAATGAATAGAGATTCCTCTACAAACTCGTTTCCACTCATTCACTCTGATTTAAATACACCCAACTGTGTGTCTCACTCTGATTGACTGGATGCCATCAAAAGGAGAATTTTCTCCCCTTTTCCTTCTGAAAAAGGCTCTCAAACCCACAGTGAAATAACTGTGGGGCAGAGAGAGGTGGTGTGATATTATATATGTCATTATAAACTCTAAGTGCCTCTTTTTTGAACTCCGAGAAGGTTAGTAGTGGCAAAGGAACAAAAGAAAGCCACAGTGATGAATAGAATGCGTTGGAAAGTGGCGGGAACGAATGAGTGCCAGCTCTGACAAATGTCAGATGTCAATCAGAAGTGAAGAAAGGAAGGAGTTCCCTCCAAAAGTGGTGGAGGGGGCACCCTCACAAACAGAACATAAAGGCAAATCTAACTCAGCAGCAAAATGGGATTGTGTGTAGCCAGGGCTCGTCACTTTGTAAGGTGGCAATAGGCTGTTTCGTCAGTTTCTCTGCTGAAATCAGAGAAATGCTGGAAGGGATTTTGAGACCATTTACTAATTCTTCCATTATATAAGGGAGGAAACTGAGGCTCAGTCAGGGTAAGGGCTTGACCAAAGTCACACAAAAAATTAGGGGTGGGCTGGGATGGGATGAGTCCCATATTTACTGACTTCTCTGCTGATGTACACACCTCCTTTGTGCATTTTGAGTATCAGCTTCCAGCAGAGGCAGGAATTGGCAAACTTTCTGTGTAAAGGGTTAGATGGTGAACACTTTAGGGTGCAACCACTCACCTCTGCTGCTGTTGTACCACAAAAGCAGCCCAGACAGCAGTAAACAAAAGTGTGTGGCTGTGCTCCAATACGATTTATTTACAAAAACATTCAGTCAGCTGTATTTGACCTGTAGGCTGTAGGTTGCCACCTCCCGATCACGTGGATCCATGTGGTCCTCAAACCAGCACCATCAGCAGCATCTAGAACTTGCTAGAAATGCAAATTCTCAGTCCCCATGCCTCCAAACCTAATGAATCAGAAACTCCAGAGATGACAATCAGAAATCTATTTTCGCAAGTCCTCCCAATGACCCTGACACACACTAAAGTTTGCAAAACATTGGGCAGCATCACAGCACACCGCTGCATGTGAAAGCCGCTTCTTGTCCGGCTATTTCCAGCACGTAGCCTGGTGTTTGGCATCTAGGAGGCGCCGACAACAGCAACCACCGGCCTCCCACCCGAAAATCTATTCTCCCCTTCTTTTTATGTGAGCGGGAAATAAAATTCGGTCTCACTTAAGCCATTGTTAATTTGGATTTTCTGTGATAAACCACCAAATCTGATCCAACTGATTCAGTATCTGGTGAATATCTGTTGAATACATAAATCAATCTCAAGCAAATTGTATCTGGATAACAAGTCACAGGTAGATCTGATTAATTAAAAAACTGTTGCTTCAATACAATTTTATCAGTAGATAAAATTCTCCAAAACACAGTGTCCACAGGGGCCAAAATAATAAAAAGAACCACTTCACGTTAGGTGGTGAAAACATGGGAGCCTACTACACACAGAGTAGCCTCCATTTCTCACGCTGCCCAAAGGCAGGCTGGTAATGGAGCAAAAGTCCTCTTCTCAGGCTCCCCGAGGAGGCTGCCACTATATCCATGACCCCACAGTCACCTTCTCCTAGCAGCCTTTCCTAATTAGAGCCCTCCTAGAATTCTGGAATGTTGCGTCTCAGCAGCACGTATAGGATTGTTCTGCCCTGCTTCATTCGAATCATACTGTCCTTTTGCAATGATCCTCAAGTTACTTCTCAAGCGGAGAGGTTTTCTTGCCCATGGTAGGCTCTCAGTCAATATCTATAGAACGTTACTGACTTCATTGGTGAGTGCTTTGTCACTCCTGCTAGAATAGAAATTCCTTTAGAAGCTGGGACCAGCTTTTCTATTTCTCAAACAACCCCCCACTGGCCACAGCAATGTGCACGAGCCCTGTATCTGCAGGCACTTGGATGCTGGGCCATGCATCCCAGGTGCTTCCACCTGTTCTGATGCACCATGATGGCATCATCACTGGTCCCATCTCATCTTCACTCCCTGGGGACTGAGGTGTGGCCTGATTCCCAAAGCCCCGCACAGAGAGCCTCCAACATTTTTAATGAGGACCTTATTCATCAACCAGAAAAAGATGAACAGTTTCACTCCATGTTAGCCCAGCAACTCATCAAACCTATGCTGACTTCTACTGCTCATGCCTTTACCTTGGTGTTTCTCAAGATTTTATAACCCAGGCCCCCTTCACAAACATTTTTAACCTTGCGTTTTCCTCTAACATTATTCAAAATCACAAGATGAATTGATATTGTGACTAAAACATATCAACAGATGTCATTGTTTAATAGCCCCTGCTGCCACCATGCCAGGAACATCACACACACATGTCTCCATTGAAATCTTAGCTTCACATGCTATTCTCTGTTTCGTCCTCTCTATACACTTCAGAGAAACATGCATTACTGTTTGATTCCATGGACTAAATAAACTAGGGGGAAATCTCCACTGCTTCAGGGCAAGATTGAGATCCAGCCAGTTGTTTATGGCTGGCAACCAACCATCCATTTGGTCAGTGCATTCATTCAAGCTGACCGGGTGCCCACGCCTGAATAATTGTTAAACTTTCTCAACATCACTTACATACAGAGACCAGAAGTTGCCATGAATTGGGGAATCCATATGAGTATGAATGGAAGAGAAGAGTTAGGACCATGCAAAAAAGTACATGGAAACTTAGCAAAGTCTTGTGGTTGACCTATAAAAAGGCTCTTCACGTTGCATCCCACACAAATAGAAACTTAATAAATCTCTGATGCAATTGTGTTTTCATACATGCCAATACGTTCTATGCTTTATTTTAAGGTAAACCACTTGCCTGGCATTCGTTGGGAGGATTATTAACCATCATTAAATGATTAACCATCATCATTAAAGTGGTAGCCCACTGCCATCCAGCCAAGGGCATGCTGTGTGGAGGTGCCCACGTGAGAAACAACTTGTTAGCAAAATAATGCACCTGCAACCCAGAGCATCAACTCTTAGGACTCTTTATTTCAGGCTCCTTATTAAAACCACTGTTTTCTTTCTCTACTTATGGCAATTTAATACATATGCCACAGAGGTCTCTATTTCAACTTTAGGTTAATCATGCCCATCTCTCTAAGGTGCCCCCAGGACCTATCTACCCGCTAAAGTTCACTTAATGTGTATTTAAATCTGTTTCTTTTGCGCATTGTGTGACCTCAGGCAAGTGACTTAACCTGAGGTTTCTCATCTGTAAAATGGGGCTAATAATAGCTTCTACCTTATAGTGTTTTTTAAAGGATTTGATGAAAGCATGGATATAAAACACCTAGCATGGTGCTTGGTATATAACATGTGTTCAATAGTGCTAATAATTATGGAAGATCTCATTGGCCCCCAAGTAGACTGCTAAGCTGGTAGAGGGTTGGATACATCATTTACTTCAACCCCATCTCAACAAACACTATTCTAATAGCATGCTGAAGGTTACCTGCCTATCATACCTTAAAGGTTGTTCCTTGAGAGAGCTTTCATAATACTCAGCCACAAAATAAAATGGTGATCTAGCACCTCTTGTATTATCCTGGATGGAGCTAGAGCCCATTCTACTAAGCAAAGTATCACAAGAATGGAAAAACAAGCACCACATGTACTCATGATGAAATTGGTTCTAATTGATCAGCACTTATGTGCACAAACAGTAGTAACATTCGTCGGGTGTCGGGCAGGTGGGAGCAGGGAGGAGGGGATGGGTATATACACACCTAATGGGTGTGGTGGGCACTGTCTGGGGGATGGGCATGCTTGTAGCTCTGACTCGGGCAGGGCAAAGGCAATGTCTGTAACCTAAACATTTGTACCTCCATAATATGCTAAAATTAAAGAGAGAGAGAGAGAGAGAGCGCTTTCGGAAATGTATTTAGACATCATGACTCCAACAAGGTGACTTATCCTGTCCTGCTAACACCTCCCACAGTCACTTTCACCCCCACCCCATCTTAGAGCTGAGTGGGAACATTCTTCAGGCTTCAGAAAGCAGATGATGCTCTTCCCTGCGAGCAGGATTTTCTATCTTGCAACATCGGAACGGGAGCCTGACAGCCTTTGAAGTTTGGGATGTGTCTTCCCCTCTGTGCCTTTCGGGGGTCTTTACTTCTGCTACGCTGCACTTCTGGGGAGGGCTGGCTGAACACTAGCAAATGAAGCAGCCCCTGGGCTCCTTCCTGGAGTCTAACGCTGTCTGTCTCATCATGTCCTTCTCCTGGAGACATCACCAACTTATTTATCTCTCTGTCATAAAAGGAGAGGAGGAAGGAACGGCGGAGAGCTTCAAGGTTAGCCAACATTTGCAGAGGAAAAATAGTATACTGAAGATGGATGTGTGCTGAAAAGTAACAGTTCTATACAAATGCAAGGGGACCTCACAGTCAACAGGGACAAAACTACGGGCCATCCTATTTTCCTCAATTGCATCATGCCTCACAATCATTCACTCTGTTTATAAAAACGATGAGCTACAAAAAGATATGTGTTTCCAGCCAGGATCTATCACTCTGAGACTTGGGATAAGTTAACTGACGCATGTTAAGCCTTCCCTCCCGATGTCTGTTAAGTGTGATGACAGAGGATCAACCTCCCACAAGATCCAGAGGGTTCAATGAGATAATGCGTGTGCAGAGCCAGCACGGTGCCCAGCTCAGCAGCAGGCACTTAGGAAATGCTGGCTTTAATACTGATGCATAAGACCAGCCCATCGTAACAGCAGCATCTATGACAGCCAAAGGTGGAAACAAGCAACCCAAATGTCCGTTTCGCGCCAACACACTCCCCAGCTCATAATATGGTACTTGGATGAACAAATGAATGAATAAATGAATGAGCACAAAAAGGGAGCCCTGCCTCTCATTGCATCCCCTAGCTAGGAACTTGCTCACATTTTGTCTCTACCATATTCCCTCTCTTTTGTTGTTCTTTTCTCTCTCTTCATCCCTTATGCTTAAAAAACCATGTGTATATGTGGCTTTTTCTAAAGCTATGTTCCCCCCTTCATTTTTTTCTGCTCACAATAAAAAGGCAGGAAATAAATTTTTACTTTACATCCACATAAAACACCCAAGAAAAATTCACACTGAATCTCCAAATGAACAAAGGCCAGGAGGCTAGGCCCTCCCGACGGTGGAGCCACGAGTCTGTTTTGACAAGTTATCTCCTCGTAAACACACTGGTTTATCTCATGCTAAACAATTAGATGTGCAATTTAGGCAAAAGAAAAAAATACATTGCACATATTCCAGACAGCTTGTTAGCATCTGCGCCAATGACACAAGCGATCGGGACACGGGGCTGATGTTAAATAAACTGGAAGAGCGAATGTTTATGGCAACACTCGGAACATTGCCATCCACATGTTGCATTCCCAGAGGGACGCCCAAGGAGGACTGCGGGGAAGGTGGGGTGAGAAAGAGTCCACGAGGAAAACAGCAGTGCTCCAAGAGGACTGGGGTGGATAGGGATTGGAGTAGAGGCACGTAGGAGGCTGAAATTATCCATAGGCGAAGCCAGCAGTTCTCAACAAGAGATGCAATTGCCCACCTCAAGGGCCATTTGGCAAGTCTGGAGACATTCTGGTGTCATAAATTGGTCAGGGTACCAGCATTGCATGGGTAGAGACTACATGTCCTACAATGCACAGGACAGCCACTCTGTCCACCCCATTGCAAAGAATGACATGGTCCCAAATGTCTTGATGCCAAAGCTGATGAACTCTAGACTAAGACACAGCAGAGTGAAAACCAGTTCTGCTCCCCGGTGGCTGTGGAACTTGAGCAGGTCAATTAAACCCCTGGGCCTCCAGATGAGTCTGATGGAAACCTGTGGGACAGAAGAGATGGGATGGAAGATATGCAATGCACATAGCAAATGCCTCCATGAATGCTAGACCCTCATATGCGCTCCTCCCTGTCCTCCACCTCCCCAAGGCTTAGTTACCCATTCATTCACTCAATCCTTTAGCCACCATGTATTCAGTGTCTACGATGAGCCTAGAGATGGGTGCTGGGTATTCAGCATCAGATCAGACAGGCCAGGGCCCTGCCTCATGGAATATCCAGTCAATTGGGAGAGGCAGGCAACAGATAATGGACAGACCAAACTTAGGACCAGTGCCCTGAAGGTAGAATACCTCTCCCAGGTTTTGTCAACTGGCTATGAATTGCTGTGCAGTTGGATCAGCCAGTCCTGCAGACCAACTCACATGCAGGCCATCTGGACCCATTGGTTTCCAGAGGGGACGTGATTCAAAGGTTCGCTTTCCTTCACCTGCTTTTCTCAAGGGGACTTTGCCCTCTAAGAAGTCCACTCCTTTCTGTCCAGATTCCTTTTCCTGTCTTCCTCTCCCTACTTCTCTTTGTTTGGGCGAGGGTTTAACACCAACATGGCAACTATTGAGATCCCTGGTCACTGGGCAGCATGATGATTGCATGTCATCGTTTATCCGTTTAACTTTTATTTCAGACCATATTCCCATCATAGCTAATCCAGAATACTCTTCAGTGTTTGGCCTAAGAACTACAAAGAGGAAAAGGCCCAGGTCTCCCAGCATCCCAAGGTGCTCATAGTCTAGAAGAGACAGAGCCACGAGAACTGAACGTGAGTCTGGAAAAGTTGAGAGCGCTGTGACAGCTGCATCATCAGCCACCTTCTCCCCTGAAATGTGGGCTGAGACATCCACCTGTCTCCCAGCATCTCCACCTGGAAAGACATGTGGTAGTCACAGTAGTGGCCCAAAAGAGGTCCCCACCCTAATCCCTGGATCCTGTGAGCATATTACCTTATGTGGCAAAGGGAACGCGGCAGGTGTGATTAAGTTAATGATCCTAAGATGGGGAGGTGATACCGTATGATCTGGGTGGGCCCAATATAATCCCAAGGGTCCTTACAAGTGGAGGGCCTTTCCCAGCTTTTGTTAGAGGGCGATGTGACTACAGAAGAAAGGCACAGAGAAGTGCAACATTGCTAGCTTTGGAAACGGAGGAGGGGGCCACAAGCCAAGGGCTGTGAACAGCAGACTCTAAAACCTGGAAAAGGCAATAAATGGATCCTGCCCTAGAACCTCCAGAAGGAACATGATCTTGCCAACACCTTGATTTTAGCCTAGTGAGACCTGTGTCCAACTTCTGGCCTCCTGAACTGTAAGATTATAAATGGATGTGTTTTAAGCCCAAGCATGTAGCAATTTCTTAGAGCAGTAAGAGAAAACTAGTACGATACCTAGCTGGCATCTCCAATCTATTGCCCATCTCAGTCATAGCAGCCCCTGACTTCCAGGTGCTCTGGCCAAACACTTGGGAGGCATCTCCAACTCTTCTCTTTCCCTCATTTTTTGTAAATCTGGTCCACACCACACTCCCCATCAGAATGGCCCCGTCCATCAGTCCTCCACCATCTGCCCAAAACCCTGCAATGATTTCCCAGGCAAGACCTTCGACCTTACAAGGCCTTTTAGGGTTCAGTCTCTGGTTCCTTTTCTACTCTCATCTCCTTCCTCTTACATGTTTCTCAAACACAACAGCAATGCCCTCACCACAGGGCCTTTGCACATGCTGTTCTCTCTTCTTGGAATGCTCTTGTATGGAGCCCACTCCCTTACCTCTTTTGGATCTTGATTCAAATATCATATTCCCTGTGAGGCTTTCCTTAGCATCGTTTTTAAAACTGCAGCCTCATCCCTGACGTTCCTAGTCTCCACGGTGAACTCAGGCCCAGATCAGACAGCTCTGTTTTGGGTTATCCATGTGATCAGGAAAAGGTATCGATCTCTCTAAGCCTCTGTTTCCTCATCTATACAATGGGGTTGTGGCAAGGGCCTGTGAGACTGTGGCGATGGTTTCCCAGATGTATGCCTCCATCAGCACTCATCGAGCTGTACCGTTGATCGCATGTCTATTATATCTCAATAAAACTGTTAAAATTGAAAAATGTTAATAAAAATGACACCAACAATAAAGGGCTTAGTCCAGTGCATGAAACATCTTCATAAAACGTAGGATGCTGCTGATTTACGGCCACAGAGCTTCTCAGAGCAAGTGCCGGGGACTGCTCTGGGGGAATGACAGGCTCACCTAATCCTCATGCCCACACTGTTGGTCAGCGTAATCCCATTTCACAGATGAACAAGGTGAGGCTCGGAGGCCACAACTGCAGAATATTCTAGAACACAGAAAGTCCTCTTTCCAGCATACCCTGGTGAGAGATGAAGCAATACATAGGAGGGAAAAGCAGAGTCCGAGGGGAGACAAGTGGAGACACAGTAAGGGAAGCAAACGGGAGAACCAGGGAATTCTCAGAGCATCTGGCAGGTCCCCAGGGGCAGAGGAGACAGGCTGCGTAGCGACGTCCCCGAGAACACAGCTGCAGCCGCGGTTCTCTGCTCCCTGTCACCACTGCCCTGCCAGGCACCCTGGAAGCAGAGAATCTTCTCCCTTTCTCTGCCTGTAGCAGCTGCCGTGGAACAAGGGGCACAACCCCCTTCATGCAAAGAGAGGTAAGAGGCTGCCGGGGAGCTGCTGCCACCGTCACCCCGTGGGAAGCCTGTCCACGGGGTGCGGCAGTCCCCACTGGCAGAGCCCCCCGGAAGGGGGCGTGCTGACTGCCAGGTCGCTGGCTCCGCACTGCAGTAGCAAACATTCTGTTGTGTGTTCCAAGTCCCCGGGGTCTTTCTGTTTTCATTGGCCGTGGTAATGGCAGTGATAACCATAACAGGACAGCCTCACACTCCATTCGCTCAAACAACCATGCCCCAACAATGCCTGAGATCTGCTCACATCGGTGAGGACTCACAGTCCCAGCTCCTTCCTGTGACCACCCAGAGAACATTCACTGAGGACTTGCCAGGTGCCAGGCAGTGTCTTAAGGCCAAGGATTTGGAGGGAAACGAAATACACAAGGCTCATGCCTTCGGGAGCTGAAATTCTAGCAGGGACTGGTGGAGGCGGGTGGGATATGGATGAAAACAACCAAATAAGCATAGTAATGTCACAATTTGGTAAAGGTTGTGCAAGAAAGGAAGTGTTGGGCTAGAGAACAATAGGAAAGAACTTATTGGGTAGTCAGGGAAGGCCTCCTAAGGAGCTGGCCTTTGAGCTGAGACCCAAAAGATGAGAAAGAGCTAAGATGATATGTTTCAGGCAGAGAGAAATGAAAGCCCATGGGGTAGGTGCTATGGTCTGAATGTTTGCATCCCCCAAAATTCATATGTTGAAATCCTCGCCCCAATGTCACAGTATTAGGAGGTGAGGCCTTTGGGAGGCTATTGAGTCATGAGTGGGCTTAGTGCCCTTATAAGAGAGGCCTCAGAGAGATCCCTGGCCCCTGCCACCATGTGAGGACAAAGCAAAATGACAACTGTCTACGAACCAGGAAGCAGGCTCTCACCAGACACTGAGTCTGCCAGGGCCTTGATCTTGGATACCCCAGCCTCCAGAACTGTGAGAAATACATGTCTGTTGTTTACAAGCCACCCAGTTTATGGTATTTTGTTAGAGCAGCCCAAACAGACTGAGAGCTTGGCACAATCTGGGAAGAAGAGACAGGAAGAAGGGTGCTGTGATCACAGAATGCCGTCAGCATCGTGCTTTGTAAGCATGTTCCTATCAGAGAACCCCGGTCCAACACCTGACATGGCTGCCTCCTGCCTTGTATGAGTTTGAACCAATTACTCCCATGCCACGTTGCTCTCAACTCACAAATAAGGAGGATAATGGAACCGAACTTATGGCATTTTTGTCAATATTAATCAAATTAATTCATGTAAGGTGCTTAACACGCAGCTCATAGTAAGTGCTCAATAAATGCCGGCCATTTTTATCACCCCCCTGCCTGGATGCCAGAACTCAGCACGGCAGAGCATGTTCCAGGCCCAGCACAGAGATCTGATTCATCTCCCGAAGGTCCCCTGTTGAGTTCCTTGTTGTGGCTCTCGCTCACAAGGCCATCATCAAATATCTGTTGAACGAGTGGGCTTCCTGATTGCTTTCTCTTTAAGCCTCCAAAAGGCACCTCCTTATGATTAGGTTTCCTCTGTGAGCAATGTGACGCTGGCCGGTCCCCTCCCCGGGATTTTGCAGAAAGGAAAGGTGGAAAGGAGATGGTTATTAGCTGCTATCTCTGCAAATGCTGAGCCATCTGCACCCCGTTACCTAAGCACAGACCTCTGTGGGTGCCAAACTTCAGAGCCCTGAAAGTTGGAAGGGATTCCGAGCTTGGATCCCTCGGGCTAGGCTATTCTTGGAAGCCGAGCAACCGCGCCTGCCACAGGGAGATGAGTCATGCTGGGGGTGAAGGCTTGATGGATTCCTCCAGGCAGCAGCTATTTATCAGGGCAGATCTATACGCCACAGAAAACGGAGGGAGGGAGGGACAGAGAGAGCACAGAGTCAGTGCTCCTTAAAGCAATATCATGGTCATCCGGACCCTCATGCTGTAGCCAGATGATACTGCCTGGGACCCTCTCACCAGGCAAACGCCCACCTCAAGGAGGCCCGGTGCTGTCATCTGACGTACTGTCCCCATTCTATTAGAACAGCCCTTTCAAGAGCTCATAAAGCTCCGGCCTCCCAGCTCAGGTAGCCCGTTCGTTAATTCCCATCTTGTGTGTCCTGCCCCCACGAATATCTTCGTCTCCCTGTTAGATTCTAGGATCTTGTCTTGCAGAATCTACTGTTGCTCATAAAACTCTGAGTCGTACCTGAGGGCAGAATCAGAGGAGTCTTGTCTCATTTTGTTTTTGCAGAGTCCCAAAACTGCAGAAGAGAGTGACGTGCCATAAACAGGACAAATGCCATTAATATAAAGATCTGCCATGGGGCAATTTCCTAAGGTCTCCCATGCTTCACCCTGAGTTTAGCATGAGGCAACCGCACTCACTGCTGAGGCTTCCCACACTCATTTCAAGGGACAGCAAGCTGGGATGGAGGGGGAGCTGACACACTGCGTTCGGGTGCCTGGTTAATTCCACTTGCCTGGTTTCCTTTGCTCCTCCCAAACTCTGCCTGGCAGTAAAGCTACTCAGAAGCCAGCCTCGGCTTGCACTTCTGAGTTCTGCTCCTTACATATGCCCCCGGAAACTCACTCCAAGAGAAGGCAGCTTAATTAAAAACCACATTCAATCAAACTGTCACTTTGTTTATGAAAAAGTGTCGAGTGGCTGGAAATGGCAAGAACAAGCACTGAAGATTAATGCTCTAAATTTGTGCTGATTAAAAGTACGATTGAGGCATTAAAAAGAAAGCTCGGTGAACCCGCAGGACCCCCAAACTCAACACTGCCATTTTCAGACACAACTTGGGACAGTAACCAATACAAATAGAACTGCTCTCTGCCTAGAAGTTTTGCCTACCTACGTGAAGACAAAGTATCTAGCCGGAACCAGTTATCTGTGTTTGTGAAGGGAAACAAACACATCTGAGATTCACTTATTGGCACCTCTCCAATACCTGCTTGTTTCATAAGTGGCCCATGCTCAAATCTGACACGCCGTGGATCTGGGTCACTCCATGGAACTGATTAAAGTGAGTGGGACTCTCAGAGACCCTCTGACCCTACTCCCTCACTTTGCAGATGGGGAAGCTGAGACCTCTGGACAAGAAATAACAAGCTCTTGGGTGCCAAGGAGAACAGTGCTAGACCTGGAGTCAGCTTTGAGGTTACCCCCACTTACAGAGTGCATTGACTTCCAGAACCCTTATTTTTCCATAGGGTTATAAAGCCACTGATCTATTTTATACAGCAGAGAAATCGGTTGCAACGGAAGTCCACCCAGAAACAGTGGCTTTTACCTGACCCCACAAACAAGATGCCTCTTCTGTCTGCAGTAGATCCACTTCACCAGGACTTGAACCTTCCAAAATGTTGTACGGTCACACTCCACCTCCTCTTATGATGGAATTATGACTCGGCTTTGGAAAATGGCTCTTTCCAAAGCCACAGTCTCAACCCAAAGACAAGGAAGAATAGGACAGAGTCTCTCCATCCTTTGGTTTGGGTCACCAGCCACAGTAGGCAGAGTTCTGAGATGACCACCAGTGACTCACATCCGTGTACGATCTCCTCCCCTTGAGTGTGGCTGGAACTTGCGAACATGACAGGATATCACTCCTGTGATTATGTTACATCATACGGTAACCGTGAAGAGATTTTGCAGATATAATTAAGGTCCCTAATCAGGTGTCTCTGACTTAATTAAAAGAGAGATTACCATGGGTGGGCCTGGTTTCATCAGGTGAGCCCTTTAAAAGAAAGCTTAGACTTTCTCTGCACCTAGGACCTAGAAGCAGCAGAGACCCCCCCCTCTCTCTCCATTGCTGATTTTAAAGAAGGAAACTTCTGTGAGTTCTACAGCTGCAAGGAAATAAATCCTGCCAACAACTGTGTGAGCTCAGGAAGGAACCCAGGGCCTCGGAGGAGACCACAGCTCTAGCTGACACCTTGAGTGCAGCCCTGTGAGTCCCTCAGCAGAAAACTCAGCTAAGTCGTGCCCAGACCCCTGACCCACAAAAACTATGAGATAATAAACGGGTGTTAGCCGCTGAGTTTGTGGTAATTTGTTACACAGCAGTAGATAGCTAATACATCAGCCAAGAACCAATAATTCCTACAGAGTTCAAGGTGAGGATGATGTCAGTGGGACAAGATGAGAAACTGACACTAGACATTCTCCCACACAGGCCTCCTTTAATAATAATAAAACAGAAAAGACTTCAAACCCTAACTGGCCCATTTCCTTTTCCTGTCATTCTCTTTTTAAAAATTAAAAGCCAGTGTTGGCACCCTGGGCTGACTTGATCACAGCATGATTAAATAAGCTTCTTCTAAGAGTTAGGGAAAAGAGGATTCGGCAAGCATAGGAGGAGGAACAAGTTGCTCTTTGCGGAAAAAAAAAAATGTTTTCAAAGGAAACATTCAAGTCTCAAACCTAAAAAAAAAAAAAATCAACAACTTTAGCCAAGAAGAAACTCCCACCGTTTGGCATTTGCAAGAGCTACAGGAGAGATGACGCAAACAGAAGCCAGTTCTGGGTGTGCAATCTCCGACAGGTGTGCAAGGCGCAGCGGTCCTCATGCGAATTCTTCCAACCCCAGACCCCACAAGTGCTTATGCACGTGAGAAGACTTGCCTGGCTCCTGGGAGACGGGAGCAAGCGTTGGGAGACAGCATTTAATTAAGTGCTAAACTGTGCGTTGCTGGGTTTAAATGGTGACCTTTGTGTAAAGCCAGTTTGATCGTGGGACACTTCCCTTTCAGGAATTACTTGCTTGGCTACCCAATGCAGTCAAGATAAAAATCTAAATTACTGGCCAGGCTTGGTGGCTCACACCTGTAATCCCTGCGACTCAGGATACTGAGGTGGGGGGATTGCTTGAGGTCAGGAGTTCAAGACCAGCCTGGGCAACTTAATGAGACCCTTGTCTCTAAAAAATAAAAATAAAAAATTAGCCTGTAGTCCTAGTCCCAGCTACTTAGGAGGCTGAGGAGGGAGGCTTGCTTGAACCCAGGTGTTTAAGGCTGCAGTGAGCTATGATTGCACTGCAGAACTCCAGCCTGGGCAACACTAAGCTGCCTCTCCTTCCAATGCTCTTTTCTGCACCCCACTCCCCCACTTATCTGCCTAGAAAATGTGTCTTTCAAAACCTGCTTAATAAAGTCACCTCCTCTGAGCAGCCTTCTTGGATTCTTCCTATGGAGAGTCCTTAGACACCCTTAGCATGGCCTGTGCTGTTTCCTTATCTGTTCAACTCAGACAAAAATAGACCTTCAGCTATAAAAAATTAAATAAATGAGCACACATCAAGGGTTTAGAACCTGGTGGCATGTCTTTAGCACACGATAAACACGCTGTGACTATTTCTATTATTTACCGAGCACCTACTAAGTACCAAATGCTGTGTGGGCCCCTAGAGTACAAAACAGGCATAGACCCTGCCTTTTTTCCCAGTCTGCACTTTAAGTGTGGGGCGTAGCACAGGGCCTCATACACAGCAAATTCCTATCTGTATCAGTCTCCCAAGTAAATGAATCCTCTCCTGGAATCTGTCACTAGGATAAAAGGCTTCCTCAAACCCTAAGCCCAACACCGAGGTCATTAAGACCAGAAACAAACCCCAGTGTCTGACATCATTGAGAATTCTGTTCATAGAATGCAAGTAAAAGGGAGATGCAACAATATAATCCCTGAGGAGACTATTCCCATGTCCTGGCAAAATCTCATTTGAGGACTGGATGTTGAGTGGCTGCCTCATACAGCTACCCCTTCATCTCCGCCAGAGTCTTCTCCTCTGGGGAAGTTTATCGTCATCTCTGCCCAATTAGGAATTCATCTCCCTCATCTGACTTGTCTACAGTATGACTTTTCTTCTAAGTTTCACCACCATCCGACACATTATATATTTGTTTATTTTATGCCCATCCCAATGTATGCTCCATATGACCAACAACACGGATTGAGCTCAGTGCTCCATAACTAGGACCAAGGTATCATATTCTGTGTAGTGTTGCTAGAAAGGAATACCTGGGTGAGTTGTAAAAAAAAAAAAAAAGAGGTTTATTGGGTTCATAGTTCTACAGGCTATACAAGAAGCTGGTGCTGGCATCTGCTTCTGGCGAGGGTCTCGGGAAGCTTCCTTTATGGCAAAAGGCGAAGGGGGAGCCAATGTGTGCAGAGATCACACGGTGAGATTAGAAGGAAGAGAGCGAGGAGGAGGCGCCAGGCTCTTCTTAACAATCAGTTCTTGTGGCAACTAATAGAGCAAGAACTCGCTCATTACGTGGGGACCGCACTAAGCCATTCATGAGGGATCCGTCCCCAGGATCCAAACACCTCCCACCAGGCCCCACCTCCAACACTGGGGATCAAATCTCAACACCAGATTTGGAGGGGACAAATATCCCAACTATGTCATCAGGTCAGTGCCTGAAACATAGTAGACACTCAATAAATATCTGTTCAATGAATAATAATAGTAGTAACAGCCAACACGTCGAGACTACTTCCCATGCACCAGGAACTGTTCTGAGGGCTTTATGTATAAGCTATTAACTCATGTAATCGATGCAACAGCTCTGTGAGCTAGATATTGTTATTATTCCCATATTAGGAAGGAAGAAGTTAAGACAGGAGAATTTTAGTCACTTGTCCAGCTCTATAGCCAGTGAGTTACAGAATAAAGGTTCAAATCAAGGAGTCTGGCCCAAAGTTTATTGCTCTTAATTGCAACACTAAAATGAATGAATGAATGAATGGACAAAATGTCATGTCTATTACATTCTGTAAATGTAATGCCTGGGGCTATATCGGGGGATGTCCTTGCCTACTACCCAGGTGTCTTCTTGAACGCTATAACCTCTACCTGAAGCAAAATCCTATGCCTATATGCCTTGCACATGGTGGACACTCAGGGCATTTTTGTTGCATCAGCTCACACCTGAATTAGTGCTGAGGGACAATGTAAACACCTTTTCATGCAAATCTCCACCTTTCCTTTCCATGGAGATTCACAACACCTATGAAACAAAATACATTTAGTAGTCCTTATCCAGAGCTTTTGACAATAAGCAAACAGAAGCCAGACTGCCACCCAGTGACACTGCCATCAGATTCTGGGCCACGGGAGTGTTCAATACACGCGGATAATGAGTTCAGAGGAGCAATGACGCCAAAAGAAATAATCGCTTCTTGAGCCTTCGGGATCCTCCCGCTCTCCTTGAAAAGGGAATGAGCATTCCGCCTGCCCGGGAGGGTGGGCCAGGCTGCAAACACATGAGATGTTCGTGGCAAGAACCAGCAGCTGTCTGGCCAGACTTCTCTGCGAGTGAGCAAATCCCACCTTCTTCGCTAGCTCAGAAGCAGCTGCAAAATCACAGTGGGCTCCCAGGAGAAGCTGCACTGTGCGAAGGGTAGGAGCAGCTCAGAAAAAGAAAGGAAGCAGAGAAAAAAAAAATCTGGCTACGTATCTACCTGGGACAATCTGTTTTCTCAACAGCACAGAGGACCATGTACCAGGACCAGGCAAGCAAAGCGTGGGCATATGCTGCTCCTGGGTTAATCCACAGACCTCGGGGAAGAGCAAACAGCACTGCTCGGCTGCCGGGCTCTAAAAATACCCAGCACACTCCCACCGAGGCACGAATGGGAAGCTCTTAGTGGGCAGGAATCCTGCCAAACAAATGCCTAGCTGGACACTCCAGAACGAGTCCAAAGGCTGGAGGTGATGAAAACGTGGAATCTAGCGAGGGAATTGTTGATGAAGCTTTAAGAAAACCGGTGTATTTGGACTGTCATGAGTTGGGGAGGAGAAGCTTTTCCCTGCTACAGCAGTGGAAGTCGGTTAATGCAGTGGTTAAAGCCACAGGCTCTGGGGTCTGATAAAGTCCACTTAAATCCTGGACCCACTGCTTAATAATTATGCCACACTGGGGGAAAACTTAGGCTCTCTGAGCCTCTGTTTCCTCATCTGTAAAAAGTGAGCAATAATAATCATCACCATCTACCTATCTCCTTGATTTTTATAAGGGTTTTAGTAAATTGCATTATTGCTCAAATACTCACTGGCCTGCCCTATAGGACTCCTCCGCCCCCCGCCACTGGGCAATTGGAGTCCTCGCTGATGTCAGGCTAGGAGCTGGTAGAAATATGAGTGGAAGCAATGGAGCCACTTCCAGAAGAAACTCTAAGACTTACCTCATGGTCTACACCTTTCTCTTTTCCCTCTGCCATGAGACTAGCAATGACCCCACCTTCAACCTGAGTCCTGGATCTAAGATATGAAGCAGAGCTGCAACGAACCTGACATAAACTGCAAATAAGAAATAAACTTTTCTTTGTAAGCTATTGAGATTTTGGAGTTGTTTTGTTACTGCAGCACAAATAAGCTTAAACTGACTGATACAAAGGTTAAATGGGATCAACTCTATACTATACCTAATGCATACCTGGCATTTTCTAGGCAGTCAATAAAGTTCACTTATTATTGCTATTATGAATACCATCATCATGGATTCCGACCCTTTTAGAGCCACCCAGTCTATGATATTTCATTATGGCAGCCTCAGCTGACTAAGACAGGGACATGCCAAAAGAATACAAGAGCCAGGTTGAAGAAGTGCTGACTAGCATAATTATAAATAATGATAGTAATGGGTTAAAACCCATGGAAAGAGTTAAGAATCACAAGTCCGTGCTAATGTAAGTTGTAACAAGGAAAAAGAAATGCTCTTCCTTGGAGCACAACACCAAAAAATAAAGAGAAGGAATGATGGAGTTAGAAAACATCCAAGGATGCTAAAACTAGTGAGCAAACACATGATGAGAAACAAGATATTTATAGTCTCAATGTATCTCCCTGCAGATTACTTATTAATTACAAAGAGAAAATAGTGACTTTACAATAGAGATCGCAGACACTACCTTAACCAAGTAATCAAAACTAGTATCCCCAGTATCAGAGCCGACCGACATCACGTGTCTCCTGATACGACGCACCAAGAAGGACACAATGTCACTTCAGTGGTGTTCCCAACAAAAATGTGAAAAGGAAATAAGGCAAAATGTAAACAACCCTTGGAGGTTGTAAACAAACCCCAAGGGGCTGTGATGCCACCAAGTGTGGGAACCGCCGTCTACACTGCTCCTCAGGTGACTAATAGTGTTCCTCTTCTTCTTTTTTAGTTTTTTCTTATTTTTAACTGTGTTCTCACACACATACACACACACACACACACACACACAATTTACTATCTTCAACAGTCAATATAGACTTCAAGTCCAACATCACCCTTCCCAAATGTCTCCCGAAAGGCACAGTCCAGGCACAACCGTGAAAGTGTGGGTTTTATCTCCACTGCTCCAACTCCCAGCCCCTCCCCTCTGATGGCCTCAATTCCCTGCCCTCCTTCCTCGCCATGCAAGGTACCCCATCTCTTTGCACTTCCCCTGCTGGTCAGTATCCCATACATAGTCCTGCTACAACTACCACTCACTCCTTGAAACCCACCTGTCTTCTATGTCACTCTCAAGCCACATTCTCTGGGCCTGCCCAGGAAACCAAGAATCACTATGGAATGAACGATTCAAGGGTGGCGACTGAAAAAGGCTCCAGCCCTTTCCCCAGGGTGAGGCCATGCCACGAGTGTCAGCTGTGATGATTTTTAGGTGGTACAAGGGTACAGAATTAAATAATTTCAAATCACATGGTGAGACAGTTGCTCCCTTTCAAGTCTGTTTCAACTCTTCTGAAAGCATCAAGGAAAAAAGTCCCAAACACCCTGCAACCCTCGTTAATCTCCTTTTTTAACAGAGAGAGAAAGATGAGGCCTCGTGCTCAGAGCCTCAGGCAGGCGGCAGGCTCCGTGCTGTTGGGTCTTCGTTGTATATATTTTTGCACTGACTTTCTATTTGTGGGAAGTGATACTGGTTTTCCATTTTTGGCTTTGATGCCAAGTTGCTTTTTTAAAATAAATGTGCTTAAATTAAAAAGAGAGTGATTTAAGGCACACATTAAACAAATAATCGTAGAGATGTTTGCAGTTGGAAAACTGAGAGAAGGAGGACCCAGGCTTCCTTCCTGTGAAATTTTCACCCCACATATACCGTTTTGGTGTCTTGGAGACTGCATTCTCCTGTGATCTAACGTATGAAGCTTCGGAGCCTCCAGCAAGATTTGAACACCAGCTCCAATAAGCAGGGCCAGCAGAGCCTACCTCTGCTCTTCCTCCTCATCCCTGAAACCCTCCTGAAACGCAGGGACTGAAAAGAGATCCTAACCGAGTCTGCAGCTGTGGGCAAATCTTAGATTCTGCTGAACCAGAGGTTGTCAGCAGCGGTGACATGGATAGCTGATAAAACGTGGGCAGGTTCCTAAACTGCATCCGAGCCTTCTGCGCTTTCTCTCGTAAACTCCCTCATCTAGAGGAATATGGACCAAAGAAAAGAAATTTCTAAAGTTCTCCATACCTGTGCATCTGACCAATAATATTTTTTCCTCGACCTTCAAGACTTACAAAGGGCATCATTACTGGTAATTGCAAAACCATTATAAAAATCAAGTACCTATTTTGGATGACTGCACATGTTTGGTATAAAAGATACTTACTCAAAGGCTTGGTGTTTTCATTGCAATAGGAACTTCTTTTAAGACTTCAAGCAGCATTACAATTTTAAAAAAGGAAAAAAACATCTCAGTAATTAAATGCAAATCACCAGGGCTCGGAATTCAGGGCCCTGTCTCTGGAGTGCCTGATTCTAGCACTGGGCGAAACAAATCACTGAGAAAAGGAAATAGGAGGTTTTTCTGCTTCTCTTCCTCCCACCCCCTCTCAGGTAACCCGTCCTTCCTGGCTCAAAAAACTGTGGAAGTCAGTGCTTTTTCACAAGGATGATATTCATACTCTCTGGAGTTGCTTTCTTCCAAGGGTGGGATGGGTCAGAAAAGATCTGTCCCCACTCTGCTACTTAGTCTTGCCAATCTCTACGCTCTCGATTTGCTGACTTGTCTGCTGGAGCCAGAGACAGAATAAAGCTAACTTGCTTCAAGGGCTAGGTTCAAATGCTGCTTCCTAGAAAATGCTTTCCGGACCCTCCCCCCACTACCAGTTCGAAGGAACTCTGCTTTTCCATGGCAATGAAGTCAGCATATTTGTTCTCACTTCAAACACTGGTGCTGAAATGTCTGCTTATTCGATGACGTTCTCGAGCACCTGCTATGCTGGGTGTTGGGGATCCAACAGTGAAGACAAACATAATTCTCCACCCTCCTGGAGCTTAGTGCAAGTTGTTCAGGGGAGCAGGAATTAGTCAAATAACCACAAAAGTAGATGGAACATCATAAATGGTAGTGACGGCTATTTAAGCACACGAAAAGAATTTACTAGTCAAGGGGCAGTAGAAGAAGGAACAGCTGGTGCAAAGGGCCCCGTGTCAGACAGGGGCAGGGGGGCGTGAGGGGAACTGCAAGACGGCCAACATCATCTGTGCAAAGAGAGAGGGGGCAGGTGCAAGACGGGGCTCAGGAGATAGCTGAGGTCAGGCAGTGTTTTGAAGGCCATAGAGACACATTTTATTCCTAACAACACAGCAATGGGAAGCATCAAACAGATTTCAGCAGGGAAGCTATACGATCCGGTCTGAATTTTGAAAGATCCCGCTGGCTTCAGTGGAGAGGATGGATTTGGGGTGAGGAGCAAAGATGCGTGGGGGGAGAGTGGTCTGAAGACCTGCAGTTGTCCTGGCAAGAGATGTGGAGTATTGGACCACAGAGGCGATGGAGGAGACGGAGAGAAATATTTCTACTGGTTCTGTGATGTTGGCCACGTTACTTCTGTCGGAACCTCCATTTCCTCACCTGTTAAATGGAAGTAACAATGCCACGGCCTCCCAGGGAAATGAGATGGCACGTAGAGCACGTCCGGCACACCATGAGGATGCAACAAACGTCAGCCGTCGTTACAACGGTGATCTTCTCCGTAGCTCTTGTCTGTTCACGCCTTTTTAAACGTCTCTTGGCCCACACGTCTCATTTCATCTGTGAGGCTCTATGTTCTTTGGAGGCATGGTGCCTGCTGGATTCACTTGATATCAAATTAGGTCACCCACCAGGGTGATTAGCACCCTGAAGGTATGAATAAATATTTGTGCAGGAAACGGACTCAAATGGCCCGGGTGGTGGCACTGGGCCAGGCTCCCTAACCACTTGAGTTAATCCGTCGCAGGCATGCTGGTCCGCACTTTGCAAGGTGTGACTCTCCAGGGGTGACTTCCATGGAGAAGGTACTCTGACCAGATCTGTCTTCTGGAAAGAATGTGTCGTTTGGCCTTTAGGAGTGCAGGTCACCGACAGCCTCCAGCTACAGAGCCTTCGGCATCCACTTCAGCTTTTGAGCTGAGGCCACGTTCTTCCCAGGCAGTCCCCGGTGGGGACTCCAGGGCCTGGTGCTTCTGCCCAGTGTGGAACTGCTCCCATGGGCATTCTCTGTTCCAGAGCTTTCTGTTAGGTTGGCGGAGACTTTTTGTCAGATCTGCACCACAGTCTGAGGCTTTCCCTTGCCCAACCCTACTTCCTTCCCCCCCTGTTTTATTTTTCACAGGTATTCATGCCCCCCCAAACCTCTTGCATCCCTAACTTCATCTCAGCATTTGCTTCCTGGAGGATCCAACTTTCTCACCTTGGGGAGAAGAGAAACTAAAAGCTACAACAAGAAGAAGCACATATTAATAAAAGAACTAGGTAAGTTAAGTAACTCTAAGCAGTCCATTGTCTCAGAGGATTAAAAACTCCAAGAGCTATGAAAGGGAATTGTCTAATTAATTAAGTTGGCTCAAATTACCAGGAAGCTTTCTGAGTAATAGCAGATGTTGGGGTTCCAAGAAAGATTGCTCCCTGGTTTTGGCCAGAATCCCAGGGGTCATTTAGGGCTGTGATGTTGCCAGTTCTTCTCCCCTACTGGCCAACACCTCTCAATCCATTATCGCGGATACTAATTATAAACCTAGTACAAGAGCCTAATCACACAGCAAGGAAAACCCAGGACTGTCAGTCTATTATACTTCACCTATTCCTGCTTTTGAAGTCATCATCGGTCTCAGGCTAAAAGAAATCAGATGGAGACAAGAGAAAAAGTGCCCCTTACAGAACTTTCGAATCTTCCGTTGGAGAGATAGCATCACTCTAAAAGGGAACTGTAATTGCTGCAATTTGGTGGGTATTTTGGCAGGTTTTAGGAAATCTATTCAAAGTTTAGTCTAGTCTCAATTTCTAGGACATCAAGCCACTTTCATGTAGGCAAAGGCAACAGGCAAAACTGACAACATGGTGGTAACCCTAAAAATGATAATAATAGCAATTAGTATTTATGGAGCAATGAGTATGTTTCTAGCATCGTGGGTTTTTTTTTTTATATATGTAACTAGCTCATCTAGTCATCACAGAGACTCCTTGACGTTGAGGATCTTAGCACCAGTTTTTTCAGTGAGACCACAAAGGCCCAGAGAGGTTAAGTAACTTGTCAGAGGCCACAGAGCTAGTAAGTGGTAGAGCTAGGATTCAAACTTAGGTTTCTCCAGAATCAAAGACTATGTTTATCATGTTTATCATCCTTTCTTCCATTTTCCTAGATCGCTCTTTCCCTGGAGCACTCTTCCTCTGAGATATTCACCCCACTGACAGACACAGAGAGGAGGCTTCAGTTGGTGCATCACCTACCAAACATCTATCGTCTGCTCTGTGCCAGGCCCTATCCCAGGCCCTGGGGAGACAGGGCTGGATGATGCTTGACATCAAGAAGCTCAAAGACTAGTTGAGAAGATACTATACAGCAATTTCTTTTATGTTCTCCCATGGGAGACCCACTCTCAACTATGAGGAGTAGATACTATCAGTAACAACAACTACTTTATTTTTAAGGAAAAAGAAATCAAAGATAGGAGAAGGTACGCTTGTCCAAAGACATACATCTAGTGGTGACAAAGCGGAAACCCAACCCAGGTAGGCCGGTATATCACAGCCTCTGAATCACCACCGCTGAAAGAAACAACACACTCGGGGATGCAGGAAGGGCTCTCCTTGCGCAAATTGGGATGCAATTTGCAGGCATTTTGCAGAGCTGAAAATACACGAGTCTCTGAGGGCAGTGATCAATCATTTCCACCATCTTAAATGAGACCAGAATAGATATGAGGAGAATCACGACCACATATAATTCTAATGGTCAAGGGTATTAACTAAGCTCCAAAATCCTTCTTCTTCAAGTTCTATGACCATGGCTCTTGAATGTATGGGGGGTACAAGGAGATACTTGTTTAGGCAGCTGAAGCAAGACCTATCTACAGATGGGAATATTGCCAGACATCCTAATAACCTCACAGAATCTGAAAGACGAGGAAGTTCATACGTATCCAAGTCAAGCTCAGTACCAGAACCCCTAATGGGGCCCGACACATGTTTGTTCTGCCTAATGACCTCCAGTGGCAGAAACACTAAACTTCATTAGTCACCTCTTTGCTCCTCCTTATGCTTTTTAGAGACAGAGTCTGTCCCCTGTAGACTCTATTCATCCTTTAGATTCCAGAGCAACACGGAATATATCTGCTCCATTTTCAACACGGAAGCCCTTCTAGAAGTGCACATCTCAATCTAACAACCCCTCCCTTCCCTGTTTTTCTCTGCCTCCAGAAACACAAACACTTATTCTTCCATCGATGTTCTTAGGGCACCATTTCCAGCAGCCCGCACCTCCCCTAGTCATGTTCCTCTTAACAAGCCCAGTTTATCAATGTCCTTCCGAAAATTCACAGCACAGAAATGAGCACAAAAAGGTGAGAGTATTTGTGAGGGGGCTTCAAAAACTACATCAGGCAGAAGCGAAGGATTATTAGATTTTTCTCTGGGACCACATAAAAGCGTAAATGATAGTTCTCTTAACACAAACCAGTTTGAAAAAACTGTTAAACTTATTCATTCCTTCTTTTATTTGTTCATTCATTTCACAGATATGTGCTGGTTCTAAGACTGTGGCCTGGGAGAGGGGCTGGGTGTTAATGGTAAATAAAGCCAATCCTGACTTTTTGTGGATCATCCTTAAAGCTCAGCCCGTGGTCCTCTTCCCTTCCCATCCTTTTGGCTCTCCCTGGGTGATCTTGTGCATCTCCAAGGCAGAAGCCTCCCAAAGGCTTACCTGACTCCCAGCTCTAGGTTGCATCTCTGATGTGTCCATCAGGAGGAACTGCAGGCTCCTCCAACCCAACACGTCCAAGAAAAAACTCATCACCTTCCACTCCTCAAATTGACCCCCTCTTCAGGGCATTGGCACCATCGTCCCCTCAGTCATCCAGGCTAAAACTCTGGGTGTCCTGCCTCCTCTCTCTCCCTCACACCCCACACCCTGTCACTGCTCCTTCTACATATTAATATTATTCAAATCCATCCACTTTTCTCTTTTCTCTCTCAGCCCGAGTGCCTATAATCTCTCACCTGGACATGACCAATGCCCTCCTGGTGTTTCCTATAGATACATTTATTTTTTCCAATTGCTGGATTCTCCAGGTTGCCCACATGACAATGCCAAGTTTCTGCACCTAGTCCTGATTCCCTAGAGGAGAAGTGCAAGGAAGACATAAAAATAAATACTCGCCTTAAAAATCAATAAAATGCTCCATTGGCTCCTTTCAAGTCAATATTTTAGGCCCCACTGTGTGCAGGGGCTGCAGGAGAATGAGGAGAAATGGGTCAGAGGTCTAAGTCCCCCAGGAGCTCAGAGTTTAGCAGGAAGATTGAGGGGAAAGCCAGAATACAACAAAATAACTGGAACCCCACGACGTGATAAGCTATACGACAGAGATACGTGCTAAGTGTTCCAAGAGCATAGAGGAGGGATAAAATAAAAGAAGCCTGAAGTAAACTTTTAATTAGTTGCCAAAAAAAGTCTTTGTTCTTCTTGGCCAAGATTAAAACAGGGCTGCTCCGGGGCTGGCACTGAGGCGTAGCTGTGGTCCTGGAGGAGCCAGAGTTCCCCCCGCATCCTCCCTAGAGATGGAAGCCTAGGACGGAGTTCAGCAGAAGCCAGAATTCTGAGACTCTCGTCTGAGACCCTGACAAAAAGCCTAAGCATCATCACCCAGTGGCGCTGACCACGACAGTTCAAACTTGAAGCCAGTTCCCCGGAGAGGAAAATCCTTGCCCTTTAGCGAAGCTGCCAAAAACCTCCCAAGTTAACAGTTTGCGCTGTGTCTTTCCGCAGACACAGAAAAATGAGAGGGGAAGTCAGACGGTCACGCCAGGACCGAGAGATTATTGGGCTGAGAAGTGTTGCCCCAGGCCGGCCTCGTGGGCGGCAGGGTCAGCCGACCCAGGGTGATCAGAGATATTAAAAATATGTAAACATAAGGAAATCATGTAAAAAAAAAAAATCCCAGTGGGGGGGGTGTTTAAATGCATTTAAAACCATCCATATGATGGACTGTTTGGCAGTTACTATAAACATAAGTAATTTTAAAAACATAAGAATTCCTTATGACATTCTAAATAAAGCAAAATAAAATATGCACAATATAAACATATACACATATGCATAAAATGTATTTATGTATATACATGTATACAAATTTATGTATATATACATGCATATACATATTTGTGCGTGTGTGTATATACACACACACAGTATATCCAGCCAGCCATGTTAAACCTTCTTTGTATAGCCATCTATTGTGTAAGGAATTATGTGTGGAAGACTTGTACTCCCAAGCACTCAGATCAACATAGATAAAATCAGGCATGCCTACACCCCCACCTGAAACATCCAACATGATGAACATTCTAAGGAAAGGAATTAGTGGAAGAGGTTTTTTTTTTGTTTGGGGGTGTTTTTTCCCCAACTTTCTTTTATTCCCATTCAAATACTTTTTTAATTTAAAAATAAGAAAAAGTTCCCAAACCCCCCCCCACCCTAGCACAGCCACGCTGACCACACCATCACACGTGGGATTGTTTAGAGCATCCTTCCCTGTGGCTGATTCTAAGTTCCTTGAAGGCAGGGAGCGTGAGTGTGTGTCCCTGCATCCCTGGTACCCGGAAGCAGTCTGACACCTAGAAGGCGCTCGGACGGTGTTTGTTGAACGGACGAGCAAGAACGCGTGTGAGGAAATGTGTTTTTGTGAACAAAGTAAACTGGCATTCCGCAGAAAGTTAGGAAGGCAGCTACTTCGCTTCTGGAGAAAGGAGAAGAATGAGACAGGAATTCAAAATATTCTTTTTGTATTTCAGAATATTGCAGGCGATACAATCATTTTGGTTACATAAATTGTTTTTTTACCATTTGAGTCACAGCTACGAGTGTGCCCATCCCCCAGAGAGTGTGCATTGTACCTGTTAGGTGTGAATTTACCCATCCCCTCCTCTCCCCTCCCACCTGCTTGACTTCCGATAAATGTTATTTCCATATGTGCACATAAGTGTCGATCAATTAGTTCCAATTTAACGATGAGTCCATGTGGTGTTTGTTTTTCCATTCTTGTGATACTTCATTTAGAAGAATGGTCTCCAGTTCCATCCTGGTTAATACAAGAGGTATTAGCTCACCATTTTTATGGCTCAGTAGTACTCCATGGTATACATACATCACATTCTATTAACCCACTCATATATTGATGGGCACTTGAGTTGTTTCCACATCTTTGCAATTGTGAATTGTGCTGCTACAAACATTCGAGTGCAGGTATCTTTTTTAAAGAATGTCTTTTTTTCCTGTGAGTAAGTACCCAGTAGTGGGATTACTGGCTCAAATGGTAGTTCCACTTTTAGTTCTCTGAGGTATCTCCATCAAAATATTCTTGTGCACAGAAATGCAACAGGCAGAGCAGGACACAGGGGGATTCATCAAAGGAGAGAAGGAAGGTCGAGAACTCAGGCTGTGTAATGATGGGCAAGCCTGTGTATTATTCCAGCCTCCTAGAAACATTCCAGTGTACATCTCCACTTCCAAATAAAGAAACGAAGACAAAGGAATTGGACAGAAGACGTGATGTTCATAAATGGACACGTGGAAATTTGAACCCAGGTCAGCTGGCTTTGAATCCAGAAATCTTTACCCCACGAAGGGACAACACCATGAAGTTGGAGAGAGCAAGGTGTGGGTGTCGGGGTGGCGAGCAGGCTTTCCCACTGAAGGAATGTTGAACCAGGCATGTGTACCGCAATGCTAACCATACAGAGGGAAATTCTTTCTGTATTTGGAAAGAGCCAGGTGGGAGATCTCGGCACTAGTCTATGACACTGTTTCCATCCTCTGCTTCAGCCCTAGATAACAGGATATGTCAGTGTAGGAAGATGGAGAGGAAAAGAAAGGTGTATCTGCTTCTACCACAGGCGACCACAGGGCATCAACAATAGAAGCAGCCCCCAGAGGACAAAGTACACACAACCTCCCTCCTCTAGCTCCGAAACTGCCATGAGCCAACTTTAAATTCACCGCAGATAGCTGCATGGGGAAGACTTACAGCATCCTGCTGTGTCTGTTTTTACTTTATATCACGGAGTCCTGTAGCCTTTGAATAAACACCTGTGCTCCTGCCGGGTGAGGCTAGCAAATAGCTCAGTGCCACGTCTGGAATTTGCAAACCGGGGCTGCAGGAGGGTAGACACACTCCTGCGAAGGAAAGCTGATATTCTGCCGGGGGTTAAAAGATCTCCGAAGGTCCCGTCCCTTCCCGAGGGATCCCAGCCGTCCAGAAGATTCCAGAGAGGAAAATGAGCAGCTCCGCTGAGACGATCAGGTGTCGGCAGGGAGGACCGAGGGCCAGATTGTTGAGGCTGTCGTTCTCCTGTTGAGCTTTGGGATGCTCAAGTCACAGTCCCGGATTGAATAAACACCAACAGGAAGGCTCCATTTCACTAGTATTGCTGAGAGCCTGTTCTCTAACCACACCGATCGCGGTGGCGGGTGCAGAGGTGAACAAAACACGCAGAAAGCCTGCTGCGGCGATGTTTACCCTTCGGTGGGGAGAGCTGAGGAGTCCCAGGGAACGCTCTGCAGGCAACAGGCAGGTGCTGGGCTGGATCCCTCTCTTGCAGTCTCATCCAATCCTCCCAACAACCCCACGATGAGGCACTCCGTGCATCAAATCATTTTAAAGAAGAGAAAACTGGGGCTTAGAGAGGTTAAGTATAATAATTGCCTCGAGGGTTGCACAGCTGGCAAGTAGCAGAGCCAGAACTCAAAGCTCCTGGTCACAAGGCCAGCACTGAGGGGCTGCCATGCTGCACACACCACCATTGCAGAAGGGACTGGAATTCACCGGAAGAGGACTTCGGGATTTGCCTGGTTTGTGATGCTCGTCACAGCACGGGATTCCTCTTGGCATCAGCCTTCGGTAACGCAGGAATAACCATACCTGCGGCCTGACACAGGAATCACAGGAGGTCCCTTTGAAAGCTGATTGTGTAAACACATGAGAAGGGGGAGGAAGACATATCTTCTGTGTCCCCAGAAACCTCCAGGCACTGGTCCCATGGATCCCAGGATGTGAACAGCTAGTTAGTTTGGGGAGCTCTCAGCACACTGCCCACTGAACCACAACAAGAGCGACTTCTGCAAACGGATACACACCCATTAATTTCTCCGACAAGATTTCCTGAGAAGACAGACAAAACCTAGAACCTGTGCTCCAAATTCTGGTGACCTGAGAACCAAGGAATCACAGGTTAAAGGTCCTGTGTGAGCCAAGTAGGAGCAACATGGGCAAGATGGAGAATTCATGCCTCATTCGATGGGGCAAGTCAGGCCCCCAATGTATCAGGCCTGCACGTTATTTTAAAAATGTTTTGTTTAAATATATTTTTATACAAAACCGAGGTTATTTCACTTAAAAGAAATATCAATTTCAACTTTTTTCCTGAAAAGTTGAAAGAACTGACGACACTGGGCCTACATCCCTGCACAGCACGGGCCAACTCACTGGCCTCCCTCACTAATTTACCATATTCGCCTGGATCATTTAATTTTTTGAGTTTGCAGCCCCTGCTGTACGTGTCCCCTCCCTGTTTAAAATGTGATGCTGCCAACATTCTGTTGGAATTGTGTGTAAAGTATGAGTCACCCATCCATGAGTAAGCATCTAAGAGGGTCTTCCTTTGAGTAAAGTACATAGACTTTGTGACCACTGGTTTGGAGGTTCTAAAAAAATTTTTTTTCAGCTTCCTTTGTGATTTCCTTATGGGTTCAAAATGCTAGATAACCAGTCTCCAAATCAGTGAAACATTTCTGGGGTCCTTCTTTAAAGCTGTTTGTTTTATTACCAGCTTAGTGTGTGTTTTCACTTGTAAGTAGTAAGAGAGACGCTTGAAAAGGGACCCACAGGGTCAGCACTCCTTGTTGTCCCCACCTCCTCCTGTCTTAGATGCCAGAAATCCACCTTCAGGAGGACAAGCAGAGCATCCTTCCATGTGCACGTCTCAGAGCCTTCGCCCCATAAATCACTGTCTGAACCATCAGGCCAAGCTGCTGGGGTACCCATTCTACTTACCAGGGCACGGCAGTTGTGCCCAGGGTCATAGCACCGACATCTTATTATGCTTCAGGTGAAACTTACTGCAAACCGGGTGTTCCTGAGACCGGACTTGCCTTCTGCGACTGGATCCTCAGGCTGGAAACATGTTGTGTGCATGTTGGGGATGTGGGGGTATAGGGACACAGTTTCCCAGAAGTATCCATTATTTCATCCCAAGCAAATATTAGGCGTGGGAAATACGGAGCACAATTACTGAGGATTTTTTTTTTCCAGAATGACCAGAAATAGAACTGTGGAGGCTTAAGCAAAAAAGGGAGAAGGGGGGAATGTCTTAGGTTAGGTTCTCCCTAGAGCAGACACCAAAGCAAGAAATTGAGGATACACAGTTTAGTTGGAGGTGATCACAGGAAGTGTGGCACGGGAGCAGAAAAACAAGACAAAGAAAGGAGAGAAGCCAACAACGGGAGCAATAATGGGAAGGTTACTGCTGGGAGCAACGGGGACTCAACCCCGGGAGGAACCCTCTGATGGCCAGTGTAGGACAGTGTAGAACACACCTCAGTGTCTCACTCCTGAGCTGCGAGGAAGCTGGGTATGCCAACTTCTGTCTCACATAGTGGAGGGTGGTTCTCGGGGCATTTATTCCCTGCCACTTCTGGTCTGCCACATGCAGGAGCCAGGCACAATCTTACGGCCAGAGGAAGGCCTGTGCTTGCGGTATGAAGCCATCACTCTGTTGGGAACTGTCCATTCAAGCTTTGGGTGAGCCTTGGGGTAGGCCAAGAGGATGTGGGCTAAAGGACACAACATAGCTAAAAGGGGGGGGAGGGATTGTCAAAGTTTACTTCACATACAGCTGCATTCAGGGCCCCAAAATTGCCTTCCAGTTGGCTCCAGTTACCGGCTCCAAGCAGAAGCAAAATGGCAGCAGTGACTTTTCCACTACATCTTTTCAGATTCACTTTTAATAGGAAATACTAAGTCCTTTTCCCCAAGAGCTCTTATCTTTAGAGACACATACTGAAAAATATATAGATGAAGTGATATGACGTTAGAAATTTGCTCCAAAATAATCTACTGCGGGTGTTGATAGAATGAAACAAGATTGCCCATGACTTGATAAATGCTGATGCTGGATGGTGTGTATATGAGGGCTATCTCCATTTATTATTATAGTTACCTCTATTTTCATGTATGTTGGAAAATTTTCACAATAAAAAGTTAATTTTGAAAAAAAAGTAGCTTTTGCTCAAGTGTGAGCTAAAGTCTCATTTCACCTCATCGGCTGTTCCTGGGCCAGCTAACCCTCCCTGAGCCACTCACTGAGACGAGGGAAATGTAATGACCCTGGTGGCCCGAGCCTAAACCACATGCTCTACTTCTGAACTGGGGAGAAAACTCTGTAAGAAGGTCAAGGGACACAGCTGGAGAGGGGGCTTCCCAGAGGTTAATCATGCACAATCACCAGGAAAATGTTAATGAGTGGTAAGTGCAAAAATACACAGGTCCACTACACAAGGAGAGAGGAAACATAGTGAACGTCAAGTACCTTTGCTCATCCAGCATCCTTTTCCCTGTCTTGGTAACAGCAGTTCAGTTTTCTACTGAAGAACTGTCCCTACTGCCCCCTCTCCCTGGGGATTGGGAACCTCTTGTTCTAGTGGTGCATGTGACCTGGTCTGGCCAGTGAGAGGGAGGCTATGGTCATTGGTGCAAAGATGGGCACATGACACTGGACCAGCCAATGAAAATCAATCCTGGGACTTCTGTCTGGAGCCCTCTTCCCTCCAGGGTGGCCAAGCTGCAGGATGAAAATCTGTCCTCTGCTGGTGCCATTTTTGCCATCACTTGAGGAACATCTGCCAAAGAATAAGTCTGACAGGGAGGAAAGTGGAGCCAAGAAATGGAGAGACAAAGGTTCCTGATGACATTGTTAAGCACCTGTACTCAGCCCTGCTGGAAGCCAGATACCCTTGAACGTTTTAGTTACCTGATCAAGTAAATTTTCCCTATTTGGCTTAGGGCTCTCTTGGTGAGACTTCTGTCACTTACATTCTTCTCTTTATCATCCTGGCTAATAAAGAGAACTTTGCAATCCAACAATTGGAGTTTTTCCTGCCCTGATACCCACAACACCAATGCATTGCTGAGGGTCCAGCACTACAAGCACATGTGTTGCAATTTCCAGGTTAACAAATAAAATCCTCCTTGAGTGCACACTTCTGAAGATGTAAACAATATTTCTCATCCATTTATCCCCTCCAAAAACATTTCAGGTGCCCAAGCCTGTGATAGGTGCTGGGATATAGAAACTAACTGGGCACAATCCATGTCTTCCAATCCTGACAGGGAAGAGAAAAGATGCAAAGAGCAGACAGATTGGCGGATCTAAAGACCTGGGTTCTCTTCCCAGTTCCACCTCGAACTGTGCATAAAGAGGACTCTTTGTAAAACTCTCCTCACTGCTTAAGAAAGCACTTTACATGAACAGACTCCTGATGGTAAATTTTCATAACCAGACAGTGTCACAGCGTCTGAGCCAAGATGAGCAATTCAATATTGATTTATTCCACTTGATCAGAAATCGTTAGGAGTCTAATTTTCCCTCCTGTTGGAAGATGAGCATAAACAAAGTCACATCCAGGCCCGGGTTCTTAAGAAGAGGGCATGCCTTCTCCTTATACTTTTTTCTGCTGGAAACAAAGGATGGTAAGATCTTGGGGACCAGAAAGCCACAGCATGACAGAAGTCTGGGTCCCTGAATCACCACATGGAGGAAAGATGTTCACCAACTGAGAACACCACTACATGAACAAGAAGCAAACCACTAACAATTGAGGGCTTGTTTGTTACAGCATCTACCATGATTCTAATACACTTTGAATTAGAACGTGCTTTACTTATTCTAGACAGGTAGATATCCTTGCTGTTCTTCAAAGCCAAGGGAAAGGGATTTGCCAGTTTTATTTGATAGGGTGTTTTTATGCTTAATATTTTCCGGCAATCTATTAGTTCATACAGGTCAGGAACTATGCCTTAGTGATCTCTGTAGCTTCCACAGCATTTCACAAACAGTAGATTCAAACAAAGAAACAAACAAACAAAACCTCATTCAAGAAAGGAAGGAAGGTGGCTTTCTTTTTGTGTAACTCCATGGTTCTCAACTGGGGAAGATTTTACCTCCGGCAACATTTGGTTATGTCTGGAGACATTTTTGGTTTTCACAACTGGGCACTGCTACTGGCATCTAGTGGGTAGAGGCCAGGGACGCTGCTATACATCCTATAACACAATGCACAGGACAGCCACCCACTCCAACAAAGAATTCTGCCCAAAATATCAGTAGTGCTGAGGCTGAGAAACTCTGCTCTAACTTGAGTTGCCCTCCCCAACTTGATCAATTAATCATTTTATAACTTTCTCAGTCCTCCTACTACTACTGAACCCTGCCAGGTTTTGAAGCCAGTAGACCTTTTCCTTAGCTTCCTAATTCAGGAGACATCAGTTTTCTGGGTGTGTCTTAGAATTTTGCCTTTCTATTAAAGTATTAAAGTTTTCTCTATGTCTTTTTGTTGTTGTTGTTGTTGTTAAGTGAAACAGTATAGCGTGTGGGAAAGAGGGGTTAAGCACACTGGAAAGAGACTCCATGTTAAAACACACAGGAAGAGCTTCTATCTGGAATACACTGTCTCTCTCTCTCTCTGTCGCCCTCCTCCTTCCTATGCAGGTATCTTGGGTTGCCAAGAAAAGAGATCCACTCCAGTTAGCTCAAGAGAAAACTGTTTATTGTACGTGCAGATTGCCACTGGAAATCCTTCATGTTCTTCTCCCTCCCCACCATGGTCTTTTATTTCTGCCCCCTCCAGAGTCTTCACCCTACTGGCCCCACCCCCAGGCTCACCCTGATAGTTCCTAACTTCAGCTCATCCTGGCACTCTCGGCTCCTACGTCAACAACGCTAACTGGAAAATCCTATCCAATTTCTAATTCAAAACCCCACATTCGAACTCATCTTTTCAAGACCAGCCACAAAAGTCGTAGGTCATCAGACCATCTGGGGACTGGAGGCACCTTAATCACTCCAACACCCCTGGTCAAACCAGCCATGCACAACAGGAAGAAGGGTGGGGCCTCAGGAAGCAGGGGCTGTGAGTGGGGCAACCTCAGAGATCCACATCTCTAACACACTGTCTCGCTCCTACCCTCTGAACCTGAGTGATGTCAGCCACACACAGAGTTAAATTAAGCAACCAGGAGGTCGCCTAATCATTTTGCTCCATGGATTGGGTTGCACCAGCCCCCCGGAAACGCTGGGGTGAGTCACCTGCCTTGCTTTGGGATACCTTTTTAGAGGATCACAATTCTTGGTCCTTCAGGCTCAGAAGGGGAAGAAGATGGGGCTTTTCAGAATACACCATTCAAAGATTATCCTACAGATAGCTTCCTCCTCTGGAATTGCTCACGACAGCAGTGACCAGCAGAGTCCGGGGCCCACGCATCTTGCTCTGGGTCCCTGTGACCATGGAAATCAGGCAGCACTCAGGAAACACAGGAACACAAAGGCACGAGCTCATCATTCATTTCCATAACACCAACGCAAAAGGCTTCCAACACAGGCAAAGGCACTGGCGGGGCACAGCCACACGTCGCGGGTTTCCAGGACATTTTGCCTGAGTTGAGATCATTATGCTGTTTCTTTCATTGCACAGGAATGTGGGGGTTTCTCTAAACTATGACTCATAGCAAAGCATACAGGCAATCATGTAGAGAAACCTGTTCTCCCTGGGAAAGGAGGCTGAGCAAATGCTAAAACTTTTGGCACTTTAATACAGCACTGGTCTTGGCTAATTTTACCTAGAATGAAAGATTTCAAATAATGGAAACACTGTCAGGCAAAAAAAAAAAAAAAAAAAAATCTGCACAAAATCTCATATAGCCTTGCAAACAAGAGGGAAAGGTGGTTTAGTTAAAATAAAGTAAAATGTTGCTTCTAAGCTCCTAAGTGCCCTTTCCACATAGACTTCATGTCAGATGAGCTTCACTTATTCAATGCCCTTTCCGGCACTACCAGCTGTGAAATTGGTAACCCATTGATAAATATGTGATTTCTCCAGCTGCACCCATACTCAAGAACTTGAGCAGCAAAATCCCCTAATAATATTTGGCCCTGAGTCAGAATGCATTATGCACCTCCTGTAGCCAGAGCAAAAAAAAACTCTGGCTACAGGAGAAACCTGGCACCGTGCAAAAGATCCCCTTTTTTTAGCATCAGCTGTCCCCTTTGCAGTTTGTTAGAGCTGGAAGAGTTTTAATCCAAGTGAAATCTCTTTCAGGAGGCTCTTGGTAAGGAAGCAGCTACGGGGGCGGTGGGGTGGGGGAGGTAGGGGGACCATTGCAAAGTGATGAAATTGCAGCAGGTTAGGCTATTCAGAACGAGCTATTTTCTCCCAAATCCTGTAATTGCCTGGAGCATGTGATCTTTTTGAAGGTCATTAGAGACATGCTGCTGTCAGATTCCTCCCAGAAAGTTTCTGCTTTGATTGGTTAGTTCCTGATGCTTATTTCCTAAAAGGCTCTTTTTGTCCCTAAAAAAAAAAAAAAAAATGGGAAGCATTAAATTTTTAAAAAAGAAATTAGATGAATAACCTGCTAAATGTAACTTGGCAAGATGAAAGGAAGTGGCAGAGAAATAGGAAAATGGTGCTGACCTTCCTGGGCCCCCTGCTGGAGACGGCCAGGCCTGGAGAAAGGGACCCACTGTCAGCACATCCCTTCCCCGGAAAATGAGGCAACTCAGGTGCCCAACATCCATCACTGCCCATGCAACTGCTCATCCTTTTGATTCAAGGATGATCACGTCACATACATCATCGGTAAAGCCCACGTGGACATCTGAGAGCCCTTGGGGCATTTATAGACTGGGAAAGGTTAAAAAAAAAAACACTAAAAACTCTCCTTGGCTTTAGGGATTCGGGTATCTAAGAGAGCAGCTACAAAGGACCTAATAATGAAATGAAGACTCAGAGCTGAATAATTTCCCAGTGCCAACAATCCAATATACAGCTAGCAAGGCCAGTGTTTCAAGTGAAAGAAGAAATGTTTCTCCTCCGACACAAGGACGTGGGGCTAGTTGCTCTGGGATCAAAGATTGTTTTAGTCCTTCCCACACTTGCACATGCGTAAGTTACAGGAAGACCTAACAGAGGATCCATAGATTCTGTTTGCCAAAACTTCGCCTGCAACAGGGATACCTCGGCAATGCTGGCTCAGCGGCTCCCTGCTTACTTAGATGTAATACTATGTCAACAGCGTCCTGTAGGCCGAGGCAGCCTCTTTGTTATTTATTTATTTTTTTAAGCCTTGGATCAACTTGCTTTTATTTTTGTTGAAGGCACTAAATTAATTTGCCATCACTTGTTCCCTCAAGCAAAGGAAACAACTGCCGTCGTTGATGCCATCATTTGTAAAATAGTGAAGTCACAAGTGGTTTCTAAGAACTCACGTGCCCTAAAATCTCCAGCTTTTGACTTCAGGAAGACCACATATATTTTAAATGCTCAGAATTTTTAGTCCAGCGCTGCTCCAACTTTAACACACACATGAATCAGCCGGGGGTCTTGTTAAGGGGAAGGTTCTGACCCGGTGGGTCTGGGATGGGACCTGAGATTGTGCATTTCTAATAAGTTGCCAGAGGACGTTGAAGCTGCTGGTCCAGAGACCATAGCTTGAATGGTGGGAGGGTCTAGAGAAGCTTTATTTAACCGGTTAGCAGGTACATGGTAGCACAGCCCTCACTCTGGGGTCAGACCACCTGGGTTTGCACCCAGCCTCTACTGTTTATCCCTTCTTACTTTCTGTGGGCCTCAGTTTCCTCATTTGTAGAATGCTGCTCAAAATAATAGTACAAATAGAGCTGCGATGAGGATTAAATGAAGCAAGACTTATAAACCACTCAGCACCGTGCACGGCACATGAGCACGCAGACGGTGAGCTGTTGCTGTTCTAGTATCATCATCCCCACAGTTGCCTGGGGTTCACCTCCTTGCTAGCCAAAAATCAAGCAAACAAACAAACAAACAAAAACCCAGAAGAGTCCCTAGAGGCAGAGGAAGTGAAATTGCAAGTTTCTGACCCTCACAACCGACCAGCTTAGGTTGTCACAAAAGCAAGGTCCCATCAGCTTTGACAAGGGCTGTGTGTGCGCATGTGTGTGTGTTCCAAAATCTCAGGTGGGGCAAAGACAATATATGTAACCTCAATATTTGTAGTCCCGTGATACGCTGAAATTTAAAATTTAAAAAAAAAAATCTAGGCCAACGTTGTAAAGTGCAAAAGGAGCACAGGTCTTGGAGTCAGGTGGCCCAGGGTGCAAATGAACCTCTAAGAGCCTCCGTTTGCTTACCTGCAACATGGGGATAATCCAACCTACCATGTAGGGTTGCTATGAGGATCAGGGATAAGTGCCTGTCCCGTATGCAGTAGGTTCTCAGTAACTGGAGGCTGTTATTATGCTTGTCATCAAAACCGCATCCTCCCAACAGCAACCAGGAGGGGGAACCAACATAGCTGGCAACTTAGCCTTGATAACTCTTTGTTTGTCCTGGACAAGCAGAGGCTACCTGCCCGCATGACAAGGATGATGAGGAAGAGCAGGACTGCTTGGTGCTCGGTGGGGGAGAGCTTTTGCATGGCCTCAGACACAGACAAGGGTGCTGAGATTATGGGATGCAAGAGGTTTTTCTCTGTGGTCCAGATGAGACCTAGCTGGGAAATGGCAGGAACCATACAGTCACAATTGCTTTCTTGGAGAGCTATTCATTCACTCACTCATTCATTGATTCAGGATATTTGTAAGCTGACCCATGTGTCAGCTGCTCTACTGGACTCACAATGGTGAAGAAGACAGAGCAGAGGCCCCACCCCCAAGGAGCTCCCATTTCGTGGAAGAGACAGAACTACATAAATGAACAGATAAATTTAAAGCTGGGGCACAGCTAATGAAGTGAGGGTGCCTATGAAAGAGGTTAGCAGGATTGTCAGGAAGTCCTCTCTAATGAAATTATATTTAAGCCAAGTCTTAAAGAATAGGAAGGAGTCAACTAAGTGCAGAGTAGCGGGAAGAGCATTCAGGCAGAAGGAATTATGAGTGCAAAGGTCCTGGGGTTGGGAAGAGCAAGGAGAAAAATGGCAGGAAACAAAGCCAAAATGAGCCAGTAGTGACCAAGTCATGTAAGACCTCATAGGCCATAGTGAGGATGCTAGATTTTACCCTAAAGGCCACAGGATGCCACGGAAAAGTTTTAAATACATCTGCCTAACAGACTCGTCGATTGCACAGTGCAGGAATCAAATCTCACAATGGCCTGAGACTATGGAGTCAGAAACTTGACCTGTTAGGACCTCTGCTTCCAACTCAAAATTGAAGATCTTCTGTCCCTGGGGACAGAACCCCAGTACGGAATTTCTTTAAGCCTTTTGCATTGTCGAAGGAGCAGGGAAAACAAAAAACACTCGGCTTTACCTGCAAGTCCCAGGTGGTGCTGCACAGACCAGCCCCCAGTGGGCAGGCCCTTATTAGGAGAAGCCGAGTAAATCACTATTGAGCAACCCCTTCCTCCGCCACAAGCTCAGCGCTCCCAAGGAATAAGTAAATCCCTACATAAATTGCCCGGGCAGCCTCCTTCAATTACACAAATCCGAGACAAGACAAGGAGCAGCAGAGATTCTCCTCCGGCGGGTATGAAGGCTAAAAGCAAAGCAAGGGAGCTAAGGCATAATCCCCACGCTGCTCGCAGCCAGAAAGAAGCAAACCACCCCGGGGGTCTCCTGGTCCCTGACGGCTTTACTAAGCCCCAGGCCTACCCGAGGCTGGGTGGCCCAGGGGAAGGGGGCTACCTTGCTCACCACAGCAATATTTAGGGCGCCTCGGGAAAGAAGAGGGGGTTCCCTTCTTCCTTTACCAAGAAACTCAGACATCCTTCAGGAGAGAAGAGCTGGGGGAGGATGCTCGGGGGCCAGTCTTTCCCCAACTCTGCACCCCTGGAGTACAGCGAGTTCTCTCCCACTCAGAACAGAAGGAAGTCTGACACATTCACACCTGCAGGGAAGCCAGGGGCCAGGGGGAGGGTAACAAAATGAGAACACAAAAAGGAGGAGCCCCAGACCTCCCTTCCCACCCCCGCTTCCCCCAAATTAAAGAAAGGAGGTTTCCGAGAGAGCGCCTTCCGATTGCACTGTTTTGCTTACTTACCTCTCAGTTTGCTTTTCTTAATTACAAAAATAATACAAAGTCCTGCTCACAACATTTTTTTGTTAGCTGATTGATTTCATTATCTCATTTGGACTATTTTGCATTATTAGTGGGGTTTAACATTTTCTCAGGCATTTGTTAACCTTTGATATTTTCTTCCCTAAACCACGTGTTAATTTTCCCCTTTCGTTTTTCTCTGAGGGTGTTTTGTCTTGCTCTTAATTCATAAGTCATCTTTGCGCACAAAAGACAGTGACCCTTCGGCAAGCATCACCAACTTTTTTCCCCGACCATTTGTTGGTTTCCCTTGATATTCTTTATGGTGTTTCTTAAACTCTCTGAAGGGACCACAAAGCAGCCATCTGATTTTGCCAAAAATATGTTCTGTCTTTGAAACATGGTTTCTAGAACGTCCATGAGTCACCTGTTCATCTGTCCAAAATGTCTCAGAAATCCTTCTGCTTTTATGAACAACGTTGTCTGGCCTCCAGCTCCAGTCGACTCTTTTTCTGCCTCTGTAGAGGCAGTGACCAAATCTAAAGAACTTTTGAGTCACACTCTGAAGTCCTGATGCCACCACAAACAAAGGGCCATTTCTCGATGGGTTGGAGAAGCCCTAGGTCACTGAAAGGTGAAGCTCGTATTCTCTCGGCCGCCCCCAACCCCTTCCATCTCCTCCATTCTCTTCTGTCTAAAAGGATTCATGACAGCAACAGGTGCCAAGAGTCCCTCTCATAAACCTCATTTCCTTGGTTTCAAAATCCAACTGCCTTGGTACAAATGAGGGAATTTGGGGGTGTTTATTGACTGTTCAATATGCAGCATCTGTGAGCTGTGGCATCTGAGAAAATGTGGGGCTCCTTACCCCTGCACCTTTGCACGTGACAATCTCCTACCTAAACACCACCTCCCTACCCCCACACTCCACCCAGCTTGGTCAACTTCTAATCATCTTTCCAACCTCAGCCCAACTGGCGCCACCTCTGGGAAGCCTTCGTCAGCAGCCAGGCTGGAGTAGACACCCTTCCACACCAAGAACCCTCAGTATCATTTCTAGCACCGTCATGGCATAATCATGGTCTGTTTATCTGTCTGTCTCCTGGCCTTTTTACAGCATGAATTAGGTCTTTCACCCCTACATCCCTAGCAACTAGTGCAGAGCCAAGCACAGAGCTCACAATCTGTATATATCTGTGGAACCAATGGATCATTTCCAGTGTTAGAAGAGAAGGGCCAGTGCCACTGCTGTCTGCAAGTCATCCACACCAGGGTTTCAGGGTTAGCTCTTATAGAAGAGTCTTGCTCAAGAAAAGGAGGCTGGTCTTTGCCCTTGGCTTCTTGCTGAGCCCTCGGAATGTCACGCCTGGAGAGGAGTGTTTTTGTTTGCCTGGGGGCCTCGGGTCACACCAGATAGTCCAACAATGAGATCCAAGGTGGGCGCTCAGAATCATACAACCTGGATACTGAGGTCAGCCACGTGGGCACTCAACCACAGACCCAGTAATGACCCTGGGCACCCAGCTCACCTGGTGAGCTGCCCCAGCTGGCAATATTCCATGCTTAGTGTCATACGTTGTTGCTGAGAAAGTAGAGCTGTCCATGATTCCATGGGACAAGGACAACTGGCAGTTTCACATTTGGAACTTTCGTAGCCTCTGTCCTATGTGCCCCTTCCCTTGGCTGGTTTTGGTCTGTATCCCTTAGCTATGACAAACTATAACGTGAGTATCATAGCTTTCCGTGGGTTCTGTGAGCATCTAGTGACTTATCAAAACCAAAGGTGGTCTGGGGACCCTCAGACTTGCACTTGGTGTCAGAAATGAGGATGGTTTTATGAACTGTGCCCCCACTCATCTTCACAGCTCCACTCATAGGGACATTCTGAAGGAAGAGGCTACAATAAGAACTCACTTGGGAAGTAAGTGTGAACCACAAAGAAGAGGCCAACTTTCGGAATGTTGAGACTGGCAAAACCACCATCGTGGGCACTTCATTCACTAAAACCAGCCTTGGCGTGCGGATGCTCCTGCGGCCCCCCACCCTTCCGGAGAGGAGATGGGCAGCGCTCTCCAGGCAAGGAATGAATCATGTGTGCCTGCTTGCTGCTCCCCCTCTCTCCAACAGATGACGGGGCAAAAATAGAAGAGAATCCCTCCTTTATAAATATCTTTACATGCTAAATGTCTCTAAAAAGCACCATGTGCCAAGCTAGTCTGCTAAGAAACAGATGCAGAACAGATGCAAAGGCCCATGAGGTAGCTGAGAAGTTAAAGAATTTTAATTCAACAAGAGGCAAGAAAAGTTTCTTGGGAGCATAATTTGATCGGGGGAGGCCTGATATGGCTGGAGGGCTGTGGAAGGTCTGGCTCCCAGGTAGTAGCAATGACATGTCTTCATCATGGCAGTTTCAGTGCACATAGATGGCGTGTGTGTGCACGCTTATTTCATCCCCAAAGCCACTCTTTACCCATTCATTTAACACATATTTATTAAGCACCTACTATGTGCATGACTATCTTCTTAAGATACAGAAATGACCAAGACAAGAAACTCCCTGCTCTCAAAGGACACACATTCTATTGGGAGATGTTAGATAAAAACATCAACAAAATAATGTTTAGATAGAGCTGAGCTATGGAAGAAAAGGAAGCTGAGTAATGTGATAATGGCTGAGTTGGAGGCAACTGGGACTTGAGTGATCAAGAACAGCCTGTCCAAGGCAGCAATGTTGGAAATAAAACTTGAGTGGTGGGAAGAAGCCAACCATAAGAAGACCCAGGGAAGAAATTCCCAGGCAGAAGGAACAGCAAGTGCAAAGGCCCTGAGGTGGGTGCTAGGAATGTTGCAGGAAGGGAAAAAAGGGACCAAGGGAAGGGAGAAAAGGATTTGGTCTGAGATAGGAGCAGGAGGTGATGACAGGCCTTCTAGGCCATGGCAAGAAACTGACTTCAACTCCAGGTAAAAGGAAAAGCTGGAGGAAGATTTTAATAAAGATTAATGTGAAATAGATCTATGGGTTTTTGTTGATGTTCTTAATGACTCAGGCAGCCAGGTCATGCACTGATTGTGGGATGTCAAGGCTGGAAGTGGAGACCAATTTGGAACATGCTTCTGTCATCAGTGGTGGATTTCGTAAGGAGTTGCAGTGAAGATAGAAAAATGTCTTATGGGTATGTTTTAAAGGTAGAGCTAGCAGCACTTGCTGATAGTCTGTACGTCGCAGGTAAGAGAGAAAGAGGAATCAAAGATAACTCCTAGGATTGGAGTCTGAACAGCTCATTGGAAAGTGAAGTCATTTACTAAGACAGGAAAGGTAGAAGGCACAGGTCTGGGGACATGCATAAAGGCAAGAAAATGAGACTCAGAAAAGCCAAGAGACTCATTCAAGGTCACAGAGCTGGGAAATGATGGAGGCAGAGTTTGAATGCTGGGCCTGGGACTCCAGGGCAGGGTTCAAATGGCAAAGCAAGCTCAATTTGCAGGCCATGCTCAGAGACGCATTGAGGGAAAAATCAAATCAGTAACCCAGGCAAATTCAGGGCATGCCACGTGGCCGATCTATTTTCAGCACCCACTCTTGTGAAGGCTACTTGTAGAATCTTAGAATTAATAGAATTTTCAAGCCGAGCAGATCCTCGGGCTCGAAAGGGCACCTGCGTCTTTGCAAACATGATTCACAGAACATCCCTGAGTAGGCAGATGGGTCAGGCTGCTGAGTAGACTTTACTTTAAATGAAGCTCCGGACACAGACCAATCTTCCGAGCCGTCCTATTCACTTTCTCCCCGCTGTCAAAAAGGAACAGGACATTATATAAACCTTCTGAAATGCCAAAAGAAGGAATTCTATATTTAACTCCCCTCCCAGCATCCAAACATCACATGATGGAATGTTGAGGATCCAATTCAACAATACTGAGTAACCGGGATGGAACCCCAGGGACTCTCTCCCCTTCTCCCTTCCCTTCCGACTTCCCATCTCCAGCCACCCACTGTCATCTCTTCATTAAGGAAGTCCAGGAACAGCGAGGCTCGAGGCTCGGGCAGATCCCCGGGAAAGTGAACAGCTGGGGGAGTGAAACGGATTACGCTAACATAGATGCTGTTGACACAGGCACAGCTACTGGGGAGCTGGAACTCAGAGCCGACCGTGGCTTCTTGCTTTCCCTTTGGCCATCCTGAGAAGTGCAGGGAAGGAGGAATGAGAGGGACACAGCAGCTATATAAAAACCAGTGCCCTCAAGGCTTGGGAGGCAAATGAAATGGAACTTCAGCTACCGCATGTCTGCAGCCGGGACCGTTGTTAGAAAAGCACTAAAAAAGAAAAAAAAAAAAAATTCAAGGCACATCTACAAGATTTCGAGAGCCAGGATGATGGAAAGAAGTGGCAGGAGCTGATCAAGCAGGTGTGGAGTGAGCTCCTGAACACACTTATTGATCAGCTTGCATGCTGTGAGCGATCGATAAATATTAAACACCAAGGCTGGTGGAGAACGAGTTTTAAAGAGGCCCAGGAACAGCAGGTGGAGGGGCTGTCATGGTGAGGGGACATGCAAACGCTAAGCAGCCAGTCTCATCCTGCAGGTCCCCCTGTGTCCACACCTCTTCCTGGGGTGTCTAACCCCAGTCTGAGCAGACTGAACACTAACAGTCTGTTCAAGGAAATCTAGGATTTTTCTCTAATATGTCTCCAAATTCTTCTAGCCTCTGCCCAGTGCTCAATTCCAAGGCCACTTTCGCCTTTTAAGACATCAGTACCCCATCCCTGGCACCAAAATCTGTATGAGTCAAGGTTCCATTGGAAAAACAGATCAGTAGGGGATACATTTTAAGAGGTTTATGACAAGGAATTGGCTTACATGATTGTGGGAGTGGCTAGGCAAATCCAAAATCCATATGGCAGGCTGGAATTCTGGGGCATGATCGAAAGCTTCTATCCTCAGGTGGAATTTATTCTTCTTTAGGGAAACCTCGGCTCTGCTCTTAAGGCCTTCAACTGATTAAACCAGGCCCACCAAGATTATCTGGAATAATCTCCCTTATAGTCAATTGATTATAAACTTTAATCATATCTACACAACACCTTCACAACCTCACCTAGATAAGAGTTTGATTCAATAACTGTGGACTGTAGCCTAGCCAAGTTGACACATAAAACTAACCATCATGCAGGTGTTAACATCGTCACATCACCATGCTATGTCCCTGACTCTCAAGAGCCTCTCATGTGTTTGTGTATCCCTCCCCCAGGTCCCAGGTCTGGGTAAGCACACATAAGTCAAATGAGCAGGTCCACAGGCAGATGGGCTCATCTCATCACTCCACTTTTCATCCCTCTCTCCCCCTTACACTCTGTTCCACCATCCAACCCCACTGGTTCCAAAGGCTCCCTGTTGAGCCACTCTCCCAGCAAGCCCATCACCTTGGACTTCGGGAAGCCAATGTCGTAAACATTGGAGTGTAGAAACCCACAGCACACACCCTATAATCCCACCTCTTCAACACGTGAAGGCTAAAACGACTACAATCCAAGAGTAATTCTCTCTCCCGCTAAAAATGCAAGCTCAAATATCAACAGGAACTTGAAGGGTGAGAGATTCATTTGCAACTAGGTTCTAATGAAACCAATTCCTCTTCCAAGAAAATCAAAATGGGTAGCTCAGAATGGTCAATTTGGGATGCAAGAGGCATTTGACTAATCACATGCAATTGTAGACCTGTTACCCGTGGTGTTAGATAAGGACCAAAGGTTACAAATACTGATTAATAATTAATAAACTGTCTCATTAAAAAAAGAAATCATTGCACTATTTTGCTTCAAACATCCTAGGTGACCTTTTCCTTCACATTTTTCTTCATATTTTGGATGAATTTATCTGTCAGCGGAAATGTCTTGAAAGAATGAGTTCATTCACCTTCACGAGGATAATAACAATGATGTTGATAGTAAGTAACTACCATTAATTGGGTACTTACCTTGTGCCAGGCAACTGCACTCTAAGCACTTTACATACAGCATTTCATTGGATCATTATTATAACCTGAGACCCTGAGAAAAGAATTCAAGTTCCCAGTAGTTCATTTGAGAAATGATCCCAGGAAACACTGGTAAGGGAAAAAAGAAGTGAGACAGGGCAGTAAAAGGAAATGATAAATGGTGAATTTTCAAGCAAGTTACCAGTTCAGGCAACTGAACCTTAATATCACTAGCCACACCGGGAAGGTACCATAAAATACCTATATCATGGTCATCTTGCCTACAAGACAAGGGGCTGGAGAACATATCCCCACAAATGCTGTCTATCATCGTCTGCTTCCAGAACCTTCACTCGCCCTGCAAGTGGGCTAACCCGGCTTCCACAGCCAGAAAAGACCCCCCAGGCAGAGTCGGAGGGGTACCTAGTGAGCAGCCTTCAGTCCACAGAGGCAGCTCCAGCAGCACATGCTGCCAACCCTAATAAGGTGGTAGTGTCCCCATTTTAGAGGGAAAAAATGAGGCTCAGAGAAGATAGAGTAACTTGTTTAAATGATAGAGCTGGATTAAAACCAGGTCTATCTGACTCTAAAGTCACATTCCTACCCAGCACACATACTGATGTCCAAGCGGTTCCTTTGTGTTCCTACCCTCTCCGGCTTAGTTCAGGTCATACTGCCCACACCTGGCGGCCTGCAATGGCCTGACGCTGTCACCTGCCTCTAGTCCTTCCTGCTCACCACAACCAGTTTCATCTCCCTTCGTGGTCTTCTTATAAACTGCAAGATCAAGTTCAGACTCCTTATTCAGGCATTCAGTTCTTCTTCCTCTGGGCTATCCTCAAGGCCACCATGTGCCTTCTTAACCCAGCCCTGGCCTTGATCCAACTTATATGCCATTTTTCTTGTCTTCAATAAAAGCTGACTGTGCAGCTGTTCTGTGCAAGACACTATGCAACCCCTAGTTTCCTCCTCTGTAAAACGGGGTTATTAGAGCATTAAACGAGAGAGAGTGAAGTGCTTAGCACACAGGATGTGCTGAACCAGTGCAAATCTGTATGGTCATGAGCTCACCCAAGAGTCACTGCTTCGCCCTTAGAGCTGGGAATCCACCTACCAAAGCCACACGGTACTTGTCATAGACTCCCAGATACTGAACATGACTTCTCCCCCTCTGAGGGGCAGCTCCTTGGGATGATGGCATGTACAGTATGGGACAGTAGAAAGAGCCTTGGATTTAAAGCAAGAAACCAGGGTCCAAATCTGGGCTCTGCCAATCCCTAGCCATGTGACCTTCACCTTAACAATCCACTCCCAGACCTCACTTTGGTCATCACCAAGGTGGACACAGCACCTTCCTCATGGCAGTAGTAAGAATTAAAGGCTGTGTAGATAGTTCTTCATGGACAGTGGGTCCTTTCCATCAAGTCTAACTCATGTTAGTGTGTGTCGTGGTTAGCACTGCAGACTCGGAAGTCAGACAGGGCTGGGTTTGAATCCAGGTTCAATCCCTTACTAGCTGTGAGTCATTGGGCACTTTGTTTCACTTCTGTGAGCCTCAGCTTTCTCATCTGTCAAATGGGGGTATGAATAGGGACAGCATCTCAGAGTTACTGTGAGGATTAAATGAGATGTTTATAGTACATGGCACAGTTTTCAATTTTCAATATATGCCAACTACTATTACGATTATTACTATGCCATCATTATCCAAATATTTTGAATATAGAATGTGCTGAAGGATGGTTTGCTGAATGATGAGTGAATGAATGAATGAATGAATTCTGAGAGAAGAATATCATCTGCTAAGCCCTGAGTACCTGGTTTTCAGAATTCTTCATGTGGAACTTGTTCATTGGGGAAATAAAAAACCTTGCAATTAAGAAAATTGAAAAAGAACAGATCATGCCTGGCCCAAATACCTAAGCCCAGTCACGTGTGAAATGCCCACAGCACACCTATCGGCCAAGTCAAAATCAAGATTATGAAATAGACAGGCCTGGAGGTGTGTAATCTGCGGAGGCCAGTTCTTCCCAGGGGGTCAAATCTGCCTTCCCTCAGGAGGCAAGATCTCAGGTGTGCAAAACACCTTCCCATCTCATGTCTCAGTGACGGGAGGTCAGGGGCAAGCATCCCACAGGAAGGGACCAGGTCTCCACTATACCCTTATGGGGCAGCTCCACAGCCTTAAGTGTTCATCTCCATGACCATCGCCTATACATTTGCAAATTTCAGGCCTGAGCTATAAGACTTGAATTTTAAATGGCCCAAAAGGAGAGCCATGTTTTAACACAGGGAGTAAAATAATCAGCTTTTTAAAATTTTATACAACAAATTAAAAATTAATGATCTATAATGCATGTGACATACAACATATCAGAACCTATACAAATGACCAATTTCAATTATACACTTAAGATCCTCAGATGTTGATCAAAGGGTACAAAGTTTCAGTTAGACAGGAAGAATAAGCTTTAATGATGTATTACACAGAATGGTTACTATATTACATAATGCACTGTTTATTTCAAAATTGCTAAGAGATTTTAAATGTTTTCACCAAAAAAAAAATGTATGTGAAGTGATGGATTTGTTAATTAGCCTGATTTAATCATTCTGCATTGTAAACATATATCAAAACATCACACTATATCCCATAAATATATACAATTATTTGTCAACTAAAAATAACATTAAAAAAGAAAATGAAATGACAACAGAAAAGAGGTCAAGTTAAAGGCCAAACTGCCACTATTGTTAAAATGCAGATTCCTGTTATCTGGCTGGGGTAGGCCCCCTCCTCCTTCCTGTTATCTGGCTGGGGTAGCGCATTCCCCCCCCCCCCCACCATCTGCAAGTTAATCAAGATATCCCAGGGATACAGCTGCTGCTGGTCCACTGACCACGCTTTGAGCAGTAAGGCCTTATATGACTTATTCTAGTGTTTCCAAACTTCCTTTATGACAAGAATCACCTGGGGACATCTTGTTTAAAAGGCAACTATCCAACTTTATGCAAATCAACTGAATCAAAATAGGGAGGGATACCCAAAAAGCTGTATATTTTAAAAGCTCCCCAGGTTATGTTTAACATCAGAGAGATTCAGAAAGTACTGATTTGGCCTGTGTCAGCAAATTCAAATGCCCCAGAATGCAAACATATAAATGATCTAAACTGTACAGGTATAGACAATAGGGAGCAGTGGGGACGGCGGCAAACTTGGTGCAATATGCCTCAGCCAAAGGAGGCAGCCTTTTTACTGCACAAATCAGATGTTGCCATGAGAGAATTTGGGCCCTATTATTAAAAATCTTTTGACTTTTCACCATAAATGCCAGATTCAGAATTTTCAGTGAACTGTCCTGATATTTTTTCGGGCTCCTGCGTAAGCACAACAAACACTTCTACAGACAACAATTTTTGATTCCTGGAATCCAGTAGATGAGACATAAGGATCCATGGCTGTACTGAATATTTCATAAGGCCTGGCATAATTCAAACGGTCCTATAATCAGGTGTCCCACCTAAGCCAGGTAAGATTAAAGAAACATTGAGTTTCTTTGCTTTGGGCTAGAATATATGTAATTTAGTATAGTTACACCAGTTATTTTACTTCCTGTTGATCTGCCATTTCTAAATGGCAATCACATGTTGTTAATTCATTTTTTAAAATAAAATGGATCAGTACTTAATGTATTTTGTTTTGTTGACAAAACACACAGTATACTGTGGGGACAAAAGGCAACAGGATAAGAGTCCCTGGTGGAGAAAAGATGAGGAACTTCTGAATGATTCAGATCCAAATCTATTTCCTTTTTTTTTTTTTTAAATATGGAACGATTCATGAATTTGTGTATCATCTTTGCGCAGGGGCCATGCTAATCTTCCCTGTATCATTCCAATTTTAGTATATGTGCTGCCGAAGCAAGCACCCAAATCTATTTCACAGAGTTTAAAACTGGGTCCCCCAAGGAAGAGAACTGGGGGACTCAAGCAGAGTGATAGTGACATGGTCAAGACTAGAATTTAAGTCTTCTCTGACTCCCAATCTAATTTTGTTATTATAAATCAAATAGGTAGCCCCTAGGAGAATCAGCTCTTATGTATTCTCCAGTCCAGAAAATACTCTTTTTTTCTGGCACTTTTGGGAAACCAACCATCCCCACCTGTGGCTCAAGTGGGGCATGTCCAGCATCTCCAGCCCTAAGGAGATGCACATGAGCAGCCTGGCCAGTGTATTCTATCCCCTGGCCACCATGATTGGCTCAGTTACAGGCACATGACCCAGGGGAGTCCAATCAGAGTTAGCCCTGGGCCTTTTGGTAGAGCTCCCAGGAGACCCTGTACTCTGTTTCCCCTGAGTCACTAAACTGGGAGAATGAAGGTGCAATGCTTCTAGTGACCACTTTGCCACATTGGGAGTGGGAGTGAGGAGATATTCCCAGAAAATGAAGCCAATACTGAGACGAACCAAGCTGAAAAACAGAAGAAACCAAATCCCAAGGATGCCTAAACCCAGCCAGACTAGAAGACGATTCCTGGTATTTGCAGTGACATCGCTCACCTTGTCTGATTTTGTATGGCTGCCATTGGTTAATGACAACTGTAACACCAGACCTGTTTGTACTAAGATTTAGACTTTACAGACCATGTTCATGTACATTACGGTGTGCCATCCTAAAAGCACCTCTGTGACAGGCCAAGGCTCAGAGGGGAGTGATGCCTTCCCAAAGGTCACACAGGTCACCAATGGTGAGATGGGGACAATAAACCTGGTCTTATGACTCTGGTTCAGAGCACTTGCCACCGCAGCATTATGTCTAACCTGGTGGGAATACAGCAATTCCACTCTCTCCTCCCCCGCCTCAACTCAGGAGAAGTGTCTGTCTCTCCTATAGCACTCAACAGAAATGAATATGTTTTTTGAGGTCGGTTCCGGCTCAAAGCTTCATTGCAAAATTCTTCCAAGCTACCTGTTCTGAGCTATGGAAAAGAAGACGTGTGTATCCCAAAATGCCCGTTTCCTCGCATTCCAGAGTGCAAAAGGGTACAAATCCACAAGGAGATAGTGGAAGATTTAGTGAGTCACAAGGAAACAAGAACAAAGTAAGGAAGTTATGTAAGGGCTACAAAGAAGACAGATCCCCGGTTAAAGTCAGCTGGAACAAACAGAGCTTCACTGCTTTCATTTGGGAAAGGGAATAAGTTTTAAAAAACAGGTAAGTAAAAAGGACTCAGGTGTCCACAAAAGCTAGAGCCCTCACTTAACCTCAGCCACCAGGCTCAAGTTAAACCAACCACAGGCACCCAAACCTTCTCCCGTCCCCACCCAGCTTCGGACAGACCCTCTTGCTAGGATCTCCCCTTCATGGTATTCCCACGTGAAATTCCCGGGTCTCGTCCCTTTTCCAATTAGGTACTTTATACAACTCAGATCCTTGTGCCACCACATAATAATTTACACAGAACACTTAATTAGCTTCTTAGATAAAAATAACATGTAATTTGTTTGGTAATTACATGTTTCCACAACTGCTGAAAGCAACTCATTATAGGAATTTGGTACACTTAGGATAGATTACCTTAATTCTATTTTCTGTTTATCCAATTATATTTGTCAGTCTTAATTGTATTATAAATTGTGCTGAGCTGGTGATGGTGTCTATGAAGCTGTTGTTCCTTCAGATTTCATGGTTGGTTTACATGTCCCTGGGGTTCACTCCAGGCACTAACTCTGTCAGAGTCGTGAAAACAAGGACACCATAAGACCTTCCATGCTGAGCAAAGAAGGAAGTAGGCAAAACTTTCTGCTAAGAGCCTCTTTAACATGGTGTATTCCAACGTGAGATATACCGATGGTATACGAGATAATTTTAGACACATGGATACATTTCCCTTTTAAAATCTCAATAATTCAGTAGTTATCTTACTGTATAACAAAATATAAATAGCATATACAAACCATAATTTCAAGCAAATTATTTCTTGGAGTGAAGCTGAAGTAGGTATTTATGTTTAAAAACCTGAAATTATTTAAGGATAGTTGATGATATTAAGGAATTATTAACTTTTTAAGTGTGATAATAAAATTTTGTTTATATGCAACACATGCAGTCCTTATCTTTTAAGATACGTACTGAAATGTTATAATAAAATGATACAATCTCTGGGATTTGCATTATAATCATCAGGAAGTGGGTAAGGTATTAGAGAGGAGGGAGTAAGTAAACAAGATCTACCATATCTTGGCTATTGTGAATAATGCTGCAATGAACATGGGGTGCAGGTATCTCTTTGAGATCCTCCTTTCAATTCTTTTGGACATGTACCCAGAAGCGGATTGCTGGATCACATAGTAGTTCTAGGTTTAATTTTTAAAGGAACCTCCACACTGTTTTCCACAGCAGTTGCACCATTTTACATTCTCGCCAACAGTGTATCAGGGTTCCAATTTCTCCCCATCCTTCCCAACACCAGTTATCTTTTGTCATTTTGATAATAGCCAGCCTAACAGGTGTCAGGTGATTTCACCATCACTTACTGTAGTTTTGATATGCATTTCCCTGATGATTAGTGATGTTGAGAACCTTTTCAAAACCTTTCAAAACCATTTGTACATCTTCTTTGGAGAACTGTCTATTCAAGTCCTTTGCCCATTTTTTAATTGGGCCATTTGTTTTTTTCACTACTGAATTGTAGGAGTTTCTCATATATTTTGGGTATTAGCTCCTTATCAGATACAGGGTTTGCAAATATTCTCTCCCATTCCATAGCACACCTTTTCATTCTGTTGATTGGGTTTTTTGTTGTTTTTTGGTTTTTGGTTTCCCCCGTGCAGAAGTTTTGTTGTGGCATTATTCACAATAGCCAAGATATGAAAAAAAAAAAAAACCCAAATGTCGATCAAGAGATGAATGGACAAAGGAAATGTGGTACAGTCATACAATGGAAAATTATTCAGCCTTAAAAAGAAAGGCCGAATTTGCACGCACTATTTGCAACAACACGGATAAACCTGGAGGACATTCTGCTAAGTGAAATAAGCCAGTTACAGAGGACAAATAGTGCGTGATTCCACTTATGTAAGACATCTCAAATAGTCAAACTCATAGAAGCAAAGAATAGAACGGTGGTTTCCAGGGGCTCGGAGGACAGGGAAACGGGGAGTTGTTGTTCAATAGGTATAAAGTTTCAGTTATGCAAGATGAGTAAGTTCTGGAGATCTGCCGGACAATATAGTGCCTATAGTTAACAATACTGTACTGTGAGCTTAAAATTTTGTTAAGAGCGATCTCATATTAGGTGTTCTTACAACAAAAACAAAAACAAAACAAAGAGACACAAGGAGACTTTTGAGGTGAAGGATATATCTATTACCTCGATTGTGGTAACAGCCTCACAGGTGTATGCACGTGTCCAAACTCATTAAATTATATATATTAAATGTGTACAGTTTTTATATATCAATTATACTTCCATAAATCTGTTTTTTTTAAAAAAAAAAGATTGACCATGAGTTGAAGCTGAATGAGAGTACATGAGGGTTTATTAGACAGTCTCTCTATTCTTGTATGTTTGATAATTTCCATAATAAAAAATTTATTTTAAAATTGAAGTCAATTTAAAGCAAAATTGATTAAATAACAATGCAGGTCAAGGGTTAGGATGCTTTTCTATAAAAGACCAAATAGTAAATATTTTAGGCTTTGCAGGCCATGTAGTCTCTGTGGCAACTGCTTAACTCTGCTGTAGCAGCACAAACGCATCCATAGACACTACATTCACAAATGGATGTAGTTCTGTTCCAATAAAACTTTATTTACAAAAACAGGCGGCAGGCCACAGCTTGTAGACTCCTGAGGTAGGTGATGCACTGATAAGGCAAAATCCATGAAGGTGGCCTAGTAAGGACTGAAAGAGGGAGAACAGTATTCAATTCTTTGCACCCTGCGGCCCCTTCCCTTAGGGTGGTGACACAATGGACCTTTCCTTTCTTTGACTTGCCATCCTGGCATCACACTGCCCTGGTTTTCCTACCACCCCACTGGTTGTTCCCTCTCAGCCTCCTTGACAGTCCCTCCTCATCTTCCCAACTTCTCAACATTGGAGAGCCCAGGAGTTGGCAAATTATAGCCTGTGGGCCAAATCCAGTCTACTGCCCAGTTCCTGTAAAGAGAGTTCTATTACGATCCAGCCAAGCCCGTGCATATATAATCTGGCACTGCTTTCGTGCTACAATGGCAGAGTTGAGAAGTTGCAACAGAGATCAAATGGCCCACAAAGCCTAAAATATCTTCTATTGGCCCCTTGCAGAAAAATATGACTTAAATTATTAATCATGTTTCCCTTAAGCTCACTCAATTTTTAAATGAATTTTTCATTATAGAAATTCTCAAATATACAGGACTAGAGAGTTCCATGACATTAAATACTATCTAAATGCCAACAGCTGCATCTGCAACCCTGGCTGTCTCCTGAGCTCCAAACTCACGTATCCAGCCAACAGATTTGACATCTATTTCCACCTGGATGTGAAATGACTCGATTAACATAGCCAAAACCAAGCTGGAGACATCTCCCTCTTCTCCACATCTTTCCCACCTTGATGAACAGCATGTGAACCACACCACATCAAAACCCTAGGACTTTGCCCATTAGGGCAACCTGAGCAAAGGATATACCAAAGTTCGCTATATTGTCTTTGTGCTAACTTTTCTGTAAATCTAAAATTGTTCCCAAATTTAAATAAAAACCCTACGAATCATTCTTTTTCTTTTATTTTTCTCTTTCTCTCACTCCTCACATCCACTCCATCAGCAAGTATGGAACAGTCCACCTTCCAAACATATCCCACATCTGATCACTCTCACCACCCCCACCAATATACCTCCTAGCTCAAGTAACTGTCCTGCCTTGTCTCCACCTGGATTGTAATAGCCTCCTAATTGGCCTCCCTGGTGTCCCTCTGTCCCCTCCCCACTCCCTTCTATCAATGCAGCATCCAGAGTGACTTTTTCATCAAACATAAAGTTTGATCAATCCTTCATTCAAACCCCTCCAGTGGTTTCCCACCACACTTGGAATAAAGTCCAAACTCTTTCCATGGTCCTGTGGGGGCCACAAGTCCTGTGGGAGCTTCCCTCTGTCCACCTCTCAGAACCTGTCTCCTCCCACTTTCCCTCTGATCCCTCTGCCCCGGCTGCCCTAGTCTTCCTGCTGTTCCCTAAGCATGCCAAGCCCACCCAGGGTCTGGACACCTGCTGTTACCCTCTGCCCACCCTCCACAGGCCTCACTGCCTCACATCCTCAGAAAGACCCCTCCTTGTCAACCCATCCTAAATACTCCACCCTGACTCATCCCCAGCACTCCGTCTCTCACCATTCCCTGCTTATTTTCCTGCCTAGCACTTACAGCTACCTAAAATTATCCTATATGGTTATTCATTCTGTTTAGTATCTACTTTCCCCTCTGCAAAATAAACTCCCTGATGGCAGAGATCCTGTCCGTCTTATTTATTGCTGTATCTGGTGCCTTGAATGTGCCTGGCATGTGGTGGATATTCACATATCTGCTGAATACTATATGTTGCATGAATTCCACCTTGGAGAAGTCAAAGGTGGCTTCCCAAAGGAGGCGACAGTGGAGCTGGAGACTGAATGATGATGAGGTGGGCATGTGTTAATTTCTTTGGCTGCATTACAACAACCACGAATGCCCCTGGGAAACCCTCACTCCTTTGTCCACCATCTTGGAAGTCCATTTTTTTTTTTTTTTTTTTTTTAAGACAGAGTCTCACTCTGTTGCCCGGGCTAGAGTGCCATGGCGTCAGCCTAGCTCACAGCAACCTCAAACTCTTGGGCTCAAACGATCTGCCTACCTCAGCCTCCCAGAGTGCTAGGATTACAGGTGTAAGCCACCGCACCCAGCCTTGGTGAGTCTATTAAATGCCCTCCCATGATCGAGACCTGAGACACAAGATGCTAGGCCCAACTTTTTAATTTTGAACGGCATGCCAAAGTCCTGGTTGGACCCCTGAGTAGTTTCTGCCCCGCTAACTCCAGGAGCTGCCTTGGCCGTGCCACTTGTAGCTAGCCAGAGAATGTGTCTGGTGCTTATGAGCAAAGAACTGTCCCTGCCCACTGGGTGGGGAGGGGCATTCTAGATAGAGGTAACAATTTGCACCAAGGCACTGGAGCATGAAGCAATAGGAAACAGTGGAAAATCAAATGTTCCTTCAAGGTACAGATATATTACCCCAAAACTCTTGTGTCCCCTGGGGACTCAAGTCATAAGTTAGAGAGTCATTTTCTTAGGATGCCTCTCACCTATAGGAAAACAGGACATTTTCTGCAAGATCAATACTTGCCCAACATCATCAGCCTCCATTTTTATATCCTTAAAGACATATTAGGCTAGATAACTAAAAGTTTCCTCTCACTTTTATCAAAATTATTATAATGGCCACTGCCCATCTTGTGTTTGTCCAGTAATTTCAGCTTTTCAAAGAAATTTCAAATCCATTAACATAGAGGCTCCACCAAGGCCTCTGAGTTCGAGGCATTAAAGGCTCACCAGGTGGAATTACCAACCTGTTATACACACAAAATATCTCAAAGTCACCAAGACAGCCCAGCTTCTGTCTGACCTCTGACCCTCCTCATCAAACACTGCAGCTGCAGGTGAGACACTCATTCAAAGCAGCAGGAAGATAAACGCTGAACCTGCACAATCGGAACCTTCTGCTGACTTAGCACCATTTCCATTGGCCACAAATTAGCATCATATTCAAGAAGAGTTAGGGTTAAAATGCAGAAATGCAGACACCCCCTGCTCCAACCAAAATGATCTGCATATGGCTCTCCATACCCACCATGTACTTGGCTGCCCACATGTCTTTATTCATGCTGTTCTCTCCAGCAAGGAAACTGCTTATTTTTGCCAAAGTTAGCATTTAATATGGACATAATTATGGTTCAACTCGATGGATCCCATGTGACAATCTTTCCCCTGAGCTCCACTATTGAAATCCTATACATCCATCAAGTCTACTCTGACCCTCTTATCACCACCCCTGACTCCTGGTCACTCACTCTTAGCTGGGTCATTCTCTTGTGACTTCAGCTAATGGTTCTCTAGCTTTATAACCCTTCTTGGTTTAGTGTTCAGTTCACCATAGCCTGATAAACTCACTCTTCCTCTAGTTAAATCCATTTTACCTTCTTGGCAGGCAATGGTACTGAGTCAGAACTCTCCCCATAGCCACACCTTAAAAGGTGGTACATCCAGACAGTAGAATATTATTCAGCGCTAAAAAGAAATAAGTTATCAAGCCATGAAAAAACATTGAGGAAACTTCAATGCATATTACTAAGTGAAAGAAGCCAGTCTGAAAAGGCTACAACTATACGATATTCTGGAAAAGGCAAAGTTATTGAAACAGTAAGAAGATCAGTGGTTACCAGGGGTCAGGGGGTTAGGAAGGGATGAGTAGGCAGAGCACAGAGGATATTTTAGAGCAGTGAGGATACCCTAATGGTGGATACATGTCATTATACATTTGTCCCAACCCATAGAACGTACAGCACCAAGGGTGAACCACAATGTAACTATGGACTTCAAGTGACAATGATGTATCAATGGAGGTTCATTAACTGTAACAACTGAAGGGACGCCGGAAAGAGGGTGCCCCTCAGCAAGTCCTGAGCCTCTCTGAGCCTCGTCTTTCACATCTGTGTGATGGCTCCAGGTAAACACTGTACGTCCCTTCTATGATCTCTGCCAATCCTCATGCTAGATAACGTGACTGATACCATCAATGAGTGTGATGTTTGGTGTAAGGGTCTGAAGTGCCATCTTTTCCACTGAAAGAGCTCAAAGGCTCAACAGATTTGAAAAGAAGAGACGAGAGTAAATATTCCTGCAGAAAATCTATTTTCAGTGGTAGGAAGGACCCTGGACAATGAAAGGAATGGTCTAACCTTGAGGCCAGGAGGACTGTCAGCTTCCCTGCCCCTCCCCCACTCTGCACCTGCGCACATCCCTGTCCTCTTTCTTCCCAGGGAATCGCCTGTCCCCTACAGTGATTTTCAACACTCTTGCCACCCACAAGAGCAGCCATTTCGTGGCTCCACCCAAACCTCTTGATGCCGAGAGAAAGAGGAAAGGAACCATGCCAGAATGCTGGGCTGCCCGCCCATCACATGTGGTCAGCTGTGCAGCAGAATATAAATTTTAAAAACCTGAATAATTAAACTGTCACTTCCTATTAGAGGAAGCACATTCCAAGATGCAACTAACAGGGGAAAAAAATAAGGAACAAAATATGTTTAACAGAGGCAGCATGGCTGTGGCGCTCGCTACTCCTGATCTACAATGACAAGATGGTCTGTCCCGCAGGTAGGCATAGATTTGTTCTTTCAAACCACACACACTAGGCACTGGGGGAAAGGAAGATGAAAACGGCTATGGCACAGATAAAGAAGAGAAATAAGTTCACAGTCACATGACAAGGCCATTCCATCTGTCACGTGGCACAAAAGATACCGAGTGCACAGGAGGCAGGGGAAAGCCATTGCTTCAAACCTAGAAAATGGAAAAGGGACCTTGGAGCCCTTGACACTCAAACCTCAAAGGACTTAAAGGCAAAGGAGGGCCAGCAATGACACGTTTCACACTTGTATTTCTTTTTAGAGTTTTCAGGGTTTTCATAGACTTTATCTCATTTGATCCTCGTAGGAAGGCAGAGGGGTGATCACCCACGCTATGCACAAGTGAAGACAGAGGTGGAGAACTCAGTGACAGAGTCAGAACCACAGCGTTTGGAAGAGAGACCAAGCTGTCTAGTTCACCCAGTGTGTGCCGTGTGGGAGACACAGACAGCCTGAGCATGGCGGGGAGGGTTGTAGGGAGGTGATTCTTGGATGCCTGGCTAAGGGTTTAGATTTTACCCTGCAAATAATCGGATGATATATCACCAAAGTTTTAAGAGTAGAGAGTAAAATGCTCAAAGCTCCCATTTGTGGGGGGAGGGCACAAGCTGTGGCTGATGGTTGAGGATATGAGCAGGGAGGTCAGAAGACTGGACTCAGAGTTCAGGTGGACAGGTGACAGGGACAGAGAGGAAGGAAGTCACCAAGAGTTGGGCAGTAGAAGAATGGACAGAACCAGAGGGCCACGTGTGGTACCAGAGATGGTTTTATGTCTTATGTAGACCAAGACACAAAATAACATTAAAGCACGCAGGATAAAGCTCTGATTTTCTTTCAATCCTTCTAATTAGTCAATGAGAAAGTCTCATTTTGGTGCTAATTGGTCTTCAACACCTTTCTAACACTTGCTAATCTTCGTAAGAAGAGAATAATATGCTACGTAAGCCTCAGCAGGAAATAGTACCTAGTTATATTTTAACATTACTATTGTGTTCCCTCTTTTTTACTTTTCTTTTTAGGTTTTTTGTAATTTGCATGATTTTGTTTGTTTATTTGATTATTAGTTTACTGTTGCATTCTATTTACAGCAAGTGAAACTGGTTTCCGTTTTTGGTAGTGATATACCACTTTCTTTTAAAATATATTTGATTTCTTTTTTTTTAATTTTAGGATATTATGAGAGTACAAACTTTTTGGTTACATTTTATGTCTTTGCCTCACCAACTGATGAGTGGATAAACTAAATGTGACATATCCATATGATGGAATATTATTCAGCCATAAAAGGTATTGATACATGCTACAACATGGATGGACCTTGAAAACATGCCAAATGAAAGACACAAGACACAAAAGGTCACATATTATATGATTCCATTTTATCCAAAATAGGTCAATCCACAGATATGGAAAGTAAATTGATGGTTTCCAGGGGCTGTAAGGGTGGGAGAAATGGATAATAACTGCTTGATGGTTACTGGTTTCCTTTTGCAGTGATGAAAATGTTCTGGAACTATATAGAGGCCTAAATGATGGCCCCCCAAGATACCCAGGTCCTAATCCCTGGAATTTGTAAATGTTACTTTATGTGGCAATGGAGATGTTACAGATATGATTAAATTAAGGATCTTGAGACGGGGAGATTATCCTGACTATAGCGGGGGCTAAATATAATTGCACAGGTTGTAAGAGGGGGCTGGGGAGATTGCACACAGAAGGAGGTAATGTGACCCCTGAAGATGCTACAGTGCTGGCTTCAAAGGTGGAGAAAGGGGTTACCAGCCAAGGAATGCAGTTCTGGAAGCTGGTGAAGGCAAGGAAACAATCTCTCCTAGAGTCTCCAGAGGGAGCATGGTTTTGCCAACACCTTGATTTCGGTGCAGTGAATGTGATTTCAGACTTCTGCCCTCTGGGGCTGTAAGAGAATAAAGATGTGCTGTTTTCAGCCACCATGTTTGTGGTAACTTGTTATAGCAGCTGTAGGAAACTAATACAGTCCTGGACCTAGCCCCTTCTACTAACCCCCTACTTCGTTCAAACATCTACCAAGCACCTATTGTGCCCCAAAACTGGATGCTGGAGTCATAAATATAAGTGGGATACGGTCTCCACAAACCAAAAGAGCAAAAAGCTCAATGTTTTGATTGTAAGAAATGCCATCCAGAGGAAAATTCAAGAGGTATCAAAACATCACTCAAGTCTGGCAGCCCTGAGGAACATATTAAGAGGCGAGGGAGGCTTAGACTGTAAACTCACTTCTGGTCCTCTGTGAGCAAAAAGCCTTCACTCTGCAGCTCATCCCTGGCCGTGGGGGATGACGATCTGCAGGCACCTAGGACACCAGCCTCTTCGAGATCAGTTCTCTAGAAGTCCAAGATCAAGGTGACATCTGGGCTGTTTCTTCTGAGGCCTCTCTCCCTGGCTTGCAGATGGTCGTCTTCTCCCTGTGTGTCCACAAGGCCTTCCCTTTGTGTGTGTCTGTGTCCTAATCTCCTTATAAGAACACCAGTCATATTGGATTAAGACCCAACCTAATGACCTCATTTTACCTTAATTATCTCTTAAAGACCGTCTCTCCAAAAAGTCACATTCTGAGGTACTGAGGTTAGGATTTAGCATATGACTTTTAGGGGGACACAGTTCAGCCCATAACACTCTCCAGCAAAAAACTCCAACTATCCCAGGTTTCTCCTACTTTCAGATGAAGCCAGAGATGCGCCTCTTTTCCCTGGAAACCGTTGGAATTTGAAAACCTCCATGAACCAGGACGGGGCTAGAGAATTTTCCACTTCGGAGGAGGGAGAGAAGCCAGTCTCCACAAGCAGCCTAAGCACATGATCCAGCTGAGGCTCATCCAAGGCTCTCTTTTGAAAGTTGATCTTTAACGAAGTTAATTTAGGCCGCGGAGTATTTTTTTGGGGCGTTACAGGATTATTTTTATGCTTCTGCAAATGAGCACATCACACCCCAAAACCAGAGGCTGAAACAGGCCCCCTTCATTCAACCCCAAATGAAAACAGGAATTGTTTGGGAATCTCTTGCCCTAGAAGAGAGGGAACAAGGGGGCGGCGAGTGGGTGGTGGGACGGACAGCTGGCTCCAGCTCCTGGGCCCGTGGCTTTCCTCCCTGCTGAAGGAGGACGGCGAGAGCAGGGCCAAAGCAGCAGGCGCAGGAGGTAGAAAGTTAGAAGGAAGCCCATTTCTGTTTCCATATTTTAGGAAAAGGACCTTCAAAATGTGCTCATCTCCACCTCCGCATCTAGGGGCATGGCTAGCCCACGGCAGAGGAGACAGCCATCCTGTGCCCTGTTCTAGAAAGTTCCCTGAGAAACCTTCTGCATACGCATTGGCATAAAAGACACGTGAGCTCTCAATAATATCCTAACTGGTGGGCACTGGTGCAACCGGGCTGGTTACTGAAAGACTGAAATGCTTCGGTTTCTGTCGCAAATAGCCACAGCCTCCAGGGCCCGCAAGTGCCCCCTGCCGCTCTGCCCCTCCCTCAGGAAGCCCCCACCTCCCCAGAACCAGCCACTAGAGGATCCACGGCTGACACAACAGCGGCTCCAGAATCGCACACAGCAGGTGTCTGTTCTTACGGGTCCGTGATCGTGCTGTGGTGGTGAAATATTTTGAGTGTTCCCCACACCCGTTAATGTCAACCCTAAATCCCTTCTACTTTTGTTTAAAACTCATCCTAATGCCCCTCATCCCACCGTGGACACAGAGAACAGCTCCTTCTTGCCACCCATGCGATACCCCTTTCCTACTGCGAGGCAGTTACCGTTAGGACCTCTCCCTGGAGTAAAGAACAAACAATGGCTCCACATCCCCACCACGCCCCACAAAGCCTGCAGCGTGAGCACGTCCGTCTCAGGCCCACTGGGACGTGGTTGCCTCCTGGAAAATCGTTAATAGTCAGGTCCCACAAAATGATGTTCTGCTGGGAAATTTTACATTTTAAAGCAGTTCTTCAAACAACATGGATATAGAGACAACGGTTGAGCAATGCCTGGTGACTAAGAATGAATAATCATAGAACTCCCTGCCAAGCTTCAAAATATTTATTATTTTTTAGAAATTCAAATTATTTCACTGACTTGATATTGGAATCCATCATTCTGTGAGGTTTTCCATTTACACGACGGGAAATATCAAAGAGGTTAAGACATGCAATACCTAGGGAATATAAAAGGGGTGATTAAATTAAAACATATTCCACAGCGGGTATCATAAAAGAGATGCAAATTAAAACAATGAGATGATATTTTCATCAAGCCAATTAGAAAAAATGTTGTTGGCAAGTGCTGGCCAGAGTTAGGTGACAAAGGTACTTTAAGATATAGTGTCTTTAAGAAGTGTCTGGTGGTCTGATCATTCTGGAAACCAATTAACATTATGTATCATGAACCTTAAAAATCTTTCATTTTGGTCAAAGGATTCTATCCAAAACCAATAATCTGTCATGCTGACATTTCATTACAAAGATGTTCACCAAGGTGTTGGTTTTAATAGCAACAAATTTGAAGAAATCTAAATTATCAAGTAAATCATGATGTATCCATAGAACGGAAGACATAGAAGAGAGAAATGTTTAGAAATAATTTGAAATTCTCATGATAAAATGTTAAGTAAATTACAAGCTATCTATGAAATTATATAATCAGTGCATATATTTGTGCATTTGCCTATAGAAGAAAAGACTAGAAGGAAAGAAACCAAAGTGTTAACAGCAGTTGTCTGTGGACAGTGAGATTAAAGGTGATTTTTATTTTCTTTATACTTCTCTGATTCTCACACATCCTCTAAAGTGTGTGTGAGTTAGTTTACTTTTGTATCAGCTGTGCTTGTTTTTTTTTAACAGTTATTTATCTTTTTGAGATATATACTGACATATTTACAGATGAACTACAAGGATGCCTTGGATTTTCTTTAAAATGACCCAGCAGTGCAGGGTAAGAGAGTGAGTGAAGTTAGAGAGGAAACAAGAATAGCCATATGTTCATAATTGTTGAAGTTGGATTCTTGGGGGCTCATCCTATTCTCTCCATTTTTGTATGTGTTTGAAATTTGCCATGATAAGAATATTTCTTTTAATGCTGCTAAATAGCTGAGAGAGACAGAGAGAAAAAACCAATTAACCAAGGCAAAACCAATAGCAATTAACTAAAGTGCAAACTTGACCATGAAGCTCAGGTCTTCGCCCAAGGCTTGCAATTTTCAAAATCCCATTAGTGGAAGCCATGCTCATTGCCCAGCACCACCACTACAGCAAGTCTGTCTTTCTCTACAGCTCAACAGCCTCTTCATGTGGTTCTGAATCTATTCACCCAAATCAACTAATACTACATTTCCTCAGCCCTACAGATAGCTTACAAATAGCTCGGCTTTAAAACAATTCACCTGGAAAATATGTATTTTTTCTTCAGCCCTAGGACTACAGACAGGCAAGACAGTATGGATTTCAAATGCCACTCACTCTTCCTGGCTAGGTATTCCTAATTTGAAAAGACAAGCTAGAGCAGGAGACATTCAGCCATTTGTGACAACAAAACAGAAATTGGCAAAAAGCTCAATGTTTTGATTGTAAGAAATGCCATCCAGAGGAAAATTCAAGAGGTATCAAAACATCACTCAAGTCTGGCAGCCTTGAGGAACATGTTAAGAGGCGAGGGAGGCTTAGACTGTAAACTCGCTTCTGGTCCTCTGTGAGCAAAAAGCCTTCACTCTGCAGCTCATCCCTGGCCATGGGGGATGACGACCTGCAGGCACCTAGGACACCAGCCTCTTCGAGATCAGTTCTCCAGTTTGACTTGAGATCCCCCACCCTCTGACCTCTGAATGAGATCGCCCCTGCTCTACATTTCCAGGGTCCCCTGAGCTACCCCAATCATAGCTGCATCACACTGGGCTTTAATTGTGAATCTCCCCCAATCAGATTCTGAGTTACATCAAAGAAAACAAGTTGATCACAGATGTATCTACAGAACATTCTGGCCCAAGGTGCAGCTCGATAAATGTGTGAAGAAGGAACATACAGTTGACCCTTGAACTACACAGGTTTGAACTGCACATGTCCAATTATACTCAGATTTTCTTCCATCTTTGCCACTTCTGAGACAGCAAACTCAATCCCTCCTCTTCCTCCTCCTCCTCAGCCTACTCAACACGAAAATGATGAGGATGAAGACCTTTATGATGATCCATTTCCACTAAATGAACAGCAAATGTATGTTCTCTTCCTTGTGATTTTCTTAATAACATTATCTTTTCTCTAGCTTACTTTATTGTAAGAATACAGTATATAATACATATAACACACAAAATATGTGTTAACTGACTGTTTATGTTATCAGTAAAGCTTCCGGTCAACAGTAGGCTATTAATAGTTAAGTTTGGGGGGAGTCAAAAGTTATACATGAATTTTCAACTACATGGGGGTCAACACCTGTAACCTCCTGCATTGTTCAAGGGTCAACTCTATGAATCAACCAATAAACAAATCAATTCCAAGGAGGTCTATGAATAGGTTTCAGAGGGTCTATGAATAGGTTTCAGAGGGTCTGTGAACCCCTGAAATGGCGCATAATATTGAATGTATATTTATGGACATCCACTTCTCTGGGAAGGGCCCATGGCCTTCATTAGATTATAAAGTGGTCCCTGACTCCCCCCAAATCACCCCAAATTATCTTAAATTCCCTGAGTGTGTGTGTGGGTGACTTCAGCAAAAAATTACAAATGGAAATAAACTGCCATTCCAATTAATATTTTTCTTCTTCGAATGGATATAATACAATCACCTCCATGGAGGGGAACAGGGGTCTGCAAATCTGCAATGCATTAGTTGAGCAAATATTCTTTCTCTGAATGCTATATTGTATTATTTGGATTTTTTTTTTACTCTGTACACAAACACCTAGTTCAAAATAAATAAATAAATAGAAATAATATATCCATTGCCATCCTATGGAAAGTTATACAATTTGAATGGGAAGTGAAGCATTTGGAAAGAGATTTCAGGTTTTGTTTTTCACTGGGGGAAACAGGGGAAGTAGACAAGCAATGGAATAGTACCTAGAGCATTTTCTACCATAAGCCAATGTTCGAAATCCTGGAGAGTACGTCTGACAAAAAGAACAATTTGACAACTGAAATACCAGTGTTCTCGCTATCTCTTCAGAATACCGACATGTTACTACAGTAAGATGTGCAAAAAATGTGAATATACTTTAATAAGTAATAATGATTAAGTTGATGCAACTGCAAAAACACCCCATTTAGAGATCACTGGTAATTATTCTAAACATCCTCTTCTGTGGATGAGCTTCTTAGCCAAAAACATTTCCACTAGTAAATATGATGATGCCGGCTGACCTACTTATGTTTATATTTATATATGTGTGTGTGACTTGATATATACATAGGTTTTCTACTTTTCTAATATCGTCTACCCTTCAGGATAATGTAAAGTCCTTTGGGGATTTGAGGTGATGATGCAGGGATTATAAATTCCTCCCCCATGGCAGGCAAATTTATACTGAATTACTCACACACTTGGAGAAAGTGAGGATATTGGTTTTCAGCCAAATCCAAGGGCCTAAAGCACCAAGGCTTGGGGATTTTTAAAAAATAAGTCAAGGATTTGAGAAGTACAGAGTGTCTGAATAAGAGAGAACCTCAGAGGTGACCCAACTCAACCTTATCAACACAGGCCCAATTCTCCACCCAATTCCTGACAAACTCTTAGTTCAGTCACATCCTGATAGATACTTCCTATTCTATGAAACATCATGGTCTTCTATTAGAGACCTAATTGCCAAAGCTTATTCCTCTATCAAGCTGAAACTTTACCCCTTATAACTTCACTCTCTCTTCTGTCCCCAGAACAACAACAATGACAAAAAATTAAGACTAAACCTTCTACCCTGTAACAGCCCATGGGGCATCTGAACACACCTCCCATATACCTTCTTAGATTTCCCTTCTCCAAGCTGAACATCCCTAAATATTTCTTCTGAGACTCTTAACATATCTTATGTAGATCCTACACAATCCTAAAGGCCCTTTGCATACATTGCAATTTTTCAACGTCCATCTTTAAATATTGTTCCCCAGAACTAAGTGCAACTCTATAGATAATGGTGTTAATGTTCCTAGAAATATTAGCAGTTGTACCACTGAGGCATTGCTCCTATAACCCTGCTAACAGACACAAATGTTGCTCAGGTGGCAATTACCCATTCTCAGAGAAGAATTCTAGATTGCAATCTCTTTCAGTGATGTTTGAAGAAGAGGAATGTGGCCCAGTTCTGACCACTGAGATGTAAAAGGAAGTCTACTCTAATGAAAGGATAGAGGCCCTAGAAGACAGCTTATTTTTCTCTCCCTTTTTTTTCTGTTTTGAATGCTGGCATGTAAGGATGTGATGGCTGGAACAGAGGCAGCCACATTGTGACTAAGATAAACCAGCAGCTGAGAAAGGCAAAGCAGAAGAATGGAAAGGAACTGAGTCCTTGATGGGTTATTAAGTCACTAAATTATACCTGAGGCTCCTTACTAAACAAAAAACTGAATGACTTAATGGTGTGAGTCACTGATAGTCAAATACTCTCTTACTTGCAACTGAAAGCACTCCTAACAACAGAAGAGGTATAATGGAGCTATCACTTCCCTTGATTTAGACATTATATTTCTAGAAATGTGGCCTCTACTTTTTTAAGAGCCATATCTCTACTTAGAATCTGTTGAGCTTCTGGTCAATGCAAAACAAATAAGCAAATAAACAAATAAAAACCCTGTCTCTGGGTACCACAATTTCAAATGCTTACAAAAACCATGCAGTTATTAATAATAGAAATGAATGAATCAGCCTAGATGTGAGATAGCAGAATGGGGAGGGCTGTAGTGAACTTGAAAATGCATACCTTGTCCAAACACATTAAAACTCAAGCATTTAAAAATGCTGGTGAAACAAAATGCATCTGTGAGCCAGATTCAGCATGCAGTCCACCAGTTCGTGACCCTTGCACAAACCATTCCCTAGTGAGTTGAAAAGTCTTATATCCCTCTTTCTGCAATAATGCAGAAACCCATGGGAGATATTAGTCAAAGGGCACAAACCTCCAGTTATAAGGTGAACAGGTTCTGGAGACCTAATGTACAGCATGGTGACTATAGTTAATTTAAAAAGTATTGTATACCTGAAATTTGCTAGGACAGTAAATTAAGCAATCTCATCAAAAAAAAAAAAAAAAGGTAAACATGTGAAGTGATGGATATGTTAATTAGCTTCATTGTACAGGTAATCATTTCAACTGTATATGTACATCAAAATATCACACTAAGGCCAAGTGTGGTGGTTCACGCCTATAATCCCAGCACTTTGGAAGGCAGAAGCAGGAGGATCTCTTGAGGCCAGGAGTTCAAAACCAGCCTGAACAACATAGCGAGACCCCTTCTCTACAAAAAATAGAAAAATTAGCCAGGTGTGGTGGCACATGCCTGTAGTCCCAGCTACTCAGGAGGCTGAAGCAGGAGGATCGCTTAAGCCCAGGAATTTGAGGCTGCACTGAGCTCTGATGACACCACTGCACTCTAGCCTGGGCAACACAGCAAGACCCTGTCTCAAAAAAAAAAATCACACTATACACCTTAAATATACACAATTTTTGTCAATTAATCTCAGTAAAGCTGGAGGGTGGGGGACCTCTAATGTAGTCTGTAGTATGGGTCCATCACTTCAATCTGGAAAGACAGTTTTGAATTTTAATTCCATCATCCAATATCTTAATCATTTTAGTTAAGACAACAAAAATATTAACATCAAAATGTGTTGTCTGTTTTGAATCTAAGCCCCTTCCCCACACCAACCAGATTCACAAGCAATAACTTGAAAGAGTAATAACATAAGAGCAAAAGAATAAGAATCTAAAGTCTTAGGAGGTTCTAGCTATATGGCTCTGAAAAAATCACTGCAACTCTCTGAACCTTTATTTCCTCAACTGAAAATAGAGATTCTTTAAACAAATATTTTTGAGCTGCCAGGTTCCCCAGGCTATCACTGAGTTATTAATCCTTGGCAGAGATAAAATGAGAAACTATATATGTCTACACTCTAAATCCCTAAGCCCAGTGCAAACATATGGTCCAGTTGGTGGAGTCGTTTAGTGCAAAGGTCAATGAGGTAGTCTTCTCTCACAGTTACTTTCACACTGGCCTTGTTTAATCTTCAGTTTGCCAGGATAAAGCTCTCAGCATGCCCCACAAAGGCAACGGAAGCTTATGGTCATCCCAGTTGAGAAAATAGGAATCATTTCATGTTGGACCCTCCATTTTTTTTTTTTTTTTTTTTGAGACAGAGTCTCACTCTGTTGCCCAGGCTAGAGTGCCGTGGTGTTAGCCTAGCTCACAGCAACCTCAAACTCCTGGGCTCAAGCAATCCTTCTGCCTCAGCCTCCCAAGTAGCTGGGACTACAGGCATGTACCACCATGCCCGGCTAATTTTTCTATATATATATTTTTTAGCTGTCCATATAATTTCTTTCTATTTTTAGTAGAGACAGGGTCTCGCTCTTGCTCAGGCTGGTCTTAAACTCCTGAGCTCAAACAATCTGCGCGCCTCGGCCTCCCAGAGTGCTAGGATTACAGGCGTGAGCCATCGCGCCCGGCCTGGACCCTCCATTTTTGAGAGTTCTGTGGGTTTCATTCCCAGTTTCTTGCACGGGATACCCTCAGATAACTACATCACCCTTACTTCATCACTCTTTTTTTTGGTTATTAAAAAGTACATTTACATTGGAGAAAAATTATAAAACTATAATGTAGACACAAAAATAGGATTCCTGTGATAAGTATTTACTATAAGCTAAGCACTTAACTTTTTCATTTTTAAACCATGATCTCGTTTAAGTCCCACAACTCTAGGACGTAGGTGCTATTATCATCCCCATTTTGCAGATGAAGATATTGAGGCTCAGAGATATTAAGAACTTCCCTATGATCACCCAGTTGGTAAGAAGTGGAAGCTGAATTTAAATCCAAACAACCTAACTCAAGTTCCAACATATTAACCACTTGATAATGACATTCTTTAAAAGATTAAAGCAGCCATGAGTCTACTACCCAAAGATAACCGCTATTCACATTTTGGTATATTTCTTGCTGGTGTTTTCTTGAAGGTACATAAAATCTTTAGAGCTGGAAGGAGTCTGAGAGATAATATTGTCCCAAATCTTCATGTTTCAGAAGGATAACCAGAGGTTCAGAAAGGTGAAGGGTCTTTCCCAAGGTCGCATTGGTATTTGGAAATGGAATTTAGGTCCTCAGACTATTTGTCCAAGGTTTTCTGGGGTCTTCCAACTCAAATCAACTGATAGTGGCTGCCTGGAGTACTGTGTTGAGAGGGACTTAAGGCCTGTGGACTCAACAGGACGAAGTGTTACAGGAGATTAATGATCAGTAGTGAACACAGTAGCATCCATGGCCCCACAGACGCCATGGATTTGCCACCTCACCAAGGAGCAGCCCCTGGAAGAGAAGGAAGATGCCCACCAAGGGCCTCGTGACCCACACCAGCTGTTTTCTTCACCTGCGTCAGGGGTCTCACACTGCAATGCCTTCAGGGCCAAATATGCAACACAAATGAGTGACGTGGGCAAGCTGGGATTGAAGAAAGGAAAACTACAGATGGTGGCAGGAGAATGGGGGCAGGGATTGTTCATCTCCAGCCAATGTCTGCCATGGGGGAAAGTGGGCCCGGTGTGCCCAGGCCTTCTGGGTTTTTCAAAGAAGCACAAAATTTGATTTTTTTTTTTCAATGCAACGTCTCCCAACTTTAAAATGTTGGCAACTAATTCAAATTTGAAAGAAGAAGGGCAGGGGTTACAGGACAAACAAAACACACCAGTTAAACACACCAGAGGTTATAACCCTATAACCTCTCATTGACACAATGACCTACCAGAGGCTCCCCACTGTCTGTTACAAACCTGAGGTTCAATTCTTGTTTATCCTCTCCATACCACTCTTTCTCTCCCTCGCTTTCCCCCTTCACTCTACCTAGAGTAGCACTTTCCAGCGGAGACCACCAGAGAGAAGATAAGCACCACTGCAAACCCACCAGACGCAGCTGTCAAGGGCCCAGGCAATTACCTACAGCCCCTGAGGGCCATCTGGAGAGTGAGTCATGCCTGTTGGGAGGATGCCTGTTGCTCTCTGCTGACTTATGTGAGGAGGAGTCGATGACTGCATCTGACATGCCTCATGGAAAGCCTAAAGATAGGCCTCCCCACTCTCCCAGGAGCTACCTGATGCCCCCATAGCAGGAGCTGAGTGGGCTCCGCCAACATTCGGATCTGCGTGTCTGCCCTGTCCAAGAGCTTTCCGCGTCTAATGGGCAGGGCCGTCACTCACATCCCAACTCCAGAGCTGCCAGGTACAAGAGCACCAACGTCCACCCCCTGCTGACGACTGTTACTCAGCAGTGCTCCACGGGCCTTTTGTATGTAACCCTCCAGTCTATGTTAGTCCCCAGGAGGACTGGTAATTACCTGCCCACTAGAGAGAAGAGAGGATTTGGCACACACCTGGGAAATCAGTCAGCATTTAGGGAACAAGCGCCGCGTGGAACGCCCTGAGCCACGCTGTGATATGTTTGTCCGGAAGCTGCAACAAGCTGGCATCGGAACCAAGGACTTGATTCATTCAATCAACAAACACTTACCACGTAACAAACGCAAAGGGCAAGACCAGCGCGAGGTGCCAAAAAGGACACACATATGGAATAGGAATGAATCATACTGAAGGTGGAAAAATAGAGGAATAGTTCAAACAATGGTGGTATAAACAGAACACTCTACGGCCATTTAAAATCAGCTTTGAGAAATCTATTTAATGATAAGGGAAGAGTCCAAGAATATATAGTCAAGTTTAAAAAAAATAAAAGCAGGTTACGAAATAAAACTGGGTCAAAATCAGAGTGAACACACTCAGTAACCTCCCTCTTCTGCTCCTAAGACATAGAATTTACAGAGAACTCTTTAGTTATTTAAAAATTTACATGGTATTGCTTAGAAATAAGAAAAAGCAATCAGAGATCAAAAATAGAGAAGGCTCCCTAAAAATAAATGAATCAAGAGGTGGGACTCTACCATTTCAAGCAGAAATCAAAGCCACACAATCCGTTGAGGTGTGGGTCCGACATAAACTTCTCCCAGGGGACAGGATGTGGACTGGCCCCCGAGTCATGCTGCTATCTGTGGATGCGGCTGGAGCATTCACCAACAGGCACAGCCAAAAAGGAAGACCCTGTCTGTGTCAAGGAGCCAGAATGAAGTCACCTCCATAAGCCTGGGACCCAAGACTACCCCATAGGCTCTACAGAGCAGAAAGAGAATACCAAGCTGCTGATGTGGGCTCTGGTTTAAAAGCAAACACCGTTACAGATAGAGGGCAGAAGAAGAAATCATAAAACTGTCTTGAAAACAAGTTCACAGACAAAAATCAGAGAACATATGAGAACATCCGATTAACAAGACTCCACAAATGGAAGAATTCATAACTGAAGAAACGAAGATGCTAGAGCAATCACAGAAGAACCTTCTAAAAAGTATTTTTTTTAAATCCTCAAAGGGGCAGAGGAGGGAGTTATAGGCACAACACGAGAAGACTTATCCACAAAACAAAAAATAGGGAGGTATGAAAAAGGACCGATTATATATCTGGGAAATAAAGTATATCATTGTTGAAATTAAAATTTCAACAGAGCATCAAAATAATACAACAGACACAAATGAAAGGAGGTAGTTAACTGGAGTATAGAATTGAGGAAACCTCAAAAACACAGCACAGATAGAAAATTGAAAATAAATTTAAGTTAAGGTACATGGAGAATTGATTGAGGAAGTACATATATATAATACAGTCATGTACTACATAAGAACGTTTAGGTCAACGATGGACCACATATATGATGGTGGTCCCATAAGATTATAATATCAAATTTTACTATACCTTCTCTATGTTTAGATATGCTTAGATACACAAATACTTACCAGAATGTTACAATTGCCTACAGTATACAGTACAATATGCTGTAGAGGTTTGTAGCCTAGGAGCAAGGGGCTATACCACACAGCCTAGGTATGCAGTAGACTATGTCATCTACGTTTGTGCAAGTACACTCTGATGTTCACACAGTGACAAAATCACCTAACAACGCATTTCTCATAAGGCATCCTCGTCGTTAAGCAATGCCTGACTGTATAAATGTATGCATATTCGGAAGCAAAGAATAGAAATAAGGGTGGAAAGGAAACATCCAACAGATAGTAGCTGAGATTTTTCCAAAACTAAAGAAAACCCTGAGTCTTCTAACTAAGAAAGGCCACAGAGTGAAGAGTCCTAAAAGAAAAACCATATAGATTGCATAACCCTGAACTTGTGACTAAACAAACAGAGCTCAGAAGGAAATACACCAAAGTGTCAGCAGTGGTTACTCAGGTGATGGGATTTGGAGCGAGATTTTTATTTTCTTCTTTAAACTTTAATGTACTTTCTAAGTGCTCTACAATGAAAAGACATTATTTTTATAAAGTGTCTGTGGACGAGGAGCATTTGTTATTTCAAATACACATATACAGATAAACACAGTTTTTTTAAAAAAAAATCTTTCCTCAAAGAACTTATACTCTAGTAGATGAGATGAGATATGTATAGAAACAACATATAAAGAAAAACCCAAGCAGATATAGCCCTGGACAGACACAGCTAAAACCCGAGCCTTGCCTTTTCCACCATGAAGCAATTAGACATGAGGTTGAGGAGCCGGGGGGTTGAGGACTCTGAGCAGAAACGCAAAGGTTTAGTCTGCAAGCTGGGTTTACTAGGGACTGATACTGCAGCCAGAGTGTATTTCACTTAGACAGGCCCAAAATGACCAAACCAAGACAAGACTACAAGTTTATCCACATCAAATATTATTTCCATCTTTAATTTAATTATATTGTGAGACGACCCACTGATGCAAGCAAAGATTAATACCTCCATTGTAAAGTAAATTAACACCACAAATATCTGCCACATTTGAACAGCATTTCAGGTATCACACAGCTTTGTTCTTTTCTTCACGGGTCAGGCAGGCTGAAGGAAAGGTTAAATGCAGGGTGTATGTGTATGTGTGTGTTCACTGTAACTGATAAATTAATACCATTCTTATCCATGGGACCACTATCTTGTTGCCACTTTAGGAGTGAAAACCACACTGCTGTGTTCTGGATGGCTTTACCACATCAGCATCATCTTAGGGGGAGGCAGAGAGGCCTTGTCAATTGGGGGAGGTCGAGACGGTGGTCAGAACACCATTGGCACACCCAAGCAAAGCAGAGTTTTAGGCAACATCCTATGACTGCTTTTTTTGGACCCAAATAAACGGCACTCAATGTTCAGCTCTAAATGAAACAGGTGGCATAGACATAAGCCAACTACATGTGTTACTAATGGAAGGAAGGGCTGTTCACATCTCAATCTCTTTCTAAACACATTCAGATTTCTCAAGATATCACCCTTTAAATCAACTCCTCTCGGTATCACCTGCCCATCCCATACACGGGACCCAACATCTGCCCCAATGTTACCTCTGCTGACTTCTTTGGTTCCCGGCCACTTGTCTTATCTCCCTACAGTTCCAGCAGAATCACAGGGTGGGGGACAACTTCTCCAAGACCAACAGCAATGGGGAGTATCGAATTCCCTTCACCATCTTTGAACCAACAGACCCCTTCATTCTTCTCCTCTCCATCCCCTCTTAAATCTCTCTAATCTTGACTTCTCTGGAAATGTCCTTTCTTGTCTTCCTCTTGCCCTTCCCTGAGTCCTTTTTACTTCCTTACTCTTGAGGGGGATCATGCTTTCGTCTCCAACCCCGTAAGGCAGTTTCATCCCACAGGAGAGAAGGAGCTTTCCACCCAGGCCTCCTGGGCTTCTCAAAACTCCCTTTCTAGTGCCCCCTTCAAGGGAGGCACGGTTGCTGGTCTAATTGGCCAGAGCCTGACGTTCACTGGGTCAAGACTCACTAGTGGGCAGGGTCATTGCACATCAAGAGGGTGCTCATCAACGACCCTACTCTCTGTTCCTGCCTCTCTGCAGCTGGATGGATAAGTCAGGTGAAAGCCCAAGCCACACCTGCCAGCTTAGAAGAAAGAGAGCTGGAAGCCCACTCAGACCTCCCAGCCTCAAACCACCTTATCCAATTCAGCTTTTACCATATTTGTCCATGGGTTGTACTAGACCCTTATGAATCCAGACATTTCACTTTCAATATGGTTATTGGTTTTTGTCCATTGCTCCATGAGTCAAAATTTCAGAAGGAAGGAGGGATCCATGGTAATACTTAGATCCCCAATCACACCGCAACCCCCTGCTGGAAACTACTGTTCTCCTCCTTCTTCACGCCCTCGTCACAAGCCTGGTCCCTCCCGTGCACTAGCCCTCTAGGTTGCAATTTGCTGCACCTCGCCACGGCTCAGTGCCTCCCATAAATACAAGAGTAATTCTTTGTCCCTCCTGAAGACGGAATGACATAGTTAAAAGTATGGGCTTGATTTGGTGGAATGTAAGATCACAGCTTGCAGCCAGAAAACCAGCTATCTAGTTCCATCACCCACTGTGTGGTCTTAGCAAAGTCTCTTAACTGCCCCATGCCTCAGTCACTTCACCTGAACACTGAAGGACGCTCCAGTAAACCTACGGCTCTTTCTGGTTCTGAAGTGGCCTATTGGTGGCAGAGCATAGTTATTCCCTACTTTCTTCATCCCAAAAAAACTGAGAGGTGGTTAGGAAAATGCTCAACCATGCACAAGGATTCTGCTGGGCTGCAAACCATTTAAAAATGAATGTTTAATAAGATATATCATCAGCTGTGTAGTTCGGCTGGCTGTGCTGCAGCCAAGGAGACCTGAAAGAATTAATACAGTTCCCAAAGGAGCTGGTGGGAATTGCTGAGGCAGAGGCAGAATCTGATTTGATGAATATAAAAGTGTTTTAAGAGCGTCAAAAGGAAAGTGCTATAACAAATGTCTGCTCACACCACTAGAATATCTCCTGCTATCTAAGGAACGCTGTCCAAGAAGGTCTCAGAGCTAGAGACCATGGCACACAAGTACACTCACCCTTCCCTCCCCTTCTTAGTCCCTAACCCTTTCTTGGGGCTTAGACAGAGCACAGTGCGCCAACTCCAGGGCTTCCCTACTTTCTCATTCCTTACGTTACTTCTCCAGTCCAACCTTCTCTCTTCACTTCACACTGGAACATAATTCCGAAACCAGGTCCTCATAACGTCTCATTCAAATCGTCCAATCTCTCTCCCCTCTTCTCCAAACCAGTGCTCCCAGGCAGTCCACAGAAAGACCCTTCCTCTCATTTTAAGCCAAGAGATGTGGACACCCTTTCTTGCATTCTGGAAGTCTTCAACTTTACTGTGAAGACCCATCTTTGGGAGTCAACTCCCCGACATGAGGGCCTTGGAGCCCCTGCCATGAAGTGTCAGCCCCACACAGGGACCATGGAAGGACAGTGCCAGGACCTCCATGCTCTGGGTCTGTAGTTAGTCCTCCCCACTCACTCCCAACTCCCTTAGAAGACCGGGTCTCTCCTGTGCTGCTCTAGCCCAGGGCTTCTCAAACTCCCCATTTCTGTCCCTCCAACTGCAGAAAGTCCGGAGAAGCATGACATTTCCCTGCCCTTTTGTGCTTGACCTAAAAACTTTGCATTTTATTCCACAACATACACACATTTAATGATTTTTAAAAATAGCTTTAGTCACTTACCATGCAACGGAAAAATGGGCATTTTTCCACAAAACAAGCAGGTAAGATTGATAATATGGGCATATGAGCCGTATGGTCTCAAGTGTGCCCAGGCCCACCTCTGGGCCCTACAGTACTTAGAAATCTCCAAACATCCCACCACCACGGCCCGCCATCCTACTTCTGCATTTTCTGAGTTCTTCCTGGCACCTCAAAGTGCCTCTGAGTACCCCACTTTCAGAACCAAGGCAAAAGTCATTTCCATTCGTTTCCGGGTTAGAGAGGCAGGACCTGGTTCTCATTAGGGCCAGTGGCCACGACCCCCACCTTCGGATCAAGACAGATGCTGAGGGCGCCCGAGGACCTGCGGTGGCTGCCATGTAGCTGACACCCCCCCTCTCCAGGTCTTGGCAGCCCATCACCTCCCGGTCTTACCTTGTCAGCCATGATCATAGATGCGCCCCCGTGGATGCCCAAGATGGGGACGAAAGTCTGTGAGGAGATAAAATCCAGCATCTGGGCCACGGCCTCCTGGTCTGTGTCGTCCCCAAACACGAGGCCGTGGATGCGCGCCCCGGACATGAGGTCGCACACATGCGTGATGAGACTCTTGGGGTCGGTGCGGTTCATCAGCAGCGCTACCACGTTCACGTCCAGGGGCAGCCCCGCCCCCTGCTCCGGGCCCCACAAGGTTCGAAGTTCGCGCTCTGTCATGTCGTGGCTGTGACCCAGCAGCACAGCAATGTTCAGCGCGGGGGGACCCTTCTCCGCCGCCGCGCCCTGCGCCGGACCGCGCCAGACCAGAAGGGTCTGCAGCACCAGCAGTGTCCAATAGCCCGGTCTGCCCATAGTCGCCACTTACGGTCCCTGCAAGGTGGAAAGGGAGGGAGGGAGGGCCGCAGTGAGCAAGGGGCCCAGGCGAAAGCGATGACCGACTGGGCCCCCTGCTCTATCTAGGAGCCAGGTATGGAACCCAGCCCCAGCACAGGCTGCTGGAATCACCGACTCCATTCCCAAGCCCCGACGCCACCCACACCCCTCAACCCATCTCCAACTCTATCTCCAACTCCACTCCGAGCTAATTCTCCATCCCTGTCCCCAAACCCATTCTCACATCCAGCTTCCTGCTCGTCCCCTGTCTCCAGCCCCTTCCCCATCCTGGACTCTGTCCACACCCCCACCGCATTCCTCAAGTTAGCTGCGGACCACAGCCCCTAAGCGCCAAGCGAGCCACGGACACCCCAGCTCGTGGGCGCACGGAGCAAACCCTCCATCCGCCCCCTGACACAGGGACAGCGCGCACCAAGTTACGGACCCCGCCCCCTGCGCCCGCACTACGGACCGGCCCAGGCGCGCGGTGGCGGCGCGGGACCCGGTATCCTCGCGCGCTCTGAGGTGGGTGACTGACACCGCCCCTTAAAGCCCGACGGGGGCACCACAGACCTTGCTCCACGCGCGGCACCAGCCGTGGGCCCCGCTCCTCTCCTGCAGGGTACGCCTCAAGCGCTTGGCAGGGAGGACGCTCGCCCTTGTGGGCCCAGGCTCCCCGGTGCCTGAGGTAACTCGGGGCTTGCCCCACCTCAGGGCGGCGGGGCTTTCACCTCACGGCAGGCGCCTCAGGACTCACCCTCTACACGCGCACGTGCACACACACGCGCCCACACATCCTCTCGCACGTGTGCAATGCAGAATTCCGGAGAGGAGGCGCGTCCCCCCGCGGGCCAGCGCGTGGGAGCTGGCAAAGAACGTGCGTGGGGGGAAAGGTAGGCTCCCAAGAAGCGCCCAGACGGACGTGGACAGCCCCTCCCCAGCCTTTCTCCTGCGGGGGCTGGTGCCGAGTCTGAGGTGCACGTGGGCAGTGGGCCGCACACGCTCACAGACACGCGCGCTTTTCTGCGCACATCCGCAGGCCGCGCTAGCGGTGCCCACGGCCGGCCAGAGTCCTCACGCGTCCCCAGGCGGGGCGCACACATGTTCCGCGCCAGGTGCACAGCCCCGCGTGCCTGCACACACCAGCACAGTCGTGCGCGCGACCACAGGCGCGCGCCCCTCGGGCCGGGCGCGGCGGGAGCCGGGGGAAGTTGAGGCGAACTCGCGGCGGCCGCGGGGCTCTCGGGGTGAGCGCGGCGAAGCGCGGGGCCGCAGCGCCCCCTGGCGCTCCTCCCGCGCTCGGCACCCTGCTCCCGCTCCCGCTCTTCCTCTCTCGCCTCTCCCCTCTCCCGCTCTCCCTCCGGCGGAGCCTCCCTCCTCCCAGACCCACCGAGCCCCGGTCTCCCGCTGGGACGTACCTGTAGCCCGAGAAGGTCGAGGATGCAGTGGGGCGCGCTACGCGCACGAACATCTCGGCCGCCTCAGCAGCCACCGGGTTTAGCGGGTTCCCGCATGCTGCGGCCCCCGCGCGCTCCCCTGGCTGTCCCGCGCTGTCCGCATCGCCCCCACAGGGGGCGGCTATCCCAGCCGGAGGCTCTGCAGCAGGGCTCTGCCGGTGGAGAGAGGGAGAGGAGGGTCAGCCCACCGGCGCGGGGAGGCTGCAGTCTGCGGTGCTCACAGTCCCCTGTGCGCCCAGGAGGCTAGACCAGAGGCGGGGAGCTGGAGCCCCGTGCCCGAGACGCCTCCGGTGCGGATCCCCAGACCCCGTGGCTGATCGTAGGCGCTTTGCTCCGGGGCGCACAGAATGGGAGCCCCAGGTTGGCCACCCACGGGAAGCTAACTGGGCACCTCCACCCTCACCCCCTACCACCTCCCTGGCTCCCACTGCTCAGAGTTGTGCTACCAGGAGCCGCTGAGCGAGGGGGGTAGGGATGGAATGGGGTGGGGGGGCTGGCTGAGTTTGCGACGAGCAGGCAGGAGGAGAGGGGGAGGGAAGGACGCGGGCTCCCGTGATCCCGCTTCCCCGAGGGAGGTGCGATCATTCCCACGCAGCGACCCTCTTGCGATCCTGCCGCCCCCTCCTAACCAGGCCTCCCACCTCCCCCTTCTGAAGGGGGACCCCCAGGCCCCGCGTCCCGCGCCAGCACTCACCGCAGCCTCTCTCCACATAGTTCTCAGCAGTGGCCGCTCCTGGTCATCTCCAGGGCTGATGGCTGCGGCCGCGACTGTCAGCGCTCACCCGGCTCCATGATCCGGCGAAGCCCTGGGAGCCTCCCTCCAGGAGCCCTGGCTCGGCTTCCTGCCCCGCTCCGGACGGCAGCTGCCCGGTCCTCTGAGCGCGCCGGAGCACCCTCTCCGCAGCCCAGCTCCGGGCTGGTGCGTGCGAGGGCGAGTGTGTGTGTGAGTGAATGTGGGAGCGCGCGCGCGCGTGTGGCCGGGGATCCCCGCGGTCCCCGGCCGAGGGAGGCGCGGGCGGGGGAAGGCAGCTCCCTCCGGGCCCTTCGCTGCTGGGGCCAGTCCGCGCCCGGCGTTCGATTCCCCACTTGCCAGCGAGAGTCCGGAGAGTGCCTGGCCACCCTGGTTCAGGGCACTGGCAAAGCCGGGTTCCCGGGGCGTTTCTGCTGCAGTCGCCTCCGAGGAAGAGGAGGAGGAAGGCAGGGACGCCCCCCACACCAACTTAGGGACTTGTTCTCAGTCGGCTAGACGCAGCAGCCCCCGCGCAAGCCAAAGAGGCTTGGAGCTCCAGCGGGCGAAAGCGTCTCCTGCCCGCAGCCTCGCGCTCGGAGGTGGGCCGAGGCAGACCCGGCAGTCCCTCGGCGGCAGCGTGGAGTGGGCCACCCGTTCCGGGAGCGCACCGCGGCGAATAAGGCCAGGAGAGGCGGCTGGCTGGCTACCGGGGCGCCTGCGGCGGCGCGCACCGCTAACCGTGGTGCTGGAACCACGCTCTCCGCCCGCTCCTGGGCGTCTGGTGCGGCTGAGGAATCAATTATTCAGATCTCTGCTACCGCTTCCTCCTCCCCCAGTGCCTTTCGCTGGGTACAGCGATCCCCCCTCCACGCACAGGCGCGCCGACACACACACACGCACACATACACGCACGCACAGAGTCTGCTCCAATGCTTCTCCCTGTGCCTCGCCACCCCCGTGCGGGAACCCACTCCTCTGATCTCAGGAAGCCAAAATCCTAAAAGCAAAGACATTTACATCCCCTTTCTAAGTTGTGCCAAACAAAAGTCGCCCTGAGGTTGCCACTTACAAGCTACCAGAAGGGGTGGACCAGAGAACATGGAACTGCCTGGGTGTATGAGGGCTGGCTGGCTTGAATTCTGGACGCTGGGCGTGAAACGCATGTCAGGTGAGGCCCTTCGCCCCTTTTACACTCACCTGTATCTCCAAGGCCTGTCTCTGCCTCTCTCCCTTCAGGCCCTGGAAGGAAAGGGGTCTTACATTTTAAGAGGTTTTGCAATCACTGTTCTAACCCTGCCTCCTCCACTAATCAGTGTAATGTCACCTGCTGTGGTCTCACCTGCTGTGGTCGAAATGTTTGCGTCTCCCCCCTCCCCAGATAAATTCATATGTTGAAATTCTAACCCTCAATGTAATGGAATTAGGAGGTGGGGCCTTTTAGGAGGTGATTACGTTATAAGGACAACATGGGATTCGTGTCTTGTAAAAAAGACCCGAGAGAGCTAACGAGCTCCTTCCACCACGTGAGGCCAAATGGAGAAGACACTGATAACCTGGCCCTCATCAAACAGCAAATCTGCTGCACCTTGATCTTAAACTTCTCATCCTCCAGAACTGTGAAGAAACTTCTGTTGTTTATAAGCCATCCAGCTTATGGTATTTTCTATGGCAGTCAGAGCAAACTAAAACATCACCTTTGGGCCATTATTTTATCTTTCCTTATTGATGGATAATCTGGAAAATGGTTGGGGGGCAGTAAAAATATCTATTTCTCAGGATTATTTTGAAAAGAAAAGGAGATAGCCTTGGTAAAGGAGTCACAGGTCTGGCACATAGTAGGTTCTCAATTAATGTGATGTCCCTTCCAGTGCCCTAGAAGGGAAGGAACTCCTTCTAGGAAGGCGGATGTGGCTGCTGAAATTGAAAGATGAAAGGGGCACAGTTCCTTGAGACATATGGATTTATTATTGAGCCGCTTGTTGTATGTTGGGTTCCCTGGGGCTTTAATATCCAAAATACAGAGAAAGGGTGGGGGAAATCCTGGAAGATAAGTGAAAATGGGAGATTGTGTGATATAAGACTGAGAACAGGAAATGTTCCATTTCTTGAGGCTATGACTAGGCTGATGTCATTAGGCCCCTCCTTGGCTTAGATGCACGATTCTAACTTGGGGTCTTATGGAGAATGAGGCTGTTTTATTTAAATGAGGAATAAATTATATACAATAAAATGCACATCTCTTAAGGGCTAAGTTTTGAAATTGTGCACATCTGAGTAGACCACTTACAAGGTACAGAACATTTTTATCACCCCCAGATAAAAATGCCCTTGTCTCCCTTTGTTTTCAATCCTACGCTTCCCTAGTAGAAACTACAATTTTGATTTCTAACACCATATAATAGTTTTGCCCTTTTTTAAGTTTCATATAAATGGGATTCTACATAGTGTATTCTTTGGCCACTGGCTTTTTTTTTTTTTTTACTTAACCTGATGTCTAGAAAATTCATCCATGTTGCTGTATATATCAACAGCTTTTGATTTTTAATTGGTGAGTAGCTAGCTTTCTGTTGCATGAATAAGCCACACTTTGTGTATCTTGTCTGCTATTGATGGACATGTGGGTTGCATCTGAGGAGCTTTGTAAAATACAGATGCCTATACCCACTTTAGATCTACTCCACCAAGAATCTCTAGGGGTAGGACCAAGCATGGACATGTGTTTTAAAGCCATAGATGATTCTGAAGACGGCCCTGCACTTTCTATTCTTGTATATCGATGCTGACCCTGAAATTGATTTGTCTTTCATAAAAACTATTAGTATGGAAAATTTGAAGTTATTTGTGATCAGACTTATAGAAAGGTAGATCAAACAGGTGTGGCCTCTTTTGAATAGAGAAAGAAAACAGCCCCGCATTTGAAGGGACAGTCTGTCTCTGAAGAATAGGCACAGGCAGCTGGAGTTGCACCAGGGTGGACATCTCCCCATTGTGGAGACCCACTGAGGTCAGGCACCTGGAATTTCACTACACATGCAGAGAATGTGACAGTGTATATGGGATCATGGCAACCTTACCCTATGCAATGCTGCAAAGCTAAACCCACAATACAACTTAGGATGTTAAACAGGATTTTGCTACTCAAGAGTTTCAGATGGAAAACCTTCTACATAGCAGCTATACTGACAAAGATCATTAAAAAAAAAAAAAGACAACGCCATTCTGCAGTCAATTTTGCTAATTGGTTTTATCACCAGTCCCATCATTAAAGTAACTGAAATAATCTGGTCTAGTCTTAAGAACCAACTGTTTTCAATCCAATTGATTTATCTTCTAATGCTCTACTAAAGAAATGACCCTATGTTTGCCACTTGCTTTGAGCCACTTAAACACAGTTGTTAGGACCAACCACCATATCATGTCTATAGGCTAGAACTAAAATGGACCAATCATTGATTGTGCTTCTCTTTATATCTCTATTCTCAAAGGAAATTGATAAAGAATTCTAGCATTTTGAAGCTGAAAGTCCTTTAGAGACTGTTCTGTTTGGTGTGTTTTCTGTTTTCAAGTAGGTGCTTACCTGAGTCTCTTCAAGGTGAATTCTTGTATTAAAGGGTCTGAGAAGTCCTCTAGTTAGAAATGTTTTTTTTTTTTTAATCTAGCAATATTCCAAATGAAATTGATTGTGGAAACCTATTTTATTCCACATAACAGCTGCTCCCTTCCTACAGAACTAGTGTTTCTTTGAATGCTTTTTGAGAAATTCTGACTTGGCCCAACAACTTTATTTTGCATATGGGGAAACTGAGGCTCGAGTGAGACTAAAGTCTCAATTTTAGTGCTGTAAGACTACAGGTTAAAGGCAAATTTTGAGGTAAGATTCAGAACTTTTGTTTATAACTGTCTGCTATGCAAAATAAAGTGTTTTTGCAGTCTACAAGATTAGAGTTCCCAAAGCAGTGTGATAGAATCTTGAGAAGAGGTGAGAAAAGAGTAGTTGTTTACTAAGTCAGTAGTAATTCAGGTGAGTTGCTGAGTCACCTGAGCACCAGACTAAACACTACCTTTGTGCACTATTTTGTTACTGGTGATCTACCTTCACCATCCCTCCAAACTCTAGCCTGTGGGTTCTAACTCTTGGGCATTTCTGACTCTGTCTTAGCCTTGGACCTAGCCTTCCTGATCTTGTCTTTACCTTGTGGCAGATAAACCGAACTCACCTATCTTTTGCCAAGGCAGACATCGCTAATCAATTCTTGAACTGTTTCTCTCAAACTTTAGATAGGGCCTTACGGACTTGCTCAATTCTGTGTCCTGTGTCCTGGGTCCATCAGTTAGTTGATTATTGTTACCTCCAATTTGTCATTCCTGACTTAGCAAGTGCTCATGGACTCCTCATTTTAGCACAGTCTGACTCTGATCACCTCTATTTCCTTTAGATCCTATTATATGTTATATTTTACATACAGTGAGTCCTCACTTAACATCAATAGGTTCTTGGAAACTGCAATTTTAAGCGAAACAACATAAAACAAAACCAATTTTACCCTAAGTTAATCATCGTAAACAAGAGTTAAATTCCTGTGGCACATTTTTGGTCACAAAAGCATCACCAAACTTTTAAACAAAGACCAAAACACTTCTAGTATTAAACATTGAAATAAATGGAACTATACATATATTTAAGAAAGATTTCTCCCCAGTGCCCCAACCTCCTGCCCATCCACACCAGAGCTCAGGACAGGATCCTGGAACCCTGGCAAGCTCATGTTTAAAATGCGGTCCAAACCCTGCATTGTACAGAAGAAAGTGAGGACCAGAAAGAGCAAGGGATGAGTGGGATTACTCATCAGCAAGAGAGTGGCAGAGGCTAGAATCCGGGACTCATGACGGCCAGCCAGGCTTTAATAAAAACAGAATCTGAACCTAGGCTCTGAAACTTACTGGCTGCGTGACCCTGGGTAGATCCCTCAGCCTCTCTGTGCTCTGGTTTCCTCATCTATGAAATGGGGATAATCATAGTACTTCCCACATATGGGGTGTGTAAGGAGTAGATTAAAGGAGACAATACGCATAAAACATTTGGCACAGCGCCCAGTCATAGCGAGAGTTTAATAAATGTCAGGTATTAGTGTGCTTATTATCGTGGTATAGAGCTCTGTGGGGCCCCACTGAGATGTCGCCGTCCTCTGACGCTCGGATACCTTTCCTGGGCTGAGTGTTCCTGGGGGCGCTCGGGAAGGTGTGGCCCACAGGGCGGAGGAGGCCGTCATGTTCAGCCTGGCTCTTCAGCTCGGTGTGTCCCAGATGGTGTCCATGGGGGTGCTGGCCAGTGACACGTTGGCAGAGCCTCCCTTCCTTGCACAGTTCACCGAGCCACGCAGTGTCCAGGAGCCTCGAGCTGCAGCCCGCTCTGCCAACGAGGCAGGCTGCCGGGCCGGACCGACGGAAGACAGGCGTGGCGCGCCCCGGGAGCTCGGCCTGTACCTCCAGCCTCCAGGGAAGGTGCGGGTGAGGCGCTGGCCCAGCCGCCTCCCTAAGCTCCTGCCAGGGAAAAGGAGGGACTTGATCAAAAGCCAGTCCCCACCCCCACATTACCTGAGTCCATGCCCGGCCTAACCCTTCTTCTGAAAGTGACAGCTCTCAGAAAACAACCAAGGAGCAGAAAGGAAATGAGCACTCTCCTGAACAAACGATAAGTCAATTTCATCATTGGAAAAGGGAGATGATAATAACATTGACTTCCTAGAGTCATTGTGGGGACTCCATGATATATTGCATGAAGTGATTGGAATAGAGTGTGCCACATAGAACATAAATATTTGCTACTCTGCATGTCTGTATCATATTCCTGTTTGTAACAGTATCATAGTGAAGTGGCAAAAGCACAGGCTTCAGAACCCCTCTGTTTGGGTTCAAGTCCTGGACGCACCTCTTCCTATTTGTGTGGCCTGTGCGTGTTGCTCAATGCCTGCCTGCAGCCTCGGTTTCCTCATCTATAAAATGGGGCTGATATGTATGCCTGCCTCACAGGATTGCTGAGAAGATTAAGTCAGGTGACGCACATGAGTTGCTTAACAGAGCACCTGATACATAATAAGAGATCAGTAAGTAGAGGCTATTATTATTATTAATTGGCATTGCTATTATTGCCCAAGGTCAGGATTGAAATAGGTGCTTCCCGACTTCCCACTTGGTGCTCACTCTGCTACTCACTGCTGCCTCTCACCCAATTAAAATTCCTGGCTCTGTCCTCTGAGAGCCACTGTTCCTAAAAAAGAACTCCATTTGTACTGCGAAGTCACAAAATAAATTGTCACCAAGTCCAGCGGTCAGATCCAAATTGCATAAAGAACATTTCTCTCCATTGGGCAAAGTTGTCCAAGGATTCAGCCTACAGGGAGAAGAAAGATTGATTCAACAACCAGACCCAGGAGCCAACAGACCTGGCTGGGACCACAGTTCTGCACCTGTCTTCTGGCTGTGTGACTGTGGGCAAGTCATTCCCCCTTCCAGAGCCTCAGTTTCCTCCTCTGCAAAATTGGGGTCATTGTGAGAATTAAATTAGATAAAGCAACTGTCATATATTGACTTTTTAATACCTGGCATTATTATCCTTTCTTTGCTGAGTGAAATATTTGTGGGATACTTTCTTTGCTGAGTGAAATATTTGTGGGTTTTTTTGTTGTGGTTGTTTTGTTTGTACTTTTGCTCTTGTTTTATTCTTTACAAAAGGGTGAAGGGTTTTTTCAGTTTCTGCCTGTGAAAAAACATATATGCTAAATGCAATGTGGGATTCTGAATTGAATCCTGAAACAGGAAAAGGACATTAGTGGAAAGCCCAATAAGTCAGAATAAAACCTGAAGTTTTGTCAACAGTGACATGCCAGTGTTAATTTCTTAGTTTGGACAAATGCACCTGAGTCGTGTAAGGTGTTAACATTAGGGAAAACCAGGCAAAGCGTATATAGGAACTCTGTATACCTCTGCAACTTTTCTATAAATATCAACTTATTCCAAAATAACAAGTTTATTTTTTAAAAAATTAAAAACATTATATGCTTAAGAAAATGACCTAGATGCTTATATATCCACAGAAAATTTCTGGAAGGTTCTCCAAGGGACTGGTAATAGTGGTTGCCTCCAGGGAGAGAAACTAGGTGTACAGGGAAGAGAGACAGGTGAAAGAGGGTTACTTCTCACTTGAGGGCTTGATTTGTTTTTGGCATGCACATAGATTACCTTCTGCTTAAAGAATGAATAAAAGGCTGAGATGGCAGGGAGTAGCGGGTGGGTGTGCTCACGTGCATCTGTGTGTGTCTGTGTGTGCTCGCAGGTGTCAGGGCATAGTTAAAGCAACAACTCCAACACAAAGCGGAGGAGAGGGAGCCTCCACAGCCAGGCAGGGCCTTGGGCTCCAGCATGGCTGGGCCCAGAGTCCCCCAGAGCTCCACTCTGCCTGATCTGATCCATCTCTTCGAATGGAAAGAGATCCCGCTATCCGCAAGGGGCTGAGGACCTCCGGTGACAGCAGGACACACCCAACTGTCTAGGTACCAAATCCTTTCCTAGCTCATTTAATCCTCACAGCAAACCCACAAGGTTGGAATTGGCAGCCCCATGTTATGGTTGAGAACACAGAAGCCCCCAGTGTTGAAGTGCTCCCGAAGTACTTACCCAAGATCCCACTGGTACTAATTGGTAAAGTTAGGATGTGAGCTCAGGCTTCTGGAATCCAACCCAATGAGCCTCATAGCCTCACAGCCACTGCCTCCCAGGGATATGGCCACCATGGTTTTTGGCAGGTGCATGGGGCCATGTTAAACGGGGAGAGGGTTGTGAGCATCTCCCTTTCTTGGCTCCGGGAACTGCAATTCCCACCACAACCAACAGAGGGAAGCAGCCAGGATTCTATAATCACCACCAGTGTGGATCCCAACATGTTAGAAGAATGATTAACCCCAATACCAACCTTCAGGCAAGGTGTTATAGACCTCATTTTCAAAGTGAGGCAATAACACATTTAATTTTTGAAAAAAAAAATTCGTGTTATGACATAGCAAGAAGCAGTGTGATGAGGTAGAAGGAGCAAGGGCTTTGGAACCAGATTATAATCAGTTCAAACCCTAGTTCATCCCACTCCTTGAGCAGATCGTTTAACCTTTTTGAACCTCAGTTTTCTCCTCTGTGAAATGGGGTTAGTAATACCTGCAAATTCTAAATAATAATGAGCCTGGCACTGAGAGAGCTCTAAACAAATAGTAGCTATGATAATTATGATAAAATAGAGCTTTACATTGACAAAGACTTTACCAGTAATACTAATTGTCATTAGTATTAATTTGTCATTTGAATACTAATTCTGTACCAGGCTCTAGGCTAAGCATTTTATATGCTTTATACCCTTCGGTCCTTGGAATAATCCTCTGAGCTGTGTGTAATTATTACACTTAAGAAGAATGAACCAGAAATAGTAAATTATTTGCCCAAAGTCACACAGGAAGCCAGCTGCGTAGCTAGGACAAAAGCCTGTTTTCTGGCTCCCGGTCAACCACACCTAACCACTATGTTAGCACTGTCTTACGGAGGAGGCACATTAACCCCCACTTCAGGAATCTCAACATTCATTGATCAATAGAGTCTCTATGGAAGATATTAAAACACAGATTTCTGGGCTCTGCCTGCATAAATTCTGATTCTGGAAGTCTGCGGAGCAGTTACGGCAATTTGCATGTAGCAGATTGTATTTTCCAAAACGGCCACAACAATATTTTTCCTCCCACATGCTTTTCTAGAACTTTGACACATTCCCCATCCAGAGGTTAAGTTTATGAATGCTTGAAACTCAGTGGGCCATTTTCACTCCCTCAGTCGAGATAGTATCGCAGAGATGTAGATCAGAAAAATGCAATGTAATTCTACCTTGTTCTCTTGGGACATTCACTCTTGGAACCCAGCCACCATCCTGTGAGGAAGCCCAAGTATCCTCTCGGCTTACGTAGAGAAGAACCAAGGTCCACAATCCTCAGCCCTGGCAGAATTCCCAACCAACAAGACACCAACCTGCCAGCCCTGCGAGCGAGTCACCCCAAAAATGGATCCTCCAGTCCCCAGGTGAGCTGTCCCAGCAAAGACATTCCTGCTGAACCCTGACCAAACTGAAGACTCATTAGCAAATGAGCTGTTTTAAGCCACTAATATTTGGAGCAGTGTGTTACACAGCAATAGATAGCTGATATGCCGCATTTTTAACAGGCCTTGCCAGCAGTTTTATCCCTGGTAATCAGAAGTTGACAGCTTGGAACAGACTGCCCTTTGCCACCTCTGTGAATGTGGAAGGAACATTAGCTAACCATTCCTGCCCACCACACTACAGACTTCCTGTTTGTAAGCACCAAAGCCACGTTAGCAGAGAGACTTCAAGAGTCCCTTCCTCTGATGGATATGTGGCGATGGTATCACGGGCATATATCTGTGTCCAAACTCAACAAATTGTATACATTAAATAGGTGCAGTTATTTTTGTATGCAATCTTACCTCGACAAAGCTTATTTTTAAAAAAAGAACCCCTTCCTCTCCCATTGGGTTGGTAAGTGACACCCAATCAACTTTGAGCATCCTTTGCACCCACACATGTTTGCACCAACACCTTTCCCAAGAATGCTGGGAGCTTTCCCCGCTCCTGGGTAAGCAAATCCAATTTTCCATCCTTATTTGCAGAGGTATTTGCTACCTAAGCAAGGAGCAGCCTTGCAAATTCTTCAGCAAATAACACAAGTCCGAGAACAATATTCCCATGCCAGTAGCCACAGGTGCAGGAAATGACAGATCTCTTAGGACTACTCAGACTCACTCACAGCCTCAGCAAGGTACTGGCTCAAAAGAGTGCATGGCCACTGCCACTCTTGGTAGGGCAGGAAGTCAAAGATGAAGGAGAGCACCATGATTAAACATGAGGACGCTAGGGCCACACCGCTTGAATTTGAAATCTGACTCTATGACTTACTAGATGTGTGGCTTATAGGCAAGTTGCTTAACCTTTCTGAACTTAAGTTTTCCACAATGCAAAATGAAAATAATAATAGTTTCCTCACTGGAGTGCTAATGCAACAACGTTATATAGGGAGGAATTTAGTATGTACTTAATAAATAGTAAAAGTTACTGTTTTTTAATGTGTCATTATTATATGCGGCCAGATATAAAAGAGGCAAATCGGAAAGGTGGAAAATGCCCTGGGATGTAAATCAGGAGACCTGAATTCTTATGTTGGTTTTGCCACTAACCTGCTTGGATATCTGAGGAAAGGTAGTTGACTTTCATTGTAAACTGAGGCAGAGGGACTAGGAGATGCTCTCTAAGATTCTGATTCACTCTGGCTTTCCCTTCTTGGATCGCTAAGATTGTCCTTTTGCCTCATATACCAAACACCCTTTTAGCAATAAATGGCAGAAAAAAAATCCCAAAGAGGCTTACACCAAAAATAGTAAAAATAGTTGGCTCAGAGAAGCCAAAACTGGGACTGAACAGTCATATCCCACAGATACAGCTAAATTCCAAGAACAGCTGGAATCTGGGTCTCACTTATCTCTCCCCCCGTCTCTTACTCTCACTTTCTTACTGTGTTCATCCTCCCTCCTCAAACTGTCTTCCTCCACAGTCAAGGAACATTCATAGCAAAGCTTCCTCTTTCACAGTTTAGATCTAAACCAACAGGAAAGAATGACTGACCACCTTCCCTTCTCAAGTTCAAAGATCCCAGGGCAAGGATTCATTGGCCCAGTGTAGATCAGTTTCCAACTCCTTGACCAATCAGCCATGGCTTTGGGGTGGGGTCATGTTAGAACATGGCAGTGCTCCTGGGAACCACGTGCTACCTGCCTAGCCAGGACTCCCACAGTACACCCTGCAGGGAGCCCTTATAAATTCCATTGTTACTTTTCAAAGTGCTTCTACTATTATCCTCATGTATAACAACCTCACAATGAAGACAGAACTGACAGCATTAAACCCAATATAATACAGAGGGCACTTAGGCTCAGAGAAGGTGGGTGCCATGGCCAATGACACACAGCTTATCCATGGCGGAGGCAAATCTAGGTAAGCACCCAGGTGCTTGAACTCCTCTTCCAGGGTTCTTTCCCAGAACACACTGTGTACTTGCCCGATTTTTCCAGAATGCTCATGAATGAAGACCCAAGAATGTAATAGTTGGTAAAGCCTATGTGTCCCCCACCCTGGTAGCTACGGAGGCACCCATAGGAAGAGACCTCCCTTGAGGGCTGCTCTCTGGGTCTACCTTTGAATAGCAGACCCAACTTCTTAGGAACTCTTCCAACCTGCTAATAATGGAAGAGAAGAAAACAAAAGGAAACGTCAGAGATGACCCAGAACAGCTCCAAGCTCTGGCTGAAGAGTAAGTCATTGGCACTGCCAATCCATTGCCTCCCTCCATAGGGAATCTGGTCCTCAGTTTTCATTGAGCATCCCCAAGGAAAGGCAGGGTTGGCTTCCCTACTTTCCTTCCTAGTTTGTAGCATCTCTTTCCATTCTTTTAATATGGCATGGTGGTTAGGTGTGCTGGCTTGAGAGCTGGTCTGCCTGGCTCTATGACCTTGGCAAGTTATTTTACTTGTGAGTTTCATTTTTGTCATTGATAAAAAGAGTCCTTACATCATGGGTTTATTGTAAGAATTAAATAAGATAGTAAGAATAAAGTGCTTAGAACAGCACCTGGCTAGGAACTATAGAGTGGACATCTTTACCACATTGTCCTTACATTGTAAAAGCAGTGCCACCAAAAAGAAAGGCAAAGACAGAAAGCAGGACCCTCAATGGAATGATTGGTCTGGTCTATTCAAAAATCAATGTGATGGACAGAGGGGTAGAGGTATGTTGTTCTAGATTTACGGAGAGCTGGAATACACGACAGCTAAATGCAGTGTACGGTCCCAGATTGGATATGATTCAAACAAATCCTTTGTGGGGAAAAAAAAAAAAAGAAAGAAAAGAAAGGAAAGGAAAAGAAAGAAAAATATTTTGAAGGAAATTGGGGAAATTTGAATATGGACTCTATATTAGATAACATTAAGAGGTTATTCTTAATTCTGGTCAGACACGATGGCTCCCTAGCACTCTGGGAGGCTGAGGCAAGAGGATCACTTGAGGCCAGGAGTTTGAGACCAGCCTGAGCAAGGGCAAGACCCTGTCTATACAAAAAAAACCAAAAACAAAAAAATTAGCCAGTTGTGGTGGCACACACCTGTAGTCCCAGCTACTCAGGTGGCTGAGGCAGGAGGATCACCTGAGCCCAGGAGTTTGAAGTTGCTGTGAGCTATGATGATACCACTGCACTTTAGCCTGGGCGATAGAACCCTGTCTCAAAAAAAAATCGGGGGG